>JAHTLZ010000015.1:40234102-40272469 GCA_023846285.1 Phrynocephalus versicolor | reverse complement strand
ATCTCTGGGTATCAAACAGATCATTCAGGCAAAAAGTTGATTATGAGGGATGGCCATCGAAAGTGGAATATGTAAATATCCCTCATTTCAGTTTCAGTGGAAGGAAGGCGTTTCCTGTCTTGAGTTAAACATGCATTCAGTAGGTCTGAGTATTTTGTAGCCTTTTATGCATTCTCCTCTAATTACTGAGTTCAGCGATGTTTGCCTCTTCAGTCTTTGCAGAGCCTTTGGGGACAGCCCACTCAGGCTGTGGTCAGCAAACCTCTGTTGAGCAATGTGTTTGGAAGACTCTTGAACTGAAATAACATGAGACGGTAGAAACCATTGGTGGGGCTGAAAAAGACAGAGAGAAAACGAGCACAGCACCACAGCAGTCAGTCTTGAGTCTGGAAGCCAGATGGTGCATAGCCTGGCTGCAAGGCAGAACACCAGTCCCAGGGGAAATGACATGAGTACCATCCTGTGGGGCATTTATGAATGTGGCCTCTGTTTTTAATAGAGAGACACAAAGAGGGAAAAGGAAATCAAGACAAAAACATAACAGCACAAGATGGCTTTCCTGTGACTGAATTGTCCTCCCCTGGCTTGTAATGCTTGCAGATGATCACTGGGGTTTCCTCATTTAATGTTATTAGAGGAGCACCTCCCTCCTCAGCTCCATAGAGACCAGCGTAGGCAGAAGGAAGCAAGAGGGGTATTTAGAGTGAGCAATTTAAAATTTAACCTGAATGACTGGATTAAAAATAAGACATGAGATATGTAATTTATCAAATCCATTAGCCACATTTCATTACAAAATAATCACAAAGTGCCTTAGTGACTACTAGAGATGGGCACAAAACGTTTCTTAAGTAGTTTCGTTTCTTAAGTAGTTTTGTTCCGTGGAGTTACTAATGAATTTTTAAAGTTGTTTTGTGATGAAATGAAACACGATGCCCCCCTGTGACCTAGAGGCACCAAAATTGCTATGGGGCTTCCTCAAGATCTTCCCTTTAAGCCCCCCAAATTTGGAAAGATTTGGGTTGAGTTATTAAGCTCCAAAGGAGGTGCCCCTAGGAAAACATATTTTAATTGAATCCAGAAACCGCAATAGCCCTCCAACAGGTGAGCGATTAGCACCACTGTGGCTTGGTTTCTGAATCTTGATCAATTAGAAATATTTCCCATAGGGGAAACCCCCTTGGAGCATACTAACTCAGTCCCCTGACCCCCAAACCTTTCCAAATTTTGGGGGCTTACATACCTATATATCACAGCCATGTATCATCACGGAAATTGCAGGCTAGCTGCTTTGGACGCTTTCTTGTAAGCCCCCAATATTTGGAAAGGTTTGGGGATTAGGGGGCTGAGTTTTTAAGCTCCAAAGGGGGTCCCACTAGTTAACTGAAAGAGTTTGTGGGGTATGCTACCAGTATTAACCCAATATAGGGGTTAAGCTGCTTAATTAACCCTATATTGCTGATGTGTGGCGTACACATTCTTTCAGTTAACTACCAGGACCCCCTTTGGAGCTTAATAACTCAGCCCCCTGACCCCCCAAAGCTTTCCAAATGTGGGGGGCTTACAGGGAAGAGCTTGAGCTCCCCTGCCATTGATTCTTCTAGAATGAATCATTTTGTTTCTAGAAGGGAAAATGGCATTTCATTTTGTTTCATGACAAAACGTGTCCTACCGTTCCATTACGTAACAAAGTAATTTATTACGTAGTGAAATGACAAAACAGCATGTTGTTTTTCGTTTAGTGCCCATCTCTAGTGATGACAAAAAAGTTTGGGACGCAGATTGAGGGAGAGAGAACATGCAGTCTGATCTATAGTTGACAATAAAGAAGCACATACACTGTTTGTAAATTATTCCTAGAACTTTGTACGTAACACAGTTTTAGGCCAAAGCCTACAGTTGATGCCAAGAGATTCAAAGACGCAGTGCTGACTGGTTCTGAGAGAATTAGTCAGAACAGAAAGATTAAATGTGTAAGAGAGTCTCTCTGAGCTTGCCTTGCCATTTTCATTGTGCCTTTTATGATGGTGACCCCCATACCACCCCCACCCCTCACTGTACCCCTGGATGTCTCTAATTTGGGGATGGAGACCATTGGTCAGGAGGAGCATGCCCATTCCTGAAAGTGAACAATGCTTATCAAATATTACTGTAGACCTTTTTGTCCCTGAAAATCTATCTAAATAGAAACACAGGTCTTTCTGTTTGCCCTACAGTTGTGCAAAATGATATGAGAGCAGGTAAAAGAGGGGAAGGCAAGAAAGATGGATGGATGGATAGATAGATTTTCCACACAGTGTCCTCAATCGGAGCTAGCCTTAATCACTCAGAGGCTGGACTATCCAGGGGAGATCTTGTTCTTTATCAAGGGTTTCAGATGTCACTCATCTTCTCCGTTGGTGCTTGCACCTCAGTCTATTATATTATTTTTTTATTTTCAAATTGCTGACTATCTTTTTAACCCTGTGAATGCTGAATGAGATGCAGAAGATCCACTGTAGTATTCTACTGCTTTGTTGTTGAATAGGTGCTCCTTCCTCTACTCTGTAATTGCTCTGGAATTATACAAGTGCAATCTGGTTTTGCATGTACAGTATAACCCCCACATCAGCTGATTCACTAACTACGGATTCAGTTATCCACGGTTAGTGATCAGCGGGTGCAAGGGAGGCCTGAGCCCAGCGGCGAAGAGGGAAACGAAATAAAAAAGAAAACTTACCAATGCAAAGCCTTCCTGGCCACTGCTGCCGCATGCCAGCCACCCTCCAGAGGGATGAGGTAGGGACCTAATGGCCTTTGAACTTCCCGCTCAGCTCCTGGAAGTTTGAGCTAGAGTGGGAAGTTCAAAACTTCTAGTCCTCCACACAGCAGCACAGCCGAGCCTGGGCCACAAGGAGGTGGACTGCGGGGCTTATTGGTGCCCCACAACATTTGATAAGTGTGCCCTGGGCTTTCAGACAGGTAGAGGGAATCGCCTGGCCATGGGCAATTGCCCACCCAACCTCACTCCTTCAGCCAACCAGGCCTGTAGCAGCTTGCTGTAGCCATGGCCACGTGCACGCCTGGCACCTTCCAAGGGTCAACGCCAGGCTGCTGGCCCCTAAGACAGGGGAATCTTCTGACTGCAGTGGCGGCTCGCCCTTCCACCCTCCACACTCCCAAATGGGCCCACCTGGGGCCAGGACCGCTGCTGGCAGACAGCTCCCTGGGCTTTCCAGCAGCAGGCACGGCATGCATCACACCATCAGCTCGCGTGCAGAAACCCGAACCCAGCCTAGCCTAGGCTAGCCTTCCCCTGCCACAGCATTTACTTGCCCGATATCGGCACTGGGAAACAGGCCTAGTGGCCCACCCCAATGAAGTGGGAGGTTGACGAGATTGCGGGGACAGACAGGGCTTTGTGTGGCTGTGCCTCCCTGCTCCCCCCAATGAACCACGGTTGGCCTGGGGTGGCACGGTGGCATGTGGCATGTTGCAGGTTGTCCTGGGGTGGCCCGGTGGCATGTTTCAGGTGGTGTGCGGTGGCCCGGGGCCTTTGGGGTTGATGCCACCCAGCATCTGCATTACAGAAGGGTCCTCAAAGGGGTCCAGCGACACCAGCACCTGGCAGCACCACCAACATCTTGGGGGGTGTTGGGGGCAAAAGCTTTCCCCCCAGAACCCCACCACCATTGCTACCACTATTATCCTCGGATAAGAGTGTTTGCTGTCCACAGGTGGGGCGGAACTGACCCCCCCCCCAAATACTGCGACCCTACTCTATGTCTAATTTCTAGGCATTTCTGTTTGGTAATACTCTTTAACTAATATCAGTCTCAGATTGGCTGCAGTAACCTCTGTAGAACAAGTGAGGTGCATAGTTTTATGTACAGTTGTCTATTTTGGCAAAAGGTAACTGCTGAATTGCTTGCCCCAAAGCCAGGGGTCACCAGCCCCTGGGGCTGGAGATGAGACCTATTATGAACAAGGCTACACCAGTGCTTCAGTGGCCAGAAGGCAAACCCCTGAGTCGACATGCTTACTTCACCCTCTTCGCAAAGGGTTCTGTCTGTCTGTCTGTCTCTCTCCCTCCCTCTCTCTCTCTCTCTCATTGTGAGTATATTTGTTTTGGTTGCATTGCAACAGAACTTTGTGCACAGGCTACCTGTTGTGTGCATGAGCACAGGATGCTCTTTTGCATGTGTGTGTGCCCCCGTTGTGTGTAGGCATGTGCAGTGGGCTATTTGCACATGCACCCCCCATTGCATCTACGTGCATGGTGGGCCTCTTGTGTGCATGTGCACACAGTCCCCCATTTTATGAGTACACACAAAGTGTGTGCATGCACTGGGACCCAATACCGGTCCCTGAGAACAAAAACACCGCTGCTCTAAGTAGTGTACACCATTATCTATTACAGCTGCACAGGAGTGCAGGTGTGTTATTGTGCAGTGACAATTTACAGGGCAGTTCTAAAAATGGGAACAGTCCAAACAACAAAACTTGACGCAGTTTCCATGGCCCAGTGAGTTTCCACGGCCAATTGGGCATTGGAATCCGGGTCTCCCGGGTCTTAACCATCTCTCGAACCATTACATCACTGGTTCTCATGTCTTGGGTTTACTTTAAAGCAATGCTGATTTGCAGTTTGGGTTTTTAACAAGAGTTACACACTGGACTGACTGATTGACTTATTTCTTGCCTCAAGATGTGGCTCCAGTGGGAACTGTTAGTGGAGGCTTACAAGGCCTGGCTGGAATAAAAGTGCCATTTTTGAAGGAGGTGACTTAGTTCCTTTTTCCTTAACTCCTTATGGGGTGGGGTGGGCCTGAAACACTGGGAGTGTGAAGAGAACAATTGTGGCATGTTTGAGGAGGGTGAGAAGGAGAAGCCAACATTCTGAGAAGGAGGACGGAGAAATTGAGAACACCCCTTGAACACCTTCACTTTAGGATATACAGAGCATATTAGTTATTTTCATATCTCACCATCCCTCCAGTGCGCTCAAGGTAGCACACATACATTTCACAAACCTGCAAGGTACGTTGAGCTGAGAATATGTGAATAGGTTTCATGAAAGAATAGGTATTTGGATCCAGGTTTAAAGTCCAACCCAACCCACCCTGTATGTGATAGGCTGAATGTTTCTCCCAGGAAGTTTAATAGAAGAGGGAAAGACCTGCAACTTAAACCCCAAGGGCCACATGGATCTGGCAGTTTCCAAAGGAATCATAGAATCATAGAGTTGGAAGAGACCTCAAGGGCCATCCAGTCCAACCCCCTGCCATGCAGGAACCCCATCACAATATTTCCGACAGATGGCCATCCAGCCTCTGCTTAAAAACCTCCAAAGAAGGAGACTCCACCACCCTCTGTGGCAGCATATTCCACTGCTGAACAGCTCTAACTGTCATGAAGTTCTTCCTAATGTTCATGGAAGTAAAATCCATGTTAGAAAGATGTTGATGTGAATAGTTTTTTTAAAAAAACTGGCAAAATTATAAAGGTGACCCTCGATTTCCAAAAGTTACTTGAGTGATGTTTCATGATTTCCTATCTTCATATTTCAATCTAACTCAGAAATTTTAGAAATTTGAACAACACAATCTAGTTAAGCATAGTAATGGTGATGCTTTCAGAGTGGTGTACTGTAATCATAACTCAGACACCAAGTATTACCTGAAAAGTCACTTCCTTTTTCTGCTAACTTCCTTGACACTGGGAAAAGTCAAAAGCATTTCTCCTGAATTTAATCTTCTAAATGGCAAGAGATGTTGCTTTTCCTGCCAAGAGTTTATTTCACATGTGGCTGATGCCAATTTTCTTCCTCACATATGTGAAATGCATTTAGCCTATGGTAAATAAATAAATATATATGTATATATAGATTTAGTAGGTCTTTAAAAAAATTAAGTGCTGACATTTAATGGAAAACAGTTTATTAAATAATCTTTCTCCTTCAATAAACAATTAAGACTTAAAATCTTACTAGAGGCTGCCAGGAAATGGACTTCTAAGATGCAAGCATTTGGGGTTATGAAGTATTTCTGTTTTATTAGGTTATTCTTGGAAAAGTAGAGCATCTTGTGACACTGCATCACAGTATGTGAACATAGATTTGAGAGCCAAAAAACAAACAAACCATTCAGTCCTCAGAAAGCTGTTTCCAAAGATAAGATATGTATCAGTTTGCTCTTATAGAGTAGAAGAGGGCTCATACAGAAAGCTTTTCTCGTATTCCTTTCCGATTGTGTGTTTTACAGAAGGGTTCTTACGTTCATGATTCTTTGTAACAATTAGAGATGGGCACGACTCAGAAAAAAATTTTCGTTTTCGTTTTCGGCTAGGGTCTGTTTCGTTTCGTTTCCGTTTTCATGAGCTAATTTCAAAATTTTTCATTTTCGTTACATAACGAAAATGAAAAAACGAAAACGAAAACGAAAAATTTTTCGTTTCTCCCCATTTAGCTCCATTATGTGTTTTTCCAGTAACGAAAAATGAAAATTGGCTCAAAATTAGTCGTTTCGTTTCCGTTTTCGGTCCATTTTTGAACCATTTTTCGTTTTCGTTTCGTTACGTAACGAAAACGAAAAAACGAAAACAAAAACGAAAATACCGCTAAGTCGTGCCCATCTCTAGTAACAATCATTTCTGCAGTTTTTACTATTTGTATAGCCTTGAAAGGCAGAATCATATTAAAGGCATAGAAAAGAAGCTTACTACACCAATTTAACTTATGAAAGGAATCAACATCAACAAGATTTCAGTTTCAGCTTAATTTATCTTGTTTATGCTTTTAATAACAGAGGAGTAAATGTCACGAGAGCAAAAGTGCATAGAAGATCCCTCGAGCCGTCTTAACCTCCTTTCAGTGCCCAGATATTTATCTGAAGGCTACAAAAGCGCTGAACTGCTTTTATCGCTGATGTATGCTAGGAAGTTTTTTTTATTCTTTGACCGTTTATGCGGTAGCAGCAGCCTAATGTCGCATTGTCAGCCAATTAAATATTGCACGTGAGGGAAATTTAGCCTGCCCTAGACTAGGGTTTAAGAGTTTAAAAATATCTGTTCAAATATGTTTTGTTATTTTAAAATATTTAAATTGTCTTGTCTAATGCTGCATTGTGTTCTTAGTTAGTTAGTTATCTTTATTTACAGTCAAATGCCAAACTAAAATAAATGCAAAATACAAGTAGCAATTAATTAACTGCATTGTGTTGTATTAAAACAAATGAATGGAGAAAGAGCACGCAGCTCCTGAGACAAGCATGGATGTCAAAGAAGACTGTAAGATTGTTCTCAAAAGTAATCGAGTTTTGACATGTCATGGGCACCGAAGAGTTCTATAGTGAATGGAAAACCTTATATGAGTCTTGGGTAGAATATTCATAGAATCATAGAATAGTGGAAGTTAAAGTTTCCACTATATCAGTTTATAAGCTGATAAAGTCCAATCTCCTGTTCGATATGGGAATCCCGATCAAAGTGTATCTGATAAATGGCTATCTAACTTTTTCTTGGATGCCTCCAGTGTTGGAGCGCTCACCATCTCTTGAGGTACAGTAATACCGTGGTTTTCAAGCATAATTTGTTCCAGAAACATGCTTGTAAACCAAAACACCTTTATATCAAAGCAAATTTCCCCATAATAAATAATGGAAATTCAGATGATAAGTTCTGGGGTTCCATAGACCACAGACTGTATACACACAAAATGCCCAGATTCACAAAGAAGTAGGCTAGAAGTCCACGTCCACACCATGGTTTATGTACTAGGCTGTGGAATCTGCTCTGCTTGGTACTAACAACTGGATTTTACTGTTTATTTTTAATCTGACAGTAATAAAGTGTAATTTGTAGCCCCATACACACTTGACCAGCTGCCCCGTGACTAGAAATGGTTTGGGAAAAAAATAAGAAAATATATTGAAAACAAATTAAAGAAAAATATAAAGAAAAATAAAACCCTAACCTACATTCCCTTTTGAAAACATTACTGGCTGGCGCAAGGGAGACCTACCTTCCTCTCTCCTCCCCCTGCTTTTGGAGGCTGCCTAAGGCAATCACCCACAATCCAGTAGGGATTGTTGACTTGACTCTCGGAGGGAGAGAGAGCCACCATTGGCTCACTTGTGATCTTGTGAGATAAATTGTGTATGAGCAATTACTAGAGCCCAAGGCTGGGTATCTAAATTGTTTAACCCAGGCATGTCCAAACTTCATCCCTCCTGATGTTTTGGACCACAACTCCCAGAATTCCAAGCCTGTATTTCCAATGGCAAAGGACTGTGGGGCCGAAGTTTGGACATGCCTGATTTAACCAAATGCCCTCAAGATGATGTAATTCTTGCAGGGAGCCAGGGAACCTTCTAAGGGACCATTCCATCACAATGAATGAATAAATCTTTATTTACGGTTTTTAACCAAATCAAGGAATACCAAAATATCAATTTGCCAGGAGAAAACAATATGCCAGGATAAAACATTTTAAAAACATCATAAAACATTTGATAAAAGCCGCAAAGTACAAACAGGACTGTTATATAATTAGTCAATATCGAAAAGATAGATAAAATAATATATTGAGAGTCAAGTCAACATCAAACCCCTAAGTGGAGACCACACTCTATATGATCATCAGGAGCTAGGATTACTGGCAATCATGAGCCTGCGTACAACTACTGCAGAAGTACAAAATCTGGCGACACAATTTGAGATCTGCTGGGACCTGTCAGAAAGAAGTAACTTCACATAGAATTTGGCAGGTCTCCCAGGAAACTTATTAATAACAGGTTGAATAAGTTCCTTACGTAGGTCACGATAAAAAGAACAATAGAGAAGGACATGAGTGACCGTTTCTACCTGGTTATTTAGGAGGGGAATATTCTGAAATTTCCCATCCAAAATCTTGGAAGGGAGCACATTCAATCTGGCTAAAGTGAAAGCTCTTATAATCTTTGGGGGCATTGAACCAGTCAGGTATCGGGGTATAGTAAATTCATTATAAGTAACTCCACTGTGATTACCCAAAAGGCTCACATGTTCTTAGAGTTCTATATCCCAGATCCTACGTTTAACTGCAGCTTTGGCATTAATGTAGCCCATTTCTTTTAGGATACTGTTGGAGAAGCCAATTTGCTGTATGTGATGTAACGTTTCTGGGGCATGCCCACAGTAAAGATTAGAATTATCAGTAGAGATGGGCACAAAATGATTTTTTTTTTGTTTCAGTTTTCATTTTTCATTTAGTACTAGAATGAAATGAAAAACGAACTGATTTTTTTAAAGAAAAGGAAAACAAAATGAACTGGAAATTTTCTATTCCTTTTGTTTTTCATTCCTCCAAGGGGTCCCTACCTGAGGCCTCCCGGCGCCTCTTCTGCTGTTGATTCGGCATGGGGAAGCCTTTCGAGGCCATAGGGAGGCCTGCCGGTGCCAGCCGCTACTGATGACGATCCGGCGGGGGGGGGGGGGGCTTGTGGTAGCCGTTGCCACTGACAGTCTGGTGTGGGGCGGCCTTCAAACGCCACAGGGAGGCCTGTCGGTGCTGGCTGCTGCTGCTGCTGCCGCTGATGATCAAGCACAGGGAGGCCTTTTGAGGCCGCAGGCTGTGACAACGATCCAGCGTGGGAAGGCCTTCCGAAGGCATGAGGAGGCCTACCAGTGCCGGCCACCGCTGCTGATCAGGTGCAGGGCAGCATTCTGGGGCCAAGGGGAGGCCTTCCGGGGCCCGCCGCTGCCAATGCTGCTGACGATCAAGTGCAGGGTGGCCTCATGAGGACCCAGGGAGGCCTCCCAGTGCCCGCTGCTGCTGCTGGAGCCACATCAGAGCCCATAAGCCGCCAGAGCTGAAAGTGAACTAAAATAAAAGAAACTGAAACGAAAACAGAATGAAATGAAATGCAGGTGTGGATGAAATGGAACAAAATGAAACATTGTTTTTCTATTTCATGCCCATCTCTAATTATCAGCCATCCCCCAATTAATGTTTCCAATATTAGAACCTGTGGTGATTAGTTTGAATCTGGTTAAACACTGTCCAGTTTTTCCCTGGGAGATCAAAGCCACATGGACATTGATCTGGATTGGACACTAAAATTAAAAAGATCTGGATTAGAAGTTCTCCACTCCTGTCCTGATGCCATGCTGTCTCAATGTCAACATCTTCTCTGAGTACGGTACTCCCCCCGTTTATCGTGAGAGTTAGGTGTCCGACCGACCCTCCCACGATAAAGGAAAATCCGTGAAATGCAGGCACCTCAGCAAACAGACCTTGGACTGCTCCTGCTGGCATGCACTTCTAAAGAGAAGATTTTAACCCCCTCCTGACACCTCAGCAAACTGATCTTGGGCTGCTGCTGCTGGCACCTGTTTCCAAAGAGGTTTTAACCCCCTCCTGACACCTTAGCAAACAGACCTAGAGCTGCTGCTGCTGGCACCTACTTACAAATAGAGGCTTTTAATTCCAAACACGTTTTAACCCCCTCCTGACACCTTAGCAAACAGACCTGGGGCTGCTGCTGCTGGCCCACACTGCCAGGAGCAGACCAATATCAGTTTGCTGACATGTCTGGAGGTGGTTAAAAGCCACTCTTTGGAAGTGCAGGCTGCCAGGAGAAGCCCAGGGTCTGTTTGCTGACGTGTTAGGAGAAGGTTAAAAGCCATTCTTTGGAAGCCTGCTTCTCTCAAGAAAAATATCTGCTATATACTGGGACACGATTTGGTCAGGGACTACTATAGTTGCTGTAAATTGCCAGTTGAATTAATGGAGATTTAATTAGTGAATTCCATAACCTGCATTGATTGAAATGGGCCTACTCTCACTGTTGCTTACATTAGACTAGTAAACCTTATTTAATAGTGAGCTCCTTTGAATCAGTCGTTAGCTCACCAAATCTCCAGATTCAATTTGAGTGCAATTTGCTAGGCTAAGCAAATGTTTTTGGCCATGGACAAGTAAGATAATGCTATTATTAGAAACAGATTTTGGTATCCTTAGAGAGGATCAGAATTCATTATTTATAGCTTCTGATGTTAATGCCACATGTGTGTGCATACATGCGTGCGTGCGCGCGCACACACACACACACACACACACACACACTTTTGTGAATAAGCATACACACATATACTGAATGGACCAGTAAATTGCAAGGGATTTGATACAGCAGGTTGTTCATACACTTTCCCATTATGTGTAGCCAATATATCACTCACATTTCTTTTTCCGATCTACGTGTTTCTGCTACCTCTGCTGTAGTTTATACTTCAGCTGCCTTTATTCCATTTAAGACTTGTGTTGTTGGTGGTGGTTGATGAGTTCTTCATCTGTTCTTTTCCTTCAGAAGAAAATGGAAATAACTTGGGATGCATTCCATAAATGATGATGGTATAACCCATATGACTTCAAACATCACTACACAGAAACATTTCTGACTTCTGTTAACATTGCAGGAGATTTGTTTAGCCTTATATTACATGTTTTAATGTTTACATTTCAATTTGGTATCTGTAATCCTTTTTTTAAAATTTCTACTTATCCCCATATTTCATTGGCTTATAACACATTATAATGAACTTCCAAACTCCCCCCAGTCCAGCGAAATCAGTCTCTACACCTGTTGTTTTTAGATAAGTGTTCCAAACAAAGGTGACCATGCTTTTCAGCCAGAAAAAACACAACAGTTCATCAACTCTTAATTAAGTCTTTGAAATAGCAGATCTAACCCTGAACCTGATTATTTTTCTTCATCTGAACTAGTGCTTAGATATTTGGGTCAAGCTAATGGCACAGATTATCAACTGCCCCAAGTAACCCTTATCTTTTTTTTTAAGGAATACATACTATGTAGTCTATAATCTACAGTAGGCAAAACAAGTTTCCACCTCTCTACATGGAACTCTACATGGAACACACAGTTTTTACGGGGTGTGTAATATTTGCATGTGATGTGAGTTTCTAGACGATTCCAGAAGTCTTTCCCAAAGCCTTCAGCAGAGCATTATTCTGATTCAACATGTTGATTTGATTTAACATTCACTATCCCTATAGTTCATGCTTGTTTGTTTGTTTACATTCCAACATCTCACAAGTGTTTAAAATGAGTGGTTGGACTATTGTACAAGAACTAAAGCTGGAAAGACCTGGCTTCAAATTCCGGCTTGACCATGAGGCTCACAATGTGGGCCTAACGCCAGTCACTTTGTTTTATTCTCAGCTCCCTCACAAGGGATCCTTAGCATTGCACCATTTTTGCCTTGTAAATCTAAAACATATTTGTGAACCAAATGGAATCAAAACCAAAGAGCCAGCACAGTGTAACTTTGCGTACCATAAGGTGTTGTGAAAAATGTGTCAAGATCAGGGAAAGCGATGAGACACCCATGTGTACCGTTGTATATGAAACAAAAAAATCATCAGTTGCTCTTTGACTGCATAGTCAAACTTTATATTGATTTAGATTATTGTGTGCATTTTTATCCCCCCCCTTTACATATCAATAAGACATGTATGTGCTTTCACACATACTATCTAGAACAAATATCTGGAAAACATTGATCTCATAACATCTGGAGAACTACTGTGGACTTTGTCTTTTAAGTCTTGCTTAAAAGGAGAATTACTTTGCAGGCTGAGATAACTTAGAAATAATTAAGCAGACTAATTTTATATTGGCATTGCTTCATTCAGAAATGGGGATACTCTGTCATGAAAACCCACTGGGGGAGTGGAACTAGTAAAGCCGCCCCTTAAATTTTTCGCTTACTTTGAAAGCCCTATTAGGACTGCTCTAAGTCAGTTCAGACTTGGCGGCTCACTCCAACCAATGATTTAGTGACACATTGCTATTCCTCACAGGGGTGGAAAAGTCGGGAGATTAAGAAATAAATGGATTGGATGTAGACTTGTGTTTGACACAGTCTGGCCATTGAAGAGAAGCATAACATGTAGCAGATTGACTTGTTTACTTCAGCCAACAATTGCACAAACCGTCTCCTAGTTTCCCCTTTTGAGCTGGGATCCTTCCTTGCAAAGAGCTCATTGCCGAAAATTTTGCAAATTATAAACATAATGAATGTAAGTAGAATCCCACTGAGAGATCCAGGGGTTGCCTGGTCTAGCATTCTGTTACCTAAGGGACCAGTCATTTGCTTGAGGGAAGCCCACAAGCTGGGAAAGAATGGAAATGGATTCTCTCCCTTCTTTCTCTCTGTAATACTAGAGATGAACCATTAAGACCAATAACCACTGGTCATGGCCTTTTGGCTACCTCTCTTTCAAAATTAGCCATGTTAGTAGCCATTGCTACATCCTGTAGTATAAATTTCATAGAACTATGTATTTACAGCTCTAGAAAAATTACTTTAAAAATACAGCGGTACCTTGGTTTATGAAATTAATTTGTTCTCTGGGCCATTTCGTATTGCAAAAAATATATATATTGTAAACCGAAATGCAGTTTCCCAGAGGAATGCATTGAAAACCTATTAAAGTAGGACCCCTGTATCCATGGGGGATTGGTTCTGGGCTGCTACGCAAATACTGAAATCCACAGATAAGAGCAAACACACTTATCCGAGGGTGATGGTGGCAACAGCAGTGGAGGGGTGCCGGGGCAAAAGCATTCACCCCAGACATCCCACCACCCCCTGTCACTTAGCAGCATGGCACACCAGTTGTCGCGAAAACACACACCTGCACCACCCAGTCTGCCACCGAGTCAACTCGAACAGTAGCCCTAGGGTAAGTTGGGGTGGTGGTAATGGTGGACTCACCAGTACAGCAATTCCCCAGGCTGGGTAAAAGGCCCTGAGGGAGAGTCTGTGGATGTGGCCACCTGGGGGAAATAGCTGGGCCTGCCAGGATCCCGCTGAGGTGTTAGCTCATTGTGGCAGTGGGGCTTGCTAATGGGGCTGAGGGAGGACTTCTCTCAGCCCTCCGCTGTAGCAAGGCAAGCTGGGGTGCTCCGGTGCCAGGCTCTGCTCCTTCCCTCTTGCCTCCTTGGTGCTCCAGGGTGCAAACCGCCACATGGCTGCGTCTGCTGCGTCTGCTGTTCACTTCACTTCACTTCCTCACTCGTTACCTCCCTCCCACTCCTTTTGCAATTGCAAAAGAGAAGGCAAGGACAGAGCAGCAGATGCAGCCATGTGGCGATTGCACTGCGTCCTCGCCAAAGAGACGAGAAGGAAGGAGCGGTGCCCGGCATCAGAGCGCCCCAGCTTGACTTGCCATGGTGGAGGACTGCTGCTCTTCCCTTCCCTTCCCTGCAAAAAGGAGTTGGAGGGATGGAGTGAATGAGTGCTGCTTTTTCCTTACCTTAACTTCCTTCCTTTCAAAAGGGAAATTTACGTTTCCCCTGGCTTTATTATTTATTTATTTATTTATTAGATATCTATGCCACCCATCTGACAGCGAGGTCACTCTGGGCAGTTTACAACAAATTAAGGTATACAAACACTGCCAATAAACTCAATAGTTCACACAAAATAAACCTTAAATACAGTAATATAATAAAAAAAATTAACATAAAATGACCTGAGAAGTGGATAAGTGTTGTTATAGGCGGACAAATAAGTTAAAATCATGTTTTAATTGGGAACACTGAAATTACATTATATGTGAGGGAATGCCTGCTTAAATAACCAGGTTTTAAAATACTTTTTAAAAGGCAGCCAAGGAGAGGGCCAGGCAGATGTCTAGTGGAAGGCAATTCCACAGGCAAGGGGCAATAGCAGAGAAAGCCCTATTTCAAGTTTTTTCCTTTCGTGCCTCTCAAGGTGTTGGTTGCCTCAAATGCCTAGCTTAGGAAGATCGGGTATTATGGGCAGTTTTCAATGGGAGAAGGTGCTCTGACAAGTAGCAAGGTCCTAAACGGTTTAGGGCTTTGTATGTCATAGTCAAAACCTTGAAATTGGTGCGGAACTGAAGTTTTCTTTTTTCTTTGCTTTAAGAAAAACCTTTCAATGTGTCATGTTTTAATTTAAACAGCCTTCCAGGCAGTGGTTTTCATTTAATTTTGCAACGCAAAATTATCCACATATTGTTCCTTTCTTTATTAGTATCTTGCAACTTATTCTTTGTCAGTTAATGCAGTCTTGTATGTTGCAATCCAAATTCTAATGAGTATAAAGATTTGCAGTTCTTGAAGGCAAACTCGGTTTAAATGGCTCTGCTTGAGGAAGTCTTATCTGGGATCAGTAACCAGATAGTTTATATGCTTAAATCTCAACAATTCTAGATCTAGATTTAGAATTGTGCTGCTGTGGATGGGAGAAAACTGTCTTAAACTGAGCCAGACCACTCTCCAGGGTTTCAGACAGAATTCTGTGCCTGGAGCCCTTTCATACAACCTCATGGTCACCCATCAAAGTACTAACTAGGCTGGACATTATATAGCTTCTAAAACTAGATGGGATTAGATTTGTTTACGATAGCATGTTGCTGGTATGGAGTTACAACAGGGGTGACAGAGGTGGACTTCCATGCAGGTCCAACTCATCTCCCATGCTACAGAAAGGATTAAATGACTTTGCTGAATGGCTTCAGCGAGTGAATGCAGGAGGGAGAATACCCTTGTTTAAGGCCATCATTGTTTAAGCAAATAATCCAGGCTAGGAGCCCTTGTCATCTGCTTGATCGTTTAGGCTAACCATGTTTAAGAAGATTTAAAAAAACAATAATAATAATGTGAAGGATGTCGAGGATCAGAGTGGCCCTAGACAGCCACTCAGATGACGGTTCTTCTTTAATATTAGACAAGACCTTATGTGGAACCGAAATGTTAAGATGGCACTCATTGCATTGGTAGATGACTTAACGCAGGGAAATGGATAGAGAATCTCTGTCCCTTTTGGTTTTGCTTTTGACACCATGGCATCCTCCTGACTCGTCTTTGTGAAATGGGTCTTGCCATGGTGGGCCAAAGCTAATGGAATGGGTTTCAACAGAGGAAAATGTAGGGTGCTGATTCTAGGTAAAAAGAATGAATTGCACAGGTATAGGATGGGAAATACCTGGCTGGAAAATAGTACATGCGAAAGGAATCTGGGAGTCTTGGTGGACCACAAATTGACCATGAGTCAGCAGTGTGATGCAGCGGCCTTTAAAGCCAATGCGATTCTTGGTTGCATCAACAGAACCATAGTGTCTAGATCAAGGGAAGTAACAGTACCACTCTATTCTGCTCTTGTCAGACCCCACCTGGGCTACTGTGTCCAGTTCTGTGCACCTCAATTTAAAAAGGATGTTGACAACCTCTAGTGGGTACAGAAGAAGGCAACCAGGCTGATTGAGGGTCTGGAAGAAATGTCTTACGAGGAACGGCTTAGGGAACTGGGAATGTTTAGCCTTTCAAAAAGAAGGCTGACAGGGGATATGATCGTTATGTTTAAATATTTGAAAGGATGTCATATTGAAGAGGGAACAGGTTTGTTTTCCATGGCTTCAGAGACTAGGACTCAGGGCAATGGTTTCAAACAACAGGAAAAGAGATTCCATTTGAACATTTGGAAGAACTTCATGATGATTAGAGCTGTTTGGGAGTGGAATATGCTGCCACGGAGGGTGGTGGAGTCTTCTTCTTTGGAGTTTTTTAAGCAGAGGCTGGATAGCCACCTGTCAGAAATACTGCGATGGGGGTTCCTGCATGGCAGGGGATTGGACTGGATGGCCCTTGAGGTCTCTTCCAAATCTATGATTCTATTATTCTATGAATCGGGGGTACTGCATTAAAGTGGTTCCGGTCCTTCCTGCAGTATAGAACGCAGAAAGTGGTGTTAGGTGATTCATGTTCGACTCCACAGTTGCTGGCCTATGGAGTTCTGTCTCCTATGTTATTTAAGATCTGTATATGAAACCACTGGGATAGATTATCAGATCTTTTGAGGTTAGGTGCCACCAGTATGCCGATGATACTCAGCTCTACTTCTTGTCACTTCCGGATTCTAAGGGAGCTACTATCTCAACTTTACATGAGTGTTTAGCTGCAGTAATGAACTGGATGAGGATGAACAAAATGAAACTAAACCCAGACAAGAAAGAGGTGCTCCTGGTCAGTCGAAAGGGAGAACAAGGGATAGGGATGCAACCTGTACTGGATGGGGTCACCCTCCAAAAAGCAGGTACACAGCTTGGGGGTGCTCTTGGACTCATCCTTGAGCTTGGATGCATCAGGTCATGGCTGTGGCCAGGAGCGCATTTGCACAATTAAGGCTAGTATGCAAGTTATGCCCCCTCCTTGAGAAACCAGCTCTGGCCACGGTCACACATGCCCTAGTGACGTCCCAGCTGTACTACTGTAATGCGCTGTATTTGGGACTACCAATGAAAAGTCTCAGGAAACTTCAACAGGTCCAAAATGCAACAGTGAGACTGCTGACTGGGTCGGGGTACAGAGAACACATTACACCCCTATTAAAACAGCTCCACTGGTTGCCAATCAGCTGACCTTGACCTATAAAGCACTATATGACCTGGGTCCTAGCTACCTCAAAGATCAAATCTCACAGTATGAACCGACTCAGGAGTTAAGGTCATCTGGAGAGGCCTTTCTCTCCATCCCGCCACCCTCACAGGTACATCTCGTGGGAACCCATGAAAGGGCCTTCTCGACTGCTGCGCCCAGACTCTGGAACTCCCTCCCACTAGAGGCCAGGACTGCCTCATCTCTGTTGTCCTTCCGGAAACAGGCAAAGACTTTTCTCTTCAGGCAAGCTTTCCCTGAATGATGGACACCATGTGTATTTTATATGAGTCCATACGTTCACATGGACTTTGTGTTTAAAAATACTTATAACTTTGTAGCGTTAATGTAATGTTGTCTGTTACTGCTGTAAGATGTCCCTCAATTCCTTGTTCTCAAATACTTGAACATATCTTAATTGTACTGAACTGTATAGTATCCCTCATTACTTTAAGCCACCTTGTGTCCTTTTCCAAGGAGAAAGGTGGGATAAAAATACTCTAAAATAAAATTAATTAAATAAATATACAAACTGTGCCACAGACTGCAAAAAAGGGCTCTCTGACATAGTCGGCTGCCATGTAAACAGCAAGTAGCCTTTGAGAAAAGACCTCTCTCTCTCTCCCAGCCTCTCTCTCTCCCTCTCTCTCCTTTTAAGCATTTCACCTCATTATTCTTTGATATGGCCAAAGTTTTCACCTTCTGCAGTTCAGTTTTAGTATTTGTGAGGGACTCCCCCCCCCCCCAGAAATAATAATGCAATTTCTGGTGCCAAGAAGAAGGGATATTTAAAATAGAGACTTATTAAATAGATGTAAATTCTTTACTTATACTGTCACAAAGAATCAACTGAATATTCTGTAATGACAAGCTACTTTTCCAACCAGAATCAAAAGGACATTGCAAAGAGGAAGTAATGTACCAACAAATTTGGATGATTCCCAAGTTTTGCTAAATTACAAGAAATACTTAGGAAGGGAGAGAGAGAGAAAAACCCTAAAGGTAGAAAAGCATATGAAAACACATAGTCACTGACCATTGGCTGTTTGGGATGGGTCATCTGGAAACATCTGGAAGTCAAAAGGTTGAGAGTTAATTGAATAAAGTGCTTTTGGGGGGGGGGGCAAGGCTGGCCGACAGCCTGGCTGGCTGAAGCCTGAACAGGAAAGCAATGGGCTCTTTTGAAGGTCTCACTTTTTCCCCTATTAGCCAATTAAGACCAGCCTCTTTTTCAAATATTCTTTTGTGCACAGCTTTTTCAAATGGCCCAGGAATTGCTGTTTGCTGTGTTGTTTTAGCTTTGAGCACTGTTGAAATAAAATGCAGCTTACTGTAATTAGCTGAAACTATCTTCTTGGCAATTGTTATGATTTGGGAATTGTATTTTATCTTTTTAACATCAGCTTTTGATCATTACACTTACTTAAACATGGTAAAATGGTGGGCGTGGAATTATAGATTTACAACATTTGTAGGCTGTTTCCTACTTTAAAGTGCTTGCCAGAGATCGAAAATTTTGACAGTGCCCATAATAAGCCCATATAGTGCTGAAGATTGGCTTGTGCTGCTGCCATATTTTTGGGGCCATTGAAGCACTTTGGCTGTGGGTGTCACCTAGTTTAGTTTTCCAGTCTTGGGAGCATGCTTGAGTCATAGTTCCTTTTCAGACATGGACTGCTCTTTAAAACAGCAGCTCCCATGGGCTCAGAGGAATGCACACTGGCCCTGGTGACATAGAAGGGGCAGCTGAGAAACTTCAAGGGTTGCTGTGTCCATGTCTACTATGGATCATACCCACTGTGAAGTGGGAACTAGTCATAATTCTTTTACCTACGGGTGTCTATGAAGATTCTCAGTCACCCAGAAAAGAAGTCCAGTTGCCATGACTCAGCTTCCAGACGTACCTACGGATATTCTATCAACATGATTTGTGACTTCCTAGACTTCAGTGACCATACTTACCATCCATGGCAAACTGATCAACATACAGTCAATATGTTCATAGAATGACAGATGCAGAACATACATCTGCACAACATACAAGTTAGTATATTCCTTATTATGGAACATGATACAGTACATCTTTCCTGGGACAGACGTAAGGCTAACCGGCTTGTAGTTTCCCCAGTTTTCCCCCCTCCTTCCTTTTTTAAAAAATTGGTGTGACATCTGTTATCCTCCAGTCTCTGGCACTGTGGCAGCTACTGATGGCACCAGGCATGTTTATCTTTAAAGGTGATAAATGGTCTTTTGCATTAGGCTCCTGAACATCCAGATGCCAATGTAGCTGCTTTAATAAGTGCCTGACATTATTTCAGTAACCAGTTAATGTAAAGGCAGCATTGGAAGCTACAGTGTTTCCCCAAAAATAAGACAGTGTCTGTCTTATATTAATTTTTGCTCCCAAAGATGCGCTAGGTCTTATTTTCAGGGGATGTCTTATTTTTCCATGAAGAAGAATACGGTACACATTTATTGTTATCTTATTATTGGGGAGGCCTTATTTTCAGGGGGGTGCCTTATTTTTCAGCAAGAGGCAAAACTTTACGTAGGTCTTATTTTCGAGGGATGTCTTATTTTCAGGGAAAAAAGGTAGTAGCCTCCTGTATGGATATTACACTGTGGTGTCGTTTAACATGCCATTTTTCCCATAGATTTTTTTAACAGGCACAGGATGTTCCTTGGACAGGTTGTTCAGTGTTTTGATTTGTAACTGAAAGACTTCCTCTCAGGGGATATACTGTGTAGGCCTCATCAGCCCAGCCCTTCAGGGCGACTGTAAAAACTTATTCATTTCAGCTGGCTTTTAATTTAGATAGATCTCATTTATTATACTGCAGCTTTTAAAAATTGCTGCCCAGCAAATGATTGATTGGTAAATTATTGGCTTTTGTATTGTTGGTTTTGAAAGTTTTAGTTTTTCATTTACTTTTTTTAAGGACCTTAGTTATTTTGATTTAATTATTTTGATTTAGCTTGGTTTAGTTGTTTTGATTTTTATATTCTGTTTTAAATTACCGGACTGTGATTTTATGGTTTAATATGTCTTTATGTGCCTTGGGACTACATCCAGAAAGAAAGCCAAAACATATTTTAAATTAAGTAAATTTTCTTGGAATATCCTTCCAGGAAAGACTGGAGCCACTAAGAGTGGCTGTCCCATCCCCATCCCATATTGGCCAGGCAGTCCAGGGAGATCTGTTGACACCAGAAAACTATTAGGGGTCGAGTTGAATGCACAGGGCTTTCCTTCCCTTGTCCAATTCCCAGTGTTCTATTTAATTCTTAATAGAATTCTTGTCTACCAGGTGGTATGCTTCAAAAAGCCAGGTGACTGAGTATTCAGAAGTTATGTTTGCTAGTGCTTCTTCTCAGTTCCTTAACCTCCAGTTAAAGGATGCAGGAGACATTTGCTTAGAGCTTTGAAGAGCATCTGTCAGTCCAAATAGATATGACTTAGCTAAATAAATGAATGGTCTCCATACAACAACAGTAGCTTCATCATTGCTGTGGACGTTTTCACAGTACTACTAATAAAATAACAATCATTTTCATTGCTGTTCCTTTTTTTACTTCTGTGCTCAGAATGGCATTCAGAGTAGAGATAAAAATGGTAAAATATAATTGTAAAAAATGGAAGAAGACATCTTGTTGACACATAAAACATACAGTCAGCTCCAAAAGTCTGAAGGCTTTTTGGTTCTTTAGGCATGGCCATTGCTTATTTCTTGTACTTACCATTAGTTCTTATGTTTTCTTTTCATAATTTCTTTTTCACACAAAAGCAAATTTTAAATATCTTCAATAACAAGCCTGAATTTTCATTTTGTGTTCTCACAGGGTCAAATACTAAGCATTGTTTTTTTGGTGGGGAGCTCCACATGGTTCAACCACCCAGAGTGGCCTTGCTGCCAGGTGGGCAGTATAAAAATCCAATAAATAAATAATAAATGATAAACATGGAGCCCTCGAATCAGGCAACACAGTAAAATTTATGAACGACCAGTGCTTATGAAAAACAGAACAATGGGCAAACCTCATTTGTTGTTAAACCCTAATTTCAAATGGCCATATGACATACATCTGCCATTTCTTTAGGCGGCATGGTGGCAAGATTTGTGCAGAGATTGGACCAGGTGGTACTTGACTTGGATCCTGTGAGGAGAGCTTCTCCCGTGCTGTCCAGATTTACGGTTTGCCCCTCATGCCCTCTAGAAATCAGATCCAGAAGCTTCCAGAAGAGTGTTTCAAGAGCAGTGAGGAGTTAGTAAAAACAGCTTCTGGATCGTTTGCTGTTCAAGGCCTATTCCAAATCAGAAGGCCTATCTTGAAAGAAACTCAGGCTATTTGTGATGCAATGCATTAATTTTGCTTTAAAATGTGCCACCTTAATTTCTTGAGGCACTGCTTTGCGTTTATGTTTCTTTCTGGTGGGGGGAAACTCAAAAACTGTTGAACAATTTACAGTATTCCGTTTATGGCAACTTAACATATTACAGTTTGAATTGGATGTTTCAAACTGTATTTACTGGGCTCTAAAATGAGATTTCCATTCTTTTGTCACCCAACTCTAGTGAGAGCATAACTATTTCCACTCCTGTGTCTTTTCTGAAGATTGAACTGTGTGTAATTTAACTTTGCCATGAGGTGGAGAGTAGGCACAGCTGTGTGCCTCCAAGTGTGTCAACCAACACCCTTTTCCAGGAAACACCACCCTCTATTGTTTCTAATCCCTGACTAATTAATTGAAAAATTGTGATGTGAACCAGAATGATGCTCTTCTGATAGAAGGGTGTAGTTTTAAATTTTAAGGTTAAAAATGCAGCAAATTTTACACATATAATTAATACAATTTATAGAAATATAACATGTATTTGTGTTATTTATAGGCTGCCTTCCTTCCAATGGGAGGAATCAAGGCAGCCCACCGTGCTAAAAATAAAAATAAAAAAATAAAAACATAAATTATACATGAAAAACAATTAAACTGTAATAGTAGTTAAAAGACATTGAATGATTAAAAACATATACTACTTTAGAAGCAAACTTACTCAGCTAAAAACAGCATTCAGGGACCCACTTATGTTTCCCAAAAGCCTTCCTGAATAGGCAGGGTTTCGACTCATCAGAAGGATAAAAGGAAGATAGCCTACCCTCACCTCTCAAGTGAGAGCATTCTATAACATGATTCCTGCCACAAAGAAGGCTGGCTCTTTCTTGTGTTACCATCAAATGTGCCTGCAATGGCAATGGGACCAAAAGAAGGGCCTCTTCTGATGGTCTTAAGGACTGGGAAGACTTATATAAACAAATATGGTTCTTCAGGCAGCCTGGACCCAAACTGTGTAGGGCATTATAGTGATAGCCAACACTTTGTCTTGGCCCTGAAACTAGATTGGTAGCCAATGCAAGTGTTGTATGCGCTCTATAACTGGTCCCAGTGAGCAGTTTGGCCACCACATTTTGAATCATCTGACGTTTCCAACGTGTCCTCAAAGAAACCTCCACATAAAGTATAAGGATGCAAGGGATGGAGCCAGGTGAATCTTACTTGGCAATATATTCCATACGACTGGGCCGGCCACCGAGAAGGCCCGATTGCATGTTGCAACCTTACAGGCCTCTCTAGGGGTGGCCACCCTGAGCGAGAATGCCATGGAGCCTCTGGTGGGTCAGACCAGCTCTGATCTCTGGGAGATCTGCTCCTTCAGATATTCAGGTCCCAAGCCATGGAGGGTTTTGTAAACCAAAACCAATAGCTTGAACCTTATTCGGGATGCAACAGGCAGCCAATGCAGGCAAGCCATGTAGTAATTTAAAGAGAAAATGTCCTCCTTTTCTGTGATTTTTTTTCTTCATGCTTTTTCTGGTGATGCAGCAGTGGTCATTTTAATAAGGGGTGGGGTGATTTTGTCAAAGGATAGGCTTCTATTTTGGGGAGAGGAATGATCCTATAATTTCTCTTCTGCACAGGCAGCTCCTGCTCAAGTGGAGTGGCACCATTTTTTCCATGAGCCACCATGTTCCTTCTCATTACCCTTCTGTGTACAGACAAGAGAAAGGAGTAATAAATGTTTTTGGCCACCTTTGTTTGTTTGTTTGTTTGTTTTGAATATTTTACCCCACCTTTCTCCTTGGAAAAGGACCTGAGGTGGCTTACAATAATGAGGGACAATATACCGCCCAGAACATTTAAGACATATTCAAGTTAAGAACTAGAAGAGGCATCTTAGAACATTAAAAGGTAACATTAAAGCTACAAAGAGCATGCAAAAAGAAAAAAAATCCATTATGGGGGGGGGGTGGGGGAGGTGGAAACTAACATGGAAATCACTGTTGCTCTTATGAAATCAGTCAATGTAATCATGCATGGTAATCCATATAAAACTCACATAGTAGGTACTGTAGTCCCTCATTGAGGGAAAGCTTGTGTGAAGAGGAAGGTCTTTGCCTGCTTCCAGAAAGACAACAGAGATGGGGCAGTCGTTGCCTACAGCTAGAGGGAGTTGCAAAGTCTGGGAAGGCCCTTTCATGTGTTCTTATGAGACACCCCCAATTTTCGCTGCATAGGGCAAGACAAGAGGAGAAGCCAAGCACCCTAGGCTAGCAATTGCAGGAGCTGCCTAAATCCTGAGATTGGGGCTTAAACCATTGCCGCTAATATTTCGGTGGAAAGCAGCAGGCGCTCTGTGCCACAGTTCATACCCACTACTACCACTAGAAGCACTGAAGCAGGGAATCCCCACTGTTATCTCCCAAGGTGATAATGATTCCTTTCCTACAGAAAATGGAACTTGGGAAGGGAAGACCTGTGAGCCATCATTGCCTCCTCTGGCTCTGCAGTGGTTGCTCACCAGATGTTATTTGTTTCAGTACAGCATCTAGTTCCTGCCCACAGTTTTCAATTAATTATGCTATAATGGGTTTTGGACAGGAAGCAAGTAGTGTCGATTCACTGGCCCTCAAAAAGAGCATGTGTTTTAGGAGCAAATCATAAAGGACTTATCTTTCTCACAAATATTTCTTTCTTCTCAATAACTTTTTTTAACTTTAAAAAACATTATCCATAATGAAACAGTAGATCTCCAGGCTGGACGTTGCAGTAGCATGCAACTGGGAGTGAAGCATTTATTGAAGGAAATTTGTTTGACTTGCAACGCAGGCTGGCACATTTTTCTTCATGCTTTAAAAGGGAAGAGCACATGATCATTGTGTTTATAATGCTATGATCACATCTAAGATGATGGAAATCAAAAGCTTGGAAGCGAGAGCACCCATCATTCATTCACGGAGATCTGAAAGAGGGAGAGATTATAAGGAAAGTACAACTTTAATTCTCCACAAACATGTTCAAGCAAGACTCTGAAGAATATTAAAAACTTCAAGCTGACCACACCTTCCCAAACATCTGCCAGGACCTATGAATACATGAAAACTAGAACTGATTACATAATTGTGATGCGCTGTTTTTATGCTGACCAGTTTTATGCTGAACTGACTGGTTCTAAATAGGTAATTAAAAGTGCAATACTGTAATATAACAAGAATAAAAAAGTGGTTGGTATCGCTGAAGATTATTTTAGTTTCTTTTGTCATTTTTAATAATCCCTTCGCTACCCTTCTACTCTAAACCTGTTAACATTTGGTTTGTTGAGTACTTTCCATTCATCTCCTAACCAAGGACTAAAATAATGGGGGGAAATCCAAAGGATTCCATTATATTTTGTTGCCAGTCCAACCTAAGATCATTATATGATTCAAAAAAATATATTTTTATGAATCTCGTTAATCTGTATTTCACACAAAGAAAGTACATGAACCTCAACTTTAACATAGGGAAATAAAACTTTTCTTATAAAATAGGATTCAATAAATAAACAAATGACAATATGTTGTCTATGTGAATCATTTGTGATAGTTCACAACTGTTGGTTGAGGCGTTATTGGCAAATGATTTGGATTCTGCAGCAAGCAAGGGGTTGGACTTCATGGCCTTTTAGGCCTCTTCCAACTCAATGATTCTACAATTCTTTGAATGTCCCACAGAAGCTGAAAACACAACATTTTAAAAATCTTGAAGTTGAGTCATGGCTACTGGACTTCTTTTTTGAGAGATAGAAACATTTTGCTGCTCATCCAAACAGCTTCATCAGTCTGATGAGCAGTGAAACGTTTCTATCTCTCAAAAGAGAAGTCCAGTAGCCATGACGCAATTTCCAGATAAACTCACCTGGGTGACTAAGAATCTTCACAGAAACATTTTAAAAAATTAAAATAAGTGCTAAAGGGAACAAACATTCAACCTAAGAGTAAACTGGAATTAATTGGTAAGGGTTTCTAAGAATTGTTATAATTTTGATTTATTCAGATTTTCACACAAGGGCAGTAATTTTAGAATTAAAGTACTACACATTCATTCAGACCAATGAAGCTGTTTGGATGAACAGCAAAACGTTTCTATCTCTCAAAAAAGAAGTCCAGTAGCCATGACTCAACTTCTAGAACTCACCTGGATGACTGAGAATCTTCACAGATACACAGTAAATGCAATGTGTTGTCATCTCCTGTGTTCATAAAATCACGGGATTCTGACAAAAATGTCCATTGTCTTGCGGTTCTCCTCACTGAATAATTTGCCCGCCATGATCCAAACCAGCCTCTTAGGCCTCAGGAAGGAAATGCAGTAGGGACCTACGTTGCCCCACCCATTTTATTGCCTACCGTTTATGACAATAAAGAGGTACCTTAACATTCAACCTGGAAATGCTTTCAGATTGAGCAGGAGAATGGAAAGCCACATGTTCTGTCTTCAGCCCAGCTCCCTCCCCCAAAAAAGTCATATTTTCCTTTCTGAAGGAAACATTATTTTAAGAATTCCCTTGCTGCGTAACTTCCTTTCACATACTACACAGGAAGTGCCCTTGTTATGTTGGCACAGAACTGACTGAGAAACAGCCCTGAAAAGAGGACCCACCTTTTGATGATAGAATAATTGTGCTGAACTTGTTCATTAATTGCGGCCAAAGCAAGAGTTTCTAAATCCGGCAGAATATATAAAAGGTAAAAAACAGTGTATGGTGAGATAAGGCTGTGCTTTGATTGGGAAGGAGAGTTTCTGTTCACACTTGTCTGGTACTTAACGGCAGAGATTTCTCCCTTTCTAGCCAAAAGCATTTTGTCATGTTGATACTGGCAGTGCAAGAGCTCTGATTTCTAAAGCTCTATGAAAGAACGCCTTTTATCATTTTGGATATGTAGCCCAAGGCCAAAACAGACACAGCCGTATTAAAGAAGTATGTTCAGACGTAAATTCCCACTGTACAGCCCTTGGGAGTATGACTTCAATAACGAACTCTGAAGCCGTTCTTTATCATAATGACAACTGTTGATCTTTCTGTAATTGTTCAGCTGAGCTCCCACTGCTTGTCACCTAATTAGCCATCTGGCTATCCATCCTTCCAGCCTCCCCCATCCACCACTTGCTTGTTTTGATTTGTTTTTCTGTGTTCATCTGTTAACACCCAAAATGGCCCTTAATACTGCAGTGATGTTTCATGTATTCTGCTGTCTGCTTATGTATTCTTAATTCAACCTTCAACCTGTTATAATGCCTTGGTAGCCAAAAAATCACAATACACAAAGGACTAACCTATAATTATTCAGTACCTGAAGTATATTACATTCATTGAATTGCCACCATATATCTGAAAGATCTGTAGTTAGATGTTTAGCACATTGTGCTTTCAATTGCAAAACTGTTTCTTTTTCTTCTTTCCTCTTCTTAAGCATACTTAATATCTCTTTACATCTTTGGTTTTTTTGTGATGGAAATCCAGCCACCAACACTTGGTAATCATGCAAGGATGGGTAGATTAATATGAATATATTTCTGCGAGAATCTACTTCAGATATAGTAGGAAGCGACTTACAGTATGTTAAGACAAGAAAGAGTGTCTGTAGAGGAAGGGGGGTCTTCCTGGAACTTACATTTGTTTGTTATTTTAAGAAACTCAGGCACAATGTTTGTGCATGCTGTGCACAAGAATTATGCCACCATACATCATTAAAATCCCTGCAAACCTAGTTGTAGCAGCCATTTATTTCGGAAGGTGAAATGCAGAACCCATGTTGAAATGTAGGTTTTGCTGCTTCAGGACTTGTCGGTGTGCTCCTTAAACATGTTTCTCAGCTCATTACGAAGTGATGAGTGAAATTCAATGGCTGTGTAGATCTCTTGACTGCAAATAACATGCTGCCATTGTGGAATCACAGGAAGCCATTTGGTGTATCCCCGCATGCCTAGCTGGTACAGCCAACATCTCCAGCTGAGTGTGATTTAATTTTTATGTATGGTTCTCTAACAGTTGGGTTCTTTTATGCAAAACTCATCTAATATATATGTTACAGTGATATTATCAGAGTATCCCTGGTGTGTTTTTATCCTTGTTCTCATCTTTGCTTGGGGAATACCTTAAAGTTTTCTGACTAGGTGAAAACAGTAAACAAGTGGCATTGGTAATGACAGAAAGGACTCCCGGCAGGTGGGAAACTGAGGCCTTTTTAGAGGGCTGTTTGGGAATTGCAAGGCCCATGTCTTGTTTCTCCTACTCCCATGGGCCTCACATAATAAATTAGAGAGCTGGGGAGGGGGCTGCACAAGCAGAAGTAGGTATGCAGGAACCATTTTATGAGCAGGTTGGGAACTGGCAAACCACTCCGGTATTCCTGCCAAGAAAACTCCATGGACATGGGGTCATGAACGACACAACACACACACACACACACACACACACACACACACATTCCCATGTTCAAACTGAGAAGCTATTTTTAAATGTCCCCAGGAACTGAAGAAAAATCTGCCCATAGATATCAATAGAGAAATATAATGTTTGTAAATCACTGTGTGACTGTCCTCAAACAAATAAATAAAAAATAGCAACAGCTATTATTCTGTGTCTGTCAGCTTGAAAGGGTCCTGGTAATAGAAATCCCAAAAGACATTCTTACTCCACGTAGGTGGAGAGAGAGGAAGAGGAAGAGCGATGGGAAATGAGAGCCTCTGTCCTCCAGGCTCCCCCTTCCAACAGTGCAGATCAGTCTCAAAGTGGTTTACAAAAACCTTGTCCATAGATCCTTGACTAGCCATTATCAACCCCACCCCCTTTTTTTCAGCCACAATCATAAACACAAGATGAAAGAAAGGTAGGCTGAGTCAGGATTGTATAACGATCCTTACAAGGTGTTGTGTGAGGAGTTTTTTTTCAGTCTGTGCCCCCCCCATCAAATGTGCCTGCACCCCATCCCACCCCCCAGAGGCCATATGGCCCCCGTTGGGAATGGCTAATGGACCACCAGTGTGAAGGAATGAAACTGAAAGAGGGCTTTGTTACAAATCTGAAGTTTCATTCATTACATTCATCCCCAAATTTTCACTTGGACTATAAGAGTACAATATAATAACTTCTTCTTCTTCAAGCACCATGCCCTCGTAGAACATTGGCAATCAGTGGCATGAACTGGTTTCTATCCACTAGTAAAGTGTATTGCAGGTGCAAGATCTGTGTTAAGACAGAGAGTCTTAATAGCTGTTGAGTCTGCTACTAATGTCAATGGTCACAGATGTGGCCAAGTTCCAGATTTTCAGCCACTATACCTTTCAGCCATGTGTAGGCAGTGTGTGTGTGTGTGTGTGTGTTGTGTCATTACAGTCGTGACCGACTCTCTGTGACCCCATGTCCATGGAATTTTCTTGGCAGGAATACTGGAGTGGTTTGCCAGTTCCTACTCCAGGCGCCTACAGCACCTGGTATTCCCTGGTGGTCTCCCATCCAAGTACTAACCAGGACCGACCCTGCTTACTTTCCGAAATCAGGCGAGATCGGATGTACTTGGGGCAATATAGTGCAATAGATTAAATAAATTAAATTGGACTTTTGCTAATCTAAGTGGGCAGCTTAATTCAATGTATGCTTAAAATAAAAATCATTGGTTAAAATTGATTTTTTTTTACTTGAATGTCACTCCAATAAGGGGCTAAGATTCGGGTTGCTCAGGGAAGGGAAGGTGTAGTAGGTGGATAAGCTGTTGCTAGGTAACAAAGGAGCAGTTGAAGACCTGAGAAAAAGAAAACAAAAAAAAGAAAAAAAGCATGGCTGTCTGGAAAAAGGAAGCAAAGAGCAGCCGCCCCTCACACACTTCTGGAATGCTGCCATGGCAGCTCCTTCAGTTTTGCTGAGATAAATTGAGTTAAGTAACTGATCCTTAAACCCATCCAATTTTTTAAAAGTAATGCAGACTCAGTCACCCAAACTTTGATGTTTTCAACTGAGGAACTTAACTATGTTAGAAACTCAGAATTGGAGGGTCATTATGTAAAAGAACAAGATGTTCAGAGCTGTAGACTTGGGCCCAAGTTCCTATAAATCCATAAAATTAATTGGGTGACTTAGGGCCACTCCTCTTCCTCACCTTAAGTCAGGCCTGCCCAAAGTCCGGCCCGGGGTGCAAATCCGGCCCGCAAGGCCATTCTGAGTGGCCCGCGGCTGGCTGGCCCACCCCTCCCTCCCCCCTTCACCCCATGTTTTTTTAAAAGAAAGTAGGTGGGGCTTGCAGTGGGGTGGCAGGGTTGGGAAGCAACCGGCCCCTGACACATTCTCAGCCACCAAATCTGGCCCTCCTTACAAAAAGTTTGGGCACCCCTGCCTTAAGCCATCTCAGAGGGCTGTTCCTGTAGTAGGACAAAGATGGAGAAGGGTTTAGCATTCAGCGTGGCTCTAAAATTAGTAAGAGCTCACTAGGGGTTCACTGTAACAGTAACATTCTGTAATGAGAAGCTGCAATTCTTTCTGTAGGCCATTAGATTCTGTGAGAAAGCAGACTAGCAACTAGGGGGCAGAGCACTGGGGGGGCAGAGCAGCAGGGGTAAAATTATGCATGGGCTACCCCACCCTATTTTTTTCTCAGACAGAGGATTAGAGAGACCGTGGTCAACAAATATAAAAACAGGGGAGTTCCCTGTAAAAGTCCCTGCATTTTCCCCCATTGGGATGTTTTCAAGGCTCCTGGCTTTAAATCGTTTTGGGTTTTTTTTTGTTTTGGGGTTTTTTTTTCTTTCTTTTTTTTTTTTTTGTTTTGCAACCTGCCAGTTTTAAAGAGATTGGGGTTATCATTCTTTTACCTAATCTACCAAGAGGAAGTAAGTAGTTCTTCTCAGAAGATGATGTAGTAGAATGATGAATTTCCCCCATGGAACAATATTATGAAACAAAAGTATATTTTATATTGTGTTTATACAGTTTAGTAAGACTTTGAGCAGTTAAAACTGCATGTGTAATGCTACAGTTCTGATATTCCAGTGATTAATTCTCATATGACAAGGTATTGTAAGTGGATGAAAACCCTATTGTATACTTTTTCTCCTTTACTCAAAAAATTCCTGATATTGCTCCCATGTTTCTTATTTTAAATGACATATAAATCTTGGACCATTTATGCTTTTATGGGATGTATCCCAGGACATACTAGTTGAGTTGAAATGCCACTTGACACTTCCAATACTCCTGAAACTCCCTTGTTTCTTGTGTACTACACCACATGGCAGGGTAGACACTGCAAAGAACCTTTTCCCTGAGAGATTTCCGCCCATTCGCTTACAAGTTCTGCTTATGAGGAAGCAGGCCAAGTTGAATTGTTCTAATGATTTAGAAGAACCATAGTCAGCTGTATTACATAACTGGTTGTTCCTTTGCCAGGACAGTAAGAGCAAAGAAGGTCTGTCTTTGGCTTCTTGAAGGACAATTTCAGTTTTCTGAGTATAGTAGGCAAATAAAATGTAAGTGTGGAAAACAAGAGCAGTGTCCTTGGAAATCTTTTATAGGTTCTCGTTGAATCAGTTAAAGAATGAATTTTGCCTTTAAAATATTTCTCATGGTTACTTCATAAGTGGAAGAACAGTACATTCTTTACAACAGTACAGTACATTCCTTACATGTAAAACAACTGTTTCTTTTTGTTCACTCACCTTTTCTACAACAAAGTCTGTGTATTTGGCAGAAGCCAGCCTAATCCATTCTTCTTCAAGTACCATGTCCTCGTAGAACGTTGGCAATCAGTAGCCTGAACTGGTTTTGATCTAAAGCTATTCTAATTAGAGCAGCTCTGTGTTCACTGCAAACCATTGGCTTAAGTACTTAAGCCAGAATGTTCTTCTATGCGCCGAGCCATGCTTCCCATCTATTTTTCCTTGAAGGATAACCTGCAGCAGATGGTGTTTCTCATTGCGCATTATGTGTCCAAAGTTTTGCAGTTTTCTTCTCTTTATGGTATAGCAGATTTCTAGCTTTTTATTCATGCACTGTAACACAGCAACATTAGTGACTCTGGCTGTCCAAGGTATCTTCAGAATTTGTCTGTATGTCCACATTTCAAATGCTCCCAGCTACTTGCATAATGTGTCTGTAAGTTTCCAAGTTTCAACACCATAGAGAAGTATACTGAATACATAGATGGAAGTATTCGAGTATGAAGTCTGATAGATAAGTCCCCGTTTGTCAAGATTTTCCTCATTTTCTGGAAGGAATTTCTAGCTTGTTCAATTCTACAGCAGATTTCACACGAAGGGTCTCAGTTATGCTTGACATAGCACTCCAAGTACAGTGGAACACTAACTTAAGTCATTAATCTGTTCCAAGTGCATGCTCGTAACTCAATTAGCTCATAAGTCGGGGAGCAGTTTCCCATACGAATGCATTAAGAATCAATTAATCTGTCCCAGAGGAACTGATTTCAATGCATTCCTATGGGAAACCAGTTTAGATGACCCACAGCTCCCCCCCCCAATTGGGGGGAGCCGCAGGTCATTTACAATATCTTTAAGCAACCGAGCCAAGTGCTTGGCTCGGTTGCTTAAGGACATTTTTTAAAAACCACCACTTCACCACCACCACCGCCGCCATTGGGCGCATAGAGAGAGAAGCGGCAGTGTTTTCAGTTTTTTTTCTCTTCCGATGCAAATGCTAATGGCTGCCATCAGTGCTTGCATCGGAAGAGGGGAATTCTTTTTTCTTTTTTTAAACTCCTCTTCTCCCTCCACGCACACAATGGTGGGGGGGTGAGAAGTTGGGGTTTTTTTCATTTTGTTTCTCTTTTCCGATGTAAAAGTGTTCTGCTTGTATACCACCCCATACCACTCAAGTAGTCTCTGGGTGGTTTACAGTTTTAATTACAGTATGCAGACTACACATGATGAGGGCTTGCACCGGAAGAGAAAAGAAAATGAAAAAAACTCCACTTCTCCCTCTAGGCACCCGATGGGGGGGGGAGAAGTGGAGGGTTTTTACCCCCTTTTTTTAAAAAAAAGGAATTTGAGGCACTGACAGACGCTTCCTCTTTAAACGGAGGCAGCTTCCCTTAGTGCCTGAAAGACCTTTAAAACAGCACCCGCTTTTCCCCCAGTGAGGGGGAAATCATGCACTGTTTCAAAGGTCTTTGAGCTACTGACCCAAGGGCTTGGATTGGTGGCTCAAAGACCTTTTAAATGACCGACCCCTCTCCCTGCCAGCCACCATAGTTACTTGGGGGAAACCCCATCTTGCTCGTAAGACGGCGGGGGGGGGGGGAGAAAACCGAAGCCTGCTTATAAGTTGGAATTCACGGTTGTCAGGGTGGTCGTAAGTCGGGGTACCACTACTCTCTCAATTATATCACTGCCAATCTTGATAAGGTTCTGTGAACCATTTTGTTTTTTACTGATAGCCATCCATGGTGTCTTCTTCACGTTAAGACGCAATCCCATGGAACTGCTTTCTGTTGCAACAGAATCCAATAAGCCTTGCAAATCTTCCAGACTTGTTACAAGCATGACTGTGTCATCAGTGTATCTTATATTAACAAGAACTCCATTCACCTTCACACCTTGATTCTTATAAAGCAAACAAAAACATCAACATTTACATCAAGACATCGCTGAACTAGTATTTGAAGACTAAATAATGCCTTTCGAGTTACAAATCCATTCCTGAATCCAAATTGGGTATCTCCAATGCTCTCTTCACACTTCCAATATATTCTTAAATGCAGGACTTGTAAAAACTACTTCAGGATTTGACTCATCAAACTAATTGTCCAGTATTCATTACAACTTTTTGCACTAGGTTTCTTTGGAAGTGGTATAAAAGTGGATTTGAGCCAGTCCTGTGGTTCCGCTTCTATAGATGCTATTGTATAAATCGACCAGAAGGGAAAGTGATTGTTCTTCCTTAAGCAGTGTCAAAACTTCGATATATATTTCATCAGGGCCTGGGGCTTTGCCACACTTTGATAGTTTAAAGGCATGTTCTACCTCTTTCCTCATTATATCTACACCATCATCTAACTTGACATCATGCTGAATACTTCTGTTATCCTTAAAGAGATATTCTATATATTCTTTTAACTCCTATAGTTTTTCCTCAGTGCTTGTCAAGGTATTACCATTCTTTCCAATAAAATACTTGTTTCCTCTACTGTTATACACACCTGCTGCTTGCCTTATTTTCTTGTACATGTTAAATGAATCATGCTTAGCATCCAGTTCTTCAGTTTCACTACATTCCTTTGCAAGCTTTTCTTCCTTTGCCGTTCTTAGTTTCGTCCATATTTCTTTCTGCACTTGTTTATATATTACAGGATCTCTATTTTTCATCTCTCTTCTATGATCTATGAGCTCTAGTATTTCATCTGTCATCCAAGGCTTGATCTTTCCCTCAGTGATCTTTAATGTTTCTCGGTATACCTCATTCACAGCAGTTTTAATTTGGCTCCAGGTGTTTTCAACTTCATTTACATCTGCTGTCTCCTTGAGGATTTTGAATTATGTACTCAGGATTGATTGTATTTCATTTCTTACTGTTGGGTCCTGAAGTTTAGAAATTGCAGGTTGACTATTTGTCACCTTTGACTGACATTTCTTCAACCTAAGATTTACTGTTGCTAACAGAAGATTATGATCTGAATTAATATCTGCATCTAATTTATTAGTCTGGCTAATCAAGCGACTCACCCTTCTTTGTGAAATCACTGCATTGGCTAGAAATGTATAAACATTAATTTATTTGGGGAAAATAATCTACACAGAAATCTAGTAACAAAAATATTAAAATGCATTTAATAATAACATAAATTTAATAATAACATAAAATAAAACAAAAACCCTGCAATTAAAATAATTAAAAGGCAACATTAGGAATAGCTAAGTACTGCTGGCAATATCAAGCGAATCATCAAAAATTAAAAAATGAAAGCTGAACAAAGTCACAGGACAAGCTAAACATGCAGAAAGGGGGGGGGTAGGGAGGAAGGGAGAATCTTCTCTAAGTGGCCAGGTCTTGATCAGGTGGTAATAAAAGAACAAATAATAGTTTAGAAAGACCACCTTAGGAAAAGCAAAGACTTGACAACCCTTAGTCCTGGTATTGCCAACCAAGACCAGACCTCCAGACTTGACTGAAGTGTTCAGCAAAGTATACATTGGAGAAAGTAGCTCTTGAGGTACTCATGAAATGTTCTTCACAAGTAATTCCAAGTGGTTTGAAATGTCATTGGTGGGAGAGATAACCCAAAGGCTCTCTGGAGTAGATTTTGAGGTGAATGGAACTGCAGAGGGTGGGAAAATTGCCACTCTCTCTATTATGCCAGCAGAAGTCCGTCTATTGACTGGAGGCACTAACTGGGTACTTTCCTCTTCTTTTTATCTCTGTGATTTTCCCCTGTACTTACATTTGGGTGTAGCTTGTAAGAGCAGTAGAATAGTTCAGGATTTAAAGGGAACATTTTTATAGACACGGTTCAGATAAAATAGAGAAAATGGTACAGAAATCATAAGTATAGACAGAGATTTATATGAAATGTTTTAAAGGAGCTGTCATTATTACAAATTCCTTGTGCAGTATGTGTTGCTGTGATGTGAAATGCATTGTTCACATGTTTTAAGTATATGTGAGTGTGGAAGTTTTTTTAAAAAATCAAATGATTTTCATTATAAATTATCACCTAAAAATAAGGGCTGGAGGTACCTGCATAGGAAGATGCATTTTGGATGAAAGAAATGATTTAAAATCATGTCCAGGCAAAGCAATTTATCTGTGTGGAAGGATACTACAGTAATCCCTCCCCCTATTGGGGGGTTAGGAACCTGATCCAACCAGACCCGCGATAATGGGAAATCTGCAGTATGCAGATGCAGGGATGTGTCGGGATTGGGGGCCCATCTGGCACCTCCTACACTTACCTGAGGCCTGGTGCTGCCCCGAATGGGCCTCTGACTGGCTTCCAGGGCCTGTCAGTGGCCCCAGAAGTGCTTTCCGGTGATAAGGAAGTCACTTCCGGTTTTACGGAAGTCACTTCCGGTTCACCAGAAACCACTTCTGAGGCCTCCGACAAGCCCAGGAAGCCAGTCGGAGTCCCATTCAGGCCAGTGCCAGGACTGGGGTAAGTGCAGGAGGCCTCAAATGGGTCCATGCAGCTTGCCCCAGGAACCCTGTGTTTCATATACTGTGGTCCCATGATATACCAGGACTGCATCCATGAGAACTCTTGATACTTCAACCTGTTGTAAAGCTTGTTTTTAAAAAATCCTGGTCATTGTGCCAGAAAGGAATTGCAGCATCATTATCTTGCAATTACTGATAGAGATGGGCACGACTTAGCGGTATTCCCGTTTCCGTTTCCGTTACTCGTTTCCGTTACGGAACGGAAACGGTAACGGGAATTACTCCGCCAGACTTCGAGCTCGAACCGACGAACGAACAATTTGGTCTGATTTGTTGTGGTCGTTACTTGCATCGCGGCGATCGCGCGATGCCAAGCGGCACAGAAAAAAAGTTTTAAAAGTTTTAAAAAAACCCGATTCCCGGCCCTAAAAGCAGGCGAAAACTGTCTGAGGGCACCTACCACCAGGCCAGAAGGGGTTTTTTGGGGTGGGGGGTTCCCCGCCCCCCTTTCCTTGGGCTAGTGCTACTGCTGCGCTGCGCTGGTACCAGGCGGGGGGGCATTGCCAATGCCATTCGGTGTGCGGGCGGGGGGATCCAAAATGGCGACCGCAAATTTTTCTTTGAAACCGTGGCCCAAATACCCAACAAAGCACCACAGAAACATGAGAAAAATAGCTATTTTAAACACTTGAATTTTTACTGTAGCAGCAGTGGGTTTGTCTTGCCAAAATACGTCTCCGTTGATTTTATTTTATTTTATTTTCATTTTTTTTTTACACGTGCGCAACGGTGGGCTGGCCATGGGACGGGACCATGCAAATTTTCGGAGCCATTCCACCAATCGCATGTCCAGGTTTTGACTGACACTTCTGGATGTGCCAGAGGGCATAAAAAGGCGAAGCAGTTCCAGTCCGTCGCAGTCTGGGCTTGGATTTTGTGGAGGGTGGTTTAGTCAGGGCTGGATTGCTGCGCTCGCTCGAGTCTACTAGTTTCGATTTCGCGGTCGCGCTAGGCAGGGACTCAGGGAGTGAGGGAGGGAATTGAATTTAATTCTCGTCGTCGCAAACATACGATTCGAATTTCTTTTATTCCTGGCTGTGGGGAATAGCAACTCAGCGTTTATTCTTTTTTGTTTTCGGAAGAGTTCCGTTTTTTATTTGCTTTGCTGTTTGCTTCAAGGGGGAGGGAAGATTTGAGCGGGAGGGGAGGGGAGTGCGGATTGGAAATATATTATTTTTATTTTACACTACCATACCATTTCTTTTCTATCCCAAACCCAATTTCTTCCCACCGAGTTCATTTACTTGGCAAAGGTCCTTTTACCCTGCGTACCTACATCTTTTTTGCTGCTGTTGCGATTGGGGTTTTGGAAGGGAATCCAGCAACCCTATCCTACCCTAGCAGCTTATAGTTTTATTTATACCTTACCAATACCATTCATTTTCTATTCTACCTACAGTTCAGCAAGTGGCAGTACTAGTGCTTAGAAGGGGTGGTTGGAGGCTGTGGATTAAATTATTTTAGGCAGAGTCTCCCTTGCCAAGCCAACCAGTGCACTCAAAGATCTCTCACATCACAAGCACATTTGTGTTGACTTGGCATTGGCATTTGGCAACAAGGCTAGGGCACCTTCTATAGAACATTTTACAATTTCATTTTACTTATTTATAGATATATATTCTTTCTCTTGTCCAACACCTCATTCATTTTTTTGGATTAAGGCACTGAAACAAACATTTGTTGAAGGGCAGGCACCCAGCCACTTTATAGACCTTTTCCTTCAATTACATCTTTGAAGAAGTTACCTGTGCAATAATACACTTGCCTTTTGAAACTTGTTTGCCAGGATTGGCAAACCCATTCCTTCTACTAGCTTGGTTTTTGTGCTGTTTGTGAGTCAACCTCACTCATTTACTTTTGCCACCAGGCTACATAAACAATTACATTTTTGAAGAAGTTACATTTCTCTTCGTTACACTTGCCCTGTGCTATGCATTGAGAAACTTGTTTGCCAGGATTGGCAAACACCTTGCTCCTATTTCCTTGTTGGTTGTGTTGTTGTTTGTGGTGGTGTTGTTGTGAGTCCATCTCACCCATTTCCTTGCAAGCAGAGCCTACATAAATACAATCCTACTATTATTTACACAACTGTGAAGAAGCTACAGTTCTCCTCCTAAGTACAGACTTGACTTGTGCAGCAGGGCATCGAGACTGAGACTAGGGTGCCAGCCAGGGCTGGCTAAACCCTTACTCCTATTCCCTTTTTGGGGTGGTGGGTGGTGGTGTAGTGACTCCATCTCACCCATTTCCTTGCAAGCTGAGCCTACATAAATACAATCCTATTATAATTTACAGCTGTGAACAAGCTACAGTTCTCCTAAGTACAGACTTGACTCGTGCAGCAGGGCATCGAGACTGAGACTAGGGTGCCAGCCAGGATTGGCTAAACCCTTACT
>JAHTLZ010000015.1:40166611-40230819 GCA_023846285.1 Phrynocephalus versicolor | reverse complement strand
GGCCACTCCAGCTTCCTTGGAAAGGGTCCGTATTGGCCCAATGTTTCCCCGTTGGCCATGGCTGGTCTGAGTGAGACCCTAATACCTGCCTTCCTTGGTGCTTCACACCGTTCCCTGGGGTTTCGGCACCAAACTGCTAACAAAGTGGTGAGGAAGCACTTTACAACAACCTACCTCAAAGACTGATTATCAGGGGGCTAGCTCTCCTCCTTACAGCCTTAGAGAAATAGACCCACCCAGTTCTCCTGCTTCAACTCTGTCTCCCTGTTTGGCAACTCCCGTTCTCCTGGGGTGGCAATAGAAACTCTGCCTCCCAAAGCACAACCAATCCTCCCTACGGGCACTGTGCCTTAGTGCCTTCCCAACCCCTTCCCTTGTTGGCTGGTATCCTCTAAGCCTGCGTCTAGGCAACCCTTACCTGTAAGCCAGACTAGATGCTTCCCTGCCTGCCGTGCCCTCTGCCCACATGCCTGCCTGTCAGACTCCACCAGTCCCGGCACTGAGCATGCCTTCCAGTTGCTTATCATTCAACCTCCTCCAATCTGCACTTCTGGCTTCCAAGTCCCATACTTTGTCATCTGGGCTGGTCTGTGATTCACGTGATCCACAAAGAACGGCTGTGGAAAGGGAAAGACAGCTGCTCCGCTTCTATTGGAATTTGGGATTGGGAGTTTTTTGGATGATACATGTCTCTCTGCAGGAAGTGCTGCCGGTGTTTGTGTTTTTTTGTCCTCCTCCTCTGCTGCTCCTCTTCACTCACAGCTGCATTGCATGAATGGAGGGACCAGGAACCTTCCAGCCTTGGTTCTTGGTGGATACTCTGACCCACTAGGAGGGACCAGGAACCTTCCAGCCTTGGTTCCTCGTGGATACTCTGACCCACACGGAATGTGTGATTCCGTTTCCTCCGCCGCCACTCTTTCCACTGGGCTGCCAGCGGTGCCTCACAAAGAAGGGAAACGTACTTGTTGTGTGCGTACTCCATTCAGAAAGAACCATGTGTGGGTTCTTGATGCTGTGCTGCTGATGCTGATGCTGTGTAACCGGAAAAGAAAAAATACCGGCTGCAAATCTAGGTTGTGATTGAGTTACGGGAACACTCATCAGGAACAGCAGTGGTGGTGGGCTTAGGGTTAGGGTTAGGGGGTATGTTTCGGCCTCCGCTACTCTGCCCACTGGGCTGCACAACGCTGTGTTTCACAACGAAGGGCATGGAGATGGAATGCCGGCAGTTAGGAGCAAGTCTACCAGCACACAGCTGGGAAAGAAAGTCAGAAAGCTTGGCTTGCTGTCCTTTTGGAAGCCTGTGTGGCTCTAGCTCTGTGTCTTCTCGCTGCCTGCCTGTCAGCCCCCCCCCCACTTCTGGCTTAGCGGAGAGGCCTTCCAGCCGCTTCTTCTTCACCCTAACAGCACGGTCCAGTTAGTGCTTCAAGTTCAGCCCTGTCGCTACTCCCCTCAAGTTGCCCATGCAGCAACCACGGCTGCTTCCGCCTCTAGGCAGAAGGGGTTCTTTACGCAGTCTAGGTTGGGAAATCCCTTGACAGAAGGAGGGAAGATTCGGTGCCTCTCCTTCTACCCCCTCTAGTCTGGCCTTCTGGCCTCCACTAACCTTCACTCCGGGCTGCACCCACTGTGCCTCACAGGGAAGGGCTTGGTGCTGGCTTGTGTGCTAGAAAACAGCCGTGGGCCCGTGATTGCTCTCCTCAAGTGGCTTGCGCAGCCACCTCATGCGAAAGCACCCTTGGACTCTGCCTGGGACAGTGACAGGCCTCTGCAGGAAGTAGTGCCGCTGTGTGGGAGTGTTGTCAGCCTCCGGACCGCTATTTAGTCTTCACTGGGCTGCCATACACTCTGGCTCACTAAGAAGGACAACTTACTGTTGTGATGGTGGCCCTCTGTCACCATTATAAATAGAACAGCTTATCACACAGTTGCAGGCTTGCCTGTTCGAATTGTGGAAGCTGTGATTCACCACCACCACGAAGGGCATGCCACTGGGCTGGGCTACAATGCACTCCATGTTTGGAGACTCTCTTGATGCACACGGACGGTGTGAGTTTCCTCCCCCACTCTCACTTGGCTGCCAACTGTGTCTCACAAGGAAGGGCATTTTCCTGGCCGTTGAAACAAAGGGTTTCCCTTGCAGAAGGATTATACTTTAGGGTAAGGCCACTAGTCTTTGTGGCCACCCACCCACCCACCCAAATAAATGAAGTGTTTGCCTCGGAGAAGGACTGAGTTTGGAGGCAGCTTGGCAATTGGCACTGCTGCTGTTGACAAGAAAGTGTTATCCTTGTGGAGTGGAAGGTGTAGGTTTTGGGGTTCTGTTTCCTTTCCATCTCCTGCAACCCACTGTGTCTCACAAGGAAGGGCATTTTCCTGGCCATTGAAACAAAGGGTTTCCCTTGCAGAACGATTATACTTTAGGGTAAGGCCACTAGTCTTTGTGGCCACCCACCCACCCAAATAAATGAAGTGTTGTTTCCTTTCCATGTCCTGCAACCCACTGTGGTTCACAGAAGGGCATTTTCCTGGCGTCCTCCTCAGGCCATTCAGCCACGCTAGGCAGCTGGAGCTTCCTGGCAATAATCCTCCCCTACGGTCCGGCCCTGTGGCCTCAGACTCAGGCTATGTGGCCTCCGCCACTCTTTCCTCTGGGCTACAAGACGCTGTGTCTCACACTGAAGGGGGTTCCTGAATTTGAACAGCGTTCGAGTACGTACAGCAGTGCACCACCAAGACTTAGTCCAAAAGTGACATGTGGTGGTGCATCGCAGGCAGTGTGGTGCCAGGCCAAACCCAAGGTGATTGGCCTCCTCCTCCTCCAGTCTTTCCTCTGGGCTGCGAGATGCCGTGTTTCACACAGAAGGGGGGTAATGATTTGAACAGTGTTTGCATCGCAGGCAGTGTGGTGCCAGACCAGACTCAAGGTGATTGGCCTCCTCCGCAACTCTTTCCTCTGGGCTGCAAGACACTGTGACCCAAGGACAATGGCATTTTACTTCCAGTCAGGCAATTCAGCTCCTTTTTATACTGGAGCTGGCAGTGAGCCTCCCGTACTCAGGCTCTGTGCTGTGGTCTCCTACTCTGCCTTGTGGCCTGGCAGGAGTGGCCGCCCTTACTCTGGCCTTGTGGAGTGGACGCGTCGCCCATAGATAGTCCTCCTTGTATAGCCTAGTGGGCTGGGCTGTGGGCTGTAAAACTTAAGTCAGAGCAACCCAGAGCCCTATCCCATTCCCATCCCTACCAAAGCTATTCCAGCTGTACTAGCTACTAGTAGCTAGGTACGAACGTAAAACGTAGCTTTAACCACCTCAGGCTCTAACTGTAGTCTAATGCATTGCTGAATGCTGACCAGTGACCACCAGACCAATCCATGACCAAAAGCAGGGTTGCATTGGCTTTGGCTCATTGGCTGTATTGCTTGTCCTTTAAGTGTGTGTGACTTTGACTGTGAATGTGAAGTGAAGTGAAGGCAGAAGGACCTTGGAGATGGGGGGGGCAATTTGAGAGGAGTAGAGTTGTAGACCCCTCATCCAGATTTGGGGAGGAACGGCATGTCTTTCTCCTGCTGCCTCTGAGAGGTGGAGGGGAGATGGGATGGTATCAAAAAACCAAACAACAAAAAAGTACAACAAACAGGCACGTCAGCCAGACCAAGTAGGGTGGCTGCTGGCTGGTTCAGCATCAGCAGATTCAGCACAGCAGACCAAGAGGGGAAAAAAAGAAATGCAAATTTGTTTCTACCCCACTTGGTTTGCTTAGGATGCACTCTAGCCTTGTTGTGCAGCAGCAAGTCCATCACCCAGGCAACTGTATTTCGCCTGCTCGTTTGTGGGACCCGCGCCCGCGCGCCCGCCCGTGCGCCCGCCAGCCAATCCCCTTGCTTGCCGCTGCCGCCGCCCACGCATGTACCCCCGCGCCCCCGCCGCCCGCGCTACGCCCGCAAGCCGCAAGTCTCGGTCGGACGTCAAAATGCGCGAAATCGCGGCAGAAACGAAAACGAAAAAAACGAAAAACGAAACGACTAATTTTTTCGATTTTTCGCGAAAAACGGAAACGAAACGAATCGGACCCTAACCGAAACCGAAAACGAAGTTTTTTTTCTGAGTCGTGCCCATCTCTAATTACTGACTAATGGAAAGATGTTTTAAATGTTATTAAAATCCTGTTCCTCCAAAATTTTGATAATTGTTGCAGGGCTGGCAAATAGGTAAACATCAAATAAGTTACCCAAGTTGAGCTTGGCTGCTACATAACCTAACAAAATAACTTTGTTAATTGGGATAATTTAACAATTAGAAGCACTTTTTGTAAGTGGAAGTAGGAAAAGTGTCTATGAACTCAAGAAAGTGTAAAAGAGCAAGATGTGGTTTTTTGGCTTTCTGAGGGAAAGCAAGAGAACCAGCTCTTTAGACTTTCTTCCTCAGAGGCTGGTTACAGTGGTGACATAGTTCAGGGTTTTATAAATTGAGTTCACGTCACATGGTTTTTGTCCTCGTGGTCACCCATGGTGATGGCAGCGGAAGCTCAAGGGGCAAGAAGAGCTGGTTAGCTGGGACGGAGCTAAGCTGCCGCCTCTTTTGCTTGGCGTGGCTGAAGGAAGGCCTTGCCTCACTGCCTTCTGCAGCTGCATGGGGCAGGTGGTGTGGATGAGGAAACTAGGGCAGGCAGCTGAGACTGGAGGTGCCCGCAAGGCAGCCAGCTCCTGTGAGGCACCTGTGAGTCTTCCCCCTCCCCACGAGTGTGTTCGTGCCATCCTGCCCACATTATGCCTCCTGAATTTCCACCTTTCCTTTTCTTTCAGTATTACCATTTTGCTACCTGGAGCTGCTTTCTTTGTGGTGGCCTGCATTGCCACCCCTCCCGCCACCCTGGCAGTCTCAGGTTTGCTTGCTTGCCTGAGGGGAAAGGGGGGGGGGGGCCAAAGAAGAGCTGAAATGATTCGTTTCCCCCTTCACTGGACTTAGCATATATTTCAGCAGACCCCCAAAGACACAATTAATGCTCTGACATAAGCAGTCATACATGTAAGTGACTCAAAATAAATTGGCTTTACTGTTGAGTTAAAATAAACAACCCTCTCCTCACTTTCCAGGCTCCCCCCGCCCCCCCAAAAATGCATCATGTGAATGGAAGTTTTAAAAACCTATTTGATTTAAAATCTGCCTAACTTGATTTAAAAGGAGGTTTTTTCGTAAGAGTAACCGGGCTCTCAGATTCCTGTTGAAATGGTTTCTGTTCATTTATGCTTTGTTTTAAACCATACAAACGGCCCTTCTGATGCCTCCTTGGATAGTCATGGAAGAATGCTAATTCTTTTTCTCTTTTAGACTTCTCTCATGTGTAACCACAATGGCTAGTTTTACCACTAGTATTTTGCATAACAAAACATGCAGGTAGATTCAGAATCAGAGAAGGGGTACCTCAAGCCCTCTGATCTGACCATAGACGTTCTCCTGTCTTGCACACCAAATTTCTTGTTCTTGACGAGGGTTTATTTTTAAAGCCTGGGAAGGATTTTAGTGGTTTGCACAGAAGGGTGGTTTTGCACGCCCAGAGGGAGTTGCACATTGGCACATGGGTACAATGTCAGTCTGCATGTCAGCTCTCCCTGCCTCCTTGGCTGGAGATCCTCTTCCTGAACCCAGCGACCCCTTTCCTCTTTTGGGAAACAGTCCATGACTTGAAGGTTTGAGGCAACCTGATGTCATTAAGAAAGAGAGGAATTGTATTGTTAGGAAATTAAATTGCTTGGGTTGGGATTCAGAGCAATAAAGAAATGTGAATATCTTTCCATCGGGCCAAAAATGCAAACTCTTCTCATCCCATTTTAATATAGTGTTTAGGTGGTGTACACACACACACACACACACACACACACACACACACACACACACACACAGAGAGGGAGAGGGAGAGAGGGAGAGAGATGGCATGCACCTCTCCTCTTTCTTCCCAGCTAACTAGGACTGGTAGCATTTGTGTTTCACTAACATGGTGGTGGGTTCCCATATTGCCCACGCCAAATATAAAAGCAAGTGTATATGCTTTGATTGCCCTGGCTAGACTGCTGTTCTTCAAGCCACATCAAAGAATTTGAGGCGGTGCTATACACACAGTTTCCACATAATCCTTATCTGGGTGATGCTCCATCCTATCTATACTTGGGTCAGAGATGGAAGGAGAATGCAGGAGCTTCACTTTGTTAAGAAGATTCTATCCTTAGATTTAGAAGCCATCATCATCATTCATCATTGACATCCTTCAGTCTCGAAAGATTATGGTATCATGCCTGGAGTATAGATCCTAAAAACAACACCTAGTGTGACTAAATAGGCCAATTCGGGAATGGCAGTCTCTACCACACTGGGGGCAGTCGCTGCCTAGATGCCCTAAGCACATCTGATCTCACCTGATTTCAGAAGCTAAGCAAGGTCGGCCCTGGTTAGTACTTGGATGGGAGACCACCAGGGAATACCAAGTGCTGTAGGCGCCTGGAGTAGGAACTGGCAAGCCACTCCAGTATTCCTGCCAAGAAAACTCCATGGACATGGGGTCACAAAGAGTCGGTCACGACTGTAATGACACAACACACACACCACACTGGGGGCAGATGTATTCTGTTTCTTGCCCAGTCCTCGAGTTTCATTGTTTCCATGCCTGCCTCTTTTCCTCTGCCTGTTGAACAAATGCCTCTTCAAATTTATGCAGACCATGCTGTATAGGCCAAAAAGAAATGTATTCTAGAAGAAGAATCCTGACTGAAACCAAGCATCAGAACTAAATCTAGTCTGTGTCCAGAAAGAAAGGGAATTTTTATTTACCTTCCAGCTGGTAAATGATTAGCGGGGTCAGGGAAATGAACACCTCACTCCTAGCTTTCACAAAAAATTCTGTTGTAACAAAGGGTAGGAACAGCAAATGGTTTAATGGAATGGCTTGTTTGCAGCTGGCAAGGGTTAAGAATCAGACGATTAAATATGGAGTTGAATGGCAGAATATATCTTTTTAATGGACACTGCAGCAAGCACTGGCCAATTTATACAAAACAAGGTCTATATTTAGGGAGCTGACTTAAATGTTGCCAAAGTAAAGAGAGAGACGGTCAGAGCCGTTCTTGTAGCCTATTTACTTTGGACAGGATTCTTTGCCAGCCCAGGGCTCCGTGTTATAGCTGTACAGTGCAATCTTGTGTCTTCCTGTAGTTAATCCCAAAATGTAGAGACTTTCTCTTCTTAAAACTGTTCGTAAGAACAGCTAGCAGACAGAAGAAAAGAGCACATAATGGGACCAAGGTGGCATCCAATAGAACAAATATACGGTGGACCCTTGTATAACAAACAGCTTGTATAACATAAAATTTGTACAACAAAAAAAATTCTGGAGATAGGGGAAATTTGCTTAACATAATTGTCTATGGGGAAAATCCATATAACATAAAAATGGGATTACTCCGTTTTCAATGCATTCCTATGGGGATTTGTATAAAGGAAAATTTGCTTAACATAATTTCATTTGGAACGAATTAATTCCTTTATACAAGATACCACTGTATATATATATATTGATCCAGTGCCTCAGATAATACTGCAGAGATTGCCCCGGAGTTTAGCTTCATAGGGACCTCTGAATTTAAGTTTGACGTGGACAACAGAGTATCTCTCCCGTCAAAGTGATGGTGAACCCAAAGGTACCATGGGCAGCCATCCCTTGTGAAGCTTTGGGCATAGTAGCATTAAAGCTGTCTCCGTAAATGTTACATGGGGGCACCGGTGCTTTTACTGTGATAGGATGACCCCGCCAAACATTTAGGTTATACAAAACTGCCAGTTCTGCAATATTGTGAACAATGTGAAATGATGCAATTACCTAACTGAGAGGTAGCGCTGCGCATAATCTGTGGTCATGCCTCCTGATAGGGATCATGTAAGCAGCACTAGTGGGGTTACCTTCCAGCTCCTTAGTTTTGTGGCTTGATGCTCAGAACTTTTTTTAAAAAAAGTTATCCTACATGTTTCAGCTGACCCCGCTATATCTAACAGTCATAAATGAGAAAATGTTGTTCTGAACATTTAGTTCTTCGTTTTTCTTAGACTTCAGGGGTAAACTTTAAGTAGTTGTGACTTGAGGTCAATCTTGGAACTTCACATGAACAACATGCCTGCTAACTGTATTACAATGCAGGGGAAATTCATTTTTCTGCTTTGTGGCATGGCCCCGTTTTGGGAACCTGCTAAAGATATTTGCAGCCTTCTGTCCAAATTACAAAAAAGTGGCTTCTCGCACTAGCACTCAAAGCAGGATCAGTGGGCTCTTTCCGTAGTCCCCACTGATCCCATAAAAGGAACATAATTGCTTTTGTATTATAGCTTGAAACGATCAGATTTAAGTCCCATAGGGGAAGATAGCGTTAAGAGCCAAAGTAGGTTGTTTGGCTCATAGGCAAGCAATGGGAAGCCCGTAAGGTCCTGACTCACATCTGCAGCCTTCATCCCAGTGCTGGCTACTCTGTCACATATGTTACAGCATAATGTGTGCTGCTGAAGAAATCATGTGTACTCCCAATAGCTGGAGAGAGGAAATGTCAGATTCTTTATGCCTTCCGAATCCTTTTGAATTGTGAGCTTTGCATTCATCGCAGACACATGGGGACTCCTCCTGTTCACCTGCTTTCTTTTACCCTGGAATCATTATGGAGTTGTATCACCTGATTGTATCATTCGTTTATATAGAAGTCTGTGTCTCTCACTCACTGCAGAGAACTATAGGATAAGAGTCCAAATTTAGAGTGCTAGCCCCATTATGGGATTTACAAAGTAACAGACACACTAGTTTGACTCACATGTTGTGAGCGTTCTAGTTGCTTTTTGGGAATACTGCAGGGGTCTCATGCCTTGAACTACAGAACTTGTTGAGGAATTTTTTCCTTTCATTTAGTATAAAAACACAAGATTGTGCATGATAGGGTTGTTTGCATGAGATGGCTGGCGACTGGAGATCGTACTCATTCTATTGCTAGTGAGGTTGGTTTTGTCTTCCTATGTTATCCAAGTGTTGAAGTGTTTACGTTATCCTTCTAAAAAAAGATGGCAAACATAAAACAAGGATGCCACCCTTCTCTTGCGGCAGGGCATCACACTTTTGTTTTACCATTTGTGCTTTCCTGTTGGGACAACTTGTGCCCTTGTTGTACAAATCTCACAAATTCTTCCTGCGTACAGAGCACCACCCTGCCCAGTCCATTGCGTGCAACTATTCTGTAGTGCCTAGCCATTTCACTTGCTTTTTAAATAAAATGCAGTTGGGCTGCATTACGCAGTTACATTTGAATTGGGCCTTTCAAGATTGTAGCATTGAGATGAGAACATAGCTGAGTCTCTTTTTCCTTGGAGAGTTTGTTTGGGTAAGCCCCAAATAAAGCATTTTGAAATCTTCCATTAAGTGTGTAGCCATTGTTGGGGATCTTAGTATTGTGGTGCTTTGGAAAACTGTTTTTAATTCTAAGCACTGGCTGCTTTGGGATATTACCATCAAGCAATGATTGTGATCCTCCTTCATTCACTGTTCCATTGCCAGCTTTGCTCCCAGTGCTTTGGTTCTGTTCTTGGTACACATTTTGCTGCCAAAAGGAGAGTAGCTTTGCTTGGAGTAACAGGTCACTCTGCAATTTAATTCACTGTGACCAACATAAATTTCAGAACAAAAAAACAGGAATGGAACTCAAATACTCAGTTCCTTCCAACTCCGTTTCCCTTCAAGAAAGGGAAACTTGGACGTGGAGTGCTTGGCTTTCATCAGGTGTGGATACACTCTATGCTTACATCTGATGTATCTTCCAAGCAAATATGTCCTGAACATTTAAAGAAATTACACAATACACATGGTTTAACCTGAAGGAAAATACCTGTAGATGTGTGTTTCATTATCAATAAAAAGCGTGTCAGCCAGGACACATAGTTGTCCATATCTAGTTCTTTAAACAGAGTTTATTGTATTTTACAAGTTGTATAAGCAGCATACTGAAAGAGTCTGCAGTGAGCATTCGCAATGTCAGAAGCTCTTCCCCAAAAGGAACATGTGAAGAGGAAGAGGTACAAGTAAAAAGAAAAGCCCTCACCATTGAGTGGTACATATGAAGACATGCCTCTCATTTCCAGGTTCATCAGTGTTTATGTGAAAAATGTAGAGGTGGGGAGGAGAAGCTAGCCACTCCCTCTGTGTTGATGATGGTGGGTTAAAGAACAACTGAGTAGAGCCACAGCCTGCACCAGGAGAAACACTCTGAGTGTTGAAAAATTATGGAGGGTAACTGGTAAGGAGGAGATAGGTAATAGAGAGAGTTGCAAGTAGGAAAAGCAGAATCATGAATGCTGAGATTATAAGGAGATGGAACAGGGTCCAGTACAGATATTCACCAGAGTGTGGACAAATGTACTGGTAGGTTCTTATTTGGAGAACTAAGCCACTGGAAGCTTTATTAAAAGCGATTAGTGGAGAGTAGGGGGATGAAAAACAAATCTGGGGGAACAAAATGGTTTTCAAAAAGCAAGTTGTTCCAGGCAGTACAGATTGGGCGTCAACTCCTGTGGCTTAGCACAGTAAGAGAGGAAAGAAGTATAATTATACAGTAGAACCCCTGTATCGGTGGTGGATTGGTTCTGGGGGCGGGTCGTGAATACTTAAATCCACATATAAGAGTGAACGACCAGTCAGCACACCCCAAATTCAATAGCAGCTGCTATTGATTTATTTTTATTTATTTATATATTTATTTTTGAGTATTTTCACCCCACCTTTCTCCTTGGAAAAGGACCCAAGGTGTCTTATAGTAATAATATACAGTCCAGTACAATTAAGACATGTTCAAGCATTTGAGAACAAGGAATTGAGGGACTTACAGCATTAATAGACAACATTACATTAAAGCTACAAGCTTATAAGTATTTTTAAACACAAAGTTTATGTGAACCTATAGATTCATATAAAATGGATGGTAGTCCATCATTCAGGTAAAGCTTGCCTAAAGAGAAAGGTCTTTGCCTGTTTCCGGAAGGACAACAGAGATGATGCAGTCCTAGCCTCTAGTGGGATGGAGTTCCAGAGTCTGGGCGCAGCAGTCGAGAAGGCCCTTTCATGGGTTCCCACAAGATGTACCTGTGAGGGTGGCAGGATGGAGAGAAGGACCTCTCCTGATCACCTTAACACCTGAGTCATTTCATACTGTGAGATTCGATCCTTGAGGTATCTAGGACTCAGGTTGTATAGTGCTTTGTAGGTCAAGGTCAATTGTGCCCAATAGCTGATTGGAAGCCAGTAGAGCTGGTTTAATAGGGGTGTAATGTGTTCTCTGTACCCCACCCCAGTCAGCAGTCTGGCAGCAGCATTTTAGACCTTTTGAAGTTTCCTGACTCTGAGACTTTTCATTGGTAGCTCCATATAGAGCACATTACAGTAGTACAGCCGGGACATCACTAGGGCATGTGTGACCGTGGCCAGAGCTGGTTTTTCAAGGAGGGGGCATAACTTGCATACTAGCCTTACTTGTGCAGATGCGCTCCTGGCCACAGCTGTGACCTGGGCATCCAAGCTGAAGGATGAATTCAAGAGCACTTCCAATCTGCGTACCTGAGTTTTCAGTTGGATGGTGAGTACAGGTTGCATCCCTATCCCTTGTTCTCCCTTTCAACTGACCAGGAGCACCTCTGTTTTGTCTGGGTTTACTTTCATTTTGTTCATCCTCATCCAGTTCATTACTGCAGCTAAACGCTCATGTAAAGTTGAGATAGTAGCTCCCTTAGAGTCCAGAGGTGACGAGAGGTAGAGCTGGGTATCATCAGCATGCTGGTGGCACCTAACCCCAAAGGACCTGGTAATCTCCCCTAGTGGTTTCATATAGATGTTAAATAACATAGGAGACAGAACAGAACCCTGGGGAACTCCACAGGTCAGCAGCCATGGTGTTGAACATGAATCACCTAACACCATTTTCTGTGTTCTATTCTGCAGGAAGGACTGGAGCCACTTTAATGCAACAGCTGTTTGCTTTGCAGCACCCTTTTGTGACAGTGATTTATTTTATAATTGTTTAATTATTTTTGCCAGCCAACCACAAACACTTTATCAGCAGATGCCAAATCAGCAGATACAGGGGTCCTAGTGTATTTTTTAAAGTACATGAACCAAGGGATATGATATTCTCAATATATAGAGAAAAAGACCAGTATTGTTTTGGTTGGGGGAAGTCTCAGAAGAGAGAATATGTGAAAACAAGAGAAGGAAGGAAAGAAATAAGATAAGAGATAAAGTAAGCAAATACTGAATTTAGAGAGCAGGAGAAAAGGTGTAAATACAAAGTGATAATGGAGAAAGACAATTGAAGATAAGAGTAGTGAAATTACAGAAACTAATTAGAGGGCTCAGAAATGACTGGATTTTCTGCAATAATATGTGAGACAAAGGCAGGATGGAATACATGAGGGAGGGTGGTAAAAATAATTAAATAGGGAAATAACTTTGGGGCTAAAAACAGTAAAACAAACGATGGCGAACATAACACGGCCTGGCAGAAGAGAAGGTTTGAATGACATAAGCCACCCATTTCTGATGGGGATATTGAGCTTGAACTGTTTTCAAGAACATCCTGTTGCTCTCACGAGATGAAATGAGAGACCTGTATCATAGAGAAGTCTATACAGTAGTAGCTTCATTTACGAGCATAACTCGTTCCAGAAACATGCTTGTAAACCAAAGCACTCGTATATCAAAGCAAATTTCCCCATAAGAAATAATGGAAACCCGGATGATTTGTTCTGAGGTCCCATAGGCCACATACTGTACACACAAAATGCCGAAATTCACAGAAGAAGTTGAATAGAAGTCCACGTCCACACCTTGGTTTAGGTACCTGGCTGCGGTATCTGCTCTGCTTGGGACTAACAAGTGGATTTTACTCTGTGTTTTTAATGTGACAATAATAAAGTCAAATTTGTAGCCATAAACACATTTGATTAGCTGCCCCATGATTAAAAATGGTTTGAAAATCAGAAAGAATGTTGAACACAAATTAAATAAAAATAAAACAAACCCCAAACCTGCACTCATTTCTGAATACCTTCATAGCTGGTGCATGGGAAACTGGCATTCTTTTCCCCCCACCCCTCTGCTTTGGATGCTTGGATGGAACATTTCAGACAATCACCCACAATGCAGCAGGGAGAGAGAGAAGAAGAACCATTGGCTCACTTGCGATCATATGACCTGCTCCAGTACTTGTAGTGCAAGACACTGCTCGTTGATCAAAACAAAATTTAGTGCCTTGCAAAACACTCTTAAACCAAGGTATTACTGGATATTGAACAGATTGGTTAGAAACAGACGCCTAACAAAAACCTATAAACTGATATATCAAATGTGTGGAGGAGGGAAACAGAAAACTGGTGTGTGAGAGGAAGAGTGTTAGAAAATGCTCAGTCAAGAACACCAAAACAGATCCAGTTGTGAAGAAGCCTAAGAAGTTTAAAGAGTGAGTCTGACTTATCGCTGATGTACCAAACTGAGGAAGGTCACTGTACTTTTTCCAACTGCTTGCTCTGGAAAGGTTGAGAATCACTCACCCTTTGTGGTTCCCAGAGGTGGGTGTGTGACTTCAAGTAGTCAGTACACAAAACAATTGTATTGAGTAGATAAGCAAAGCAGAAGCTGGAGGCCCCACTGGCAGTGGTGGCTGTTGTTATAGTTGCATCTAGATAGGGTGGATAACAAGAGACCTCTGGCTGGCTGGCAGTGGTTGGAAACAGAATTATGTGACCCTTCCTTTTAAACAGACTCTGCTGGTGAGTTCACGCTTCTGAAGAATGGGCAAACATTAGTGTTAATTAGACAGTGGTGGAGTAACAATGCATTTCCATGAAGAGGAAAAGTATATATTCTGGATGCTTATGAGTCGACTCCCCGTATTTGCATAATAATCATTTTGGACTCACAGAACCTTATCATGTTGTATTCTTTGTGCCAATTTTCTAACATTTGACCTCATAGATCCTTGTCTATCTATTCATGTCCCTTTTAGGAATTGTTTTCAGGCCCTTTTGTTTCAGGAAGGAAGTGAAAGGATTTCATTGTTCCAACACAAAACTGTTTGGTTCACCTAGAATTGTTTTATAGCAACAACTGAGTGGGAATGAGGGGGGGGGACTTATTCCCTCCTTCCTGTCCTGCAAGAAAATACTACAAATACCCGGGGGTGGGGGAGAGAGGTTTTGTGTGTGAGCGTGTGCACACCACTATAAATGCAGGTAACATTTCTACAGAATTGCCTAGGCTTAGTATGCTTCTGAAAACGTAAGATCCTCCAATTGATATTTTGAAACAAGCGTAACTGAGGCATGAATATAATTGAACTCATTTAATTCTACACAGACTGGGTTTAATTTGACCTGTGCTTCATAATTTTCCTGTTCATGACTTTCTAGCAGCTGCTCGGGAGAGGCTGCCATTGGGAGAAGCTCAAAACAAGGCAGCTGTCTCAAATTCATTACTTTTGGTTGGCTCTTTTTCAAACAGATTAAAGATGCCAACCTACTAGGACGTTTCCTTACTCACAAGAGTTTTGGTACCATGTCAGGAAATGCAGCCAAAAGTTAGTATCCAAGGATTATGCAGAAGTTCTTTTGCCATGAGCTTTCAGCTTTGTTAGGGGGAGGCAGAGAAAATTATTGGTTTTGTTGCTTTCTCCCTGATTTCTAAGCCGATGCAGCCACCTTCTTTTAAGAGTTTATCGGACACTTTTAAGGATCAGGGTGGCTTATATTGAAAATAACATTAACTAAGACTTAATTACAGTAAAATACCACAGTATCAAAAGGGCAACAAAAAGCACTGTCAAGGCCAATGCTATGTACTGTACTTACCTAAAGAAGCCAGTGTGAGGAAATGGATAGCGCTGGGCCTGGGACTCAGGGAAACTTGGGTTCAAGGCTTCACTCATCCATGGAAACTCACAGGAGGCAGTGGTGTCATGAGGGAAACCATTTGTTAAATATTTCAGAGCCCTTTTAGGGTTGTCATGAGTCCTATGCTACTTGACAACACATCATCATCACAGGTGACAAACCATGAGGGAGATGTGTAATCTCCCGGCTTAAAACCGGGGTACTTCACGGGCCAGATGCAGGGGAGTGGTAGCAGGAGACAGATATCTAGTCTCGTGCGCTCCCAGACGCATCTGGTGGGGCCACTGTGAGATACAGGAAGCTGGATTAGATGGGCCTTTGGCCTGATCCAGCATGGCTCTTCTTCTGTTCTCATGTTCTTATGTTAATGCATACGTACATAAAATAATTCAAGCAAGTAAGAGGACCAGTAAAAGACTGACAACATAAATGCAGAAGCACTAACATCCATTCAAACTCTTGAACATTTGAACTTAACTAAAATTAGCTCAGAATAAAGGGGCTCTTAAGGTCACTCCAGAACTAGTACTGATGGGACTGCATATATCTCCCTGAAGCAGGAGCACTACCATAAAGACTCTGCCTATGGTGCTTGCTGGTGTGATTTATTTTAAATGTTGACCCATCTTTGTGCAGGTGGTATTTCGGATCTTTTGGCCCCATGTTTTTTAGGGTTTTAGATATCAATAGCACTTTAAAGAGTTCACAGAACATACAAATAGCCAGCAAAGCTGATACAATATGGGTGGATCTTCCTCTGACAGGATTGGCTGACATACAGTAGATGAGTGGTTCTCAGGCTTTCATCATTCAAAATCGTGTCCCACTAATCATTATCTCTAAAAAAAAAAAAAAAAAAAAAAGAGGCTACAGCCATGATAAAGGCAGAAATCTCTCTTTTCTTCCTGGGAAGGAGGTTTTGACATTTAAAGGCATTCTGTGCAGATTTACAAGAAACTGCTGTAAATTTCAACATTTAAAATTTACCCAAAAAAGCACATTAAAATGGCGGCCTAATTGGTTCTGGGCACAATTCAGAGAGCTGGTTTTAACTTAACAAGGCTCTAAAGATCTTGGGTACAAGCTATCTCAAGGACTGTGCCTCCCTTTCTCTTCAGACAGGCTTTCCCTTTTATTGACTGACAATCTGAAAGGAACTTTTAAATTGAGTGTTGTGCCTTGTTGCTTTCAATGAGTTTTTGGTGTTGATTTTGCTTTTTTTTTTAAGTGTGGTTTTTTTTTTAAATTCTTTTAAAATGATTTCTATACTGTTCTTGCTGTTTTTAGATTTTAAAACATCCGCCCTGGGTCCTTCTTATGGGGAAAGATGGGACAATACTATCTTTTAAACAAAAATAAAAATAAATAAAATTGTCCCAGTATACAAGCAAATATAATTACTCTATTGATCGCTGAAAACTATAATTGGTTGTCGGTAATTGTCAGCTGCTGGTTGAAAATGACCACTCTAGACAAGCATCAGGGTGGCTGCCTTATGCATCTGTTACAGATTCTAAGCCATCTTTCTAGACAAACTCTTGCCGAGTGCAGATTAACCCAAGCGTGTGGCAGATCACACTCTCTGTGTAGCTATCAAGATATTTTATATCGGGGGGGGGGGGTTCTAGTTTGCTTGAAAATTTGAATAGCCTTCTGACAGTAAAAGATCATATTCCAAGACATTCAAATTTACCTGGCTTTTTGCATAATGGGGATATATTTGATATCTTCTATGAACTTAACACTAATTTTAATCTTTGAGAATCAAGGATGAGAAATAATGTTGACTATATTAACTGCAATTTTTCTTCCCTTTCTTTACAGATCTGGGACATGAGTGACGATGAAACTCTCTGAAGGCCCAATGAATGAATGAAGTGGATGATGACCTACTTTCGGTTTACCACCCGTTAGACAAGTTAATGATTGCTTACTTAACTCTGGACGGTTGGAAATAAAAAAACACGCAGGCCCCATTTTGATCAGGAGGGGACAATGTGACAAACGCAAAGCCATTCTACCATGAGTATTACTCCTCTTTTTTCATTGCATATCCTGCACACATGAGCATATACATGAACATGTAAGAAAGTTCAATATTTTCCCTTCTCTTTTTGGCAGCTTCTAAATATAGCTTATATTTACAATATATCTTAAGTAAACCTGCTTGCTTGTTGGTTTCTTTTTCTCATATGTGTTCTTGTAAGGAAATGTTCTGCATACGTTGCAACCTTTTGTCCTTGTTTCTGAGTTGGGCAATAAACAAGTCGGGCACAGTGAGAATTAAAGAAAATCAAAGAAGACCACATGGTCGCAGTTTAAAAAGATTGCACTCGCTCCAGATTGTTATCCATTGAAGAAGGGCTTTTGTGCCCTGTCCTTTTCCAGATAGCCTCCAGAACTTTTGGAAAAACACTAGTCCAACAGTCAGGGGCTCTGCTGATGGAATTTCCTAACATGGCCAGGGATGAAGGTGAGGGGAAAAGACTGCAGGAAATTGTAGAGAAGCACCTGAAAGCTGGTTTCTTTCCGCTTCCTTTTACAGAAAGTAATCTAGACCCTCCCCAGATGAGCAGGATATTTATCCAGCTCTTTTCTGATTCAACTAATTTTGCTTTCTCCAGACAGCAATGTAATTTAAAAAAATCATTGCTAGAAGGAGATGGAATTCTAGCTCTTCAAAAAAATCAATGATGAAATTTCTTTATTTGAATTATATCTCACCCAAATATTGAATCCACAATCCTCTGGTTGGTAGACAAACAAGCCAAGCCACAGAACACCACCACCCCTCACTTCATTCCCATAAAAGCATGATACTGTAACCTAATCAAAATGACAATATAACCAACTCGTGTGTGGTCATTTACAGAAACCTAAGGCTCAGATGTTAAATTTGCCCAATATTTGAGAGTAAAATGCCCTTAAAGGCTACCTTATATAACTCTGTCTTGAGTAATTTCTGAATATTGGGAGAGACTGAGTCTGGCATATACAGTATTTGAAATATCAATTGTATTACCAAACCAATGAATCTTACTTCAGTGTTGAAAGAGGTTTGTTCAATAACTGTAAGAGATGCACCACCCAACACCACCCCTATCTGCTGGCAGTCAACCATTCATTGTACCCCTTTTGGGAAACTGATTTCTAATTGACAACACTATCAGAAATGCGGTCTGTTTTAAGCTTTTCTGTGTTTTGAGCAGAGTTGCTTCATCTTTGTATATATTTCTCCATTTCCATTGAATCAGCAGTGCAAATTTATATTTCACAAAACATTATTTCTTGGTCTGAAACAGTCCAGCTATTCCTGTATGCACAAAGTCTCTCCCCTGTGGAGTTTTTCTTAGACAGGAATGTCTCTGGCACCCCATAATAAATGCATTTTCAAACCTGGAGAGTTTCAAAAACAGTTTTTAAATATGACATGAGGGAATCGGTTTGAAAGAAAAAAAGTAACATTTTCCACATACCTCATTCAGGTTCTTGGATGTGGTAAGGTATTGTTTGTATCTCAGCCATAGATTGCCAAAAATATTTTTCTGCAAGCTTATTTCCCTAGTAATGTTTTGGGAGAAAAAAAGGGAAATGATGGTATGAAGCTTGTAGTAACTGAAATGGAATAATTAAGGAATCTTTTAATTATTAGTGTTATTACTTCTGGTCCATTCTTTAACCCATAAGCAGTGAAACAGTAAATGAAAATCTTGTGCTAATTCACAACTAGAGTTAGAGCCACTGAAATAATGGAATGTCTTTTCCTTGGTATTGACAGCTCCTGTTCATTTTAGCATGTCTTTTCTAATTGGGACTCACAATGGTTTAGTAATGTTTACTTCTGGCCAGGATTCCACCTGTTTGCTTAAGTCTATATATGCTGGACTTGCAAATCTTGAAAAGAGACTGAAAGTACGGAGATGGGATAGAATGTTATGAGTTAACAGTTTGGTTGTAGGCTACCCATTCCTCCAAGGTCATTAAAATGAGTACCCAGCTCAGTGAGGACAAGTTCTTTTTTGCACAATTATATTGCAAACTATCCAGAGAGTATTTTGGAACTATGGAGCAGTATATAAGTGAACAACAACAACAACTTTGTTGTTTCTACTACTATGAAAATGTGTCCGTTTAATTATATATTTCATGTCCATTTACTACCGATGAAAATGAGTTTCATCATGCAACCTGTTTTCTTCCCAATATAAGCTATACTTCAGTGCTATAATTGGTTATAATTCTCTCGCTGTTCAAATTAACCTAGATGCGGCGAGAGAGCATGCCAAAAAAGGATGCACAACACCTTGAAGCTGGATGTTGGCAACAGCAGAAACAGGGAGCGCAGCTCCCATTTGTATGCAAGAGCAACCTTTTAATTTAAACTGATGAAATAAGTTGCACAATGAATGGCCTCTGGCTTTCTTTGCTGAGGAAACTCAGTTCCTCTGATGAACTGGAACCTCCATCGGGGAAAATGAGTAGCGTTCTGTAGCTTCCACTGAGTCACCTGCATCGACGTCATCGGTAGCTCGTGAAACGGGAAACTCTGTTTTGAAATCCTGCAGCCTTGATGAGCTGAGCGTCCAAAACAAACGGGTTTCTGAGGAATATTCTCCCATGAGTGCCTGTCTTGACACTTGGATTATCTAGATGGAGTTTGTTGACCCCCCCCCCCGCCGCCGCCCATAGCTGTATGTGACATTTGAGGCACAGGGTAATATGCCGTTTTCTAGCTTAGTATTTCCAGTAACCTAGAGTTGTATAAGACCATGCTTGCTTCCTGTACATATGCTTCCCAGATGTGTGTGCTGCACAGAAATACACCAATGTGACTTAGAAAACCTTCTCTTGTTTAACTTTATGCTGTTTTTTTCCCTCTTTCCTGTCAAACTGAGATGGCTTGCTGGCTTCTAAAATGTTCCTTTTGTAAAATGTTTTAAGCACTTTAATTAAAATGGACATGATGGAAGTTTTTACTCAAATAAATGCAATGTATATTAAAAGAACTTCCAAGCATTTTTACACACTGCCATGTATTCTTGGAAATAATACATGGGTCTTGGCACCCGCCCGCACCTCTCATCTGCTGTTCCAGTTCCATAATGGAGGAAGCTGAAACCTGAGCTTCGAGGAATGAATGGTTCTGAATAGATGCTCGCCAGCACCTGAAAGGATTTCCCATGACAAAAAGCACAAAACTCTGCCCCCCCCCCCAAAAAAGAGACGTGGTCATGATCCTTGGACACTTCACCAAAGTATGAGCAGGAGACTTGGCTTTATGTGATAACATGGGTCACCTAATAAGTGCTGTTCATGTTTTATATTGATACATAATAAAATCCATATGGGACCTAATATGTGGTTTGGTTGTTTCCCTACTGTTGGTCTGACTAGCCTAGTGTGATGTGGAGATGTCTTTCCCAGGCCTACCAACATTGCTTATGGAGATGGTGTGTACTCTGTTTTAATATGCTACCTCGGGCTGTATTAACTCATGGTTCCTAGGGTTTCAGGCATTTCGGATCTCCTCCACCACTTCAGTCTATCACCACACTGCTGCTGACAGCCTCACCCTGGTATATAGCCAGTATCCATTTTGAGGATTTCCTGAAGAATTCTATCCACAATTTTTAAATCTAAATTTTAGTGTGCGAGTGGAACCTGTCTTGAGAATACATTTAAAAGACATAATTGTTCAGTACTGCAATATTTTGAAGTTAATTATTTTTTATTATTATTTATTGGGATGTTTTCATATGAGAGACATTTTCTTTCACTGCAGTTAGGAAGCTATTAATTATTAAACGAGTTTATATAATATAATTGTAATTTTTGTGGGATTGTTCGTATGAAAAAACAGGTTAAAACTCTTTTATTTTTTTCTAATAAGATATGTAGAAGTTCTACATCAATTATGCAAAATGAAATGTATAAATCAATGAATATATAACTAGGAGATTTTTATCATAGGATCATAAAATAGTGAAGTTGGAATCAAAGGAGGGGGCAAGAATTTAATACAATTGCTAAGATAGTTTTTTCACAGTTATATAGTCAATTTTCACTTCAGTGGCTATTTATTTCATTGCACATGAAGAATTCTGGGACAGTAGTAGTGGTTTGAAGCTATAACTCTGGAGTTGGCCTTGATATTCTGAACTCTTACCTTTATTAACCTTAATGTATGTGGAAAGTGTCTTTGTAAATATGCAGGAAGGTTTAGTGGACTTGATTGCTTACATAGGCTTGCATGATGTTTAGCAGACGCAAAGGCAGCATTGTGAAAGTGATGCCTAAACTAATGCACAGTGAGCAATTAGGTATGTGAAACGTATGTTACCTTTTTACTGCAAAGGAGGTCAACAATGAGATCCCCTAGATGGATGGCTTAGTGACTTAGTGGAGCATCGTGGCCTCTGCCCTATCTCATCCTGACTATGAAAAGCCATAAATGCATTGCAATTTCAGCTATATTTGATGAAAAGTTGCATTCAGGATTATGGGTTCTGAGCCTAACACTGTCACTTTTCACTTTGTTTTTCACTTGTCCTTAAAAATTGCAAGTGTTTCTTCTTTAATCTGTCTAGGCTTTTCTTTTCTTTTGACTAACACAAAGGCCTTCTTATTTATTTATTTTATATTTATTTATTCATTTTTATACCGCCCATCTTCCTGAAAGAACTCTGGGAGGTTAACAAAATGGGAAAACAAACCCAATAAAGAAACAGTACATAATCAAAGCAGAGGATAGAAAAATAAAAATAAAAAGAATAAAAGCAAATCTACAAGATTGTCAAATATTCATTGGCAACGCGGCGGAAAAAAAAGGAAAAATTAGTTAAGGTCGCCAAATGCCTCCATAAAATGCAAGGTTTTTAAAGCTTTTTTGAAGGCGGGCAGGGAGTGTGCAAGGCACACCTCACTCAGAAGATGGTTCCAGAGGGAGGGGCCAGCCACAGAGAAGGCACGGTTTCGGGTTGAAGATTTCTGCACCTCCCTGGGCATGGCCACCCTGAGTGAGAGCGCCTGCGACATTCTAGTATGCTGGGCCTCAGTTGATCTTTGGAAAATATGCTCCGACAAGTATTCAGGACCCAAGCCATGGAGGCATTCTTCCCTTGCAACTTCTCTGGTTTCAGTCCACAGTTGCTTGGATTCATGCTGAGTTGAGTTTAGTAATCAGTTCTTGATGTGGACTTAATATTTTGGTGCTAGGATTCTTATTATGTTCTTTTTCAGCTTTACTCTAATGTTTGATATTAACAATTCATGGTCAGAGGCCACAATCTGCTCCTGGTATATATATATTTGGGGGCAGAGCATGGTCCCAACCTTGTATTTCCAGTTAGGAAGTAAATGTGGTCTTTAGGATACTGTCACAAGAAACAATGCTTGGTCAGCATTTCTAGTGTGCGTTGACTTCCTTCAGTGAACAAAGGCAAGTCTTCTACAGATGACTTAGTTTTACAGGACACATCCACTGAGGTGATGCTTGTGACACTCTGTTCCTCCAATCTGCATTGTGTGGAAATATGTGAATGGGAATTGCTTGGAATGTAGGTATAGTTTTTCCTTATTTGTCAAACAAGTTGTTTTAGTGGTTTTCCTTCTCAAGGAAGTTTCCTTCAGAGAAGGGAAACAAACAAGCTGAGATTTTGGCAACCATTCAATACTTCGTGTCAGTTTTATTTATATTTATATCTACTACAAGACCTCCTAATGTTTACTTCCTTCTGTTGTTTCACAACAGAGAGTGGACTAGACTATAGGGTATTTTTAACTAGGCTAAAAATACATCTCTTTAACTGAGAGTATTCATAGTGCATTTTAACTGGGCAGTTTCCCCACACATACTCTTCCAAAATAAGCTTCTGCTCCTTAACTACACTGGCAGAGCTCTGTAGATGGCGTACATCTCTCCCATATCATTTGACTACATTCCATGGAACTATTTGACTGTATGTTAATCTTCATCTTTTTCTTCCAGTAAATCTTTGAAGGCAAAAACTGCAAAAGGCACTCAGTCAAGCTCACGTGTTAGCTGAACAAATATATTTTCTCTCCAATATGGAGCGGTGTACTCTCTCTATCTCTCTCTATTTTAAGAAACTGCTATGATGTGCCAGTTCAAAGCTGGTAAGATGCCCTGTATAGTATGCTATTAGCCAACATACTGAATACAACCATCTTAAACTAAACATAGGGTGCTTTTACACGACCCCTAAGATCTGCTGGCAACTTAAATTCGGACCAGAGATCTTGGGCGTTTGCTCCTCTTCCTGTGTTCCCACCCCTCCACACTCCCTTGCTCCTGTCTGCGTGAGGGGAGGGAGGAAAAAAGGGAGAAAAAATGCAGGCTCACTTCCGCTCTGCCTGTCGGGAGCTGCCCCAGGAAGTATTCCAGTCTCTTAAAGGGGCAGGGGGCAAAAAACAAACAAACAGAAGGCAGGAGAGCTTGGCACTCACTGCCTTGCAATCCGCATCAGAAATTTTTCACCTTCGGAGACCAGGTACTTGGAAAATGCACTGGGACCCGCTTAGGTGGGCGTGGTCGTACTTAATTTTTTTTATAGTCCGGAGCTGGTGGGAAAACATTTTTAAGCTCCACATCTGGGAGCCCTTTGCCTCAGATTTTAGGGGTTGGGTAAAAGCGCCCATACATCGTATATCGTCAGTTTTAAGTTAAAGCCCACCATGGTAGCAGATCAGGATCAGATTAGGAGTTGGGACTGTTTGCAGTCAGTGACCCAATTCAGTCAATATGGCCTGAAATTAGTAGGGTTCTAAGGAAGTTTCACCCCCACTCCCCACTCAGACTTGGATGTCAGTCAGACCTTTGCATGTTCAGAGAAGGTCTGAAGAGACCTTTGTAAGCGCATGCAGTTCAACACACATTTCTTCTGTGCTTGGGAGTCCTGGCCCTATGAGGAACACACCTTTCAAGCATCTCTTCAGAACTTCATACTGAAAATCTAAAGATCTATTTGACATCTGGACTGGTGGAAACACTGCGAGCACAACGCCTGTGCATCCACACGTCCCCCACTACAAACGGAGTCCCATTCACTTACAGGCAATAATGGCTAAATAGGGCCGGTATGAACCAGTACTCTTGAGAATGGACAGTGGTCCAAAACCATATGTCTCAGTTTTCTTCCTAGAGCTAAGTAGCTTAAGCTACCTAAGATATTGATTGAATATTATTTATTGATTTATTTATTTTAAAGTATTTTTACCCCACCTTTCTCCTTGGAAAAAAGACCCAAGGCGGCTTACAATAATGAGGGATAATATACAGTCCAGTACAATTAAGACATGTTCAAGTAATTGAAAACAAGGAATTGAGGGACATCTTACAGCATTAATAAAGAACGTTACATTAAAGCCACAAGGTTATAAGGCATTCTGAGCTTCCTGGAGGAAAAGGGTGAAAGTCCTTATAAGTAAGGATATTCCAATAAAATACATTTAAGACTTAACACTAGATTGGGTCACGATCTGACTGAGTCCTGGTCAGTGTAGCTACCAGTGTGGAAACTGTTCAGTGTGACAAAAGGCCCAATACCATTTGAAGCGGTTCTTGCTATAGCATTGTATCGGATGAACAGCACAGTCCTTTGGGAAGTCATTGATTCACTGGTTTGCCATATGTTTTAAATCAACTGGACCTCACGTAACAATGCAAAATCCTATGTGAGCTTTGAATTACTAAACAATGCTAAATATATGGGCCAACAGACTCGCTGAGTAAAATAGATACACTGGCCTCTTTTCAAGTTACAGTGGTACCTTGTATAAAGGAATTAATTCGTTCCAAATGAAATTATGTTAAGCAAATTTTCCTTTATACAAATTCCCATAGGAATGCATTAAAACAGAGTGATCCCATTTTTATGTTGTACAGATTTGCCCCATAGACGATTATGTTAAGCAAATTTTCCCTATCTCTGGAATTTTTTATGTTGTACAAATTTTATGTTAAACAAGCTGTATGTTATACAAGGGTCCACTGTACTAGGAAATCAAACTAATCAATGAATGAGCTAACTTAAGGTCCATCATAACCTTAGTAATCTTTAGAAAGAGGGTGTGGGAAAAACAGCATTTTGGATGCATCATACATTTTATTTTTACTTAGTTTTGTTTTTAATTATGTGCCAGTTTGAGAACACTGGAAGAGACAATTTTCTACACTTAAGAACAATGCCCATTCCTCTGTGCACAGAAGAGAAATCCTGTTACAAAGCGCTCCAAAAGTCTGTTAATTACAGGAATAAAATTCACCCTAGGTGGTTAATTCTGCTGCAGTTCAGCTTTAACTTGACATGGGACTTAACACTCTTAGAGTGTTAATGTCAACAATTACTCAAGAAAGAAATCTCAGGTGATGGGGCAGCGGCAGGGAGAGCTTGGCATGGGATTAGCATACATCGGACCTCTTCCATTTTTACTCTGATCTCAGCATATTGTCCATTGTTGTTGTTGTTGCTACTGCTGCTGCTGCTGCTGTTGCTGTTAACATTATAGGATCCAATGGAGCTCATTGTTTTTCTCTTAGAAAAAGAATTTTGGAATATAACGTCCCTGAAGACTGTTCTTATGTTATGCCAAGTCTTTTTGAAATAAATCATATTTTTGTAAGTAGATGCTAATTTATGTGAATTTATTAGACTCCAATAGCAGATTGGTAATGTCAAACGTGATTTTGTGGGAAGGTTCAAGAGTCCTAACTAAGGGTGCTCATTAAGTGGAAATCCTACTGAAAATGTAGGGTTTTTTTTCCATTCAAAACTAACAGAGTGTTTAAGCAAAATATTTCATCTTATGCCCTCTTCTGTCATCCCTCCTACTTGCTTCTGACAAACAAAGGCTGAATAACCAATCAAAACTTTCCATAGTTTCCTCAAGATGATGAGGCAACTAGGAAGAGAATATTTCTTTTCCAGGTGCCAAAAGAGAGCTGAAGATAGAAAAGAACCCAGAACCCAGAAAGAGAGACTGTTGACAGAACAACTGAAGACAGAAGCTGAAATGCTTTGCTTAAATGCTTGCTTGTTAGCCACTCTTACAAGTACAGTGGAACCTTGACTTACATACTGCTTGACTTGCATCATATTTGACTTGCAGCAAGAAGGGGACTGTTTGACTTGAGTCGCAGGCTTTGACTTACATCTCGGAACCCAGCATCGCGGCTGCCGCCTCCAAACTGCACCTCCCTTCTTCCCCTCCACCGGCAGCGGCGGCTTCGGCGAGGCCAGCTCAGAGCACCTGGAGCTGGCCCTCGGCCTCACTGAAGCTGCCGCTGCTGCCAGAGAAGAAGAAGGGCCGGGAGCTCGGGGCTGGCCTCGCTGGTTAGACAGTCGGCTCAGTTTTGAAAAAAATCTGGCTGCAGAAGTCTGGTCCACAATGGAAGCATTTTAGTTGGGGAGCTGTACAGTTGTGGGACTCTAATGGTAAGCATAGAGTTGTTCAGAACTTGGAACGTCAGGTTAAAAATCAGTAAAACTTAAATGTTAGACATTGTTGCTATGAACATTAAAAAGTGGAGGCATATAACTTGTGGACTATAATTCCACTGCCTCCTCCTCTCTTTGAAGAGACATTTCATTTACATCCCCAGAAGGAATCTCCTATCCCAGTCAAATTTGTGTTAAATTGCTGTTTTCGGGGGTCTTTTTCATCATCTGGAACGGATTAATCCACTTTCCCATTACTTTCTATGGGAAATGTTCGTTTGACTTAAGTCATGTTTGACTTAAGTCTAGACCACTGGAACGGATTAATGACGTAAGTCAAGGTTCCACTGTACATCTATGTTTTAGTGATTTACTGTGCCCCTCAAACAGATACAGAAAAAACTTAGTGCTATTTAGTTCTCATTATCTGTTTTTATAAACAACAGTTTCTACACTTCAAACAAAGCAAAATTATTTTTAAACTACTGTTATTGTTTCAAAATATTATTTATAGGATAACTGCATTGCACAAGCCTCTTTAGGCTGACCTTTAAAAATGTTACCGGTAACTAGCTGAACCAATGTGGACAACAGTAACTAAAAGCAGAAGTGATTGATTGCCACAAAACTGCTTGTGAATTGCTATTGCAGTTATGGTATCTCACATTGAACAAATGTTAGGGAAGATTAGAAACACTGCTGAAGTGCATTATGGATTTAGTCTGCTTGAAATGCCATCATTTTCCTTGAAGACAGCGAGAAGTTGGTTACTGGGCCATACCCCTATCAGTCTCTCTCTCTCTCTCTCTCTCTATCTGTGCACTCTATATATATCATTTTTATTTATTGCCTCCATAGAGGTCCTTTTTATATGTGTGCTAATCATTGTAGTAAATATAATATGTGATTTCCTGGCAGCAGTTAACATAGCCCCAATATCCTGGTTGATGCAATCAGAATATGGGGAGGGTTCTCTATGCTAGAATTACTCCAATTTCCAAATCAAACCAGTATGGTCTAGCTGTGGGTGTGGAACAACAAATTAAGAACAGCTAGTGGAAACATGCCTAGTATACGGCAATGTGGGTCCAAAGCCAGCTTCACCTCTGTGGAAATTAACCTTTGGCTCATTGTCTGACAGCCTACACTTTGGTACCCAAGTTACAACAGCTGTATTTTGAGTGCAATTTTTCAGTTAGTGCCTAAAATAAATTTCTCGCTAGTAAATTGTACATAACATGTGTTGGGTCTAGCAAGACCAGGTTTTTGACAGAAATCTATTTTCTCCGCTTAGTGCCAAGCTAGCGTTGACAGAAAAAGCATAGCCGTAGCTACACTGGATGATAAGTAAGAAAATGGTTAAGAGAGAAATGCATGTGGGCAAGTGCAAATGCCTGCCAAAAAGGAATTATTGTCATGGAGTACTGCAATCCATGTGGGTGTGGGAAGAGCAGCAAGAGTGACACTAATTCTTTGTGCCATGGGACAGCAAGCACCATTAAATAAGTCTATAAGCCACAGCAAGCAAGAAGACAGAAAGTGAGGTGTGAACATAGAACAAAATGATGGCTGCTACTCAGAAGTCAAAAAAGTGGAAAGGCAAGGGAATTGGGCTGGGAAGAATTTGTGCTAAAATCTTCATCCTTATGGATTTCAGCCATCTTGACTTAGAGAGAAATCTTGATGGAATTTTCAAACCCTACAGATTCCTTTATTTTGCTTTTCATTCATTCATTCATTCATTTCTTTCTCTCACAAGCTCTCTCAATCACTTTTCCTGTAGTTTATAACCATTGCCCCATGTCCTAGTCTCTGAAGCCCTGGAAAACAAACCTATCTCTATTCGATATTACATCCTTTTAAGTATTTAAATCTGGCTATCATATCCCCCCTCAACCTTATTTTTTGTAAGGCTAAAAAAAAAAAATTCTTCCAAACCTTTAACCATCCTGGTCTCCCTCCTCTGGACCCACTCGAAGTCGTCAAAAAACCTATTTAAATTGAGGTGCACAGAATTCAGCACAGTACTCCAAGTAGGGTCTGACCAGAGCAGAACAGAGTGGTACTATCACTTCCGTTGATCTATGCTTCTGCTGATGCAACCAAGAATCACACTGGCTTTCTTGGCTGCCGCATCACACTGCTGACTCATGCTCACCTTGTGGTCCACCCAGACTCCCAGATCACATTCATATGTACTATTCTCTAGCCAGGTGTCTCCCACCCTATCTAGATTTCCGGTTAGCAGAAAAGCATTTCTGAGTCCTCTGACATGCCTAGAAAGGCCCTAGGACAGTGATGGCGAACCTATCGCACGGGTGCCAAAGGTGGCACTCGGAGCCCTTTCTGTGGGCACCCGGCATCGCCCCTTCATAACCACCTGTATACAGGTTAAATTATTGTATTGGCACTTTGCAAAAAAATTAGTGGGTTTTGAATCGCAGTTTGGGCACTCGGTCTCTAAAAGGTTCACCATCACTGCCCTAGGAGAACCCTAAAGTGCTTTCAAGCGGTCTGGAGGCCACTTCCTGTTTTCCAGCAGTCACTTCCTGTTAGCGGAGAAGCCCCTTTTGAGCCTCCAACGGGCCCAAGAAGGCCCACACAAGCCCGTATGGCGCAGTGCCAGGCCGGGAGTAAGTACAAGAGCCCCCAGCGAGGCCCCCCAGGCCTGACTTGACCTGTATCCGCATGTTGCGGATTTTCAATTATCGCAGGTTGTGTTGGGTCGCTAACCCCCGCGATAGGCAGAGGGTTACTGTACTGTACTGAGTGTACATCTGCAAGATCTCCACTCAGAACCCTGAGAAATGAGATAGGATTGTTATTGGTCCAGGGGCTTGGAATAACTATCCTGGGTAGAGATGGGCACGACTCCGAAAAATTTTTCGTTTTCGTTTTCGTCTAGGGGTCCGTTTTGTTTCGTTTCCGCTTTCGTGAGCTAATTTTCAAAAATTTTTGTTTTCGTTTCGTTACGTAACGAAAACGAAAAACGAAAACGAAAACAAAATTTTTTTTGTTTCTTCCCATTTAGCTCCATTAAGTGCTTTTCCAGTAACGAAAAACGAAAAACGGCTCAAAATTAGTCATTTCGTTTCTGTTTTCGTTCCATTTTTGAACCGTTTTTCGTTTCATTACGTAACGAAAACGGAAAACGGAAACGGAAATGGAAATTTCGCTAAGTCGTGCCCATCTCTAATCCTGGGTTAGTGCTGCCCAGGATAGTTGTAGAAGACAATGTAGACCCAATTCAATTGAGTTTCAATTGTGGGTTTGCACTGAACTAATCTTGGTTGCCTTGACAGAACGTTGTCAAAAGAGGGACCAGTGGCGGCGACAGCCCTTTTAATTCAGTTTGATCTTTGATCAAACTAGCTGTACAGCTTTGGTGTACTGCTTCTGCTCCTTCCCACAGGACTACATTTCAGGAAGGTAGCAATTGGTATTTGTTCTTTGACCTTTTGCACCTGAGCTGTGAGATGCGGTTATGTGTTCTCCTGTGTAACTTAAATCTCTGTATGAAGCCCCTAAGAGTCAACACAGGGATTGTAGAGCCAAGTGACATAAGCCGTTTTGTCTTCCTACAACTTTTCCATCAGAAGCAGCCACACAAAATGTTTACCATTTCTGGAGCTCCAAGCCGAGTTTCAGTCCCGATCAGATTAAAAACCTGGTAGGTGGATACAGTGGACCCTCGTATAACAAACAGTTTGTATAACATAAAATCTGTACAACATAAAAAATTCCGGAGATAGGGGAAATTTGCTTTAACAGAATAATCTATGGGGCGAATCCGTACAACATAAAAATGGTCGCAATTAGGGATTAGTCTGTTTTCAGTGCATTCCTATGGGAATTTGTATAAAGGAAAATTTGCTTAACATAATTTCATTTGGAACAAATTAATTCCTTTATACAAGGTAACACCGAAGCTCCCATTTCCTGGAGATAGAATATATAGGTTTAGCCTTCCCCTAGGTGAGCAAACTCTCTGTTTTACATTCCTCTTAATCTCTCTCTGTTCCCCAAGGCCAAGTGACCCCAGTGGCTTGAATTGTCTTTCATTCCCACAGAAGAATATAACTTGCATTTAATTTTGGAGAGAAACTCTGTGAGGGCCTCAGAGGGCTTTGTCGAGCCCAATGTTTCATTCAGTGTGTATCCAGCTGCCCAGAACAAAATAAGGTAAGCTTGAGGCGAGGAAGGTAATATTGTGGCTTGTGATACAGTACTAGAGTTTGTTTTTTTCTCTGAGAATCATGGCTTGACTTCTGTGAAAATATGTAATATGTAATAATGTAATTTTCCCGGCTCAGACTCCACTTGTTTCATCATCCACTCATTTTCTCATGCTCAGTTATTTGTTTCTGAAGCCTCTCAGTTTGCCCCCTGAAAAAGAATAGTGGAGCAGAAAACTCAAGGTTAACCAACTGATTCTGTACTGGAGAACAGACCACATGGCTACTTTATATTGTCACTCTCTTGATCAAGTTGCTTTTCATTTGAGCCTCATTGTTTCGGCTGACTTCTGGCAGCCATTTTGTAAGCCGACCCCTGACACACTATTAAATTTCCAAATGGGAAATTGAGAGCTTGTGGGTGCCTGTGCCTGTAGCAGCAGTGAGTACAGAACAAAAGATTCTGAGAAATTTAAGAGATGTGGATATTTCTTTAATTGTCTTACACTCATGTTTTTTTCTATTATGTTTTTGAGTCATGTACAGTAGTCCTCTTCCACACTGTGGTTCATATATTACGGTCCCAGGATATTGTGGGGTTTTTTTCTTGAGAAGCACATTTCCTAAGAATTTAACCCTCTCCTGACACTTCAGCAAACATGATCACATAGACATGGGGTTTATATATTTTGTGATTGCTTTGACAGAATGTTTTCAATTGTTACTTTCCCTTACTCATAATTTTTCATGGAATTTTTCACTCTCTTTTTAACTGCTTCATTCTCTTGTAGCTTTGGTGTAATACTGTCTTTTAATGTTTTAAGATGTCTCTCAATTCCCTGCTCTCAATTACTTGAATACATCTTAAGTGTATTGGACTGTATATTGTCCCTCATTACTGTAAGCCACCTTGGATCCCTTTCCAAGGAGAAAGGCAGGGTAAAAATACTCTAAAATAAATAAACAGACCTTTGGCTGCTCCTAGCAGCGCATGCCAGCAGCAACAGCAACCCCAGATGTGTTTGCTGAGGTGTCAGGAGGGGGTTAAAAGCCTCTCTTCGGAAGTGCGGGCTGCCAGGAGGAACCCAAAGTCAGTTTGCTGAGGCGTCTGCATTTCATGGACTTATCACGGGTTGAGCACCTAATTCCCATAATAAATGGGGGAGTGCTGTAGTTAACTGCCAACAAGTCTTCATTACTAACTCATCTTTGCTTCAGAATAGCACACAATGGTAAGAATATCTATTTCATTTGCTATAAAACAACATTAATTCCACTCAAGAATACATAGCTAAATTGAAAATGAAAATTGGGTTAAGTAGGTGAACTTACAAGCTCAGGAGATGTGTGGACGTTTCTTGGCAAGAACGCTGTAACAACTTTATTTATTTATTTATTTATTTATTTTATTTAGAATATTTTAACCCCACATTTATCCTTGGAAAAGGACCCAAAGTGGCTGACAATAATGAGGGACAATATACAAACCAGAATATTTAAGACATTTTCAAATTAACAACAGGGAATTAGGAGAGGCAACATAGAAAACTGAAATGTAATATTAAAGCGACAAAGAGCACACAAAAAGAAAAAAAATCCATTATGAGGGGTGGAAATTAACATGGAAATCACTGTTGTTCTTACGAAATCAGAATGCAATCATGCATGGTAATCAATATAAAAGTAACATAGTAAATAGACCCTTATTCAGAGAAATCTTGCCTGAAGAGAAAGGTCTTTGCCTACTTCCTGAAATACACCAGAGATGGGACAGTCCTGGCCTCCAGTGGGTGAGAGTTCCAAAGTCTGGGAGCAGCAAGAGGCCCTTTCATGTGATCTTCTGAGATGCACCTGTGAAGGTGGCAGGATGGAAAACATTTTCCTGATGGCCTTAGCACCTGAGTCGGTTCATAATGTGAGATTTGATCTTTGAGGTAGCTTGCACTTCAGACATTATTGCTTTTTGCTTGACCACATATACATTTGCAACAATACACTCTGATTCTGATGGGGCTCAGGAGAATGAACAACTGGCTTGTTGGGCCGAGGGAGAGTGGAACAAATGGCAGCATGTGATAAAATACTGTGTCCAAAGTCAGACGGCCTCTGTTGCCGCAGAAGTTCCATCACTGCTGCCAAAAATCAGTCATTGTTTCTTAATATAGCTATCTCAGAGAAAGACTGGAGTGGACTCTTCTGATTACGATTTTGATGAGAAATCGCCTCCCCAGTAATTAGATATATAAAAAACATAACTGTGACTGGAATTGCCAATATGCTGCCCTTGCAAAATGTCATCCCTTCTATGACACAGAGACCCTGTGTGCTGAAAACAAGGCCTGAGGCAATTCTAATTAATGAGCATGCTAGTTGAAGAACCTTTTCTTCACCAAGTTAACTGCATTGTTTAGTCCATTGTATTTATAGAAGTAGCAGCAACAACTTTTTCTTATGTAGAGTTTACTTGGTCAAGATTCCATGCTTCAAGAATCTAAGTCCAGAATCTGAGTACAGTGGTAACTTGTATAAAGGAATTAATTAGTTCCAAATGAAATTATGTTAAGCAATTTTTCCTTTATACAAATTTTCCATAGGAATGCATTGAAAACAGAGTAATCCCTAATCGCAACCATTTTTATGTTGTACAGATTCACCCCAGAGACGATTCTGTTAAGCAAATTTCCCCTATCTCCGGAATTTTTTATGTTGTACAGATTTTATGTTATACAAACCGTTTGTTATACGAGGGTCGATGGCATATTATTTTTAGTGACAATGCCCATTCCTTCTGTCCCAGATTTCCCTCTGAGTTAAGTGTCACAGTAACAATGGAGAAGAAATAGCCATTTCAACCCCCAAAAAGAAACATTGTTGGGAGCTTTATCTAATACCATGTCAAGCACATTGGGACAACATGGCTTTGAATGGAGAGTCAAGAGTAACTGAGTCAGCAGCAAATCCACTTCTGGCTTGGTGACTTGGAGACACAGGATTGCTTCTTTGTAACAGTAAAGTCGAGAAAACATATACCTGTACGTGAAATGGTAACAGGAAACAAATCTACACAGTGGTCCTCATTTTTTCATCTCTTTGTTGGGGAAGGATGGATCTGAGGATGGACTGCCTTGATGAGTGCCTCCACCTCAGAATGGACCACTACACCACTGGTTGTTGCCTGTGAAGATTCTCAGTCATCCAAGTGAGTTTATCTGGAAGTTGAGTCATGGCAAGTGGACTTCTTTTCTTGAAAGATCGAAATGTTTCGCTGCTCATCCAAGCAGCTTCGTCAGTCTGAAGAAGCTTAGTGGTGAGCCCTCCATTTCATAGTTTACTTTGATTTCACATCACCCTGGTTTGAATAGTCTTATAAGTTGGGCAATATCCTGAATAGGCTTGTTCGGCTTGTTGCCTTTAAAGGGCTTCAGAACAGTGCCCTTTTAATAGCACCGGGAAACTTAACTGCCACACATGTCTTTTCCAAGCCAAATACCAACAAATAAAACAGCCTCTTTACCCCGCAAGTAGTTCAACTCTCCTTTAAAAAAAAAAAAAAAAGGATCTCCTCGGTCACACTGTCACTTACCATCTAGCAGTGTGACTGTTCCCCCCCCCATGTTTTTCTCTTCTTCACACCCTAGATTCGGCAGCCCCAGACCCTCTTCTCCTCCATGTTTTCCAGGCAGAGTTGCTTGCAAGTCCCTTTGAGCCTGTTGAGCATGTTTATAATACCTATATCCCACAATGCCACAATTTAGCAGTGCAAAGTGCAGGTACAGTATAAAATTATTTTAGAGAATGTGACATCATGTAAAGCACATAAAAGAAACAGGCAATTTAAACCATAACTAAAGGCTCTAGCGCAGTGTTGGCGAAACTATGGCACGGGTGCCAAAGGTGGCACTCGGGGCCCTTTCTGTGGGCACCTGACATCGCCCCTTAACAGCCACCTGTATTCCGTTTAAACTGCCGTATTGGCACTTTGTGAAAAATTTTGAATCACAGTTTGGGCACGAGGTCTCTAAAAGGTTCTAGCGGATGGCCACATTTCAGCCTAGCACTGAAATGAAGTCAACATCAACACCGATCAAGCCTCCATGGGAAGAATATTCCATACCCGAAGTGCGGCAGCTGAGAAAGCCTCCCCACATGGTACCCATAGTGCATAGTGTACCCCCTACAATAGCATCCCAACTTGGAGGTAGGTGCAAAGCCTTTAAAGTGTTTTGCATGGATTTATTCTACCCTTTGCACAATGCAAGGGGCAGAAGCAAAGGGGGGGGGAGGTAGAACATATGGCCAGCCTCCCAACTGACCTTTATGAAGAGTGAATAAGTACCAGTGTGACATCTGACGGGCCAAACTAACAATGGACAGTGCAGCCAGTCATCTGTCACATGAGGGAGGCTGAAATGATCCTGTGTCGATGGGAGAAGTCTACCCTTACTGGAATGAGTAACAGCTTTGTCGTGACAACTAGCCTATTGTAGGAGGAATTGTATTTTCTATGTGTCTACCCAGGATGCCTGTTTAGAATTCCTCCCACATATGATGCCGCTAATAAGAGAAATCACAGCATCCTCACTTTGGCTATTTATATCCAGCTGACCAACTTGTGAATTAAGAAATTCTATTGCTGTGTCAAAAAGCAGCAAGGAAGAAACTAGAAAAGATCAACAAGCGTGAGGATGTGTCACCAAGATAGCCCACAATAGCGTATTTCCAATCGCTATATAAGGGTGTGAAAGCCAGAAAGTTAAGAAAGCTGGCGTGGGTGGGTGGGAATGGTTTGTTTGACATGTGGTGCTGGAGGAGGGCTTTACAGTTAAGTTTATGTTCTTTCTGGAGGGGGAAAGGTTTGAAACTGATGCTGCTGTCCTACTTTGGGCACCTCAGAAGGCAAGGTTTTCTGGAAGAGACCATATGGTGGGAAAGAAAAGAGGCAGCAGGAAAAAGAGGGAGGTGACTTGACTGCAAACAACATTACAGTAGAACCCCCGTATCCACTGATTCAGTTATCCACGGTTGGCAGAGGAAAAAAATTAAATAATTCAGCAGCCACAAAGCAAGCTATTGTCACAAACAGCAGCTGTAAAACAAGCTATTGTCACAAATAGCATCTGTAAAGCAAGCTACTGTCACAAACAGCAACCATAAAGCAAGCTACTGTCTCAAAACAGCAATCATAAAGCAAGCTACCGTCAGAAAACAGCAGTTTGGGGGTGGGTGGGCAGGCGTTCTCTCTTATCCACGGTTTTCATTATCCACGGGAAGGCCTGGAACCAATCCCCAGTGGATAATGGGCTCCTACTGCACTGCATCAAAAATTGGGCTCAAATGAATAAAAGGTCAAATGAATCGTCGCCAGGAGACATTGATCCTTACTAGCCCTGGGCTTCCACCACCAGTCCCTTTCCCCCTTCTTAGCAGAAGAGACTAGAAGAGTAGGGATTAGTGTTTGTGGAAGAGAAGTTGTTTATGAGTCCATTTCTCTTTTACTGTTCTTTAATGCCGAGCCAGATAAGGCTCACAGTGCCATGGGGAGGGAAAGACGGAGGAATGTGCCAACAATGTATTTTCCTGCAAGTCTATCGGCTGCCCAGCCTCTAGGTCTGAAAATCTTTGTACCACTTGAGGCTGTAGGTCTACCGCTTAGCAACATGGAAGGAGCAGGTCTTCCAATGTTCTTTCTCCACCCTTCAGTGATGTGATACTGGGGATGCCAGAAGCCTCAAGAGCCTCGCCTTTTTCCTCCTATGGACGTGGACACAGAAGATCAGGCCATTCTCTTTGCTACTTCTTAAATCAGCCGGGAACAAAGAGCAAGTTGGCCCCGAATTGGCGGCCTGTGGAAAAATCAGATTTCTGAAGCAATGCAACAGGAGGAGGTGGACACACTGAGCAGCAGCACAGCTTGTTAGTTGACAACTTTTAGCTTTATAGGGCCAAAGTATTATAGCCCTGGTATGATCATTACAATGGCGTATATGCTGTTATAATTAGAATCTAGAAAGAAACGGTGACACCATTGATGGGAGGAACTGAGGGCCAAATTTCAAAGCCAGCTAAATCCATGCCAGCCTTTGCATGAAGTTTGGTGCTGTCAAGGAATAGAAATTTTTCATTTGTTCAAGTGGCATGCCTGTGAAAGCACAGTCCTATCTATCTATGTACCTATCTATCTATCTATCTATCTATCTATCTATCTATCTATCTATCTATCTATCTATCTATCTATCTATCTATCTATCTATCTATCTATCTATCTATCTGGTGGAACCAATTGTTTCATTAACCTGGTCTGCAAACCTTCAAGACAGGAAGCGTTCAACCTAATTTCTAAAAAGCAAGAGGCACATCGCCTTGTAGTTTACACTATTGTGCAACGTATTTGCCAAGGAAATGTCTTGATTGTTTAGTGTTCCGGGCCAGGGAAAATTATTTGGGACAGCGAGTTGTCCAAGGTGACCAGAGAGGTCCAATCCAAACATTTAAAAAAATTGAAAATAATTGATTTAAATTAGTTGGGTTTTTAAAATCACTGTTCTTGGCAGAAACTGCTGTCTTAGTGTGTCCTTGTCACCAGATTAATATCTCAGCCTCTGTAGATGCATTAAAAGAATAACACTGAGCATTTAACTCTGTAACATTTCAACATTACAGTACGATTTGTGTAAAAAACATGACCATATTGGTGTCTGCAGTGAGCAGTGATTGTGCATTCAGAACTCAAGGACTGGAAAAATAGTTTTTGTGCATAAGATAACCATTATGAGTAGGGATGGGACATTCTAAAGTGGATCTTACTTCCATTCCGGATGTTGTTTTATTCCAAAAGAGATGCTGTAAAACCCAAATGCTTCATTTTAATGACAGATAACACAAAAACTTTGGATTCCTCAGTGTTTCCATCTTTCACTTACTCTTCCTTCACCTGTTGTCTGTCACACTGCCTGGAAAAAAAACTTAATAAACAAATTCTGAGGGGTGCTGGTGGAGGGGAGGTTGTTTGGAGATTAAGAAGGATGATATGCCATGGATTCCAATGAAGAATATTCTTTTGCTTCAGTCCTTTTATAGAAGACTGGTGTATCTAAATCGTTCCATTGTGAGGGGGAAACTGGTTTCTATGTGCTGCTGAGCTCCATTGTGTACTCCATCTTGATTGTGCTCTCCCTCAGTGCCTGTGGATCACTTTTGCATTTCCCTCTTGTTCCGTGGGACCGACACCTGTTGCCTGCTGTACTCAAGGAAGAGAAAACCTACCCATATTTTAATAAGTTTTATTGGAGAAGGCTTTGGTGGGGTGTTTGCTTGGTTTTTTCCTGCATTTTTGCTTTCTTATATTAGCTGTTAGGTGTTTTTTTTTCTTTTTTTTTTAAATTAAGATTTTGCCCTTTGTATGTAAGGGGACATGTTTTCCGTGGTAGACTTTTTATATACAGTATATAATTTATTTTCGATTGTTTGCCTTAATCCTGCTTTTAGAAATGTTTTTAGTGGTTCATTATGGGCTTGAATTAACCTTCTGCTACCTGCCTTAGCCCTGCTTAATACTGTTAAGGGTTCTTCAGAGCTCACTGTTGCCCTATTTATATATATATAGAGAGAGAGTTGTTTAAGAGAAGTTATTCTTTAGAGCTTTTGGTTAAGTGAGAAACAGAACCCAACCACAGAATCCCAATATGAAAGAAGCAATACCACAAACACCCAGAAAACAAATGAAGCAAGACCCAAGAAAAATAAAAGCTGAATGTTTATCTGTAACTAGAAGCTATAATGAAGTTTTACTAGTTACTTGGTCTAATTTAACAAATGTACGACGAAACTCAAATGTCCTATCAAAATAGCACCTACAAATTCTGTTGCAAGTACAGCAGCTGCACACTACAATGTTTTATTAGCGAGCTATATCTAGATTTTTGAGTGTGACAAATCTGTTAGGGCAAACAAGGAATTTTTGACCCTTGTGTGCAGTTTCCTCTGGAATGAAGCCATTAGCATGTCTAATTTTTCAAAGTAACGTCAGCTGCAGGAGTAGGTGTGCAATGTAGAATATTGGGATTTGGCAGGTGGAGGGGTCAAGATGGAGGGTCCTCTTTAGGCATCTGGAATTTTTAGCCCAGGCTGGAAGTAGCTGTGTGAAATTGCCCTTTTTTGGGGGGGGGGGAACTGATTTGATTAATAACTAGAACAATGAAAAGCATCTCACTGCACGAGGTTTAAGAGCACTTTATTGTTCATTAAGGCTACTTTTAAGTACAAAAAAAAAAGATGGCCTGCCAAACCTTTTTAAAAAAATCGCCAGGTGAAACAAGGCCACAAAAGAATGATATGTTACAGATTTACAAACATGGGGAGCATTGTTCAAGCTGAACTGTAGATACCATGGCTCTGTGGAAAAAATAAAACTTCATGTAACAGTGAGGTTAACATCCTTCCTCCTCTCCTCCCACCCTAACCCTTTTGGCTTTCACAAAATAGACATATCCCATGGTGCATATTCCCCAAATTAATGTGAGTTTGGGCACACCTCACGGAGCCTATAATCCTACGTACACTTACTTGAAAACCAAAATCAACACACGTTTTCTTCCCAGTATTTTGTGGGTTAGGACTGTGGTGCCCGTGACCTTTGTCTCACCACAGAGCCATTTTACCTATCACAGATAAGTAAACTTGACTACGCAGCATTGTGCTTCAAAGAAATGTCCAAAGGAGTTACATGTCCCACAGAGCCCATCTACAGTCACGAGTACTTTCCTGTTAGACCGCTCAGTAGCCCTGTAGCAACAACACACTAGTGGCTATTAATTGCTAATGCAGTGTTTTGTTTTTATAGAATAACTGTGTTCCTGCACTTTTACTGTATTACAGACATCTACAAACAAACAAACAAAAAAAGATCAACTTTTTTCTCCAAACAGACAAAAAAAAGAGAGAGAGAGAATGATTACAGTAAAGGGAAAATTAAATAGCTACATATCATTAACAAATTAATTGTTCCTCAAAAAATACCTACAAATTTCTCTGTACATTCTTTACGCACAGCGTAATGATGGTCTTAAAGTTACCTATTTTAAAAAAGTGTGTATGTTTGTGTGTTTGTGTGTGTGTTTGCAATTGTGTTACAGGGAGCAGGATCGTGAATGCCAAATCAGACTGAGCATTGACTACCCAATATTACAGTGAAATGTGTAAAAGGCATGTTGAGGGAGGAACTTCTGTTGCATTTTTCCTGCTTTTAAAATTAGGAAGCCACACTCAGTATAGAGAAAACAAAATAACTAGTAAACTTTTTTTAACCCCTACCCTGCACTTCCCCCCTCCTATTTAACAATTTTAATGTCAAAAATCCAAAACAAATGGAAAGGCCAGTATGGACCCAATACTCTGATACAAGTCAGAATAAATCACGTGCCATTGTTCTCTCCTTCTTCTACTCATAAATGTTCTTGAATCAGCCTTTTCAGGTAACCCAGTACTTAAAGACCTGAAGGTGTTGTAACTGTACTCTGGGCCGTGGAATGTGTGGACTGTGGATTCTGGAGTAGGCAGGTTGCTGCACTGAAGAAAAAGCTGAGAAGCTCATTACTATGAACACAAATTTGTTCTTTATGTCTGCCTCTATTGCCTAGTTAGTGGCTATTAATATAGCAAATGAAATATATGTAAATAACACCTTTATAAAATATTTTAATGGAGGAATGTATGGTGCCTTGGCCTAGATTTATAAGCAGCCTCAAAATGAGCGATTGCATTTCACAATCCTTGATTACCTTGCACAATTTTTTAAAAATCTAGTGAGTAAATTTGCATTAAGCTGTAAATGCTGCAAATGTACATCGTTGAGTCAGCAATGAATGCAGTTCTGTAGCAATCTGTACCACACAACACTGTATAAGCTATCAACTGCTTCTTTTGATTTGAGGCCTGACCTGAGGCAACTGTCTGTGGATGCTGGCTGCTAATAAAGTGTATATCAAATACAAATATCAGAGTACAACTGTACCAGCAGTAAAGTTTATCTAGGACTGTTACTGGAAAAAAACAAAACTAATTCTCAAAAAAGGCTAATAAGTATTATATTCCTTATTGTCTATACATTAATAGATACCAGCTATTTTTCATAAAACATGCATCTTTTAGCACTATTGAACCCTCTGACCTTTGCTCTAGTCTAACAAACTGCAGTGTTAACAAAAAAGAAAAAAATTAAATGCCCATGATCAGTCAATTAATGCAGTCCAGTTGCAAGCACTAAGCACCTGAAATCTAAAGAGAGAAAGGCCTATAACCTGTATGAGACTTCCCCTTCCTACGCAGATTTTGCTTTTTTTTTGCTTTAAAGAGAGAGAGAGAGAGAGATGCATCATCTTTAGACTTTCCCCCCAGCAGTTTGCCCTCAGAATATAAGCATCGTGCGTGAAGTTGCTATGCAACACAAGACCTCCTCCAATAGTGCAAATCATACACAACCATTCTTTTCAAGTATATACATACAAAGTTACTTCACAAAGGAAGAAGAAAGGAACAGAAGCCAAAATGAGACAAAATTCTACTTTCAAGAAGCTAGTCAGAGCACACAGCATTTGGGTCAACCAACTGTACAGAATGGCTTTTTCAAAAAGAATTGTTTTTTAAATTTTATTCTTAGAGCATTGACTTGCTTCTGTGTTTTGTTTTGATTTGATTTGTGGGTGTTTTTTTTTTAATGAAAAGGGGGCAGCAGATTTGCATCAGAGGTTTCTTTGGTAACTGAAGCAGGAAAAAGAGGAGTGCTACATAATATAATTTTAATTGAATGGGTCCTGCTATCATCTTTTAAGGGCACACACACACATATATATGTATGCACATATGTATTTTTTTTTAAAAAAAAGACATGTGAATGTGTGTTGAAACTAATCTCTTATATTCTTCCTCCCAAACACTATATTGTTTTGAGCACTGTTCCATGCTTAGGCAAACTATGCAACTGCAAGTTTGGATGAAAAAAAATGGTGGTCCTCTCTTCTTCACGAGACTACAGAAGGTGAATGATTATGATTGACCATATGGGAGGAAGGAGGAGAAGATGACTGGCCCCTCCTGGAGGCAGATTCAGGACTACTGGACACATTATCCTTCGCAGCTTTAATCTGAAGCCATGTGTCTCCAAGTGCTTTGGCAAAGTGGTCATCGACAGATCCTGTGATGGATACAGAGTTTGTCACGGGCTCTGGCTCCTTGTAATTCTTCCCAAGGCTTCGGCGGAAGTGCTCCTCCACCACTGGGTCACAGGCAGTGGTAGTAGCTGTGTGGGAAAAGGGTGGGCAAAGAGGACAGTAAGAAAGCAGCAATTCTCAGCCGTCTACAAGTACAAATGGGCACCAGTAAATGTCCAAGACTTCACGCTGTGCATAAAAATGGCAACAACCCTGAAAACACTGTGCTAATTTATTATTTTCAGAAAATGGATCTATGGCACATAATTCATCCATCCAGCAATTAGTTTTTTTTTCTTTAGGGGAAAAAAACTAAACTAAAAGGGGATATGTGAAAAAAGAATAATTGTTTGCTATTTTAAGCCCAAAAGGTTGGTTTCTGATATAATTTCTGAAATCTCACAAAATATTTGTGGCCTAGAAACACAACTGAAAGAAGCATAATAAAAGGGTTGAATCTAAGATTAAAACATATAGGCTTTAAAAAGCCCTTCCAAAATAGATAATGTGCTTCATACAAAGAAATTAAAAATAAATGTTATGAGTTGAGATAGTGAATTTATTACATGTAATTTCTACCCTTACATTTTTGTTCTTTCTTGCTCCCCAACTTTTGAAAAATAATAATGAATTCTATATTCTCCTTTAGCATGCTTTTAGTTTTAGTTTTATTTCTGATTTGTATACTGCCCGCTTGCGAAAGCAATGCAAGGCGGTGAGCAATAATAAATTAGCATAAACAAGGGATAAAAACAGACCAAAAACAAACAAATACAACAATATAAAAATACAGACAAAAAGAAAAATATAAGTGCCCAGCAGAGCTAAGCACAAGCAACACATGTATTTTGTGTCTGATTCTGTATAATTTTCTCCTGCTCAGAGGGGTTTGTTATTAATAGCTAACTTTTCCCACCAACTCCACTAGGCCTACTTGAAAAGCATGTTTAAAGCTGGATCCAACTGAATGTGCAACATCTGTAAAGCTAAGAGGACTTGCTCCAAAGCAAATTAGTTGCACTGAAATCTTTGATATGTTAGAGCCAGCAAAGCCAGGTTAACAGTATTCTCATATCCTACCTAGGACCAAGTTTGTTATATATAGGAACATATGACTTTAACAAATTGGATCTAAAACTGTAGTGCAACTCTTGACAACAGTACACATCTGTAGTGCATCTGTATACAAGACAGCAGGGCTCAGAGAAATGTCACGTTTAAGAAAATACTGCCCAAAAGAGGTTGGAACAATGAGGTCTATGATTTCTAAGCATAGAGAACTCAAAAAATGTTGAATGGGGAAACTAAATTTTTCTTCTTCAGTGCATTTGCTAAAAAAATTCTGGCATTACCCATGTTTTCTGCTGCCAAATGCAAGGGGGAAGATCCCAATAAAAATACTACTCCAGTGCACAATTACACATTCAATTTGACCCCAGCACACACATTCTCTTTCTCTCTCACACACACAGTTTTAAAAGGCCCACTTTACTTTTAATTTAGCACATCTGTTAAAATGGATTTAATGGTCATAGATCCTCAGAAGAAAAGCTTTGGAAATGAAACATTGCTTACTGCTTGATGGTCTCCGATAACTGACTGGCATGGCAGCCCCACATCCACTGTGTGCAACTGGACAGTGAGAAAGATTGCAGTTACGATTGCTTGCAGAGGCACAGGTGATTACAGATGGACGGTTCTAAGGGAGGGAGAAAAGAGCATGCATTAAGTCCAGCTGAACATTCCACAAACAAAGACAACATCGCCTCACAGAATAAACCACATACAGTACAGCAGGGATACCCCATAACAGATAACAGGGGTGATTGGCATGCCTGTTATACCAGTAAAACCCTGAAAGATGACTCTGATCATAGAACTGCCACTAGGAAAGAAAGCCAATAAGATGCAAATGGGTCCTCAAGAGAGCACAGCTGATTTGCCAATGGATATTCCCAGAAGTCCAGAGTGTTATGGCTTAAACAGATACTAAAGAAATGTTTAGAGATGGGCACAACCAGGAATTTTTTTTTTCGAATTGTAATTTTTCGGGACGGGTCCGTTTCGGCTCATTTCCGTTTTTCACGAAATTTTCAAAAAATCATCGTTTCGTTTGTCGTTTTTTCGTCTGTCGTTAGTACTGGTTTTGGGGGGGTAGCGGGCTCCTGGAGGCACCTCTGTGGGGTGGGTGCCTCCTCTGGCCCGCTATGAAGGGAAAGCGGGCTCCTAGAGGCACCCGTGGGTGCCTCCTCTCCTCACCCGCTACAAAATAACATGCATAGCCATATGGATATGCATACCAAGTTGCAGACTTGCTTAGTGGGCAGTGACACTGGACTGGCAGAGGCACCCCTCTTTGGGGTGCCTTCTCTGCATCAGTTGGTGAGAGAGAATGCGGGCTCTCACTGTGTCTCACTAAGAAGGGAAGCGTACTTGCGTGTAGTGCAATGCGAGTACACAGATCTGGCTTTAGGGTTAGGGTTAGCGCAAGGGCTAGGCTTAGGGTTACAGGTAAGGTTAGGGTGAGTATTGGGGTGCATCTCTGGGTGCCTCTCTGACCCACTTAGAAGGACAGTGTACTGGCGTATGGGTTAGGGTTAGGCTTAGGGTTAGGGTTCGGGCTAGGGTTAGTGGGCTTTTTATGCCCGACTGGCACATCCCAGAAGTTTCTGTGGTCAAAACCTGGCCAAGTGGCCATGCGATTGGTGGAATGGCTCCAAAAATTTGCATGGTCCACTCCCATGGCCAGCCCATCATTGCACAGGTGTAAATAAAATAAAATAAAATAAAATAAAATAAAATCAATGGAGAGGAGGACAGGAGACATTTTGTTGCAAGAAAAACCCACTGCTACTGTAAAAAATCTGGCAGTTTTAAAATAGCAATTTTCGCATGTTTCTGTGGTGCTTTGGTGTGTTTTTGGACCACGATTTCAAAAAAAAGATTGCGGTCGCCCACCCCATTTTGGATCCCCCGCCCGCACCGCATGGCAGGCGAGATGGCGAGACGACGAGGATGCCCCACCAGAGCAGCCCAGTACAGGAGGGGGGGGAAGGCCGGGGACCCCCCCCGAAACCACCCCTCTGGTAGGTGCACTCTCAGGCAGGCAGAGCCAGGCATATTTTTGCCTGCTTTTTTGGCCGGGAATCAGGGTTTTTAAAACTTTTTTTCTGTGCCGCTTGAATGGCGGCGGTGAGTCGGCGACGTTGGCGGGATGACGAGGATGCCCGCCGCCGGCCGCCACTCCGCCAGAGCAGCCCAGGAAGGACAGGAGGAGGGGGGAGGCCGGGGACCCCCCCCGAAACCACCCCTCTGGTAGGTGCCCTCACTCAGGCAGGCATATTTCCGCCTGCTTTTTTGGTTGGGAATCGGGTTTTTTTTTTTTTAACTTTTAAAAACTTTTTTTCTGTGCCGCTTGGCATCGCGCGATCGCTGCGATACCAGGAACGACAACGACAAATCAGACCCAATTTTTCTTTAGTCGGTTCGAGTTCGAGTTCTGGCGGAGTAATTGTTGTTTCCTTTTCCGTTACATAACGGAAACGAGGAACGGAAACGGAAACGGGAATTTCGCTAAGTCGTGCCCATGTCTAGAAATGTTAGAACTCCACGGAGTCAAATTTCTTGAAACAAGAAGGAAACTTTACCAGCATGGCAAACAGTACAGAGAAGTGAGGGGAAAGCTGTACTAAAACTCAATGGCATGAACTGACAAAACTGCAAGTAGGGGAGATGTCATGCAGAAAGAGCAATGAACCAAGCAAGATGACTGTAAGAAAGCAAAGAGACCAGTGAAGAATACAAACGCCTGCAGGTCTGAAGTTCAGAGTCCAGTGAAGCAAGAAGGCAGGTGCATTCAAACTGGACTGGTGATAATGGGATTGCTAGCAGTCCTTGCAGAAGGAATAATCAACTGCACCATCCAGAAACAGATAATAGGTATACTTTCTTCTGCAGAAGCCACTTCTCAAGAATGTCAAGAATTAATACAGCTGTGTCAGCTACTGTTGGGTTTTGGGACACCGATCAGCCACGGTCTATATAAATCAGACTCTCAAAGGAACAGCAGCAAACATACTGGCGTAAGCCAGCCCCTACTCAGACAAGCACATGTTGGGATGAAGTACTACTGTCCAACAAGTCAGTGATCACAGATACTCTCACTGAGCTGTTCTTCAAAGACTGCCACTGGGAAGGGGAACTGAAGGTAGAGAAATGGGCAGTCTTGCCTGCACAAACGACATTCCTTCCGGGACAAAGACACCTAGATAGACTTTCTTGTAATATTCCCCTTTCTTGTCTCCAGAGTTGCTTCCTCACCCCCAGCCCTCTACTTGCAGACTTTGCCTCACTGCCTTCCACCACATACCATTTCCTTTCCCTCTTGTCATGTAGCCAATGGAGGCAGACCCGGTTCTTCATCTTCCCCCAATACACAGAAGCCTTATTTTCACTGAAAACAGTTATTTCTTGTTGGTTCCAAACATCTATTTTTGTCCAAAGTAATGAGAAAGAAGTTGGGGACACAGTGGGATATTCAGGCGACACACAAGCCCCAAATGTGTCTTTTTCTAAAACTTCAGCCCAAGTTCTGGTCCAACTCTATCAAGAGGCATACCATGGATCAAGTGTAGTGTAAAAGCTCACTCATAGTCAAGAGGCTTGGCAGAAACAGAGCTCATGTCTTTGATACTGGGGCGGTATATAAGCAGAACACTTTTTACAAAATAGTGGGCTGATTAGCTCAGTGGTTTAGGAATTAGGTTGCAGAATCAGAGTTTGAGAGTTTATATATATATATATATATATCACAAGAACCTTTATTGGCATACATTGGTATAAAACAGAAGCAGCAAAATGTAAAATAAGAGGTAGGAAGTAAATAAATAGGTTTAAAATGATTTAAAAATTGGGTTAATAGCAGGCCTTGGCCCCAAACTATTTACTAATATTTAAAACAGTGGCCAAATATTCAGCCACTGAGGCTGTCAATTCTGGATGTTTGTCCTCAAGGAGACGCTTTGTTATACTTTCCGGGGATCCAGAGAGGTTAGAAATGTAAGGGGTCAGAAGGCGAAAGCGAAGCTTGTTGTGCGAGGGGCAGGAGAGAAGGATATGAGAGGTAGAGTCCGGTTCCAGTAAACATAGTTTACAGAGTCTATTCTCAAATGGAACGTTGTAGTATCTTCCTGAAAGAACTGCTGGGGGAAAGATGTTCAGTCTGGCAAGCATAAAAGCACGCCACAGACAAGGGTTAGTGAGATGTTTCATATAATTTGCTCCTAGTCCTGGAGTTGGCATCAAACCATAAAAGTAAGGAGAGCACGTTGGATTGAGCCCTGATGAGATGGTTTGGCGCTCTATATCCCAGATTCTTTGGTGGATGATTTTGAGGATTTGGGATTCTTCACAGTTGATTAGGGAGTCTAGGTCAATTCCAATATGATGAATTTTGGACTGGATAAATTGATACCATTTTGAGACATAGGGGTCTCTTAATAGTTCATATGCAAGGGAGTTGGAGTCAGGGTGAAAATGAATACGTAGCCAAAACTTAATAGTGGCTGTCCAGGCAAGAGTTGATGGCAAATGGAGTCCCAGTTCATTAGTAATGGTATAGAGATTGATCATATTTGGAACACCTAAGATACGACGAAAGAAGGTGGCAGCACTCCGGTCGATTTCGGAGTCGACAGCTGAGATCCAGATTGGGATCCCATATAAAAGATGGTTTATGATTTTCGCCTGAAAAATCTGGAGGGCAGCAGGAACATATTGGTTCCCGGTGTGGAAATGGAACCGAGAGATAGCAGATAGATGGTTATTTATAGCTGATATAGCAGCCCTCTGATGATAAGACCAGGAGAGTTGATGGTGGAACAGGAGACCCAAGTATCTGAAGGATCTCACTTGTTCAACAGGTTTCCCGTCGACTTTCCAGGAGAGAAGTTTCCATGATTTGGAGAATATCAGGATTTTAGATTTCTCTGTGTTAATAGTCAGATCATTCCTGGAACAGAATTCTGAGAAAGCTGACAAGAGGCGAAGAAGGCCCAGTTTTGAGATTGAGAGGAGCACAGTGTCGTCCGTGTAGAGTAGTATAGGAACCGGAAGTTGATTCAGTCGTGGAGCATGACTATCAAATTTGGCTAGATAACCTGGTAAATCCGACAAGAAGAGATTGAAAAGGGCAGGAGCAAGAAGGCAGCCCTGTTTTACCCCTTTGGTGACTAGAATTTTAGGGGTAAGGAGGCCTTCATGGTTTAGGCGAACTTGACAACTATTCGCAGAGTGGAGCTGACGGATCAAGAATAGCAGGCGAGGGTCAGTTCCCAAATTGGTAAGTTTGGACCACAAAAGAGATCTGTTGATAGAGTCAAAAGCCTCACGAAGGTCAATGAATGCTGCAAAGAGTTTGCCTTTGAAATACTGGGAGTATTTCTCCACCAAGAAGGATAAAATGAGAGAGTGGTCAAGTGTAGAGTACCCAGCACGGAAGCCCACCTGTTCCTTGCCTGGGAAGTTGAATTTGGACATCCAGTCAGATAGATGTCGCAGAAGATGTTTAGAGTATAATTTCCCGATTACTGAGAGTAGGCTGATGGGTCGATAGTTGCTGGGTATTTCTGGGTTGCCTTTTTTTAGGACTGGAATGATAGAAGATAACCACGAGTCGGGAAGTATCCCAAATTTGTCCACAAAGGTGAATAGGCAGGATAGAGGTTCAGCCCACCAGAGTGGGTTAGCTCTTATGAGATCAGCCGGGATCCCATCTGGGCCTGGGGCCTTACCAGGCTTCATGCTGGCTATGAGTTCGAGAATTTCTTCTTTGGAGATTGGGGGCTAGGCGGGTTCATTGGGGGGCATTAATGGGGTGGAGGAGAGGTCTGGAAATATCGAGTCCGAAAATAGATTTGAGTAATGTACAGTCCAGTCCGAAGCAGAGATTGGTGGGGTTAGAACTGTATTAGAGGAGTGGGTCTCTCGTGAGACCAAGGCCCAGAACTCTTTCGTGTTCTTTGAACGAGTTGCCTGTAGCAGTCTAGACCAGTTGTTCAATGCATGAGTGTGTCTTTTCTCAACTAATAAAGCTTGGCAAGCCTTCTTAGCTTGAAAGTAGAGGGCTGTTGACTCAGAAGAATAGTGGGCGCGTAGCCGTTGGTAAAGCCAGCGGAGGTTTTTCTTGGCAGCCCAGCATTCATGGTCGAACCAGAGTTTGATTTCCCAAAGTGCCTCTATGAATACAGACAAATTCTACTCAGAGGGGGGTACAGGGCAAGTAGCCTATATGGCCTTAGCCAAGCTGCATAGTTCCAGAAAGTCCCCAGAAGAAAGGAATGGGAAACCACTTGTAAGTACTGTCTACCAGAAAAGTTGGCATAAATATCAGTTTAAAAAATCCAATGGTACACAGAACCTTCTCAAGATTGGCAGTGATATAATTGAGAGAGTACAATCTTATAAATACTTGGGATGCTATGTCAAGGATAACTGAGATTTTTCATGAGAAATTAGTTGTAGAATTGAACAAGCTAGAAATTCATTCCAAAACAAACCAAGACATATCAAATGTTGTACCTGAATACTTCTATCTTATATATTTAGTAGACTTCTTTATGGCACTGAAACCTGAACTCTTACAGACACATTGTGCAGAAAGCTGGAAGAGTTTGAAATGTCGACGTACAGACAGATTCTGAGGATACCTTGGACAGCCAGTCACTAATATGGCCATATTACAGAGAAGAAAATTGCAATATTTTGGTCTCATAATCTGCAACAGCAAATACCATCTGCTGAAGGAGGATAAATGAGATGGGAGGAGTGGCCCAAGGTGTAGAAGAACATTCTGGCTTAAAAATAAATAAAGCCAATGGTTCGAACGAGCAGAGCTTCTCTATTTAGAATAGCTTTAGGTAACAACCAGATCGTGCTACTGATTGCCAACATTCTATGAGGACATGGCACATGAAGATTATTATTGAAGCAGAACAATTTAATTGTATAACATAAGTTCAGACAAAGTACCCTGAAATGATATTGGACTTTAGTGCCATATAGAAAAACACTGAAACAACATTCCCTCCAAGAGGTGTGTGCAGAGTTCCATCAGCGCCGCACAGTGGCAGCCAGGGTCACTTTTACTTCCAGGTTTCAGATGAAATCTTGCTCCCCCTGTCTGCGGATGGGTGAGGTTCCCATGAAGCAGGGATGAATATTAGAGGAAACACTGCACTGGAGTCAAATTTCAGCAAACTAAACTGGAAAGAAACATTGTAGGTTGTTGCTGTTTGTCCTGTTTCTGTGAAGGACAATGCCATTTGCATCTTCCTGGACAGACAGCAAAGTTAAACAGAATAAGAATATTAGAACAAAGGAGAGGGAAGAACAAAAAGGAACAGTAGTTCTGTTAAGTTACTTCTTTGCAAGCTTTACTTTAATACTAAATACTATGTATATTTATATATATACCAGCAGTTCAAATCAACAGAAAAAAATTGCAAGTGGTTTTAACATGGCTTAGCTATGAAGGAAAAACGAACTGCGGGGCCATGGAAAATGCAGGTGTAGAAAACACCCACATCATACCTTGATAAACAGAAATTGGATCTACTGGCCTCTGAATTATGTACTTGTAAGCACCCTCCTCACATTTTGCTATATGAAGGCCTCACTACATTAGGTACATAGATGCTATATGCAGCCTCATTACATTAGGTAACACGGTTCTCCCTTGAACTGCACAAGTCTGAACGGGATGGTTTCAGTTTGATACAGACTGTTAAAATAAATAAATATTCCTAAATCAAATATGTAATAAAAACTGTGCCCCTGTCTGCCCAGAATCCCATGAGTTTGACACAGAAAGTGTCAAAGTGTGTCTACTTGCCCCTAAACACAACACCTTTAAATCTGCCTCTTGATCAGGGACTCATAAGGTCCTTCACGGCTCATTACACATGTTCTTGTATGGAAAGGATTGTCAACACTATGGAAGAAAACCCCAATTCTCATTCTTGCTCTCTCTCTCTCTCTCTCTCTGTATGTCTCATATACTGTTTATACTCTGTAGTTAAATTACTTGGGGTGGGGGTGGGCAAAAGAGTTATACATGGATTTTGAACTACATGGAGGTTCAGTTAACCACAGCATTGTTGAAGTGTACCATTTGCTAGTCACAATGTGTGTGTTTTTAAAAGAATATAATTATCATTTATTTATTTTTTCACAAAGGCGTGATCATACTACAGTCAAATTACTCAGCAAAGCCAAAGCTACTGCAGAAGCGTAAAACTTCCAACACAGAAATGATTAGTATCATATATAGGTAAGCATTTTTGTCATGTCCAAGCATAGTGAAACAATGGCTTTAAAATATTTTTTAAAAACTGCCCATAATCACCAAAATACAGCTCAGTAAAAACAGCTGCTGGGGGACTCTTAAGAGTGGCAGAGCTGGCTGCCAAGCTGAGGAACAATAACAGGACTTTATCAAAGAGCCCTAATGTCGTAAGTGGATGCCTCTCCCTTCCTGGTCTGTCAACACTAAACCAACTATGGCAAGGAGGAGGTGTAGATGAAAAAGCAGCTCTTAGCTTTTATACAATAGATTTTACACAGTAATACACCTACTGCTAATGCAAGAGCTTCCGGGAGAGAAAGATTTCAGATCATATCCCTGATATGTGTATGGGGGCATGAGGATTACTGAAAATAACATAAAATGTGCAAGAGATATGGCACAAAATAAAAGAGTCAAAGAAAGACTACATGAGAAACTTACTAAAATGTCCCTTATTTCCAAGAGAAATTCATGGGAGAGATGTTCATATAATAAAACTGGTGCAATAAATCACACAGCAGCAACTTGATACATGTGTAATTATGTCACTGTTAAACTTGGGGTACAATATATACTGTACAAATACATATACTAACACACACATACTTTCTCTTGCTCTTTCTTTTTCTTTAGAAACTAGTAGAACATTGCAGAAGAAGTAATTTCAGGCCACAAAATTCTTTTAGGCTGTAATCAGCCTGAAGAAAAGACAGAATAACTGTAAATTTTACAATTGTAAGCATTTTCCAAAAGGAAACAAAAATAAATTAGCATTAATAGCCATCCAGGCCTGCCAGAAAAGAGTTCTGGATTGAGCATTACCTATCCTGCTCACATTATGATGTAACAAGGAAAACCTGGAGATGTGATACCAGCTTCTAGGCCTAGCAAAATAAGTATGAGCATCAGTACCTTCTAGTAGACATGAGGTTTTTTCAAAGCTCACATTGTGGCTACACAATGACATTGTGTTGGCCTGCAAAGACTGGCTTTTTTAAACCATGGCTCACTGAAAAGTGGAAAACCTACAAGCATGGTTTGCCCCTGCTTGTTTCCCTAGCTGTCTGCCCTGGAAAACAGGCGAGAAGAAGGGGTTCGAGAGAACTAGACTAAAAATGGGAAAGATGACCAAGGTTTTTCAGTGTTTCAGTCATGTGACTCCCCACCTGCAGTGTGAAGTTATACAACCCAGAACCCCCTTTCCACCACCACCACCAGTTTGTGAAGATCAAGCCAATGTTGCAACAGCCACTGACCCCCCCCCCCACCAAGCAAGCAGCACGCTTTCAAAGGAGCTGATGGTATCTGGCCAACAACAAGATATTCCTCCATGTTTCTCCATCGTGGGTCCCCAGAACTGCCTGGAATACAACTCCCAAAGCCCTTGCCAGCTCATTTCTGTAGTCCAGGAATGTCTAGGGATCCAAGGTTGGGAATGACTGGAATGGAACACTTGTTCTTTTGGAGGAAACTGTCCTGAAGGCTATTTTAAAAAAGCTTAGTTTCTTTACTTGTAAGGATCCTCTTTTTTAGACACCATATTATCCACAATGATAACATTTCCACATTGTAACTTGAATTTTGAATGCATTTGCAAACCAAATTATAAATGAAGAAGAACCTATGGAAGCCTTCTTCCTCAAGCAAGCCAAAATAAGCTGCGGAAAAAACAGACAATAAATGTATTTGGGGCAGCGATACAGAAGGGATAGCACTTGGTCAGTCAAGAAACCATGTAAATACCTGCTGCCGTTCCACTGACGTCATTGTAGGAGTGATGCTTATAGACCGGGTAGCATCCATGCTGTTTTTGGTCAGTGCGAGAGGTTGATCCATGGTTAAGCTTGGGATTGAGGCATATATGTGATTAGCATGAAGACTCATGGTTGGTGCCACAGCGCGTTCGATTGGACTGCGACTTCTTTCTTTGTGCTCTTTTCGGTAATCCCCATTGGCCGTCTTCATTCTAAGGGGAAAAGAGACAGGCCGTTACTTCCACTGTATACATCAACCTGCTGGGAAAGTTGCTTCCTATAAAATGTATGAGAAAAGAGCTACAGATAGACCAGTGAGAGATTTGAGTACCCACTAGTACAGTACTACGGAATATTGAAACTGAATAAACCTGAACATACGTCTGTGTTCGTTTGGAAGTTAATTTGTTTAAAGCAGTTCTGCTTAATCTCAACAAATACAGCTTTTTATGTGTGTGTTTTTGCAGAGATACTAATTATGTGTTGAAACTGGAAAAATTGTTTATAAAATATTGGTGTATTTGGCACATGATCATTGGGAACACTGACAACTGCTTCAAATAAACACTAGTTGCATGAAAGGGATCTTTCTAATTGGTTGACCTATAATAAACTAACCTAAACAATAATTAGCAACTAATTTTAAATAATATTTACTCTATCTTCTTCATCAGTAAGCCTTTAGAATATCCCACTCTTTATCAACATCCAATTACAGTATACACTTATTCGACCCTGCCAGAAATATATAAAACTGAAGCCATAAGTTTTCTTATCATGGAGTGAATGTTACAAGAATATTGTGCAGAGAGATTTTTAAAATGAAAATACACCCAAAATTCAGCTGCATCTCATAGACATGGGAGTATGTCTCACTCAATTCAGCGGGATTCACTCCAGAATAGATACAAGCAAGACTGTTTTGTTAAACTATTTGTGCATCAAGCAAGGTAACTGTAGCAATACCTTACTTGAGGAATACAAATGAAGGAACAGGTGATACAGTGTTTATTACTGGAGTAATGAATCCAAGTGAACAAAACAACTTCATATTTTCAATTATGGGAAACAAACCCACATCAACTTATAAACTGAAAGTTTGTGTCCTATGTCATCAGACTTGCTACCCCTCTATTCCCAATGTGACTGGGGGATGTACTGGACATATGTCATTCACATTCACGCAGGCCTGAGGGGCCCCAATATTTCTAAGATGAAAGACTGACCTACAAGTGAAATGTGACCCCAGGGATGTGCACTACAGGGGAACATCAATAACACTGCAGCACACATGTCACCTTTTAGCAATATGAGCACAACCTGTCTGTTCTCTCATGAAGATCCACCTGATCCTAAAATCACTTGTATCAAACATCTGCTTTTCAAGTGTGTAAACAATATAGGCTCATCCTGAGAAGGCTGTTTCCTCTATCTGAAGTTCCAACTGAAGAGAAAAAAACTTGTTTGGCACATAATTCTGGGCATTGTTTAGGAAAGCAAGAACTATGGTTACACTGATACTGCTTAAAACACAGAAGGAATTATTAAACCGATTAACTAACATGACTGCTGAAGATCTGAGTGAAATTTATGAAGCGGAATTCTCTCCCTAATCTATAAGGCCTGAAACCATTTCAGTCCACAAGGACTTTCCATTACCAGACAAAACTGATCAACACAGAGGCCTTTATAAGACCATTTCAAACCATAATTATGAGTGCAGTATTATATTTTTAGCAGAAATCTGTTCATGAAGTACACTCAAGGGGAATTCTCAGATATGGACTGCCCCATCCCCACCTCTAATGCACTTGTAACACAGTCATTTGGACATACCTTGAAATGCTAGGTATGCTTACTTCCTTTTCAAACCCAGTGTTTCCAACACCCAACCAGCAACAAGGAGATCTGATAGGCCTGTGATGGGCTCCACGAGATCATTCGCTTGGGATGCATCAGTCTCTGAGAGTTACAGCTGCTCCTGGTTACAAATATGCCTAAAATCTTCAACTTATTTGACTCCTCTCTGTAGGTGCAGAGTGTGCTGCTTAAGATGCACAGTCGAGGAAAAGGAAAAGATTACATCCCCATCCCCATGTCATCTTCCATAATAAAATGTGTATCTGACTTTACATCCCATTAGAGAATGTAAGCATTTGTCTGTAGAAGGCCTCTGAAGCTCTCTGCCCAATGAGAGATATTTCACTGCCATGCACTACCAGGTGCTGTGGCAGGCCACAGCACTGCTCTGGAAAAACAGATCAGAGGCAGCGTGAGCTACTGCCTTCTACAGTACTTCAGGTTTTCTTTACTTCACCCCTCTGTCTTAAGGAACACTTAAGACAGATTTCAATCAACATTAATGTATCTTCAACTACTATTTTCACATTTCCAAAGAACCCAGTTCATTGCTTGCTTGGTTGCTTTAGCATACTTCTAGATAAACCTAGGATTAACATATTAGCCAGTCTTTTTCTGAACTAAACAAAGGCTTCTTTTATGATCACTGAACATTTAGCCCAGGAAGACTACAGTTAATTCTGACCACTTTTTATATGTAATCAAGGCAACAACTGCCTAATGAACGCTCTTACGTCACATATGTACCTACCATGTGGGCTCTTTTAACTCAAGTTACCACTTTACTGACCCTGTGGATTCCTCAAGGAGCAAACTGGCTGAATGTAATCTTTCTAAAGCACTGTTGGACAGCCACATCATCAAAAAAAACCTATGAGATGGGTCGGGTGGGTACGGAAAGAAGGGGGGGGGAAATGGTCCAAGATCACCCAGCAAGGTTCATGACTTAGTGGTGACTAGAATGTGGTTTTCTCAGTTATACACATTAATTTCTAGTACACTAATATAATTATCACTCATCTTAGTATTAAGCATGCTTTCATGTATATAAGCAGATCATACAGAAGTGCTTGATTTGTGTGTGAAAGGGGGGCTCTCCTCTCCTCTCCTGCCCTGAAACCCCCTCTGTCACACTGCTTAAAGCATTTATTTTCTCTGTGTTTAAACAGACATTGTTTTCCATCATTCTCCCCAGTGAATCATAATGCAGGCTCCAGTGCTTACCCAAGCATCATGTGCTCAGACCGATGACATACCAAAACCACACACATCCTGAAAACTAGAACCAAACGGCAGCAGATCTCCATTTTTGTTCACTGAAAGCAGTATTTTGAACCCATACATTTAAAAAGGTTCAGGCAGTGGTTATCATACATTGTCCTTAAATGCTTCTTGTGTTGTAGAACTCTTAAGGCTGCCTCGCTTGTTTACTGGAACCGAGCAATGGGAAATTCACACCCATCCTCCCAAAATTACTAACTCTGCCAAGTGTTTAAGGAAAAAGGGAGGAAGAGAGAGCAAAAGAGAGGCCCAAAGAAGGGGGACAGCTCTTTTGCAGAGAAACAGCCAGAAGTATTGCTGACAAAATGCAAGCATCTTACAGTGTCCTTTTATAAGGTCTCTATTCAAGTTGGCCTAGTTTTAAGACATGTGCATCATGAAGGGTGAGCAACACATTTTTATAAGTAGCAACACACATGCTTTCAAAGCCTAGTTTATTATTTATTTATTTATTTATTTATTTATTTATTTATTCAACTTATATGCTGCCCACTACCCAAAGGTCTCTGGGGGGCTTACAATCAAAGAATTAAAACAATTTAAAATAGTTATAAATAAAATATCAATAAATCATCAAACAGTAATAAAAACCTTCTTTAAAATCATTATCCTAAAATTGTCATCAGTGGACCCACAATCTATATTATATCAATTAAAAACCTTCTGGAACAGGAAGGTTTTTACCTGGCGCCGAAATGTAATCAGTGTTGGCGCCAGGCGGATCTCAATAGGGAGGGCATTCCATAACTTGGGAGCAGCTGCAGAGAAGGCCCTTTGTCTACAAGCCATCCCTCTCACCTCCTTGAGGGATGGCTCTTTCAAAAGGCCCCCCTGGCTCAATCTTAATCGCCGGGTAGGTTCGTATGGTTCTGCCACAAACAGTACAAAACCAAGCAGAATAAAACCAGCCTCATCTCATTATTCCAAGATGGACTGTAACCCTAAGCCTACTTATTAGGAAGCAACCCCTGCCGAAAAATGCAGGAGTTACTTCAGAGTAAATTGTGACGCCTCGTTTAAAAATACTGACAGTCTAGTAGCCCATTATCAATATTTCTTGATCCTGCAGATCTCACACACCCTAAATACCTACCCCCCACTACAACTGCATTCCAACAACAAATAATTCTAAGATGTCTCTCTCAGGCTAATTAATCTTCCCTCCTGGAAGGCAGCATATCTGTGTGCCCTGCATGCTGAATTTTGTTTTACTCAAATTATTAAAATGAGTCAGACACTAACTCTTCTCAAAACACTATCAAAGGAACTGAAATTGTTCTAACCTCCCACCCTTTCTCCTACAATTCAAAATGCACTCAAGGATACAAATTTCAGCCATGTGTTGTATGATCAAAACAGTACCAATAAGAACTTTAATAAAGTACTTTGGCTGGCCAAGTTCTCCTCTTTCGCCCATTTAATCACATTTATAAGGAGGCAAGTAGGTGGTTAGCTTTCACATTCAGCCTCGGGCTGAGTATATTGTTCAATAAAAGTACCCAGAATTTCTATATGCCAGCAATAAATTAACTGATACTTGCCAAGAGTCAAGTGTTCTAGTTTTGTAAAAAGAATGAATTTTCCTAGCTTGGATTTCAGACCAATGAATGTTTAATGGTTAAAATTCCTAAGCTTGAATATGTAGAATACAGAAAAGGGAACTTTCTGGATACAATCTTTTGGTGCGTGGGCATCTTTCTTAAGTATAAATGGAAAACCTCCCACTGACCATGCCCAGAGGATAGAGGCCATGCAAAGGCAAGCATTTTATTACATGGTCTTCCAAAAGTGAAGGAAATGAATCACCTTAGTGCCACTTGACACATTTTCAAAGTGATTTAGCTTCTTACAATACACCTCTTAAGTAAGGTTACTAAGCTATCATGTCCTCTACTACTCTTAATGATTACTGCAAGATGACTATTCCAAGACCTGCCTCACATGGCCAAAAGGCAAATTAAAATTCTACAATTTTTTATATTTGAAAGCTAGAAATAATACTGTGCATACTGTCATCAAACTGCAAACAACATTTCAAAAGAAGTGCAGGACAATTGATTTGAATGTATTTTACTTCACTGCTGTTGTGATGTGTAAATGCACCAAAAGAGAAGTATACAGACTGTTATTTGACATAATCTCTCCCCCACCCAGCCCTTACTTCATCTATGTGAAAGGGGGAAATACTGGGATTATAGTCTGCCATTCCATCCCAAACCTAGCAAATTCTGGTTTGCAGAAACCAGAATTCTGCTCGTAGATAAATGTAGGTGGCACACATTAGTCTTCAGACAACACATGCAAGCCTGAGGTTATTTTTTTCAATGCCTAAATGGAGCCACAGGCTTTTCTTTCCCTGCAATTTAGTGGGATTGTTTGTCTGATTATCCCTCTAAAAGTTCTGATCAATTTCCTAATTGTTATTTACAGCCTGCAGTTCCTACAGAATTACTGGGACAAGCAAGAATGGATCCAGAGCCTGCTTTAATGAAAGAAGGTCCATTTATTCTGATAAGTCTCTTCTAAATATGACTATATCTTAATCCAACTGTTACTGTTTTCTGTAAATTAAAGGAAAACCTGTCTTTGTTCAAAATTTCATTTTTCAAACTTAATTTCATCATAAATGCAAAATAAGTAACAAAAATAGAAACTAGTATAATCTATATATTGACTTAAAACATTACAATATATGTCATTGGTTGAGCAAGCCCAATTTTTGTACCAATCTGTCATTGTTCGAAAATATTATCTTCGCAATATAAGCGACATCCCACCATCTGGAAAAACAATCCCTGTAAGAATGAAGACCTCCCACCTATTTACTGAAAGCTGCCTACAACTGACATTTAATTGCTAGACAAATATCAGTTTTCCTACATACTGTTAATATGTTCTGGGCCTGCAAAAGGAAATAAATTGATGCACTGGATTTGTTTATATACAAACATAATTATCCTGAAAAAGGGCCACCCAGCTAAGGATTCAGTAGTAGTCTGAAATATAACTTTAGAACTGCAACAATGGAGATCTGTGCCAAACATTCCTTCATCTGATGGATCCCTTCCAAATCTATCTTGAAAGCTCTAAGAACAAAAGGTAAAGCAGAAAAGGTTTGCACAAGGGCCTAATTTTGCACAGAGAGGGCAATTTATTGTTGTCCAAGAGCTTTCTTCAAGTAGCACATAATGGAAGCCAAAAATTCGGCTTTGACAGATGGCAATGTAAGCCTGAAAAGGGAATCTTTTAATTCATTAGGTAGGCTTAAATCCAGAATACTGTACAGTGGTACCTTTACTTATGAGTTTAATCTGTTCCGGATGCATGCTCTTAAGTCGAACAAATCTTAAGTAGAGCAGCCCTATCAAATAAAATTGGAAAAATAAATTAAAAAATCAGAAAAAAATTGTAAGTAGAGCAGACCACTTCTAAGATTGTAAGGCAGCAGTCAAAACATCAATGGTTTTTCACTCTTAAGTTGAATTGCTCTTAAGTTGAGCAGCTCTTAAGCAGAGGTAACACTGTACATTCAAAGCAGTGATTTGATCAGGCTTATCTGCTTTTTTAGTTTTCATTATTTTTGCATCCCAACAGCAGATGTAATTCCAAGTGACAATCAAGTTACACCTTCCTACTGAGCAAGAAAGATCTCCACTAAAGCTTAACTCAACTCAGGTGGTGGATATAGGCCCATAAAATCAATCTCCGGTTCCATAGCAAATATCTAAACCATTGAACTATCCAGCAGTTCAATTGGGGTTGCAGAGGAAGGGGTTCCAAATTCACACTAAAGCAGACGCACCTAAGCACTAGGCAATGAAAAAGAAATCATCCATAGCCATTATTTATGATCTAACCAAATCTGCAGACATATTGTTCTGTTGTTGTTGTTGTAGTGGTGGTGGTGGTAGTTGCAAAGTTTCTAATTCTCAGGAGTGCAAGAGCTCACATGCTATTCAAGAGCTCAGCTTGAGAAGCGATGTCACATGCTTCCTACCTCCTGAGGTTATAATTAATCACACATATTTCCCTGCATCCACAACAGAAATGGCAGCTGCTTGCTGAACTAATTTTAAAAAAGAAAAAAGGATGAATGGCATTCAATACTGTATATAATCTTAAACACTGCCAGACAGGCAAAAGAAATGTAGAACTTGTGTTGTAAGCATATATTGATTTTTATAGGTTTTTGCCATCTATCTCACAAACTTTAAAATCCTGGATTCTGCATGAAGCTCACATTATATACAGTGAGAGATCAGAAATACTGAATAAAACCAGCTCAGTTTCTTCTACTAAATGTTTTCAGTAGTTTATTTTTAACCAGGCCCATTAAATAATAAAATAATTCTATGGAAGAAAATGACCAGAAAACTGAAATTAGGTTTGTTCATAATGGTTAGAATCCTGGTTGTTGTTTTTTGTTCTCTCCATGTGGTGGCTCATTGTCCAAGTGTAGGGGCACAAGATGGCATCTAGTAACACATTCTTATGCAAGCAAAAGCTGTTCAGTCATTCCCATAATTGTCTATTGCCCAAGCAACAAGCAACAAGAGGGTTCTACCATATGACCTTATGCGCATGAATGTATTATCATGTAGTCTCTGTATTCTAACTCTTATTTCTGATGAAGTAGGCATCTTCCACAAAAGCATTAAAATATAGCAGCTAGCAGGGTTGTCACACATTTCTATTCACAAAATTCCCTGACTTTCCCAGGATTTCCAGGCCAAACTTTTAGATTTTCCCTGACTCCACCTGCCCCATTTCTTTATCTAAAGCACCAGCAGATTGAAACAAAGCACTGATATTATAGAGCTGAAATAAATATGTGGATTGTAAAAATTAATAAACTAAAATACATAAACTTGCAAAACAACGAACAGCAAAACCGGGGAAACTTTAAAAAATGGAATAACCTGAGCTGTCAGAAAGCTAAAATACACAAGCTTGACTGGCAACAATTTATCACAAATTGCGGATTTAACTACTTTGTAGCTCTTTGATGATGTTTTAATTTCTTCCTCATTTCCACTCACAAAATTCTTTAGATAAGGAATCATTTTTATGCCTCGTTCAGCGACAATTTCATTTTCTAGCCTATGAACCCCACAAAATTTGGATGGCAATGGTGGCTTAGAAGGAGCATTAAATCTTGCATAGTTGCTTCTCCTGGAGGGGGAATCCTTAAACACATAATAAACTGACCTTAAATACAATATTCCACCCTGTCGACTTGGCACCTTCTTTGAAACTATTATTTACTACATGTAAGCCGCAAGAACCCATGTTAATAAACATAGAACTGCTGACTCCCTAGGTCTCTCTTAGATAATTCTCTAGTTCTTTTACAAACACCCAGTCAATGTTGGGCCCATCCATAGCTAGCTGAACCATGTTGTTAAGGCTAAAGTCTAAAAACTGTCCCCTGAATGCTGGTAGCATATCAATGGCCCTGCCACGCGCTTAAAAAAGTGAAAAATATGGTAATTATGGTTAGCAGGTGATTAACAATTTCCAAGATTAGCAATAACGCCCATCTCTAGTGAAAATCCAAGTTTTTCCATGACTATCTACACTTCCCCTGACTTTTCCAGGATTTCCAGACATGTGGCAACCTTGGCTAGTCGTTAGGGTGCCACAATATCTTTTTTTTTCTTTTTTAATCTTGCTATATTCTTTAATGACAACTATGATAGCTCTTCAGTTTATAGCTTGTTCCTGGTGGAAATATGCCAGTCTATTATTCAATTATTTAAATGAGCCTTGAAAAAAGCTCTTTTCTTTAAAGGGCTACTTTTGAGGAGCCTAAAAGTGGCTCATATGCTCTAGAAAAGGAATCCTAAGGTGTTGCTCATTGGAGCACTCGACACCTTAAGAGGTGGCGAATGCTCTAATGCTGTAGGCCAGGGGTGTCCAAACCTTGGCCCTCCAGATGTCTTGGACCACAACTCCCAGAATTCCAACTCTATATTGCCAATGACAAAGGACTTTGGGAGTTGTGGTCCAAAACATCTGGAGGGCCGAAGTTTGGACACCACTGCTGTAGGCATTTGAGGGAAAACTAGTCAACCATCTATCAAATCTGCTTCGATTTGGATTCTTTAATTGCACTGGGAGTTGCAATCACATACCTCACATACACATGTATGAGGCCATCAATGTATATATATATGGCTGCGTGTGCAGGAAGAGTACAATGAAATTTTAAAAACTCTATCCCTCATGAAGTATTCAGTCTACGTATCAATGTTATTCCTCCGGCACTGTCAAAATTACTCTCATATATTCTTGTTGCATATGTCATTTCGGTAGGTTACATTCCTAAAAGGCCATTTATAATCCTTCAGATTAAAAAAGTAAATAAGGATTGCTAATCCCCTCTTATCCACCACAGCACTTGGAAGTTGCTGACGAAATCCCATCAAAGATAACTCCCACATGGGCAAACAAATATGGGAGCTAAGTCTAAGGAGTGAAGAAGCATCGCCCTGGACACCAGCACACAATCGGGATTCCCAGTGAAATGCATTCCCATCTGTGGTAACCTATGTGGATCAGACCTAAAGCATGGCTGAGATTACTTTCCTTGTACGTGAAGAGGTATGTGAAAGATTTATTTCTAATGTGCTTTTTAAATTGATTTTTTTACTTCCTAGTCTCTTCCTTCAGGGGGAGAGGAAGGAAGGGGGTTAGCAATATGCATCCCGTACCTACTGGTGAAGTAAACCGCGGGCTGCCTCTCTGGCAGAGCTACTTTATTCACTCTTTACACTTTTCTGTTCAACACTTAAGAGGGTTTAAATTAATTGCAGCTGAAAATATGGCAGTGCCATCTGGTTTCCAAAAAGCAAGATCTGGTTCGGGGGGGGGGGGGCAACAGATCAGCAAGTAAAAGGAAAGCTCTTTTCTCTCCCCTCCCCCCCTCAATTTTCTTCCTTTCTTCCCTTTTCTTTCTTTCTTTCCTTTTCCTTTTTTTCTTTTTTGTACTAGCCTCACTTTAATCATTGCCAAAGAGCATGAAGACAGCCATGCGTCCTCCCACAAGAAAGCCTTGGGCCTCCCAAACTTGGCAAGCGGCTCTCCTGCGCGGAAAAGATCAGCAGCAGGCAGGAACCTTGTCAAAATAAGAGCCTCCCTCTCCTCGCCCGAAAGCCGGCCTAGGAAAACAAGGATGGGGATTTCTACTAGTATGCTCGCTGAACAACCATTTCTGTGGAAATGCTTCTGGGGGAGACAACCTTCTCTAGGTTTAAAAATAAAAAAGAAGGGCGGGTGGGGAAGGGGAACATGCTTTGACTTATCCCGGAGGAGAAAGATTAGGGAGTGGCTAAGATGGGGGGGGGGGAGAGCAAGCAAAAACATACGCACCGAAAAACACATACAGAAGATTCTTTGACAAGCCAAAGAAGCACATGGCCCCATTGCACAGAATCCAATGGATGCAATGGATGTCATCACACAAGATGACCCCCCACCCCCTGCTGTCCCTCCACCTGCAAGCAATGACTTTTCTATTTGGCTGAGGCTTCTGCAACCAACGGACAGCAAGCATATAGGGCGTGCAGTACTTTAAAACGTTCATTGTTTTTAGTTTAGGTCCTTTTATTAAATCTTTTCAACGTTTTTTAATGGTGTAACTGGTGTTTTGTGCCTGTGCCCGCTTCGAGATTACCACAGATCGTGTCTTAATTTATGCTGGCTTTCAACAGCCAAGAACACAATTCTGGGAGAAAGGTGGCCAAGAAAACAAATGGATAAATAAATGTGAGCTATGATGCTCAATTCTCACTTCAGCTATGCCATGGCTAAAACATTTGGGGCTTTTTAGTCTGGAAAAAAGGTGCCTGAGGGGGGATATGATTGAAACGTACAAAATAATGCAGGGCATGAGTAAAGTGGATAGAGGGAAGCTCTTCTCCCTCTCACAAAATACCAGAACTAGGGGACATACACTCAAATTGAGGGCTGGGAGAGTAAGAACAGACCAAAGAAAATATTTTTTCACCCAGCTCGTTGTTAGTGTGTGGAACTCCCTACCACAGGATGTGGTGATGGCATCTGGCCTGGATGGCTTCAAAAGGGGATTGGACAGATTCCTGGAGGAAAAGTCCATCACAGGTTACAAACCACAATGGAGATGTGTAATCTCCAGACTTAAAAACAGGGTACTTCAAGGGC
>JAHTLZ010000015.1:40141383-40166111 GCA_023846285.1 Phrynocephalus versicolor | reverse complement strand
AAAAAAGTTGTATGCCCCCACGTGGCCCCTATTGAACCACAGACTTCAAAAAGTTAAGAGAATTTTAAAAATAAGAACATAAAAGGAGAATCAGTAACTAAAATCAGAAGTGGGGAGGGAGCAACATCCTTAGTCTACAATTAGAAGGGGGAAATCTGCTGATGATCAGGAAAGTGACAAACCAGCATCCCCATAGTGCTCCCAAAAAGTCTGGTTCCAGTAACCAGGAGAGCCTCTAGGCCAGTGGCATCCAGACTTCGGCCCTCCAAATGTTTTGGACCACAACTCCCACAGTCCCTTGTCACTGGCAATATAAGCTTGGAATTCCAGGAGTTGTGGTCCAAAATAGCCGGAGGGCCAAAGTTTGGACACCCCTGCTCTAGGCCAGTGGTAGTGAACCTTTGGCACTCCAGATGTTTTGGACCACAACTCCCAGAATTCCAATCCTGCATTACCAATGACAAAGGACTGTGGGAGTTGTGGTCCAAAACATCTGGAGTGCTGAAGGTTTGCCACTACTGCTCTAGCATATGGAGCACCACAGCTTACAAAGGAGAGAAAAGCAAAAGAACTGTCTACTCCAGGCATGTCCAAACTTCAGCCCTCCAGATGTTTTGGACCATAACTCCCACAGTCCTTTGTCATTGGCAATACAGGCTTGGAATTCTGGGAGTTGTGGTCCAAAACATCAGGAGGGCTGAAGTTTGGACATGCCTGGTCTACTCACTCTGGCCCTGCAGATTCAGCCCCTTAAATACAAATGGAAAAAAAATGCTCCTGAATTGTGTTATTTTGCTGAATGCTACTCCACATCTAATTAGAGATCAAACCATGAAGGAAGGCTGAAAACAATTTTAAAACAATGTTATCTTTAAAGGACCTGAAACAGATTTTTCAATCACAACCTTAAACCCACCTCAGTCTCCTTGTTGACCCTTTCCTGCCCTTTTCCCTTTTAAATGCTATAGCATGTCTGCTGACCTTTAACCTCTGCATACCTAATTTCAGATGCTATAACAGAAGTTACACCAATGATAAATACCATCAAATACTGATACTTTATTATTTTTTAAAATGAATAAAAGAGCCAAAAACATTTGTGCAACCCTTTAGCACTAGAGAAATTTGCTTCTGAGTGAGTGTTAACATTTGGCAGCTTTTGGCCGAACGACCGCCAGTATGAGGGGAAGAGAGATTCTAGCAGATTACAGTACAAGAGAAAATGAAAGGACATTCTCAAAGATATCATTTTTAGTCTGGAGAAAAATAATCTTATTCGACAAAAAATAAACACAAGCTTTTATTCCAAATCCTGCTTTTACAGTCATTGTCTATAGCAACTGTGTCCATAACATGCTAACTCTCTAGAGCACAGCTTTCTAGTAAATGGTACATCTGTCAAGCTGCAGGAAACATCTGGGAAAATGGTTGAACAAAAAATAGCAAGTTTAAAACTTTTGTTCCATAAAATACCTTGTCCACAAGCACAAAATGTAGAGTATGGTTTTAGGAGTCGATCATCCAGGCTCCTACAGAGTTCACAGGCACTCGGCTCCACTGGGCTGAACATCATTAAAGTAATAACTGCGTGTCACCATAATCAAGTCAATTCTGACTTATGGTCGCCCTTTTCTAAAGATATTTCTAGGCAAAGAATACTCAGGTTTGCAGAATTTCCTGAGAGCACAAGGAGGTTTGGCTGTATCTTAATATTGCCAGCAGTTTTGCTTTAAAACAAAGGAATTGAATGTTGTTGGGTTTTTTTTTGCAGGATTTAAATGGCTAGCTGGGGGAGGAGTTTTTCAAACTGTTTGCAGAATTTCCTGAGAGCACAAGGAGGTTTGGCTGTATCTTAATATTGCCAGCAGCACGCGCCGTCAAAACAAACAAACAAACAAAAACCCGGAGGTTTTTCCTATTATCTTTTTCCTTCCTTTCTTCCATTTTCAAGTAACTGACCAATTAGTCAGGATGGAGGGGCAGGGGGCAGATGTAGGTACTTCCAACACCTGTGGCATGTTCGTTTTTCGACAAACCAGGTGCCGGGATACATTTGCTCAAAGTGCAAGCTGGTGGCCCTCTTGGAGGACAAGGTCAGGCAGCTGGAGGCCTGTGTTTTCAATCTTCACAAACTTAGGGAGCAGGAGGGGTTGTTGCAGGAAGCAGAGAAAAACTTTGTCAAAATTAGTGATAGGGAGAATCTCAATCAGGGTGAGGGTATTTCACAAATACAGGAGATAGACACTTGGAGGAATGTCACAGTCAGAAAAGGAAGAACTAGGAAACAGAGAGCTTGCAACTGCACAATAGATTCCAACCTCTCTCCTTTATCAGCCAGGAACAGGGACTGCACCTAAAACAGCAAGGGCAGCTTGAAGACCCTGCACAGAGGAATCCAACAGTACAACAAGGGGCACCTACCAAGCCTTGAAGGGAGCGGTGGTGATTGGAGACTCCTTGCTTAGAGGAACAGAAGCGGTCATCTGCAGGCCCGACAAAATGAATCGAGAGGTCTGCTGTCCCCTGGAGCCAGGATTCGGGATGTAACAGAGTGTCTGACGAGACTCATCAAGCCCACTGATTCTAACCCATTTCTTTTGGTCCATGTAGGAACTAATGATACTTCAAAATGCAGCTTTCTATATATCACAAAGGCATATGAAGAGATGGGTAGGAAGCTGAAGGACCTCGGTGGACAGGTGGTAATCTCATCTCTCCTCCCTGTAGAAGGACGTGGCCCACGAAGGGAAAGAACAATAGTGGAGGTGAACAATTGGCTTTGGAGATGGTGCCGGCAGGAACGATTCAGATTTTTGGACCATGGTTTGCTTTTTCATTCAGATTGGATATTGGGCCAGGATGGGGTGCACCTCACCACTGCTCGTAGGAATCTTTTTGAGAAGAGGATTGCAGATTTAATAAGGAGAGCTTTAAACTGAGTTTGCAGGGGGAGGGAGAAAATTCTCTTAACGGTAGAGATCCAGAAGGGGTTGTGGAGACTAGCCCAAATGTTGAAATAGTAGCAGGACAAGAAGTACTGCCAACCATCAGTGTGAGGAAAAACAGGTTAAGCAAAGGACATGTAAGAAGCACACGCATCCTGAAATGTCTCTACACCAATGCACAGAGCATGGGGAACAAACAAGAGGAGCTGGAACTCCTAATACAGCAAAATAAATATGACATAATTGGCATCACTGAAACATGATTGGAATGTAGTTATTGGAGGGTATAACCTGTTTTAAAGGAACAGGCCAAGTAAGAAAGGAGGAGGTGTAGCTTTATATATTAAGGACATTTATACTGCTGAAGAAATACAAGATAAACAGCAGGGGAACCATGTTGAGAGTAATTGGGTTAAAATCAGGGGTAAGAAAACTAGGAGGGATGTCACTGTGTGTGTGTGGGGGGGCGTATATTATAGACCCCCAAGCCAGCCGGAGGAGTGGGATGATGCCTTCTGTGAGCATATGGCCACACAGTCAAAAGGGAGAGATGTAGTACTAATGGGAGATTTTAACTATCCTGATATATGCTGGCAGTCCTATTCAGCTAGGAATGCAAGGTCTAACAAATTCCTTACTGCCCTTGCAGACAATTTCATGGTCCAGAAGGTAGAGGAGGCAACAAGAGGCAAAACCATTTTAGATCTGGTCTTAACCAATAAGGAGGACCTTGTAAATGGGGTTGAAGTGGTGGGATCATTAGATAAAAGGGACCATGCCCTATTGGAATTTGTTATACAGTTGGAAGGTGAAGCTAAGCATAGTCAGACAAGAATCCTGGACTTTAAGAAAGCCAATTTTTGTAAACTTAGGGAATTATTGGCTGTGATTCCATGGACCGAAAAACTAAAAGAGAAAGGAGTCCAAGATGGATGGGAGATCCTTAAAAGCGAGATATTAAAGGCACAATTTAAAACTGTTCCAACAACAAGAAGAAATGGGAGAGGTCTAAAGAAACCACAGTGGTTTACTACAGAACTTTCAACTCAGCTAACTATAAAGAAAAACAAGTACAAAGAATGGAAAAATGGGAAATGCACCAAAGGGGAATATAAGCAAATAGCTAATATATGCAGGGTGGTGGTAAAAAAAGCTAAAGTGCAAAACGAACTTAGACTTGCCAGAGAGATTAAGGATAATAAAAAGGGTTTCTTTAGTTATGTCCATAGCAAAAGGAAAAATAAGGAAATGATAGGCTCTCTGTGTGGCGATGATAACCAGTTACTAACAGGAGACAAGGAAAAGGCAGAACTACTCAACACCTTCTTTGCCTCCGTTTTCTCCAAAAAGGAAGAAAGAGATCCGCTGGGACAAAGAGTAGATGAGGTAGGATGGGAATTGCAACATAGAATAGGTAGGGAGGTAGTACAGGAACATCTGGAAACATTAAATGAATTTAAGTTTAAGGATATTAAAAGAACTGGCAGAAGTCATTTCAGAACCATTGGCGATAATCTTTGACAAGTCCTGGAGAACAGGAGAAGTCCCCATCGATTGGAGGAGGGCTAATATTGTCCCCATCTTCAAAAGGGGGGGGGAAGAGGACCCAAATAATTACCGCCTAGTCAGCTTGACTTCAATTCCTGGAAAGATCCTACAGCAGATTATTAAACAGTCAACATGGGTTTCTTAAAAACAAGTCATGCCAGACTAATTTGATCTCCTTCTTTGATAGAATTACAGGCCTGGTGGATGAGGGGAATGCTGTGGATATTGCTTATCTGGACTTTAGTAAGGCCTTCGATAAGGTTCCCCATGGTATTCTTGCTAAGAAGTTAGTAGAAAGTGGGATAGATAGTGCTACTGTTAGGGGGATTTGTAATTGGTTGACTGATCACACCGAAAGGGTGATCATAAATGGCCTCTCTTCAGCTTGGAGAGACGTGACCAGTGGGGTGCCCTAGGGTTCTGTTCTGGGTCCAGTGCTGTTCAATATCTTTATTAATGACTTGGAGGAAGGAATAGAGAGTATGCTAATTAAATTTGCAGATGATACCAAATTGGGAGGGGTTGCTACTTCCCTAGAGGATAGGATGAAAATCCAAAAGGACCTTGACAGATAAGAATGCTGGGCCAAAGCTAACAGAATGGATTTCAACAGAGGGAAATGTAGGGTGCTACATCTAGGTAAAAAGAATGAATTGCACAGATATAGGATGGGGAACATTTGGCTGGAAAATAGTACCTGTGAAAGAGATCTGGGAGTCTTGGTGGACCACAAATTGTACATGAGTCAGCAGTGTGATGCGGCGGCTAGGAAAGCCAATGCAATTCTTGATTGCATCAACAGAACCATAGTGTCTAGCTACACATCACCCCCCACCACCAATAAAGCTGGATAGTTAGTTTACTGACCTCTGAGGGATAGAAGGCTGGGTAAACCTTGAAGTGGCTACCTGGGACTGAACACCAGATTGTGAGCAGAGTCTCGACTCCAGTACATAAATTTAACCACTGTGCCATGTGGTTGAGCACAATTTTGTCCCAACACAATTTTGGACACGACCCTTTAAAATAAACAAATTAGAACCCATCAGTGTGGGCCTTCCTCTCTGCCTCAGAATCTTTTCCAGATTCTTGCTTGCTTGTGAGCAGAAGCCACTCCTCTTCTGACCTGCCTGGAAATGCAGGCGGAAAGCAAGGACAGAGAGAATGTAGGGCTAGGGAATTCCCCTCTGTAGATATGTTGACAAAATGGGATTCTTTAATGCCTGAGCACTATTACAGCCTACTTACTGTATTTATTTGCCCACTCCCACCCACTCCCCATGCATTGTGTGGTTAGGAAGAATCATGGTTTATTACATCCGAGACCGCCTACACGTTTAACACATTATAGACTACAGTAGGAATGTGGTATCCACGGGGCATTGGTTCTAAACCCACAAAACACCTACTTCGAGTTTATTTGGCATCCCCGCAATGGCCGAGAATGGGGCCCCTTGACCAGTCTTGGCAAAGGACTGGGTTTCCTGTCTTCCTATTTGCAAGACCCCTCCCAATGTTACTATTCTGTGATTCTATAGACAGCCACCTAGCAGATATCCTTTAATTTGGATTCCTGCATTGAGGAGTGGGTTGGGCTCAATGGCCTTACAGGCCCCTTTCGACTTCAATACTGTATGATTCTAAGCCAAGCTTTTAAAAAAAGGCTCTCCATTCCTCTTTCCAAATCAGAGCAACACTTTTGAAGTCAGAATTATGACTGGAACAAGTTCAGTATAGTGAGATTCTCGACAGCAAAATGAACTGAATCCAGGCCTGTTACAAGGATCCATGTTCACCACAACAACTCTTGTGTGAAGCCTGAGGAAGGCAGATGGAAAAACCATCCTACCCATCAGTTGCTTACAGATGTGTTTCTCTCCTCTCAAAGCACCATAGTGCTCATCAACTGATATAGCAATGAACAATCTCTGACGTTCAGTAGCAATGTCTAGTATGCATCATCTACTCTACACTATTTTGACCAATGACCCCCAATAAAAAAGAAAGAAAATCATTACTGAAAACTGGAAGTGGGTTTTTAGGCATTTCTAGGTGAGTTTGCTTGGTTTTCCCCCAATTTTCTTTTACCTTCAGGCAGGACATGCTGTCCCCAAAGGATTCCACGGTTAAATAAGGAGCTACTGAGTGCACTGGAGTTGTCCATGCCAATGTAGTTGTATGTTCATGTGTATCAGTAATCCATGCCTGGTGTAGTAGGCAAAGTAACTATTCTTCCTTACTTCTCTACAGTTCATGGCTAATCCCCTGATCCAATACAAGCTTTCAAAGCCCTCCATGACTGTGCCCTGCTCTCTGGGTTCTTATAGAGAGAGGCCTTAAGTGCCACAATCCTCTTGAAAGTCTCCTGCTCCCTCAAAAGATTGTTTCTTCGCAAGGATCCCATGATTTTGAGCTACTTATGGATGTATCCACTTTTATTTATTTATTTATCACATCTATATACTGCCCTATCTTCCGAAGCAGAACTCATATATGTGCAATTATCTTTTTTTAATGGGATAACTTATTTTGAAAAGCAGCATCTAATATTTCCAGCTATATGGAATTTGCTATGTGCATGTATGGTATGTGTGTGTGTTGTGTCATTACAGTTGTGACTGACCCTTCGTGACTCCATGTCCATGGAGTTTTCTTGGCAGGAATACTGGAGTGGCTTGCCAGTTCCTACTCCAGGCACCTACAGCACCTGGTATTCCCTGGTGGTCTCCAATCCAAGTACTAACCAGGCCTGACCCTGCTTAGCTTTCGAAATCAGGCGAGATCGGATGTGCTTAGGCAGGCAGCTTCATACACGTACACAAACCCATTGTGTGTATTTTAACTTATGTGGGTAAAAGGGTGTTTATAAGTTAACACAACAAGTACGTTTTCAATGACATACATATATTGGTTTGAACCAGTATGTAAAAAAAAAAAAAAGAACACAGATGAATAATTCCAGTTAATGTATATATAACATGGGCACAATCTAAGACACTTTTTCCAAAGCATATAACTACTACCAAATATTTTCCCCCAAAACACTTTTTTCTAAGTTGTATTTAAATGAATGACTTATCTGCTAACACATATGAAAATATGACAACATTAAATGAGAACATAAGAAGAGTCATGCTGGATCAGGCCAAAGGCCCATCAAGTCCAGCTTCCTGTATCTCACAGTGGCCCCACCAGATGTGTTTGGGACTGCATGAGACTAGATATCTGTCTCCTGATACCACTCCCCTGCATCTGGTCCTTGAAGTACCCTGGTTTTAAGTCTGGATATTACACATCTCCATCATGGTTTGTAACCTGTGATGGACTTTTCCTCCAGGAATCTGCCCAATCCCCTTTTGAAGGCATCCAGGCCAGATGCCATCACCACATCCTGTGACATATATAGTTTCTATACTAATACAGATGCTGCTGTTGTCAATATGATCAGTAAGTATCCAAAGATAATAAGAAGGAGCAGAATCATCACCCTTCCTGTCAAGGAAAAAGCAAGCGATTGTTGATAAATGGTACAGAATGCAGAGAGCAAAAAGAAAATCTATAATCACAATGACACAATAAAAGGCAACTACCTCTAGGCAAAGGTTACAAAACAAAACAAGCCAGAACCATCTTCATTGCATCACTTTCACACACTTCTTAACATGCCCAACAGCATCTTCATGTGACAGGATGGCTATCCTTATGCCTGGTTCTCATCCCATCTGAGAAAGTATTTGCCTGCCTCAGCAGATCAACAATGCCAGGTACAGCTGGGACAGTCAATGAGGTGACCTTCTTTCAACTTATGCCTACCCACATCCACTGCAACTAGGCAGTGCAGTTTTTCCTCTCCTTCTACCTCAAGGGGAAGGGAAACATTTCCAGGCTCCCCAGTACACCGTTCTCCTAGAGATAGAACTGTTCTATAAGAAGGACCTGCACCACTGGCAGGATTGGAGAGTCTTTTCCCAACATAGTTAGGGACGCACCCAAGCTCTAATCAGCTGCTCAGCAGGATAATGGAAGCCAACAAGGAACATAGTAAGAAAGCAAACCTTGTCTTTCCCTGTGAATACGGAAGGGAGGTCTGTGGTTATTCAAGAGGGGTCCAGAATAACAGCTGAGAAGAAAGAAGCTTACTTAGCTATCACAGTTTTTCAACCCAGGTACCTGTATCCCAAAATCTTTTTTTTCAAAAAGACAAGATAGATAATCAATGTTTCCTTAAAAAGAGAAAAATCAGATTTTAGGGAAAAAATAAATGAGATTTTAAAAATTTAAATCATTTGATAAAATGCTTTCTGCACATTAATTCATTCATTAAGCCCCCAATATCATTTGCTTACCTAATTATTTGCCACATGTATTGTATACGGACGTAAGGGGAACCCTGTTCTGAGAGACAGGTCTTGCACCCAACAAACCAGATGACCATCTGATAAACTTGCTGCTGGGTGACAATGTACCACATATTTCAGAAAAAGTTTTGCCTTTCAAGCTTCTAAGAAGGGAATTTTGTATTGATAAGGATTCAGCTGTTCAAATGGAATGGAATTTATTCTTTTGTATTAGCCCTGGCCTGTTTATAGATGTGTAATGTCTTTGTTTTAAACTATCTGAATGTGTTGTAATGTCTGAGGCCACACAAATAAACCTGTTTGCTACCATTCTATTAGCTAGAGTTATGCAAGATTGTTTCAACTGATTTTTCTATCTAGAAGATACCATTACAGATGCTTTGTTTTGTTCTCAAAACTGTGAACTTGTGTCTGCAGAGGTAACATGCATCTTCTTAACTTCAAAAATGTTTTGAAATAAACACACAGGTTTGTAAAAGAACTCACACATATTATTACTCAGCAAATCTATATACACAGAGAATTAGGAGACATGTAGATCCCAAATCAAGTATTGTGAATGAAAGAAATTCACACACAATTCATTCAGAGTACAAACAAACAACAAAACCCATTGTGCTGCTTATATAATGCCCCATAGTCCTCAAAGCTCTCTCTGGGCAGATTACAAGTTAATTATGCATGATACACAATGTGCCCCCCTGCTCAGTGAGCTGGGTAGACCTCTGAAGGATGGAAGACTGAATCAGTCTTGAAGCAGCTACCTGGGATTGAACCTAAGGCCATGAACAAATAAGTTGTGGCCGCAGTGCAGCATTTTAACCACTGGACCAAAAAAGCTCACTGAAATACAGATCTTTCCCTACAGGATGACTTCTGGGTAACAACAACAACAACAACAACAACAACAACAACAACAACAACAGAGTCAGTGATAAACAGCTAGAAAAGACAACCAAATATTGGGACTTGGAAAGAGAAATTGAAAAGCTATGGAATAAGAAAGCTAGAACAGCACCAATAATAATAGGCACAAACTATGGAGATCTCCACCTTTAAAAGCCAAATATGCAAAATTTCCTGTGCTTTTAGCTACAACCAATAAAATCTGAAATCTGATACACAATACAGTGGAACCTTGACTTACATACTGCTTGACTTGCATCATATTTGACTTGCAGCAAGAAGGGGCCTGTTTGACTTGAGTCGCAGGCTTTGACTTACATCTCGGAGCCCTGGCGCAAGGCACCGGAATCGGGCGGCAGCCACAACCCAGCATCGCGGCTGCCGCCTCCAAACTGCTCCTACCTTCTTCCTCTCCTCCAGCAGCAGCAGCTTCAGCGAGGCTAGCTCTGACCACCTGGAACTGGTCCTCAGCCTCACCGAAGCCGCCGCTGCTGCCGGAGGAGAAGAAGGGCCAGGAGCTCGGGGCTGGCCTCGCTGGTCCACAATGGAAGCATTTTAGTTGGGGAGCTGTACAGTTGTGGGAGTCTAATGGTAAGCATAGAGTTGTTCAGAACTTGGAACGTCAGGTTAAAAATCAATAAAACTTAAACATTAGACATTGTTACTATGAACATTAAAAAGTGGAGGCATATAACTTGTGGACTATAATTCCACTGCCTCCTCCTCTCTTTGAAGAGACATTTCATTTACATCCCCAGAAGGAATCTCCTATCCCAGTCAAATTTGTGTTAAATTGCTGTTTTCGGGGGTCTTTTTCATCATCTGGAATGGATTAATCCACTTTCCCATTACTTTCTATGGGAAACGTTCGTTTGACTTAAGTCATGTTTGACTTAAGTCTAGACCACTGGAAAGGATTAATGACGTAAGTCAAGGTTCCACTGTATACATAATTCTTATGAACAGAACATACATAGCCCAGTATGTCTATTGTTAAGAACTGTAATCATAATTATAATGAATGGATGTTAATTCAACAGAACTCAATTAACCACTGAACTGCCAGTATGATGGATCATTCACTATATGAATGGGATTTGCAATACAGTATATGACATTTGCATATGCATTTTTTCTTCAGAAAGTGCACCTTATCTCCAGTCAATCAACACCTGAGAAGTCACTGTGAGCACTGGGTGGAAAGAGGGGTTGAGCCATGAGTTCATGTGGATCTTGCAAAGACAATCAGAACCTAATGAAATCCTTGCACTTGAATAAAACAATTAAGAATATACCTAGCTTAGTGCCTTCCTGAAAAAGGACAGACTAAATAGAATGCTGATGTATTTTTAAAAGGTACCTCTTTAACCTTCTCCAACACTTTACATGCCAGGCCAAGCCTACCACATGAACCATCTATTCCATTATCCATCAAACTTCTCAGCTGTACTTATAAAGTTTGCACAGTGTGGGTTTTGCATCCTTGATGAAAATGAACGCATATTAAACAAACTGGCTTGCCATTTAACAGGACAAAAATTATAAATTCACATTCATGCAGCCATATTTGCAGATCAGTTTCTGGTGGACTGAACAAAACATTTAGTATGCAATTGGGAGGAGGTGCCTTATTAAACAACTGTTTTATACTATTCATACTATCCATGCATCTACCTCTGAGCCTTCATTGGTTCTTTACAGAGGAACATGCAACTACAAATGGTGACCACAAACACAAGTACGAAGGACATCAGTATCAAGTTTGATGTTTACCCAAGAAAGCCAAAGCAATTCTTGGTTGCATCAACAGAAGCAGTGTCCAGATCAAGGGAAGTGATGGTACCACTCCATTTTGCTCTGATCAGACCCCACCTGGAGTAATGTGTCCAGTTTTGCCCGCCTCAAATTTAAAATGTTGACAACATTGAATGGGTCCAGAGGAGGGCGACCAAGATGGTTCAAGGTCTGGAAGCACTGTCTTATGAGAGAGCTGGGAATACTTAGCTTTACAAAAAGAAGGTTGAGAGGGGATGTGATAGCCATGTTTAAATATTTGAAAGGATATCATATCAAAGAGGTGACAGGTTTGTTTTCCATGGCTTCAGAGACTAGGATTTGGAAAAACTATTTCAAATTACAGGAAAAGAGATTCAATTTAAACATTAGGAAGAACCTCCTGATGGTTAGTGCTGTCCGGCAGTGGAATATGCTGTCACAAAGAAGGGCAGTGGAGTCTCCTTCCTTGGAGGTTTTTAAGCAGAGGCTGGATAACCACCTATCGCGAGTACTTTGATGGGGATTCCTGCATGGCAGGGGTTTGGACTAGATGGCCCTTGATGTCTCTATGATTCTATCTGCAGAAGGTACTCCAGTGATCTGATAATGTGTGACCATCTGCATGACTAGAACCTCGTGAGATTAAAACAGCAAGTTTCTATATGTGAAAATACTGAACAGAATACTGGAGATTCAGTATGAGAACCCATTCAAAGATGGATCACTTCTCAATCCTCCCCCAAATGAATTACCAATTACTGTTAAGTTGTGAATATCTTTGCAATCTGGCAATTAACTTTAACTTACTAAGCTTTATGTAAAGGGGCCAAAAATTGTTGCTTAACCACTGATTCAAATGAGCCTACTCCAACAGAGACTTATGTCAGCATGTGTGTGTGTGTTGTGTCCTTACAGTCGTGAGCAACTCTTCTTGACTCCATGTCCATGGAGTTTTCTTGGCAGGAATACTGGAGTGGTTTGCCAGTTCCTACTCCAGGTGCCTACAGCTCCTGGTATTCCCTGGTGGTCTCCCATCCAAGTACTCATCAGGCCCGACCCTGCTTAGCTTCTGAAATCAAGCAAGGTCGGATGTGCTTAGGGCATCTAGGCAGCTTCATAAGAAGTTGCAATTAGAGCAGATTCCATTTAAATCAGTGGAACTTACAAAGGAGTTGACTTACAAAATTTTCACCGATTCAATGGGTGTGTTTCAGTACAACTTACTACACTAAGTAACAGGACCTTGGCCAATATTATCACTAAATAAAGAGGCAAGATGCCTCTGAAGGCAGAATTAAAACAATGCACGCATTGTGCTTGAAAAAAATATGCTGACTAAACAAGGTACTTTAACTCACAAATAATGCTGCATTTACAATACTGCATAAAGGCTGGTTGTACATCTCTCTTCTTTCTGTAAAAGACAGGATAAAATGTTCTATTTACAGACTCAATGTTTTGTTTTGTTTAAAATAAGGAGAATTGTGACTTTCTTCCCACTTTCTTAGTTCTATGATACGTTTTGTATTTGTTCATTTTATTTGTTAACTTGGCAAGGAACGTGACCTAAGGAGAAATTATCAAGCATTCTGGGCTCTCAGCAAGAAAGGACTCTTAAGGCAAAAATAATGCCTGCTGGGAAAAGGCTGATGTCAGCTCTTATGAGCTCCCTTCGAGGATAAGGAGGTCTTTGTTTTCAGTTGAACTGTGAAAATGAGAAAATTTCTCCAGCCTGACAAACAAGAAACCCCACACAACATAGGTCAGCCCTGAGACCTCTGTCTAAAAGGGACAACACTTCATTAGTGTTACACTTGCACAGTTATATAGAGGAATTTTCAACCTAAAACAAAGCCAATCCAAAATAAACCAGGTGCATCATTAAAGGGACATAAAACCAAGGTGACAGCTGGTAGATGGATTCACCCCCATTCCTTACCAAGAAATCTATGTTGACATCTCTTAGTGAAACAAGGGACACCGATATTTAAACCAAGAGAAAGCAATTCAAGTATGTGAACAATATCTCAAAGATCTACTGATCTGTTAAGGGAAGGTGTTCCTTTATGTTTTCCCCGAAGCTATACAAAACACATTTTTAAACAATCTAATCAGTACATGACCTCTTTTTGTGTGGCTCAGAAATTCCCATATTCAGTGATAAGAGTGATGCTGTACTAGACTGAACTTTCTGGAGGCTGAATTGAAAAAGGAAAATCTGCTTGCATATACCAGGAGCTATATCACACTATATGACCCACCCGACCCGCGATGCCTGAAAATCCGCGATATGCAGAAGTGGGTGGGGGTTGGGGGGCGATCAGATCCCCTTGCTACCACCGGTGTGTGCCGGTCCGAGAAGTCTTGGGGCAGTGTGCGCCGGCGGCGGCAGGGGGATCTGAACTCCTGCCGCCGGCCACCCCACCGCCCTGAGACTTCTTGTCCGGAGCTGTCTCCATTGAAATGCATTGGCTCAATGCATTTCAATGGAGAAAATTTTTCCCCATTCGAAAACATTGGCTCAATGCATTCCAATGGGGAAAATTTCTCTATTGAAATGCATTGGCTCAATGCATTTCAATGGAGATTGCGGAGCAGCGCCCAACGCCGCCGTCCCGCGCTTTTCCGAGAAGCTTCTCGGAGGAGCACGGGGCGGCAACACGGAGCGATGCAATCACCCCCCCGGCCCCCTACGCGGCCCGAGGCGCAGGTACTGCGAACCCGCGATATAGTGGGACCGCAGTATCTGAACCGCAAAATGGCGGGGGGTGACTGTACATGAATTAATATAAATCAGACCCAATGCAACATACGTGTCAAATATCAATTCAGCATAAACCAGAGAGATACCCAAAAACACAAGACTGAAACCAGAAAACCCCAACACCTAAAGACATTCCTAAAAGGTTTTTGACTCGTGGCTCCCTTGATTAACTGGCCACTAGCTGCAGCTCCCCAACACAGTCGGACTGTTGTATCCACAGGATCACTACATGTGGTTTCACTTATCCACTGCCATAAAAATAAAAATAAAAAACACATGAATACACCTGCCCCGGCTGTATTACCAAGAAGTGGCCACTAGATGAAACCAAAGAGTGGGCTATATATGGGTGACTTAATGGAAATTAAATCTGGCCGGACTTCTCTGAGGGAAGCAGGTTCCAGAAAAATGGAGAAGCCACACACACCCGGTGTGTGTGAGGGGCTAGGCATGGGAGGCTCCCTTGAGAATAGAAGGGCAGGAAACCCAGTCTTTTGGTGTGACTGCAAGTAAGTGCTGAATGAGACTTTGAGGACAGGGCGAAGGATGAGAGGATTCTGTGGTACCCCTGGCACCCAGTTTGGCAAACCCTGTCTTAAGACTCAAAACAAAGTTCACATGGAAATGTTGCTGTCTAAATTCTATCACTATCCAATTGATTTATTATTTTTTACTTAAGAATAATAAACCATACAAATTCCTTTATTTATTTATTTGTTCATTCGATTTATATATTGTCCATCTAGCTACAAGCCTCTTTTCTTCTGAATCCTGCCAGAGGTCAATCCCAATCCAGAAAATAAAATCCACTCCCTCTGACAGAACGTATGAATAGATTTTTGGCAATAATCATGTATCCAACTCTTTCCCTGTAAGTTCAAGTTCAAGAGGCTGCAGTGGCTATGAATACTTATCTTCCAATTATGGACAGCTTGCCTGCAACAGCCCTTCCTCATCAAGAGAGACTCACTACAATGCACTTTATAAGGGCCTGCTTGTTATACAGTTCATGAGTCTCTGCCGGTGTGACATGCCAGTCCTGTTCCCAATGGCTTGCAAAAGCCTAAGCCACATTGCATCTACCATTTGTAATCTTTTTTTAAATGTCTCCTGGCTTCAAGGTACTAACATTAATTTATAAGACCTTAACCAAGGCCCATGCACTTGTTTGAGATATTCTGCCAGTGTGCACGACCCTGGCCTCCAAGGTTTGTTAATGAAACAAAAGTATAGAAAAGCCTACACAAAGGGATTGTGTTCTCATGGTCCTACCTACAGATGATGTCCAGGAAGCACTGATGACTGAGTATCCCCTTGCTGTGGGGCTACTTATCTTTGGAGATTACCAATTTCTTAAGAAAGAGACTTCTTCACCTATGCTTATTTTAATGCTGGACGCAGAATCTTTAAATCTTCTGCTTTTTAAAATAGTCTTAAAAGGAGATCTGATAAACACTTAGAGTTTCAATAATATTTGTGCTCTATATGTCTGTAAACATTCTCAGTCATCCAGGTGAGTTTATATGGAAGTTGAGTCATGGCTACTGGACTTCTTTTTCTTGAGAGACAGCACCTTAGGCCATTGTTCACCTTAAGGCTATGGATACTATTGTCTACCTAACAAGCCTATTCAGGCCATTGTTCATCTTAAGAGCCTATCTCAGACCAGGGTGACAAGAGATCAAAGCTGACTATAAGATGGAGGACTCGCACTAGCTGTATTCAGACTGATGAAGCTGTTCAGGTAAGCAGCAAAACATTTCTGTCTCTCAAGAAAAAGAAGTCCAATAGCCATGATTCGACATCCAGATTTGGGCTCTGTAATTTTATTTATATTTTAACTGCTCACTCTCTGTATTTTCTTTTATGTTTTGAACTGAATGAGAAAATAAAAACTACAACCCACCCAATAATTAAAAGCACTGGAATTATTTATTTATTTCCCACTTCGTAACCGAGACATCTTACAATGGATTTATTATAGCAGAAACCAACAAAATGTGTCATCTTATCTTCAGTTTCACTGAATTTACTGAGAGGTCATTAGGCATATAAACACTAAATGCTGTCAAACTATATCAGAACATTACCAAACATAATAAATATAGATTTTTTTTATAATTGCTTGTTTCTCACATCTCTACCATTTCCAAATTTCTATTAACTAATACAAGCCTTTCCTATAGTTCATAGGGGTTCTACATGTCATGGTAGATAGAGATCAAACAATAATTCACCATGCTGCTTCCCATATTATACATACATAAAAATAATTGAATGTCCATTGTACATACTGCCTAGTTTGCAGATTCTGATTTACATTAATTTAACTTAAAATTAAGGTGCTGGGGTTTCGGTTTGGGGGTCTTTTTGAGAAATCTATTTTATTGCTTCTCAGAAGGAAATGTGAAGGTGTCACATGCTTACAGCACTTCAAATCCCAATTGCCTGAATTAAATGAAACACTTCACATGATTAGTGATGTATTGTATTTCCCTTATTTTGTGAATCTGGAAAATCACATTTTCTCATTGTTCACAAGATTGTGTAATTATTTTATACAGGTCATATTTTTTCTTATATGTTACATGGCTGATGAAACACAAACATATTTTTCTTCCAAGGGTCACAAATCTCACTTCAGAATGATTTTATAAGGAGGCTTCACTTCATGACAAAAAGGGGGAAAAGATACTGTTCATGAGTTTACACTACTCTGGGACCAGGGCTCTCTCATTTGTCACAGGTTCTACCTCTGCAGCCTACTGACTAACACTCCTCTAATTTAGCTGAGGATAAAATACCTCCTTTCACATCTTATGACTGAACACAACAACCCAAAGCTGAGTGGAATGCGTGGAATGTGGAGGGCCTTCTTGAGCTGAGGCAGAGGGGAAAGTACACAGTTATCAAGCTGGCTCTGACTGAAGCACTCCAATCACTTCCTCTAGGCAGGAATGCGAGGAATTCTCTCAGCTTCTCTACTTCACCAGGAGCTGCATTCCTAGGAATGAGGACACAAAGTGGATGGAGACTCTCTTCCAGCAAAGCCCGCATTGTACCTGCACTATAAAATCCCTGAAAACAGAAGCACATTTACTAGGGTTTAGCAACAACTGCAGCCTTACCAGCTGCTGGAACAGACTCTGCAGCTGTTCAAGGAAAAAAAATCCTGACTTAAAAAATAGAATAAATACAAAACTCTCTTCTCTCCCCACCCCCAGTGTAACTCATAAGAAACTGTTGAGAGGGGCAAGTCATAGCAAATGGGAACGAGATTTTTGAACATGCTCAAGCATTCCCTGTTAACAGAAACAAAAGGAGCTAAAGTACAATGTTGTTAACTAGATTTATGTTTCTGTTCACATCAAGCTGATTAAAAACTGTTTGACGGAGCAGATACAGTTAGAAATAAACTGATTCTAGGAGTACAACCAGAACATGAGAAGAAACTGTGCAGGTGATACCTGAACTGAAACTTAACAAGACGGTAGAACCTAATGTTAACAAAGGTTCCAAGACTGTTGCTGCAAATTGTGTTCTTATTTTCCACCTCCATTACTCGTAACAACACTTGATGATGAAACATCATCATGACGCTGAACATTCCTCACACAATATCCCTAAGCAGCAGAGAAACTCCCAGCCCATTATAATGTTAGACATTAGGAAGACAATTCAACATTAAATCAGAAAACTTTACATCATCATTTAAATCATGATATCTGCAGAACACTAAATCAAGATTTTTGATGACAACTCTAGTCTATATCTTTTTGCTTCATTCTGCATTACATATCTATGACACATGAACAGATTTTACTACACACTGGAACTCATATAAGTAAAAAAAGCAATTATGCTAAACACTTTATTAAACCTTATTGATAAGCTTAGACTAAAGCAACAGGAAGACATACATACAAAAGGGAAAGCAGAAGAACTTACAGAGGAGGACTGAACACACGACTCATTTTAGAGACATGTTCATTTTCACAGTCTAGGTCATCATCTCCTTGGTCCATGCTGAACTTCCTCTTGCAAGGACTGATAGGTGGGGGTCCCGTCCTATGGTTGGTTACTGCAGTAGACACAGGAAGTGACTGCATCCTGGGTTCCCCTCTTAGAGCAGCTTCACCTAAGAGGAAAGAAAAAAAGAGAGGCATTTTGGGTTGTTCATGAAAACATCAGACCTTTAAAGCTTACACCTCTTTAAAGTTAACTGTTCCACAAACCAACACCGTGTTTGCTTTCTCAGACTTGTGTAAGACCTTTGGAACTGTGGTTAGAAGTGAAATACTCATTTTCTTAAAATAAAATATGACTTTTACAAACCAAGCACTTGTTAAAATTCAGTTTCTAAAACAGTGGAAAAAACCACTAGAGGAGGAAGAGGAGGAGGAGGAGGAGCACAGCTGACTCACCTCAGGTGCACTTAAATACTACTATACCGACCCATCTTCAAAGTATTTTCTTTGGCAGCAACTCCATTTTAACAAAGAACAATCCAACACTAAACTTCTTGAAGTGGCAACCATAAATCAAATGTTAGTTTCAAACAATTTAGTTTCTAATTGTTTTGCTCCCTCGCTCCCTCTCCTTCCATGATTAATGCCTGCACTGATATCAGAAATCTTATATTGAAAAAATATTACTTTCTTTTTAAATAATTATGTCCTTAAAATTAAAGTTCAACTGCGTTGCCATGTAGATTATATAAGTGATCAATGGTAGAGCTCTACGCTTTACCCATAAAGTAAATAATGTACTGGCGTCAGACACTGTGTCTTTTCCAACTTTGGCTTCAAGTTTTTTTTCAATGGGGTAGCCTGTTGGTTTGTCACAGCAAAACAGCAGAGGGTCCTGTGACACCTTCAAGACTACCGAGTTTCATTTGGCATCCAGTTTTGTGGACTGACCTCAGACGTTTATAAAGAAGTGGTCTGCAATCTTGCTAGTCCTGAAAAGTGTCAAGACTCTTAGAATAATATAGAATAATAATACCAGAATAACGAAGTTGGATGGGACCTATAAGGCCCTCAAGTCCAACATGATGCTCAATGCAGGAGTCCAAATCAAAATGTATCAAGCAGATGGCTGTCTTAAGTCTCTTCAATGCACTGAAGTGCTCACCACCTCCCAAGGTAATTGGTCCTATTGTCATGCTGCTATAAACATTAGGGCCTTTCCCCACCAATAAGTGTAACGTGACCCTATTATTATGTGCCATGCACTTTTGGAGATCTTGCCCCTTCCCTATAGGACAGTGGTGGCAAACCTTTGGCACTCCAGATGTTTTGGACCACAACTCCCACAGTCCTTTGTCATTGGCAATACAGGCTTTGAATTCTGGGAGTTGTGGTCCAAAACATCTGGAGTGCCAAAGGTTTGCCACCACTGCTATAGGACAATCCAATCCTTCAAAGTGCTCTGCCTTCCAGTCTTTGAAGAGTCCTACCATATCTCCTGTCAGCCTTCTCAAGTCTAAACATGCCCAGTTCTTTCAGGATTTCATCCTAGTTAGATTGTGTGTGGTTCTAACAAAATTAGAACTGTTTTAACCAATCAATGTTACAACAAACTGTTTCACCTTCAGACATAATGGGGAACTATTATCAGCTCACAGGAGATAAAAAGCTACTGGAAAGTTCAAACAAGTTCATGCAAAGCCATTCTTCTAATGAGAGCAGGCTCGAGGCTGCATATGAACCAGGCCATTATAAAGAAGCAATCCCCTATGTGGAATACAATGATGAACAAGATAAATGGTGTGTAATGTAGGAGCACCTATATACATGAATTAGCTGTTACTGTAACAGATATCCTGTGACATATCACATTGGTCTTGTGAGTCTTACAGCAATGACTGTAATTAATTTCCATAATCAATTCTGTGTAGCCTTGGACCATGATATCCAAAAGATTTCCTTCTCTCATAGTACATCATCATCATCATCATCATCATCAAGTAGTAGTAGTAGTAGTAGTAGTAGTAGTAGTAGGAGGAGGAGGAGGAGGAGGAGGAGGAGGAGGAGGAGGACTGGTAAGGCCTTTGTTAGATTGTTGTTACATCTGAAATAGAGACTACCTTGCAACTATGCAGGGATACGGAACAAGCTGGACATCATTACAAAGATGCAGAAGAAACACAGAAGTTTCAAAAATCATGGCCAGATGTATAAGCTGAGGTTCCTTATTTAAAACAAGTTTAAAAATGGAGGATGCAGAGTCAGCTAAAAAGTGGTAGATTACAGGTTTCACCTTTGGTGGTATGGATTAGACCAATCGTGGCGAACCTTTGGCACTCCAGATGTTATGAACTGCAACTCCCACAGTCCTTTGTCATTGGCAATCTAGGCTTGGAATTCTGAGAGTTGTGATCCAAAACATCTGGAACACTGAAGGTTTGCCATCACTGGATTAGATTATCCTCCACAACTTCATTACAGTGTCTATGTTTTAGAAATGCATGAAATAGTATTGCAAGCTGCTCTGAGAGTCTGAATGAAGGGTGGTATGGAAATACTTTAATCAATAAATCAGATAAGAAAACACTGGCAATCTAACGTTTTTCCAAGGAATAAATAATGGAGTCAGTCCCTTACTCTTGGCTGCTTGGGTTAAAATGGATGAGAGCTGTAAACCAAAGCACCCAGAAGGTCATAGAATCATAGAATCATAGAATTATAGAGTTGGAAGAGACCTCATGGGCCATCGAGTCCAACCCCCTGCCAAGCAGGAACCCCTTCACAATATTTCCGACAGATGGCCATCCAGCCTCTGCTTAAATACCGTCAAAGAAGGAGACTCTACCACCCTCCGTGGCAGCATATTCCACTGCCGAACAGCTCTAACTGTCATGAAGTTCTTCCGAATGTTCAAACATTCTTCCTCCCTGATTTAATCTCACAACATATCCAGTAAGTAAACCATGCCAAAAGTGGACTTGCTTTACTGACATGAAAAAATTCCCAGCCATAAGGGATTTTAAATAGGAAGCCTCACTGGCCTTGATGCCCAAATTATTTCTTTTACCAGTATAATTTATACAAAATCCAAAGTGGTAGCCACCATACCCGAGAAAAGGAATGTGTTTACTAGCGCACATTTTCATATCCTATGTAATGCACAGCTGACATATAAAAACAGACTTGTTTAACACAAACAGCAAACACAATTTTGCTATGAAAAGAACCACTAGGGACTCATCTTCACTGTGTTTACCAGCAAAAATAAACATTTTGCCAATTTAGTAGGCAAGATATAAACTAGCAAATATACTGCGGTCTACAAACACACCACAAGTAATGACTTCTATTCAAGACTCTGGCACCAGGACTGAACTGTAACTTTCCACCTGAACACTAAAAGCAGAGGCATGCCTGTTCCACAGCAGGCTAGGTGCTCTTGCCAGCCACCTCAACATTGTGCTGTGTTAATGCACAGGTTCTAATTCATTCTGATGGTATTCTCCCAACTTTTCATCCTTTGGGGATATGTTGGGGGTGTTTGCAAATAAACTATATTCATAGCCTTTAAGCCTATTCCTTGAATTCATAGCTATATTTCTTTTGCACTGAAGGCTTCCCACATGAAACTATGGTGGTAGTGTGATAGTTTCTTAGAACAATGGGACAAGTAGGAAAAGACAACTTTTACTGGAACAAATAAGTATAGAAATTCACCAGCCTGACATGCGCACAAATCTCCAATCCAAAACTCAGTTGAGCCAAGTTAGAAAGCAGTACAAGAATGTCACTCTGCTCTTTTATGCATCATGATGTCCTTTATGAGAAAAGTATAATGTAAATGAATATAAATGAATCTATGTTACATCAAAAAAAAAATCAGCAGAAACCATTCCATAAGAATCATACAATCCCAAAGTGCAAAAAAGTACATTCCTTCCAACAACAAAACTTTGGCCACTTAATAGATCAATATTTCTTTTGAGCTGAACTCTTTTGACAAAGGCAACAGGCTGCTGAAGAGGGGAGGGGATTCTGATATGCTTCAGCAATATCTGCAGTCTCTATCAACCTGCCTTTTGGTTAGCAGTTAAATGCAGAATGGACTAGAGTAGTGGTATCACTTCAGAAAGGTCTCAAAGCTACTCTTCCCAGAAGGCAAGGCAAAGAGAATGAATCTATCTCCATATGTTGAGAAGGAACATATGGAGATACTGGACATATGGAAGTGGAAACACATCCATATCTGATCAGGCTTCCTATAACATGAAAAAAGGGAAGTCATTTATCTCCACTGAGATGAGAAAGAAGTGGCACTCAGCCTTCAGGTGGTTCTTTTTACCCATCCCTCTAGGTGCCAGTGTCTGAAATCCCAGACTGAGAGGCGGAAGAAGAAAACAGAGTCCAGACAAGCAAAGTTAAGAGGTCATGAACATTAAAATTGCCCAGAAATCCATTTCAACTATTCTTTTGCATTTCAAATAAAAGAGGGTTAGAATGAGTGATTAGGAGTTGTTCTTCAGTCTTCCAGTGTGTGCTTTACAGTTATCTTTGAAAGGTATCACTCTGGCCAAGCTGATGCCCATTACAGTGCCTGCATTGGAGGGAATGCTGTGAATTACTAAAACAAAAAGGAACCCAAACCCATCTCCACAGAGAGAAAGAGGAAGAAAGGGGGATACATTCTGAAGCATTTCCTTTCTGTAAGATCAGTGCTTCCAAATGGGAGAGAAAAATCACTGTCCAGTCTATCAAAACAAAATGCTGCCTCACACTGCATTTGTCTTCCTCTGCCTGACCATAGTATTCTGTAGCAACTGGAGTGACATCATCTGACTGGCAGCATCACACACTGATAAAACAAAAAATGCTCCTAAATTTAAAAAAAAATCCCCAGAAACACTCCTTAACTTTCCAGAATTCATTACCATACAGGCCTGTGTCTGGCCAGCAACAGAATTACACACAGAAGGCAATGCATATTCATTGCACCACTCAGAATGCTCCTCTTTGTTTAAGGAAGGCAGCTGGGAAGGGCACCACAGATCTATATCCCTCAAATAGCTCAGCTTATAGCTCTCTATTCATCAAGCTTTTTCTAAGACCTGGAATGTTAGGCAACATGATGAAGTGCAAACAAGATAACCAGAGACAACAATGTGACGTAGTGTCTGCCTGATGTAACCATGTAACGTCCAGCTTGCAAGTTCACAGAAGAAAAACCTTTGCAAGTCCAGCTATCACCATTTCCAGTATTTTAAGGGTCCCCGCTCCCCACTATCTGGCAAGACTGACCTGTGCATCTGATATGATGAGATCATAGGAATAGTTCCAAAATAGCTTTTTTGGAGGGTGGGGCAGGGGAAGAGCAAGCAAACGTCAGTTTGAAGTTGTATCCCCAAATGCAGAAAAAGAAAAACACAGATTAACCTCCAGATTCACTGAAAATATGGACACACAGGCGTGTCCTTTTTATACTTTACCCTCTACACCCAGTAGCCACAAATGGTGAGCCAAGCTTTTTGGGTCCCTAAAACAAAGGAACCACCACTTCTTACCTAGGACTAAGTCTGGAAAGCACAATGAGATGTCCTTTCTGCAAATCTGGATGAGTTCCCGTGGAGTAGGAAAGATGATGTAACTGTAGATAGGACGGCACGGCAAAGCTGCTGTTTTAGCTGTTGCAACTATCAAAGCCTCTGCTTCTTTGCAGTTGCTCCACTCTGCCAAGCATGTGCTATACTGTACAAAGAGTCAAGTGGAATTACGCTGTGGGGCATGGCTTCTCAAACTACGGTCCACAGGCCAGATGCTACCCCCAGGGTCCTGAATCCAGTCCGTGGGAGCAACTGTAGACCCCTCCCCACTTCACTTTGAAAGCAAGCAAACAAACTGGCCGTTGCTGCTATTTTAAACTCTGTGGTGGGCTGTGTCGCTTTCCCCCCACCTGACAGGTGGAGCAAAAGGGAGGAGGAGGGGGGAGGAGGCATGCCTCCTAGAGCACGGCTGCAGGTGCAATAAATCAACAAAAGAGTGGCAGATGCCATTCCAGGCCAGAGAGTTGTGACGGGACAAGGCCGCACTGGTGCTGCTTTAAAAAGCAGGGCAGTTTAAAATGGGAGGGCCCAGCCCGGTGTGGTCCCCGCTCCCCCTGCCGCCCAGGTGACTGGTGTGCAGCTGCGCACAGCTTTAAAAAGCAGGGCACTCCATTAACACAGACTCCTTTACAGGTACCAGGCAGCCAGGGAGCTCTGCATGAGAAGGCTGACCTGGTTTGGCCGGTGTTTACAATGGGAGAGCCTGGTGCAGTCCCTGCCCCACCCCCCCGGCCACCTTCCTTCAAGCCCTGCAGTTGGACTTTACAGAGTCCATTATCTATCTATCTATCTATCTATCTATCTATCTATCTATCTATCTATCTATCTATCTATCTATCTATCTATCTATCTATCTATCTATCTAT
>JAHTLZ010000015.1:40116192-40128629 GCA_023846285.1 Phrynocephalus versicolor | reverse complement strand
CAACAACAACAACAACAACAACAACAACAACAACAACAACAACAACAACAACAACAACAATGGCTGGGCTGATTATTGGAGGTCCCATGCTAAGACCTTTTATGGGGACATCAACTTTGAAGAAAGATGCCCCGCTCCCTAATTATCCCATGAAATTTTTATCACCCAGTACCTCTATCGCCTGCTAAATTATACAAAATAAAATGAAAGCATGTGAATAATAAAACCAACAGTAGGTGATGAAGGCAAATCTCCCCAAATGTGCAACCAATTAGATAAACAGGAGTAATCCCTCCCCCCATCAAATGATTCAACAACTATCTGTTCCATTCTAATTTTTAAAATAGCTAATGAAGTATTACCCAAGTATTATTAAGCACAAAATCCATGGTGTACCAGAAATCCAGTTTTATTCTGCAGCCAAATTGACAGATTTCAGGGCACCGGCCAAAGCTTCAGGAAACAGCTCTTCTTACCCAGGTCTCCAGAGCAGAAAGGAATCTCAAGGTGAGCCACACTGAAGAAGTCTAATCTTTAGATAAGATGGGGCTGCAAAGCCTGAGCATCTACGCCCTCCCATTCCTTGCCAGCATTAGGAAAACAGGCCCATTGCCAAGAGGTTCGTAGTAAGTCACACACATCAGCTTTTTTGGAGGCCGCAAAAGAAATTCGCTTTATCACACCCTCTCAGATGCACAAGAAACATATATTATTTTGTGGTCGTTCCACAAAGTCCTGAGTTTTGATTGTGAAATGTCTGGAAATACTGGGAAGCGGCTGACCCGGCAACCTATTACGTACCCCCAAAGAAGAAGATCTGCAGGCGACTGTTAACTTAAGCTATTAGGAATGTGAAGCTGGAAGCTACACAAGTTTAAAATATTCTTCCACTTCCTACACAATCCTAGGTCCTCCGAACTGAGATTGTATTCTTACAATCTTAGGAGTTCTTACAATTCTTAGGAATTGTTCTAACCATCTAGGGACAAATGCATAACGTCTTAAATCTGTGGCTAGCGACTAGTTATTAATTTATACCCAAGCTGTGTAGAGCTGACTTGCTTAAAATGTTTTCCCACTGCCCTTCTATGAAGGCACAAATCACAATAGCAACAACACAACTGAAACAACAGACAGTAAAATAGCTAATGAAGCTTATAGACAATCAAAAAAAGGAACTTTGGGCTAAAAAAAACATTTTTGGTTGGCAGCTAAGTGTTAGCAACAAACATAGCCTGACCAATGAACCTAAATGTGGTTCCAGTCTGTTGTTCCCACAGCATTGCACACACACAAAGGTGTGTTCCCCCATAGCTACAAGGTACCTGTAAAGGCTGTACTCAAAATAGGTGTTCACATAGGATCAGACACTGGGGATTCAATATATATGAGTATGCTTATTCCTTCAGAGATATTAAGCCAATGCCAGTTAGGTTTTCCAAATGTAAAATATTCAAACTGAGAAAGCCACTACAGATTTTAAACTAATGTTGACATACAACTAGCTCTGCGGAGTTGAATTATTGATGTAGCTGTTATATCCCAAAATGATCCAAGTTTCCAAAGACTGATCAGATAGTCACATTAACAATGTAGTAGTCTAACCTTGAAGATGAAAGCATGGGAAGTGTGGCATTATCAGGTTCTCAGACACAACCACTGCTTCTCTACCAGCAAAAAGATAACAGGTACCACATTGATAATGGATTTCCCCGATTATGCAATATTCAGTATGGTAGGATTCATGTTCCCTACACAGAGAGCACTACACATTCAGCATACAAGTGACTGCACATGCCTTTAATGCCACTTATAATTCAGGTTCATTTAACTGTACAGAGACACAGCAGTCTATACCAAGCTTTTACATGCAAGTGCAACCAACCTGGATTTTGTAACGCTATAGCGCCATTCAAACTATGAAAACAAAGCATAAACCAAAATGGCCATATTCATTATTTCAAACTATGTACCCATTATAAAACATTACAAAAACGGAGAATCAGAGAATTCTAGTTATTGCAACGCTCTTTACATGGGACTCCCCTTGAACCTTGCTTGGCGACTGCCGCGGGTCCAGAATGTGGCAGCCGTATTGGTGGTTGGTACGGGCAGATTTGACTGCATCACCCCGATTCTGGCTCGTCTGCACTGGCTACCTGTTGCCTCCCGAATAAGGTTCAAGGTGTTGGTTTTGGTTTACTAAACTCTCCATGGCTTGGGACCTGAATATCTGACAGAGCGCATCTCCCAAAGGTCAGAGCCGGCCAGACCCACCAGAGCCTTGCAGGCCTTCTTGCTTTGGGTGACCACCTCCAGGGAGGCCCATAAGATTGCGACTTCCAATTGGGCCTTCTCGGTGGTCTGCCCGACCATACAGAACAAACTGCCCTGAAATTAACGAAAACTTGGTTGTTTAAATAAACTTATGGCAATGGCTAATGTCTGTTTTGTGCCCCTTGTGATTTGTTGTTTTCGGTTATTATTGTTTGTGCCTCTTGCCAGACTTTTCTTTTGTTGTGTTTTTTTAAAATCTGAATTTGTGGGGTTTTTAATAGTTTATGTTGCTCTGTTTGTAAACCGCCCAGAGTTCCTTTGGGAAAATCAGTGCAGTATATAAATATAAAAATAGATAAAAATAAATAAATATAGTCCTATGATATGGAGCAATAAACGTGATACTTAAAAGCATGCATTACAAATGTTTTTGTATTCAGAAAAACTGTGCAATTGTAATGACGACAATGAATATACTGAAATAGTGAAACATTTTATATACCTTGCTTCAATCACCAGTCCAAAATGGAGCCAAGAAAGCAAAAGAAGACTGAGACTAGGCGATGGAGGACAGCAATGGAGGAATTAGAAAAGATCATCAAGTATATAGAAGTTTCACTAGGGACCAAGGCCTAGACCAGTGGTGGTGAACCTTTTAGAGACCGAGTGCCCAAACGGTACCACTAATTTTTTTGCAAAGTGCCAATGCAGCAATTTAACCTGAATACAGGTGGCTGTGAAGGGGCAATGTTGGGTGCCCACAGAAAGGGCTCCGGGTGCCACCTTTGGCACCCGTGCCATAGGTTTGCCAACACTGGCCTAGACCATCTAGACCAGTGGTTCTCAACCTGTGGGTCTCCTGATGTTCCTGGACTGCAACTCCCAGAAGTCTTCATCACTAGCTGAGGTGGCCAGGATTTCTGGGAGTTGCAGTCCAGGAACATTTGGGGACCCAAAGGTTGAGAATCACTGATCTAGACTCTTATATTCCTGATCACTATGTATGAGTTTGAAAGCTGGACCATGATGATGAATGATTAGAGAAAAATGATTCATCTGAAATATGATGCTGGGGGAAAGTTCTGTGGATTTCCTGGACTGCAAATTCCTTGAAAAGGCAAGCAAGTGAATCCTAGAGTAAATTTACAAAAATGACAAAACTGAATCTGTCACACTTTAAGTACACCATGAAAAGGCAATCTTCTCTAGAAAAGACAATAAAGCTAGGAAAAAGTGAAGGCAGCAGGAAAAGAGGAAGTCCAAATATATGATGTGTTGACTCCAGAAACGAAGCCACAGGCTTGAGTTTCAAGAACTGAGCTGTTGAGAACATGAGCTTTCAAAGAGTACTCATTTATCTCCAGTCAGAGATTACTTGACACCACTAACAATAAATTATATTTAAGCAGAGGCTAGATGTTCAAAGATGCCTTAGGTGCATCCCACAATGAGAAAAAGGGTTGGACTACATAATTTTAAAGGCCAAACCCAACCCTTCAATTCCATGATTCTGCAAAGCTCACTTTTCAGGTGGATGGGATATAAAATGTCTTCCATTGATTGTTGATTTCAATTGTCCAAAAAGTGACAGGCTTTCAGCAGAAAGACTTTCAGGTTGTTTTAAAAATCAAGATATTGTCATTTTTCCAGTATTTAAAACTTTGGGTTATTATACTTTGTTCATGGGCAGTCTAGTGTCTAGACTCCAACAGTGAGAAGTTCTCTTTAACTCCAGCCTGCGGTTTCAGTGTGCTCAGCATGAAAACTGTGTGTGTCAGCATTCTTTCAGCTGGCTCCATGCGATTTAACTTAGGCCAACCGCAGAATGACTATGATAGTTCTCTAAGATGCCACAGCATGCAAACTGGGGGTGGGAAACTGAACAGGAGCAATGCACACCAGATGTTAAGAGCACAGAACAACTAATATTATTTGTGCAGAGCTAACATGCAAAATAGAATCTCTGTTCCATGGTATAAACATTAGCATCCAAACCAAACACGTAGGATGCCTGGATTCCAGTCAGTAGCAGTCACAGAAGTACCAGGTACTTCCTTCTTCCCAGTCCTTTCACTACAAAGAAATTTCTGCTTTTAAAGAGAACCCCACCCCCCAATCCCGCAGAAATCCCAAACAGCTGAACATGGTTTGGTTCTCTCTAGATGCTACCCTCTCGGCTAAATTTGAAGCCAGGAGTGGGCAATGGTTTTCAAAAGTTCGTAAGGCTCAACAGGTGTTATCTGAATTAATTTCCCATGTTGACGTTCACCTTGATACTGACTGATATATCCTAACATTGCTATGGGAAAATTCAACCAGATCTCCGTAAAGAAACCTAACTCTAAGTGCTCCTTTGCTTCCAAGCACAATGAAGGATAAGAAATAATGGATTGCTAGCATGTATGGCCAGCCAATGTTATATTCATTATAAAGTAATATTGCTATTCTGCATTGGACAGAGTATTTCATTACCAAAATATTTGCATGCTGCTTTATGTGTAAAAACTCTAGGACAGGATACAATCAACAACAGATCTTCAAATAACATCAATAAAATTAATACAATTCAACAAAATCAAAATAGAATCTGCAGCCCATTAGGATTTTCTGGCTAAAATCTTGTATGTTGTATGAGGTCTTTAACTAAAATCACTACCAGTTTTTCTACCAGTGCTTATTTTTAGTTCCAGGGCCCTCAACAGCTTCTCACCAACAAATGAGATTCCACAGGAACCCCAGGACCTCTGGGGAAGATATTTGAAATGTTTTATTTTGAAAAAAACTGCCACAGCACCATCCATCTTACATTGCATTGACTTGCATCAACAGAACTTCAGCCACTTTCCCCTACCCTAATTGTGGGCTGGATATGCTTCATGTATTACTTCTTTTCTACTTCCAGGCTTCCAGCAATCATCTCTTTCTTCTGTGAGCTCTCACACAATGAAGAAATTAATTGATTAAACCTCTTATGAGACAGGTAAATTCAAGGCTGAAAAATAATCCAAAGTTACAGGTTCAGGCCGTGTCGGGGGACTGAAACTGCCCTGGTCGCGCTGCAAGATGACCCCTCAGGGGGACTGACAGGGGTTGCTCTACCCTGTTGGTCCTCCTGGATCTGTCAGCAGCCTTTGATACCATCGACTGCGGTATCTTGCTGGGCTGGATCTTTCCAAGGCGGGGATCGGAGGCACAGCTCACTCTTGGCTCCGGTCCTTCCTTGGAGGCCGACTCCAGCGTGTTCAGCTGGGGGAAGAGTTGTCGGCTCCTTGGATGCTGCCATGTGGGGTGCCCCAGGGGTCGGCGATCTCCCCCATGCTGTTCAACATACATATGAGGCCGCTGGCTGAGGTCATTAGGGGATTTGGAGTCTGCTGCCATCAGTATGCTGATGACACACAGCTCTATCTCTCCTCCACCACCGCTGCAGTGGAGGCGGTGCAGACATTTGACTTGTGCCTGGATGCGGTCATGGAATGGACCAAGGGTAACAGGCTTGGACTCTACCTGGTGAAGACCAAGGTTCTGTTCTTGGGGGCATTCCCAGCTGGGTGCAGTGGCCCTCTCTCCAGCTTGGAGGGCATTACCCTCCAGTGGGCAGATAAGAGTCAGGAATCTGGGCGTGGTCCTGGACTCAGCTTTATCCCTGGAAGCCCAGGTGATGGCCGTTTCTTTGACTGCCTTTTTCCACCTCTGGTAGATTGCTCAGATTTGCCCGTACCTGCATGAGATGACCCTGAGAACAGTTGTGCAGGCACTCGTGATCTCGAGGACTGATTATTGCAACTGTCTCTACATGGGGTTGCCCTTGAATCTTATTCAGAGACTTCAGAGGGTGCAGAATGCAGCGGCCAGACTGGTGATTGGTGCGGGCAGATATAACCGCATCACCCCAGTTCTGGCCCGCTTGCACTGGCTGCCCATTGCATCCTGAATAAGATTCAAGGTACTGGTTTTGATTTACAAAGGCTGAATACACTCCGTCTCTTATTATATGGAACAAATCAATCATGCAAGGTAATTTTTTAAAAAACAGACAGGTCGGAAGCCTCCGCGGGAGTTGCAGCTGGGTCTGGGACCTCCACGGGGGCTGGAGGCCTCCGCAGCAGCCGCTCTGGAGGCTCCTGGTGGGGATTCATTCATGCCATAAGACGCACAGTAATTTCTCCTTACTGGGGAGGGGGTGGGAAGTGTGTCTTATGGGGCAAAAAGCACGGCAAAATCATTGTTCCCCTCACAATTATTTGTGCAGAGTTATGAGCTTTCTCATTCTAGATCAGGAGTTTGAGACAAGCATTCACTGAGTCCAGAAAGAGGGAGTAAATGCTCCATTCACAGTGAACTTTAAAAACTGAACTAAAGAGAAAACATTGTAATGCAAAACATATATTTTGAGAAACACAATAAGCAACAGAGCTTTTGTATTCATACTTCAGTTGCCACATAAGGCAGAACTATTTAAGCTTACTGTTGCTTTGCAGAAGACACAATACAGCACAATGGCATGTGAAGAAATGTAACCTTTGTAAAATGTCCACCAAATCGCCAATTTGCATACAAAGTAAGTAGGCAGGGTTAGCCATTAGGACTAGCAAGCATTCCTTCCAAACATCTATAAACTAAGTGTTTTTTTTAAATGTACAAATAAATCTTGCAGAGTGCCTTCTAGGTTTTATTTTTGACATTACCCACCTTCAACAGCAGGCTGCTTTGGAAAACAGACTAAAACTGCTTGCCTCCTATCTCTCTGCCAAATCTTTCTTGTAGCCAACTCATGCTTCATTGTTTCAGGAAGTAAGTGGAGTAGTTATGTAATATGCAACTAAGCAATGCAAGTTGTCATGCAGAAATAGGAGGGGGGAGAAACAATGATCCTGGTTTTCACAGATGGATCTAATTTCCTTTGTTATAAAATCCAGTTTTCTAGATTGTCCATATAAGATAGAGCAGAAATAAGACTATTCTGAGTCTCATAATATGCCTAAAGGGAATTCTCTGCAACTTATTAAATTTCTTTTTTGCTCATGTTATACTCCTAAGCATGCTGCAATACAAAACCCTAGTTGATTGAAGAAGAGGGACAAAATTCACCTTGCCCTCAGAAGTAGCTAGATGCGTTATGAAGACAGCACGCATAAACCTATAAGAAGAGCAGGGTTGACGCCAACTCCACCAATCCACATGTACAGAAAAATCAGCCTATGTTTGTACACACCCAGATTTTCTTCTTTCAGAAACTACAAGGATGGAACTTCCAAAGAAAATTGCAGACTGGTTTAAGATGCAAACGCAAGGATACAGAATCTCGCATGCAGAATGAGTTCATTTTTTCAGCCCATGACAATCAAAGGAACTGCAGCAATGGAATCAACAGCCTAATCACAGAAGGACCACAAATTTAGGATCACTTTATATGTGTGAGACGTCCATATGGGGAGGAGTCCTCTGTGTGTGTGTGTGTGTGTGTGTGTGTGTGTGTAAAAATGCTTCTATGCAACAGTATCAGTGATCACAAGGATTATGACACCCATGAGCTCCTTGTTGCACACATCAGCTAATCAGGGTCTGCGCTACCAGCATTGAAAGTTCTTTGCCATTTCTAGAATGAACATTTAAACTAAAAGAAATATAACAATTATGCAAATATTTACATCTTCCGGCATCAGCACCAAACGTCAAGACTGGCAGAGAAACAAAAGGAAAGACACAAAGAGAAAAAAGGAAAGACTCTTGAGCACAAAGATATGTCACTGGAGACCAAAGGCAAAATACTCCATACCAGGGTTATTCCCAACTACAGCGGTGGGGTGGGGTTAATGGTTCATTTCAAACACAGTATTGGAAAAGAGCTTTGCTGCTAGCATGGTCCAACAGAAAGACATACAAGCAGGTACAAGGTCAAATCAAGCCTGAACTCTCTCTGGAAGCAACAATTTATGGGCATAATAGAAAAAGGAGAACCTCACCAGAAGATATAATGTGTGTGTGTGTGTTGTGTCGTTATCGTCATGACTAACTTTTCGTGACTCCATGTCCATGGAGTTTTCTTGACAGGAATACTGGAGTGGCTTGCCAGTTCCTGCTCCAGGCGCCTAAAGCACCTGGAGTTCCCTGGTGGTCTCCTATCCAAGTACTAACCAGGGCCGACCCTGCTTAGCTTCCGTAATCAGGTGAGATCGGAGGTGCTTAGGGCACCTAGGCAGCTAGAAGATACAATAATGCTGGCCAAAGTTGAAGGCAGCAGGACAAGGGGAAGAAGAGGAAATAGACTGGTCCAGTAAAGGAACTTTTGACCTTAGGTTTGCAAGACCTGGCCAGGGCTGTTAATGTTAGGATCATCAATCCAAAGGGTTATTGGAAGCTCATGACACATAACAGCAATAATTAATTACTGTACCTTGCCACCCAAATAGCTCTCATATTTCTTTATTAGTTCCATACCTGCCATCCTCTTTTTACCTCCTAGGATGGAACTGGAATATGTAGAGATAATGGAAAAGGTACATAACATTTTCTATTATTTCTACATATCCCAGTTCTGTCCTAGGAGGTAATATTTATGTCAACAGAACCAACAGACCACACATATGAAGAAGTGGGCTGATGTCCACAAAAACTTATGTCAAATACAATGAGACTTTATTGCTTCTTGGAACAACAGACTACCATGGATACCCCATGAAAATTTAAGCAATACTGGTGGACTGAATTTGGTTCCAGCTTTCAAGTATCTAATTTCAAAAAAATCTGAGTAAATGGATCACACTTGCTGTAAATCAGCCTCATAATGCACTAGGGGGGAGGGGGGAAGATGTGTGGCATGAAATTAGATTTAATTAATTATTTTTCAGTGCCAGCCAGAACACATAACATTCAGCTTTAAAATACACACATATAATCGCTGCCACAATAAACTATATCAATCTTATTTTAGTCTTTGCCCCACAAGGCTTATGTACCTTCAGCACCTTCCTGATGTATATTTTGCAGTTGTGTTTTTTGCTGCTTTTATTATTGAGGGGGTTGCTTTGGTTTTTGTTTTCAGGTGTGTTTGTGCGTGTAATTTGTATCACACTGTAGCAGTGGCTACTTCTTTTCCATATATTACCAGCTTCAAATTCCTGATAAAAGCTGTAGACTCCATTAGAACAGTGGTGTAAAGAAATAGGACTGTTTGATTTTCTTACCATTAATATGAATACACCGCCGCATGCTTCTTTTACTTCTTCTTCCTCACTACACTAGTCTTCAGTATTTATGGAACAATGGATGAAGGTACCAACTGCTTGCCTAATAAAATCACTACCCTCTTCTAAACTAAACCTTCTAATCTACATGCAATGATGACTTCACAAAATCATAACTGGCTCTATTTACAATACACAGGTATAGCATCTTCTTTTTAAGTAAAATGTTTCTCCCTACAAAACTAAAGCCAAAATCAAAAAAAGTATCAAGACAAACTTAAGGATTAAAAGGTTTATTTTGCACAAGAGTTCACTGATTATAAGCCACTTCCTCAGTAACCTATAGTGAAACATTTAGCTAAATATTTCATCCCGTGTGTCTCATGTCATGTGTCTCATTATAATCCACAAAAACTCACAGTGAAATAAATCTGTACATCTTTATAGCACCATATAATTTTTTTCCTTTCATTTTCTATTTTGTTCTACATACAGACTAATGCCTGTTGAAACTGGCTCCTTATAGGAGACATGCTTCCTTGTATTCCCAACATCAACAAACTCTCCTAGTTTGGACCATTATTTTAACAGTGGTATGTGAGACCTCAATTGCTGAATGACGCACCAAGCATTCAGCCAAATGCTTCCGTAGATGAGCCAAAAGGGATGGCTCAGCTCAGAAAAGAGGAAGAAACTATGTCGTTTTCTCATGGATTCTTGCTTACATGACTATTTGCATTTTTGGCAATTTAACAAAAAAATCCATTTGATTCACTGGAAAATCTTGAGTCATTAGCAATACAAATTCAAAATATGAGAAGTAAAAGCAAAATGAATTAGTACAGGGCTCAAAATTAATTGGACACTTAATTACCACCCAATATTTACGTAATAATAATCATGTGCCTAGAAGTCAATTTTGACTTGTGGCAACCCTGTTCAGGGTTTTCTCAGGTGAGAATACTCAAAAGTGGGTCACCATTCTCTTCTTCTGAGGACACTCTGGGATTGTACCAAGACCACAAAAGCTGCACTTGTAGGAGGTAGAGTGGGGGCAATCACACTCCCAACCTACAGCTCTGAAGCCCGATATCTAAACAACTGAGCTATCTGGCCAGCAATATGAATACAGGACAGGAATTTGTATATTGACAAGGCAACATTTCTTTTTCTCAGGCAGCCTTAATCTTAATGGCCAACTGGTGGACTGGTAGATACTTCCAGACTAGTATTAATAGATGAAAGAAAAATTAGAAGGGAAACCCCACTGGACTTCAGAAAAGATAATAACCCCCCATCTCCTACAGCTAAAAAAAAAGATGGCAAAGCTTTGTGTGTAGAGACATGAGTTTGTAAAAGGGCAATGAATGAGATTTCTCCTACAGCAAAGAGCAGTTAAATATGAGTGGTAGGCAACTATTGGCCACGGAGTAGACCTTTTACCTGTAGAAGCACACAATTTACTTATTTCCACTTACACTTCCATTTGCCAGAATCCTACTGGGGATTTATGAAACATTAAGTGTAACTGTGTAAATTGTAGTGGTGAACTGCTGCAACTTAGCAAGTTACCACTTGTATTCCTGGTCACATGCCAAGTCATGCAGGTGAGGTGACATATAAGCAACAGCTCATTAATCAGAAGTAATTGCCACTCACATTCTTGGTTGTATGCCAAGTCATATGACTGCCACAAGACCTGGAATGCAAGCAGCAGCTTCACTGAGATCAGCAGCAACCATCCACCACTCTTCAGGCAATGATTGATTGATTGATTGATTGATTGATTGATTGATTGATTGATTGGCTGATTGGCTGATTGATCTATATATTGCCAAGCTTAATTCAGAGAACAACTCCAAGCGGCATACAAGGAAAGTTAAAACAAAATGAAAATAACATTTTACATATATTAAAACATAATAAACATATAGAGTAAACAAATCATAATAGTGAGTCAGGTAGGTGGAGAGTAATGTGCAACATTGCCAAAAGCCTCATGGTAGAGCGAGGTTTTTAAAAGAACTCTTAAACATTGCCACAGATGGAACTAAATAGATGTCAACTGGCAATTTGTTCCAAAGCGCAGGGGCAGCCACTGAGAAACCTCAGTTCCTCGTATCAGTTTTTCAGGCTTCCCTAGGGGTGGCCACCCTAAGTGCCAATTGCAAAGAAGATCTAGTTGGATGGGCATTTATTAATCTAAGGGACAGAAGCTCTGTGATATATTCACGTCCCAAGCTGTGGAGGGTTTTATAAGTTAAAACCATCACCTTGAACCTGAACTCGGATGCAACAAGTAGCCAGTGCAAGTGAGCCACGATGGGGGTGATGCCGTCACTTTTGTTTGCACCAACCAACAGCGATCAGATTCTAGGCTAACTACACAGGAATAACCTCTCCTCCAATGCTTATGGAATCAATCCCATTCACACAATGGTCAACTACACACTCCAGGAAGCCCTGGCATAAGACAAAGGCTCACAGGTCCCCCAGATCCTGCTCTGCCACCAGATATAAACAGGCATATTGCCACTTGGACTGGAAGAAGTACAGTTTTCTCTTCAACAATGCTGGTATGAGGGGTCCCAGACGCTTGTGTAGTTCAAAATCTATGTATAATATAAAAATAATACACATATACAGAGTGAGAGGGGGGGGTTCTTTCTATCAGGATTTTCTTTTATAGTGTTCACAATCATTTTTCATATAGTACTGTGTGTAATGAGCCTTAAAGGTCTCTGATTTCAAGGCTGAATTGGAGATGCTGTTTTTGGAGTCAAGTAGACCACTTTGATACTTTTGGTGTTGAACGCATGCCCCTTGTTCTGTGTGGACAGCAACATAATACGTATGTATGTACGCACATTATTATTATTATTATTATTATTATTATTATTATTATTATTATTATTATTATTATTATTATTATTATTATTATTATTATTATTATTATTATTATTATTATTATTA
>JAHTLZ010000015.1:40096611-40116182 GCA_023846285.1 Phrynocephalus versicolor | reverse complement strand
TATTATTATTATTATTATTATTATTATTATTATTATTATTATTATTAAAGGAGAGGCTGGAAAGAAATGCAATAATAAATACTGTACATAAAATCATTTCAACAACTGAACTATGCCCTGCATGAAGAGGTATACCCCACCCATCCCCCACCGTTCAGTGTCAGTGGCTAGTTCTGCATTCTAATATTATACAGGGAAAGAGAAGTGGAACAGACATGACATTGTTTGCTTACACAGCAGTTTAAAAATTCACTACAGCATGACACGTCCTGCGCACCACCTCCTCTTCCACAGCCTTCATTCATTTGAACACAGGAAGATATTTCAAAGGGATGGCAGCAGCCATTAACAAAGTCCTGATAAAAAGACAATGGCAATTGCTCACATAACTAAGCTTTTAAAAATCCCGTTGAACTTTTGGAATGTATTCCACGCACGTACCATTATTTTGTTCTCAAAACAAAACCCTATGAATATGGACCATATTTTACAGATGGGATAAAAGGCAGAGGCATGGCAATTTCCCCAAAGCCAAGCAGCAGGTCTACAGCTGGGTCTTTCCTTGAACCAACACCTCTGGAGGGATGAAGTCAGTATTATGCATTTCTCCATTTTTATAGTACTATTTCTGTAACTTAATAAACCTAAGCAATGTGAGGAACAAGTCAGAACTAGTCAAGCGAGGCATCCGCCGGCATAAGAAGGTAACTGCTAGAGAGTTTCCTCTGAAAAAGAGTGATTAAAAAATTACAGCCCAAAGCTCCAAACAGAAATGTCCAGGCAAGCGCGCTTCAGCCACTGGCATTTCAATCTCTCCACTTGAATCCAACAAAAGATCCAGGGCATTCTGGGAAAATTAAGATGGCAGCAGCTATAGTCAACTCCCCCAATACTTCACTCCGTTTGTGCAGCCTTCCTCACTGCTATTCAGTACCACCCAATAGAGTCTGATAAGTTCAGTAGAGTTTTGACGCAGGAATCTTCTCCTTCACAGTAAGCCACACGGAGGCTGACAGTACGCAGAAACTATATTTACAGGTTATGTACAACAGCAACGAAAAAAAATACAGAGCTCTGAGTCAAGTAGACAAAGAACTGCCATGAGCACAGTGATTTGTCCCTTAATTTATGTTTCCTTTACCCAACCAAAACTCAGGGAAACAATATTACTTACAGCTGGGCTCTAGCAGTTACTCAGAACTCACCTGTGTCAGGAACTTTCCAAACAATTGATAGTTACAATACATGGCTTTAACTCAAAACCTAACACCACGCACCACATTATTCCGGTAGGCTCATAAACAAGATCACAAGAATGGCGAGAAATACCTGGTACTGCCACTTAAACCACTCTCAGATGACACAGTTTCGGGGAAACTTCAAAAGATCACTATATACCCTCCAATGGCATTTTACTGTGGAACAAATACTTCAAGTACCCTATAGTTCTGTGGGCACTGCCCGTGGTGTAGATCTGTGGTCTATGCCAGTGGTTTCCAACCTTGGGTCCCCAATGTTCCTTAATGACAGCTCCCAGAAATCCTGACCAGCACAGCTAGTGGTGAAGGCTTCTGGGAGATTCAGTTCAAGAATATCTGGAGACTCAAGGTTGGGGATCACTGGTCTATGCTGTCATCCTGCAGCAAGAAGACAGCCAAACTGTGCTTTGCCTTAAATGTATGAGCTAACAAAACCACTATCCACGTGGCTATGTGCTGGGGGAGGGAAAGACAGACTAGAGATGGGCTTTTGCTTTCGGAAATGGTCAGCTTCCGAAACAAAACGTGGGAGCCCAGCTGGCATTCAGAAGCAAATAAAAGGAATCCACCAGTCCCTTACCTTGCTCTGGGGGTCCCGTGGGGCTAAATTCCAATGAGGAAGAAGCCTCTGACATCATATTCCCTTCTCCCTGGCACTGGCCAATCAGACAGGGAAGCGGGATTATGCTTTTCCCTGCACAGCTCCTGATTGGAAAGGATGTTGAAGGCTTCTTCCTCATTGGAGTTTAGCCCCATGCGACCCCAGAGCAAGATAAGATGATTGATTGTGTTCCTCTGGTTCCGAATGCCAGTTGGGTTCCTGCATTCCGTTTGAAAAGCTGATCACTTCCAAAACGAAAAACCCATCTCTAAGACAGACACGCCCTCAATGGAGGAAACAGAGGGGGAGACCACCTATTTATCTTCAGAGGAACCTCAGAAAAAGATTAGCAATCTGGCACATGAATAGTGAAAAAGGGAAGCTTTCATCTTGCACACAATTCTGAAGAGAACAAAGCGGTCAGATAAGGAGGGATTGTTATTGTAATTTGTTATCAGGCACCTCTTAACCACTATCCAGCAGATGAAACGACTATGTTCCATACTGCAGTCATAGTAACTATTGTCTTAGCTGAAGTTGGGCTGGGCTGGGGAATCACACGTTTGCAAGCAAAAACATATTATTGCCTGATAAATACAGTGAAGTGATGCTTCATGAGAAGACATCTATGCCTTCTCCTTGAATGAGAAACTATATATTGTATAAATATAAAGATTATTTAGCACTACCTTTAAAAGTGCAACTCTCAATTTAAAGATTGTGTTTATTCCAACAAATTATTCAGACAGGTGCATTTCATTCATTTCTCTAGTGCCCCTTTCCTCTTTATACACATATTTTCTGTAAGGAATACTATGTTCAATAAGCAAAACGATAATATTCCAAATAGTTATTTGTCCCATCTGCTTCTTAGTATAATGATCTCTTTTGGGAAAACATGGGCGTTGGGCTGATACAAAGCAAAACCTAGACAAGATGGGCTTTTCTTAGGGGGTGGGGGGAAGAGAAGGATTCCCATTACTTTTTGGACTCCCAATCCCATAATTTTCCATTCTTGGAGATCCACTTGACAGACCCACACCTAACAAGACACTACAATTTAGTTCACTTGGATGAAAGACCTAACTTGGAAGGCTTTAACTTGGCCCTAGTCTCCAGTGGGGGGGGGGGGGAACTGCCTCGTTGCAAGGAGCTTCTTTTTCTGCACTGGGAGGGACTATTCTACACCTCTGGCTTAAGCTTTCCTAGTTAAGCCTTTTCTCCAAATCAGCCACCATGAGGTGTTCGTAGATGGCCAGTGTATATCAGGTGAAACTCAGAAAATGGAGATTTAGGGATATGTCGTACATTATTTTTTAAAAAAAAAAATCAAATATCCCAGGCCTAGCAGGACCTATTCTAGAGAAGTTCCTCTTAACAATAATTAGGGGATAAGGATCTGTGTTCCTTTCAAAATAAAGATGTATTCACATTCATAATTCATGCCACTTTCTCAAATAAACAGCACAGGCCTTTAAAAGCACCAGGTGCAGTTTTATACCAATACCTGTCCACAGGCACATCACCCAAGTTAATGAAGATTTTTCCAGTTCTGCTGCTAAGTAAAACTTGCACATGCATGTCCTCTCTCAACACCAAAGGTTCTGGAATGATTCTCAGTCAACAAAAACAAAATAAGAAAGGACATTTTATCCTAATGTATAAAATGTGAACAACAGCTCTATGTGAATTAAGGATATACCACTCTCTCCCCCATCCCATGGAAGAGTTAATTCTCTCAACTAAATTAGTGGGGTTTTAACAAGTGCCTTGATTGTGCCACCATTGTTGCCATCAACCTTCTGAATGACAAACGCTATGACAGTGGCCTCATTCTGAAAGAGTTTTCAGTATTTGACATATATATGGCAATGTTTTCTCATTTCATAACAAATTAATATAAATTAATTGCTGTAAAACCTTTCTAATGATTTTCTTCCCTGTCTTTTAATTCATATACGGCGAATTCAGGCACAAAAAGTAACAAAAGCAGCAAACAGTATATTATATTCAATGCACCATAATATTTGGGTGGTGGGGGGGGAAATACTGCAGGCAAATGTTGGCAAACCAGCATATTCTGGACAGGGAAAAAGATGGAAATGTGGAAAGAAATCTCTGAAAACATCAGAGAAAAGGTCTGAACCGTCACATTGATCTCATTTTTACAATTTGCACTTTTTAACCACATTAAAACAGTCACGCTCCTATGGGTAGCCAGGAGGGTATCCAGAATAATACTTCAAAATGCAGGCCTTGTGACTTTCCAACGTGAACATTTGCAGACACCTCATTTAATTTGCTCTTTCCCCTAACTGTAGCAGATTTTCAGTTATGTATCTGTGACAAGTTCTTCACAGACCACAACATTATAACTCTTTCTCTTTACAACCGTGGAAAAATTCCCAACTATAAATTTGCACATGCAACTATAAATTTGGGGGGGGGGGGGAAATTTGTGCTGTGTTTCTGTGTGTAGCAACAGGGAGAAAAAAAAACTCAAAACGAAACAAAAAAGCCAGCCCTCCTGCCAAGCAGAATTAGCTCAGGGGTGCTTTTCTTTCCTTGCTAAGCCAAGCCATTACAGCGTCTTTGAACTGCACGTACATAAAACTCAACTAGTTTTTTTTTTAAAAAGTGGCTTAGTCCTCCTAGCACTCCTGGTTGCCAGAAGCTTTTACGGAAGGGGGCTAAAAACACAACACGACTCCGAAATACGAGCTTTAGAAACTAACAAATGTACATGGCTAAGCACAAATATGGAGTTGGGAACGGAGAGGAGAAAGAAACCACACAGAAGATGGCCATAGAGTTATGTTTTCTAGCAGCTGTGTCGTTCTGTTCTGCCGGAGACAGACCGGTGAAGCGGCTCATGAGGGAGGAGACGGGGGTTTAAGGAGGGAAGGGAAGGGAAGGCAGCCCTCTCTGTGTCAGAGCTTTCTCAGAGCTGTACAGGAAATGAGAAGTCAAACAAAGGGCCACTCTGTATTCTGTACAACAGACACCCTTCAATCCCCGGAGCTGAGTAGTAAACTCTCTTTATTGTATCCCCAACAACAGGAATCGACCTCAGACAAAAAGAAACCAACACACACGGGCCTATGATTCAGTCATTGTTCCCATCCGTTCATGTTTTTACATGGAAGTAAAAGCAGAAAGATATAATGCACACTTTCAAGGGGAAGACTTCAGTGGCCAGAAAAAAAAAGATCCTCAACAAAAGTCTCCTCCTCACACAATTCCATTAAATTCACAAATATTTCACACATCACAGAACACAACGTCAAGTCTTAAAGGGATGTTAGTCAGTGCCTCACCAGGGAGCAGGCAGAAAAAGCAGCATTTCCCAGTGAAAGTAAAGGAGGCTCTTAAATGCATTTTTGGAATACTGTCTCTATTTAAGAAAAAGCACAACACCAATAACTGGAACATAAAAGCAATCTGAGCCGGACTTCACAACGGAACAAAACCACAGCACAGCACGAGTCGTAGTTACCTTCATATTGGCGGAGAATGCCAATATTGTTGTTCATCTTGTCCAGGTACTGGTAGTTCAACAGGTCCATCTTCATAAATAGCATTTAGTGGGCTAGCAAAGAAGACCAGCTTGCTTGCTTTCGCCCACCAAAACGGCGACAAGAACACAGGCAAAGGCTGCGGAGTCGCTCCTGGCTCTTTCCCGAGTCCCACAAGCTCAAGGGCCAGCCTCCGACTAATCAAAACAAAGTATATTTTGTTTTTTAAAAAAGCCACCACAAGTTGGTAAGAAAAAAAGGAGAGAGTGGGGGAGGAGGCAGAAAATCCCCTTCAAGGGCTTCAGAAGGAGAGGCAGGGAGTCAGAAGTAAAATGTGTCCTCGGTTACTGTAAAAAAATTCTCATAGGTCTCACTCTGAACGAGAGGGGAGGCGTTGGGGGGAGGGAGGGAAAACTGGAAGAGCCAAGAGTTCTAGGACAAAGACATGCGAATTTCCTCACAGCCCCGCTGCAAGTTAACTGCACTGACATGCAGGCTATGCTTGGTATGACTCCTATGTAAACTAGCTTCCTCTTTCTAGCAGATGGGGATGACTGAGCATGCTCACTGAATCCCTGGAGCTCTTCAAATGTCAGGGATATTTTCTGCACAAGATCAGTCTCTAAATGTACAGAGGGCTTGAAAGCAAGACAGAAGGGAGGAGGAGGAGGAGGAAGAAAAAGAAGAAGAAGAGAGTACAGAAGGGGCCATGTCAGATTCTGCCCTTATAGGAAGCATGGTTCCCACCAAAGCACTAGGAAAGGAGTTAGGGTAGGGATAAAAACAAAGGGGAAAATGAATATACTGTATAATATTAGCTAGATACGAATACAACTCAAGTTTCTTTGTTTTTAAAATGTCTGAAGCAGAAACAAAATTATTCCCCTGCTCCCAATTACTTGATTTTTTAAAAATTCTCTTTCCCTTCATTCCAACTTTCTTGCAAGCTATTTGTGTCACAGTCTTCTTTTGATCCACGAAAGCCGAATGTTATTACAAATGATGGCATTTGATTCAAGAATAAATACTGCAGACCTTTTGTACAAGGACGGATGTTATTATTAGATGATCCACTATCAGCACTTAAGTTCAAAAGGAAATATAAAAAGGAACAATTTCTCTATTGTTATTTTTACAAACACTGTATCTGAAATATTTACAAAACTTTCAAACATTGTAAAAAGTAGCATTTCTGTTGCTTGGCCTTAGATACGAAAGGGATTGAGCCACTGAAGATATTTCATTATGGGACCCCCCTCCCCATGCCTTGAAAGTAGCAACAGAGATCCCTCCCCTCCCCACATAGATCACTCTTATTGCAGGATGTGGTTTGTTTTGTTACACTTCAAACCTTCATCCTAAACTTTCCTAGTTGTTTATACAGATGGATGTGAATCATCCCCACAAGGTGGAAGGTCTGTAACCAGTATCACTGTGTGAATCTTGAGACAATGAAAAATTATTTCCCTGCAGTAAATAAATGCCTCGACAACAATTTATTGTATTAAAATGAAAAGACTAGTGATGAAATCTAGGATAATTAATATCTAGTTCTTGGAAGTATAATTTTCCTCTAGACTGCATGTACTTTTTTGTAAATCTAATTTAAAACTATTGGGTTAGGTCCAGGACTAGCCATACTTAAGACATTATTGCTGGAATCAATGTGACATACATTAGGCACAATCTGACCAGGGTGGATAAAAATCAATGATTAAAAATAACTGATTTTTTAAAATTTAAATCAGTTTTTTAAAAAATTTAAGCGCTTTTTGAGGAAAAATCTCTCTAAAGATCGTGTTCTAGTTAAGATACATTATAGTCCAAAGATTATTCATCATCAAATTAGTTTTTAATTATGTAGCATAAGGTTGTATTAATCAATTCACAATGCCATGCTCTCCCAAAAGTTTCTGATTATTTGGGGCAATTTTTCTATCTAGAAGATATTATCAAAGATGCTTGGTTTTGCTATTTTCAAAACTGTGCATTTGTGTCTGTAATGATAACACACCTTCTTCATAGCAAAAAATGTTATAAAATAAACATAAGAATTGAGAAAAAGACCTTAATCCCATTGTTCCTCTGTAAATCTATGTACACAGAGTCAGACCCCTTACCTCTTAAGTGCTACATTTCAAGAAGTTCAGTAAATAGAAGGTTGTTTGGAATGGAATAGGTCTGCACAAGGAGTAAATTTTGCGGAGGGAGAGGAAAGCAGTAAAATGAAAGTGAAACTTTTTGAGCACAGTACTCCACTTTCTTTATGTGTATAGCAGCCTGAGGGTTATCATTCTAACTCTCTTCCTTGAAGAGAAAAACCTGTAAGGGCAGGATGTAAAAGAGACCTAGTTTGGGAATATCTAGACTGTCAGTCTAAGTTTTTTTTAAAATATATTTTAACCACATCAGTTAACAAACATGGATGTTTAAGCAAATACAAGTATACATTATTTATTTATTTATTTATTTATTTATTTATTTATTATTTATTTATTTATTTATTTATTTATTTATTATTTTTTGCATTTATATACCGCTCCCATTTCCCAAAGGAACTCTGGGCGGTTCACACAAAAAGCTTAAAAACAAACAGTAAAATAATGTTATATAGTGTTATTGTTTTGGTTGAATAAAACTATTTAAATTGTTATTATTAAGGTAATTGTTATTTCGAGGATTGACTACTGCAACACACTCTACGTGGGGTTGCCCTTAACCCTTGTCCATAGACTCCAGCGGGTGCAAAATGTGGCGGCCAGACTGGTGGTGGGTGCTCGTAAATACAATCATATCACCCCAGTTCTGGCGTGACTGCATTGGTTGCCCGTTGCCTTCCGGATAAGGTTCAAGGTCTTGGTTTTGGTTTTCAAAACTCTCCACGGCTTGGGACCTGAATACCTGGCGGAGCGGATCCCCCAGAGATCAACTGAGGCCAGACCCATACGATCGTGGCAGGCACGCTCATTCAGGGTGGCAACTCCAAGAGAGGTGCGGAAATCGGTAACCCATAACCGCACCTTCTCTGTTGTTGCCCCCTCTCTTTGGAACCAACTTCCGAGTGAGCTGCGCCTTGTAGAGTCCCTGTCCGCCTTCAGAAAGGCATTAAAAACCCTGCTTTTCAAGGAGGCATATGGCGACCTCATTTCTGTTTAATTTTTTTTTTTGGTCCGCTGCTCTCTGCTGAGGGTTTTCCCTCTTTGCCATTTTTATATTTTATCTTGCTGCTGCTTTTCCATGTTCTCATTGTTCCTGTTGTTTTTCTGTGTTTTTAACTGCTTTTATTGGAAACCACCCTGAGTTCCTTTATGGAAAAAGGTTGCGGTATACAAATGCATCAAATAAATAAATAAATAAATAATTTTTCTCTTTCCAGTAAAGTACAACAGAACAGTTGTCCAAATATGAATGATTAACTATTAAACTGGAGATAGTTCACCTTGCAATAATTTGACAATTATCTATCTATGTATTTCTAATGGTGTATAACCTCCAAATCAGTAATTTTCTGATGTAACTGTAAAACTAATCTGAAAAGTTGTTATTTTAAAAATGAAACCTTCCTCTGGTTGTAAACATTAAGATTAAAACAACTCTAGCAAAAATGAGTCTCTATGTAGAAAATTATGATTTAAATTGAGCCTTACTGACTAGTAATTTAAATCAAACCCACCCTGCAACTGTCTTCAATCTCATTAACCTAAATTAGTTTGCTGTCAATTATGATTTTGTCTCTCAAATGTATAGTTAGAATTTCAACCTCTTTCTTTAAAAGACTGCATTCTACACTGGACCCTTGTATAACATAAATTTGTACAACATAAAAAATTCCAGAGATAGGGGAAATTTGCTTAACATAATCACCTATGGGGAAAATCTGTACAACATAAAAATGGGATCACTCCATTTTCAATGCATTCCTATGGGAATTTGTATAAAGGAAAATTTGCTTAACATAATTTCATTTGGAACGAATTATTTCCTTTATACAAGGTACCACTGTACTTCACTCAATAGAATTTATTTGTAAGTAAGGAAACTGAAAAGAAAAGGGAAAATGGGCCTTCTGTAGGTTACATCCAATGTTAGTCCTACATAGGGTAGATCCACTGATGTAAACTGGATTTATTCACAGCTAACTTAAATTCCACAGATTTCAATGCATCAGTTCAAGGTAGGCCTGACTTTGGGTTTAGCTATGTACAGTAGTACCTCGTAAGATGAATGCCCCTTAATATGAAAAACTCATAAGAGGCATGACATTTCCGGGAATAGGAAAACCTCGTAAGTCAATTTTTTTCATCGCAAGATGAATTTGATGCATTTCTATGGGAACCATGTTAAACCATGTTTCGTAGGATAAATTTTTCATAAAATGATTTGACCCATAGAATGAATTAAATTCATCTTAAGAGGCACCACTGTATTTCCAATATCTTTCATTTGATAATATGTCCAAACACATATCTTTTAAAAAATTGGATGGGCTACCATCTCCTGTGTCCTTATAGGCATATTTTCTTACAACCTGAACTGGGAATGTGTCAGTCTATAGGAATTATTAGATTATACATCTTGTCATTCTATGTAGGAATGTATAGAGGTTATTAGAGTTGCTGCTCAGCAGGTTTTCAAGGTCTACATGTTCTCCATCCCCCATTAAAAATAATTTTTAAGATTGCATAGTTTTTTAAGTGTGAACAATTAAGCAGATTCATGTGCTTCCAAGGAGAGAACAGAAGAAACAGGCTTTATGAAGATGATGCATTACTTTGTTTTTTAATTTAAAGCATTTTTTTAATTCCAGTAGTTCCAAACCTTGGGCTCCCGATTGTTCTGGGATTAAAACTTCCAGAAGCCTTCACTTCCTAAATTGTGCTGGCTAAGATTTCTGGGAGCTGTAGTCCAAAGACATCTTGGGAGCCACTTGTCTATTCCTTTTCTGCCTACCAGATGCCCTAAGCCAGGCATGTCCAAACTTCGGCCGGCCAGATGTTTTGGACCACAGCTCCCACAGTCCTTTGCTACTGGCAATCTAAGCTTAGAATTCTGGGAGTTGTGGTCCAAAACATCAGGAGGGATTAAGATAATTGAAAATGGGTTTGAAATATGAATGCAAGAGATTAAAAGCATTCCAACAAAGCAGATCCAAAGCATTTTGTAAAACCCACATTGTAAAATCCCATCCTAGAAATCGAATGTGTTTCATAACCACTATGCTACTACAGAGAGAGCCATGTGGTTTCTATTGAGGAACTTGAACTCCAGGCTGTCACATACACGTCTTTCAACCATTATGAAAAACCAAAACCTGCAATCTAAACTAAGCACAGAAGTAAACTGGAAGCTAGGACAATTGGTTCAATACCACTTTAATTCTGCATCAAAACACATATTGAGCAATCCCATGCCTGACGCATTTCACATTAACTGTAGTTTCTGGACACTATTCAAAGGCAGTACAACACAGAATATGAGGAGAGAAACAGAAAGAATTAGCTACCACACTGCTAAGTCTTAACTCCCAAATTCTAGATTATCTCCTCCAGAGGATTCATGCAACTATTTAAACAACAACAACGAAAGACTCAGTGCTAAGTTTTGACAAACTCTATAAGCTAATAGCCAAGAGGATGAAGGAGAGGTTTCCGGCTGCACTTTCTAAAACATTCAGGCAGTCCAGAACTATCAAGAAACAGCACCACAGCTGCCATATCAGCCATATGACCCTGAAATACACCATGACTGTTTCCGCAATCAAGACCCAGGAAGCCCATACTGTTTCTGTTTCAAACTAAGCCTGAACCCAGGTTCAAATTGATCCAGTTTATCAGCTTTCCCCGAGGAGACCCCGTTTCAACAACGGGGTCTGTTAAAGTATATAACCCTTTTATGTAGGTAGGGATGTGTTAGGTTCAAGGAAATATATAAACCACTAGCAGTGATTAGCAGCGTTGTGGAAGAATAAACACATTTAGTGATTATGGAGCTAGGAGACAAATGAACAAGGCAATAGAACTTAGTACAAAACTTATATTACATATGTAGAGACGACAAAGAGTAATATACAATAACAATATACAAAGCACAGGGTATAGAGAAAATACAACAGAGCGTGGGGAAAGCTGCCTCTCACCTTAGGTAGCCCCAATTTTACATTGGTTTGCTTAATAACTTTATAGACAAAGCAAAACGTTGTAAGTAAGCCAAGTACACACTACATGGGATGAGGTGATTTAGCTATACCACCTGTGCCTAATCATCCTGACCTTCCATTACAGATGATTCTTTACACCTGTGACTTAGACCTAATACACATTCTTGTCTAGCTCATGACATAGCATTTTACACAGGATCCATTCTGTAATGTGTTAAATATATATTACAGACATTTTGTCAAAACTACAATCCTTGACAGGGCCTCTGATTCTTTCCAGTTGTTTGGGATCATGTTAACTCAATGGAAGAACTAGGAGTCCTTGTTACAGCTCCACGAAACTGCTGTCAAGTTCTTGATATCAATGAGTTACAGGGTGGTTCTGGGGGTGTGAGGGGAAAAAAAACGGTAGTTTTTGAGGGGGGAAAGGACGACAATTTTTCATTAAGGCTGCCAATAAAAAATGGAAAACAGCCCACAGCCTCTGCAAAGAAAAACAAGTAGTAGAAATACTTAATTGATTAGCTGTACTGTATTTTGAACCTGTGAAAGCTGCTGAACTCTGTGTGTATGTGTGTACAGAAAAAGATATCCAGCTTATAACAGCAATAAAATCAAACAGTACTAAGAGACAGCAATCGCGATCGCTCATTCCTGAGTACAACTGCTGTTGCTGCCAGTTTGTTATTCAGAAGGAAGTGGAAACAAGCAAACCCCTAGCAGTGAACATCTAACTGCCCTGAGGCCTTGGTAGTTTACCATGCAGCTAGCACAAGATTCCCCCTCTCTTCCCCTGCCTCCCCTGCCACAGGTAGTGCACTGGCAAATTCTGAAATGATAATTATAACCATGAAAGTTCCCCAGGCGCTATCCCCTCACAAAAAATGCAGGGAGCTGGCTGATCCCTACCAACTAATGAGGAGTGTTGTTATTGTTGTTGTGTGCCTTCAATTTGGAACTGACATACTGTATAATGATCTGAACAAGACTTTCAAAGTCTGTGAGATGTTTAACCAGTTTTTTCGCCATTTCCACACCCCCAGTAAGCTTCCATGGCTGAACAGGGATTTGAACCCAGGCCTCCTGAGTTCTAGATTATCTATCCACTACACCGCACGGAGTATCATGAGGAAAATAGCGGTTGTAAAATTAATACCTCCTAACTGGCCACTAAAAAGGAAACAACCCTAAAATACAACATGCATTACAACAGGAATGGCTTCATGGCACAGTAGGAGCAATGTGGCACAGTGGTTAAACTGCAGCACTGCAGTTAAGACTCTACTCCCAATATCAGTTCAGTCCTGATGGGCTCAGGTAGCCTTTCCTCCTTTCAAGTTTAATAAATTGAATACCCAATTCATAAGCAGGGGGAGTGCTGGCACAATGTCTAGTCTCTACTATTAAATTCTAAGCCCCTCAGAGAGTGCTTTAGGCTGGGGACGGGGGTATATAGGCAGTAGATTTTACTTTGTAGAAATATATTGATTCCTGGGAAATCAAGCCAAAAACCAAAATTAAACAAAACAAAAAACATTGTGGCACTTCTAAACTCTAACTTCTATACAGTATTTTAAGATAAGACAAGATAAATCTTTATTGATCCCACATCTGGGGAAATGTACTTGTCACACTGCTTTTGATGTGAGAAGTCCCTTTAAATTCAGAAAAATCCATTTTTCTCCTAGGGAAGCTTCAGACCATCGGCAGATGATGTCATAGTCCCTCCAAAAGTCCTCAAGCTGTTTGAGTACAGAAGGGATGAGGATTCTCGGATATCGTAAATCTGCAGGGTCCCAGCCCCCAAAAAACACAATGGAAACTGCAGCTGCATGTCAGCAATGTGGCGTGCAAGGAAGAGATGCCCATACGGTATAGGCAAACACAGGGGCACCTCATTATGGAGTTTGGATTCTGAAAACTTCCTCCCAAGTGTAGGCAAAGGGTCCCTTCATTCCAGTTCCCCTTTGCTAACACAGTTGCATACACCCAGACCTGTACCCAAGATGGTAAAAGTAAAGTAACACAATGACACTCAGATGCAGTGTTGTGTCCCTGTCCTGCTGTTGTACTATAATCAGCCGTTGAATTACTCAAAATGTTTTGCTTGACCATGGTGACAAAAGGGGGAAAGGAGGGAGGCCAGTCTTTTTTTTTGGGGGGGGGACTCCTGCATTTTTCTTACGCCATCTCTTTTGCACCATAACACTACAAAAATGTCAGGAAGAGACCAGCATCTAAAAATGTATGGAATCTAAGTTAAGCCTCCCTTCTCCCTGGCACAACTAGCATGGCAGTGACTCATACTAGTATAGGATTACATTAGTGATGTGCATCACCAGCTCAGCATCAATGCCAATGCATTTATATGCATAATATCTGTTCCCACCGCAACAGAATGAATGATGATTTCCACTCTCAACTAACTTGTGTAGCTCCAGCATAGAATGTTATTTTCTGGACCTATCTGTCCACAGGAACTCTTGACAGCCAAATAGTATATAATTACTGCTGTCTTACTATCCTCCTCAAAATAAAGTTGGTAGATCTCCTGATTCATTGCTTCCAGCTAACCCTTACAGTTTTCTCTTTGTTTTGCTCTGTTCTTAAGACATCATAATTACTTGCTCGAGTTATAATCCAAATAGCAGGAAAAGGCAAGGAATGCTATTGGAAGGTATAAACAATGTACTCATCCATACAGTAATCCACTGAAATGCTTAACCACATTGTACTTGAATTTATAAATACTTTTTTTCAAGGAAAAAAGAAGTAAATTTCCTCTAAGAAGTACCTTCTACATGAATCAAACGTTCTCTGATTGCTTTTCCAAAGGAAAAACAACTCCCCCTGGTCTTATAAAATAATTCACTGAAATGTAACCAGTACATAAATAAATCAGATTGAAATAAAGTCAGTGTGAAGTATGTGCCATTATACAATTTGTTCCATAAATGAAAAAGAGAAATATCAGCATAGTTTATGGTCCACATCTATTATTAAAATTTACTTATTTTACCATTCAAAGCATAGCGTTTCATTTTGGAGTACTATTTTCCTTTTTCCATTACTGTATCATTTATGATACTATAAATATTCCATTCACTAAAACACACACACACACACACACACACACACACACACACACACACCTTAAAGACTTCAATTTACTATGTTTTTTCATGCAGAATTGTGCCATCAGATGCCTAAAATGTTTTGTTAGGTTAATAGGTTGTGCAGATATCCATGGGCCAATGTATATGCAAGTGGGGCTGCAGAAATAGGTGTGCATGCATGCAAGCAAGCACTGTGTCTTTATATGAATCTACCATACATGGCTACACAAGACCTTGTGTTCATGACCACTTATAACTTTGTGTTTATATCTCTCCTAGTGTAATTGCACTGACACTATGTTATCAATTGTTAGTTTTATTGTTGCCTTCTAATGTCATAAGGCAGGCATGTCCAAAGTCAGGAACGGGGGCCAAATGCAGCCCGTTTTCAAATTTTGAGCGGCCTGTGACCTCTTCTCCCCACCGGCTCAGGCTGTCATGCATCTCCACCAGCTGGCCCCTCCCCATACCAGATGGAAACGTCAGCTTGCAGTTTTACAGTTTGCCTGCCCTCCCTGCCTCTTTCCATCCCCCTAGACACCTGCCCACCCTACCCTACCCTGGCTGTGTTGCTGCAGCGTACTCCCCGCTTCCTTGCATCTCCTAGAACAGGCATGCCCAAACTTTGGCCCACCTGATGTTTTGGACCACAACTTCCAGAATTCTAAGCTTGGATTGCCAATGGCAAAGAACTGTGGGAGTTGTGGTCTAAAACATCTGGAGGGCCGAAGTTTGGACATGCCTGTCCTAGAAGCTTTGCAAAGTCCAGCCCGGGGGGCCAAAGGCAGTTGAATGGTTGGCTCCCACACATTTTCACTTCACCAAATCTGGTCCTCCTTGCAAAAAGTTTGGACACCCCTGACATAAGGTATCCCTCAAGTCCCTGAATCTCAAACTGAATACAGTATGTCTTAATTGGAATGGACTGTATATGGTCTCTCCTTACTGTAAGCCGCCTTGGGTCCTTTTCTAAGGAGAAAGGTGGGGTAAAAATACTCAAAAATTAATAAAATAAATAAATGTGTATGTGCATACATATATGGGTGCTAGGGAGAATCACAAACTACTTATGGTCCTATTTATTCCACACAAATTCCATCTAAATGAGACTTAATTGAGAATGTAACCACTTCTCCCACTACAAGTTTTAGGAAGTAGAGCAGATGTTAAACACTATTCTGAATGGGTTTACAGAAATTATATGGCAGAGCTTCTGCCACCTCTTGGATTTCATAGCGTATGAAATACATTGTTTCCTACAGTATGGTGTTTCCTATACCTGCACACATGTTTGGGTTAGTAAAAAGAGCTTCGATTGTTAAGAAATATTATAGGAAAACATTTTTCGCTTTCTACAATAAGGCAATTACTGTAGGAATTTTAAACATGCTTATTTTGCCATATACCTGTATATTACTAGTACAACACTGTCTCCTACAGGCAATTGTGTAAATTGCACATGCTTCCTATTTTTTTTTCTAAAACTTTTACTGAATCATGCAAATTGTTAACTATTGGTAGTCGTCTGTAGTGGCTGAAATCATTTTTTCCTTTTCCTTGCCAAGTTTACCAAATTTTGGTGCAAATGAGCTTTTCAGTTTTTTGGTAACTAATCTTTTAAAACAACAAGCCATTTCCAGACGGCTCAGTGAGCATGGGTAATGTGTCGTGCAATGGATAAGCATAATGGATTAGGGCTCAGGAAACCAGCTCTGCCATGAAAATTCACAGGGGTGGGGGTGGGGAGCAGAGGGGTTGGAATCGGTAAGACTGTTCTTTAAATAGCTCACCTATTTATGAAAACACTATTAGGGTAACTGTAAGCCAGTTCTGACTTGACAGCATGCTGCAACTCTGAGCAGCATATTTGAGATGAACTGCCTCCATCAGAACATAAGAACATAAGAAGAGCCATTCGGGATGAGGCCAAAGGCCCATCTAGTCCAGCTTCCTGTATCTCACAGTGGCCCCACCAGATGCGTCTGGGAGCGCATGAGATTAGATATCTGTCTCCTGATACCACTCTCCTGCATCTGGCCCTTGAAGTACCCTGGTTTTAAGCCTGGAGATTACACATCTCCATCATGGTTTGTAACCTGTGATGGACTTTTCCTCCAGAAATCTGTCTAATTCCCTTTTGAAGGCATCCAGGCCATATGCCATCACCACACCCTGTGACCGGGAGTTCCACAGACAAACAACACAATACTCCAGGTGCGGCCTTACTATCGATTTGTACAATGGCATTATAATGTTGGCTGTTTTATTTTCAATCCCCTTTTTGATAATCCCTAGCATGGAATTGGTCTTCTTCACCGCTGCCACACATTGGGGAGACACCTTCATGGAGCTGTCCACCAACACACCAAGATCTTTCCTGATTTGTCACAGACAGCTGAGAGTGCATGAGCTGGTTTTAAGTGATCCTATGAATTAATAATCCTTCTGTTAATACCCCTACTCACGTCAAGAAAACCAAGAATTGGCTTTCTATAGTGACTCAATCTATCTTCTATTCAGCTTTCCTCTTTCCTTACTGCCTACACTTTTCCCCCGAGATAACCAGTGTGGTGATGGACCAGGATTCCAGTTATCAGGGTTTGAATCCTCACTCAGGCTTGGAAGCTTATTAGGGGAGTAGAACTGGTAAAAACCACTTGTTAAATATGTCACTCGCTATAAATCGGTTCTGACTGGACGGTCCACAAGAACAATTTTCCACCAATATTCTCTTTTCCTATGCATCCTGTCTTCTGGTGATATGCTCAAAGTATAGCAGTCTTAGTCATATTAGCTTCTAGTAAGGCTTCATATGACCTAGGATAAATTTATATGTCTTTCTTGTAGTCAATTAGTATTGAGCCACCTGTGAACATTAGCATCATTCTGGCAGACGTTGACCTTGTTTCAAAACCCATCAACTACACCAACCCTCCTATATTTTATCTCTCATTCCACCCACCGTGGAAATGTGGGTTCTAACAGATTATCCTCATGGCCAAGATAAAACAAACCTAAAGGAAAGAAATTTCCCCTTCTCAGGATAAGGAAGTTGGTGCATTTTCCAGTTTTTGCAGTTATTAACGGAAAACGCAGGTATAACTGGAATGCCTTGGGCAGATTCCTATTCCACTCGCCATAGCACAAAGTTACACCTGAAGGAGTTTATAGGACATTATACTCAGGCAGTTTGCATTGCCTCCGTGCCTGTAGAACGCGCTTCAAAACTGCACCTGCGGAACCACTTGCTGGATATGACTTCCACCTTGGTGCAAACTTCAATGACACTTGTGCAATGCTCAGTTACAGAAGCATAGCTATTATTTATTTATTTTTATTTTAGAGTATTTTTACCCTGCCTTTCACCTTGGAAAAAAAGACCCAAGGTGGATTTCAACCACTATGACCACAACCTATTCTTTCTTTTAATTAATATTTTCTCCTCTGCATGCTAGTGTGTTCAGCATGTAGGTTCTACCTTTTGTTTTTCAAATTTTAAAAAATCCAAATACAAAAAAGGGGTTATTCACAGCCTCTAATATCACAGAAAGGAAAGTTGAAACAAACACTGTATTTAAGAAATTCTATCCACCACCTGAAGGTCAAGTTATATCGCAGGGAACGTGTTGATAGAATCCAGTGGTGGGTTTTTGTTTTGTTTTTGTTTTTGTATCTAAGAAATCAAACATGAAATAGAAGAACAGGCATATATGTCTTCAAAACTGACCAAAACTGAACTTTAATGTCAACCTGAATGTTAAAGAGTGGTTTTGCTTTAAAAGCTAAGATATGCAGAGCTAATTATTTGCTATTTGAATACATCCTTTGTTACTCGTATTTAAAGATTTTGTGGAACACATTTGGGGCTCAAAGAATTATGCCTTATTCATAAAAATCTAGATTAAGAAGATTATGGTAATACTAACAAAATTAAACTAACCTCCACAGAAAATTCCTTCACTGGCAAATGCAGGTGTAATTAACTCAAAAATCCCTTTTTCCTAGAGATAAAATGGGAGAGGGTCACTTCTACCTTCAAAAGGTAAAATACAAACTTTATCACACATTTCGTAGTTTAATGCTTTTTTATAACTCAAATGCCACATAACTCTATCTTTAGTCTTCTGTAATTCATATGTACTTTCATTGGGAACGTATGATTTTTCTAAAATGAACCCACCCCTGCACTGCCTTAGCTCTCGGGACTTGGGGTATATAAAAGTTAAGTTGCTGGAGGGCCGGCCACTAGTGAGATTGTTCCCTTGGGATAGTAATGGGGGGGGGGACATGAAAGCAAGAGCCTCTTCCCAATGATTTGAATTACAGAGACCTGGCCTGATAAATCTTGGGCAGCTCATCCTTTGTAGCCTGCTCACCTGGATTCTCTGGGGCCTGGGGGTGGGGATGGGGAAGCACAGCCATAGTGGTCTACTATGATTCCATCACCCTTATTAGGTGCCAGGTCCCATAGCCTGTTGGGTTCAAGTGGATGTACAGTAGGACCCCTGTGTCCCCTGATCCATTAACCACTGATTCAGTTATCCATGGTTGGCAGAAGAAAAATTTAAATAAACAATTCAGCTGCTGGAAAGCAAGCTACTGTCACAAACAGCAGCTGTAAAGCAAGCTACTGTCACAAACAGCAGCTGTAAAGCAAGCTACTGTCGTAAAACAGCAGCCGTAAAGAAAGCTACTGTCACAAACAGCAGCCACAAAGCAAGCTACTGTCGTAAAACAGCAGCCGTAAAGAAAGCTACTGTCACAAACAGCAGCCACAAAGCAAGCTACTGTCGTAAAACAGTCGCCATAAAGCTACTGTCACAAACAGCAGCCATAAAGCTACTGTCACAAACAGCAGCCACAAAGCTACTGTCACAAACAGCAGCCACAAAGCAAGCTACTGTCAAAAACAATTCAGCTGCC
>JAHTLZ010000015.1:40064744-40090493 GCA_023846285.1 Phrynocephalus versicolor | reverse complement strand
CAGACAGACAGACAGACAGACAGACAGACAGACAGACAGACAGACAGCTAAGGAGCCATAGGTGAGAGTTTGATTCCTCACTGTGCTTCCTTGACAGGAGTGAACTCAATCTGTATGGTTCATTCCAGCTCTCCAGAGAACTCCCATAATCCCACAAGTAGAAATTTTAATCTCATGTTAACTGTAGCATACCAGACAAATGGAAAGCTGTTACAACATACTAAATTTTTGATTCAACAACACTGGGGATAGGTGTACCAGACTCCCATGTCTGATACACTTACATCCCAAGTTCAAAGTACATCTCTAGTTCAAAATACATTCCAAGAATGTAACTAGAAAGCATGAACAGTTGATCTACGCACATGCATGTGCACATAGTCCTTTCCATGCAGTACTATGTGTAATAATGAGCCTTAAAAGTCCTTATAACCCTTTGATCAAGAGGCTGTACTTGGAGGGAAGTAGACCCCTTCAACACCTTGAGTGTTGAACTCACAAAAATCTGGATAACCAAGAGAACAGTATTTATTTATTTATTTATTTATTTATTTATTTATTTATTTATTTATTTATTTATTTATTTAAAATAAGTGAATGGCCATGTTATTCTGACTTGTGTAATTCAAGAATGATGGTTTGGGATATCTAAAAAATCATTTGAGATTGTAGAGACATGAAAATCCTATCTTTTAATTTAAACTAAATGAGTAGTTTTGAATGAAAGAGGAAACAAGTGTTATCTTCTGATATAGACACAGTTGCACAAATGCCTGCCTTTTATTTATTGAACTCCACATTCTTTGTCCTGTTTTAAAAAACATTTTTCAGACAGCAGCAAGAGGCAGTTATCAAAAAACCACTGTCCCTCTTGATACATCCTGGGAAACTATCCCCTTGGTGGCTTGAATTATACAGATGTGTATTAAATAATAATGCGGTAATGATTCAATATTCCTCTGTGTTTCATAAAAGTCCCAAGTGGTGGTTTAAAATGCATGCCTTCTGGCCAAAATTAGAAAAGATTGTCATTCTCCTGCTCAATTTGTCCACATACGGTATAAACAAAGTGAATTTAACAACAACATTCTCTACTTTCACTTTCTGGCTGAAATTCATGAACAAGTCACAATAGAGTAGGCTCAATTCCTCCGTAAGTTCCAATAATTCAATGGACCTCCTCTAGCTGTGACTCACCACACCACCATATTTCAGCTACTGTGGTGTCTTGCTACCCTTTAGTCAATGGTGCCAGGCTATTCTTTGTCTCCTCCCTCCCCGCTCCCCTCCCCATACCAAAGCAGCAAAGACTTTAAATGCCTAGTTCAATCCAACCAGTTATAACAGTTCAGCACAGGTAGCAGAGAGGAAAGATTTAGTGCAGCTCACCTCATGACACCTCTCTCATGAAAGTAAATATCAATGGGTAGGTGGGAGAAATGTGAGAGAAACACACATGCTGCTATCATAACTATTTTAATCTCAAGCCACAAGGGGTCAAACCAAGCTTCTGCACACGGCACTGAGGAGAAACTGCCCAGAGACAGAACAAAATGTGTGCTCAAGTCAGGGACAGAAGTGGTGAAACCTTAACAAGAGCTGTGTTGTTATGTTCATCTGAGGTCAGCAAGGAAGATGAAGGATGAAGGGGCTCTCTTTCATCATCACATAGGAACTACAACTGTCTCCACAATTTCAAATATTTTTCTAATATCCCAAACCATCTCTCTTGAACTGGAACAGCCAGAATTGTAAAAAGGTTTGTCTTGAGCGTGAGAAGCAAACTGTCAAAATTTCTACTGTGTTAAGATGGGCAGGGTTTTGATGTGTGAATATATTTGTGTAACTTTTATGCTAAGCAAATATCTATGGTCTGAAGTCTGCTATTAGGTCATTCCCATTTGCAGATAAACATAGGTGTGGAAACATTTTCATTTAGTTATTGCTTTTTAAACAATGATTTGAATCAGGAAAGAATAAATCAGAAGAATGAATACAGAAGTCATGTTTAAATAAGCCAAAGACTGTTTAAATTAACTAAATAAAGATTACATCAAACACAGGTCATGAATTACTGTACATGCGAGATAGAACTATACACCACTGACTCTCAAAGACAGCATGGCTGTTTTATTTGTGATCTTTATACTTTACTGTATTTCACATGATATGTCTGAAGATGTGGACTTGTTCACAAAAGCTTGCAATAAAATATAATGGTTAGTCTTTAAGGTGCCATAAGTTTTTTCTTTTTGTATTCATTTTTGGTTGCTCTCTATATTTCACCACTACTGTACTTAAGATTAAGTAGGCAACATACTCCAATTTAGTTTTTCCCATATAAAACAATTGAAGTGACTAATAAATGCTCCATTAAAAATTAAGAGGTACTAACATTAATTAAACATGCAAAAACAAATGGCCAGACAGTTCAAAATTTCCATAGGAAAATCTGACAAGAGGCTGGAAGCTTGTCATACCATTTGGAATTACGTAGCTGTTCAAGTGTCCTAAAGAGATTCCATAATCAACGCACCACTATTGAAAAAACTCTCTTCGGTCTGCCCATTCTATACCATTGGAATATAATGTGGAACCTCTAGTCTCAATCCGAACACTCAAAATAAAGCTCATGTAAGATAGAGGTGGAAAACATGCAGCCGCCAGGCTACTGAAGGATCCCAGTTCCCATCATCCCCAGTCAGCTTGGCCAAAGGTGACAGATCATATGAGCTGTACTCTGACTTTATATGGGGAGCCACGAGTTTCCCCTTCATGCTGTTCTCAGGTTTTCTGGGACCGAGACCACTCATCACATTGAAGCTAAAAAGTGTCACTTTTGAATCAAAACAAATTGGGAGCCAACAAAGATGTCAATCCAGTCCATGGGGCCACAGCTTAAATTTGCACAGAAATATTAGGAACCATCTGGAATTTTCTAAACTCTCACCAAAGACAGGCCCACACAGAGTCCATGACAGTAGCACAATCTTTATGCAGCTAAAGACCCAAATCAACAAGTCCAGGTCCAATTTCTCAGAGAAAGGCCAGAGCTAGAGCGGCAGCAACAGAAAGCAGCAAAGAGTTATCTCTGCCACAGGAGAACTGGAAGAAATGTCTTCCGAAAAAAATGTCCTCCATCAAAACTGAAGCTCTTATTTTCTTCATCTCAACATTCAGAGAGATCTAACTTTTGGGGGATGGGCATTTGGAGGTCAAAGCTGGCATGTATAATGTGTAGCCTGCATAATTAAATTATAAAACCTGCAGACGAAGCAGAAACATTTCTGTTGCAGACCACAAATTTCTGAACCCTGGCTATAAATTACCATGATACACATGATGCAGCTAATTGGGCAGCTTCCTTTCTGAAGAGGAAGTTAGGACTAGGCCAGGCTACAAAGCCTTCCTCTTTAGCCTTTTCTCCCATATTTCAGCAGCAGTATGTCAGGGAGAACATGGGTAATTATGGTATTTGTAATAAAAAACAAAAACAAAACCCAGAAACAAGTATATAAATCACAAGCCAAAAAGGAGTCAACACACACACAAAACCACTAGGCTGCATCAAGTGAAATAAAAATGTTACTCCATTTTTTGTCAGACCTTACTGAATAAAGCTCAGGTTCAGGACTTCTGAGGGTCCAGGGTCTGTGAGACTCCACAGCTTTTCTCCCAAAGCAAGCCCTGGAGGTACCAGTTCATCCTCCCTAGGACGACGATTTAATCAACAGTACATTTTGCTCTATAGGCTGCACTTTCCTCCCTCAAAAGTAAGGGGAAATCTCTGTGTGTCTTGTAGAGCGAGTAGTCACCACTACATATATACCACAGATTTTCATTTAGAGAGAAGTTACCTACATGAAGCATCTCTCGTCCCCTGCCGCAGCCGGGATTCCACAGTTTCAATCACCTCCTTTGCAAAGAGGCTTCCTACAGGGAGTCTCTCACCCGCCCTCCCCTTCTCCAGCCAAGATTCCCCTGTCAAAAATCACCTCATTTGCAAAGAAGTCTCCTCCACTGAGCCTCTGTCCTCCCCTTCTGCAGCCTGGATTCCCCAGTCCCAATCACCTCATTTGCAATCCTCCTCTTTTACAGTTTGGATTCCACAGTCACAATCACCTTGTTTGCAAGCCTCCCCTTTTGCAGCCTGGATTCTCCCACCATGAAACCTTAGACTAAACATTTTTTTCTTGTTTTCCTAATCTAAAAATTAGGTGCGTCTTATGGTCAGGTGCATCTTACAGAGCAAGAAATACGGTATCTCAAGCCCTTGACATATAAAGAAAAGTGAGCTGAGTGCACATCCTACATACTGTATTCAATTTGTTCACACAAAGCTACTTTCCACAGGGGCCAGACCTCTGACTCCACTGTCTTCTACCTTGTGTTCAGAGCTTTCATGAATAAATGAGCATCCCCTCTTCAAACCTCCCCTTGGCATGCACTACATGATAATGGAGGATGTGGGGGTAGAACATTCTCATTTCTCATATGGTTAGTCCACGAAGATGCTGAATGACTGAAGAGAGCAGCGATTCCCAACCTTTTTCAAGTTGCAACCCCCTTTTATAATAGACACCCAGCCTGTGTTTGTGTAAAAAATCATTTTTCATGGGGTAAAATCATCTATTCTCAGAAACAGGTAGCTTCTTTTCCCCATAAAGGGCCTATTTCTCAGACTGCAGTATCCCATTCAAAAAGGTCAAGGAAAAATTATTTAACAAGGGTTACTGTACAACACATTTAAGGTGACCCATAACCCCAAGAACACACTTTGGGACCCCTTGGGGTCACAACCTCCTTCTTGGGCAACACTGGAATAGAGCTAATCTTACTAAGACAACATATTCAGAGAACAGTCCTTTCCCCCATTCTGATCTCACCCTTTCTGCATCTTGAAAGCGACACTATGAGTGCAGCCGGAGAGATACACACAGACACCTTCAAAAACAAAGGAAACGCATGAAGAAGGCAGGGTGGAGAAATTCCATTCTCCTTTGAACTTGAGCAGGATGCAGACTAGTGTGCAAACAAATACAGAGAATTATAGAAGCTTTATCTGATGTTTAATCTCATTGTTGTTCTTAGACAACTCAGCTTAAATCAAGCATGTGGGGCTCAAAATAGTACTATACAGCTTCATAGATCAAGATAACTTCTTGCAGATCAAGGGCACTTTACAAAACCTGCAAACTGCAACTAAGGCTGCTTTTACACGACCCCTAAAATCCAAGGCAAAGCGCTCCCAGATGCGGAGCTTAAAATTGTTTTCCCACCAGCTGTGGACTTTTAAAAAAATTAAGTACGACTAGAGATGGGCACGACTTAGCGGAATTCCCGTTTCCGTTTTCGTTACTCGTTTCCGTTACGGAACGGAAACGGTAACGGGAATTACTCCGCCAGAATTCAAACTCGAACCGACTAAAGAATAATTGGGTCTGATTTTTCGTGGTCGTTCCTGGCATCGCGGCGATCCCGCGATGCCAAGCGGCACAGAAAAAAAGTTTTTAAAAGTTAAAAAAAACCCGATTCCCGGCCATTCCGGCCAAAAAAGCAGGCGGAAATATGCCTGGCCTGCCTCTGAGAGTGCACCTACCAGAGGGGTGGTTTCTGGGGGGAGGGTCCCAGCCTCCCCCCCTCTCCTCCTGTCCTGTCCTGTGCTGCTCTGTTGGACTCGCCGCCGCAGGCTCGCACCAGCAACGGCGGGGGGGGGGAGTCTCACCGCCGGCCGCCGCAAAAGCAGAAGCGGCACAGAAAAAAAGTTTTAAACTCCCCCCCCCCCTTCCCGGCCCAAAAAAAAAGCAGGCGGAAAGCCTGTGCATGTGCAGTAGTGCACCTACCAGGGGGGGGGTTTCTGGGGGGGGGGGTCCCGGCCTCCCCCCCCTCCTGTCCTGGGCAGCCGGACTCGAGTCGCCACGCCATGCCATGCGGTGCGGGCGGTGGATCCAAAATGGGGCGGCGACCGCAATATTTTTTTTGAAATCGTGGAGTGGTCCAAAAACACACAGACACAAGCACCACAGAAACATGCGAAAATTGCTATGCTGCTGCCAGAATTTTTACAGTAGCAGTGGTGGTTTTTCTTGCAACAAAATGTCTCCTCCGGCTCCCCTGTCCATTGATTTTATTTTATTTTATTTTATTTACACCTGCGCAATGATGGGCTGGCCAAGTGGCCATGTGGGAGTGGACCATGCAAATTTTTGGAGCCATCCCACCAATCGCATGGCCACTTGGCCACTGAGACTTCTGGGATGTGCCAAAAAACCCACTAAACCCTGCCCTAGCCCCCTATCCCTAACCCTAATCCTTGATTCCTTACTCATACGCCACAGTACACAGTCCTATTAGTGGGTCAGAGAGGCACCCAGAGGTGCACCCCAAATCCCCAATACTCACCCTAACCTCACCAGTAACTAGCCTAACCCTAGCCCTTGCGCTAACCCTGTTGCCTAAGCCAGATCTGTACTTGCATTGCACTACACGCAAGTACAATTCCCTTCTTGGTGAGACACAGTGGGTGCAGAGTCTGCCAGTCCGCCACTTGTGGCTCTGGCTGACTCCTCCTGCAGCAGCAGTGCCATGCAAACCATGCCCTCGAGTGCTGCTTGTGTCTCACTGTCACCGACTGTTGCAGGGAAGGCACCCCAAAAAGAGGGGTGCCTCTGCCAGTCTGCTGTGTCTCTGCGTGCAACTTGGTATGCATATCCATATGGCTATGCATGCCCTTTTGCAGCAGCAGGTGAGGAGAGGAGACCCCCATGCCATGAGGAGTCTCCTGGAGCCTGCTTTCCCTTCCTAGCGGGTGAGGAGAGGAGGCACCCACCCCCAAAAAAAGAGGTGCCCCCAGGAGCCCGCTTCCCCTACAGCGGGCCAGAGGAGGCACCCACCCCACAGAGGTGCCTCCAGGAGCCCGCTCCCCCCAAACCAGTTTAACGACAGACGAAAAAACGAAAAACGAAACGACAAATTTTTGCGAAGTTTCGCGAAAAACGGAAACGAGCCGACACGGGCCGCCTCCGACACACGACAACTCGAAAACGTCATTTTCCCTAGTCGTGCCCATCTCTAAGTACTACCATGCCCACCTAAGCGCGCCCCAGTGCAATTTAAAAGTAACTGGTCTCCGGAGGTAAAAACATTTCTGATGCAGATTATAAAGCTGTAGATGCCAGGCTCTCCTCGCCTTCTGTTTGATTTTTTGTCCCCGCAGCCCCTTTAACAGCCTGGAATCCCTACGGGGCTGCTGTGATGGCAGACAGAGGTGAACGGAGGTGAGGCTGCATTCTTTTCTCCCTTTTTTTCTCCCTCTCCTCACGCAGACAGGAGCAATGGAGTGCGGAAGGGTGGGAACACAGGAAACAGAACAAATCCCCATGATCTCTGGTCTGAATTTAAGTTGCCAGCGGATTTTAGAGGTCGTGTAAAAGTGCCCTAAGTTCCACATGTCCTAACTGTGACAGAGAAACACCTACACACTCCAAAAAAGGCAACAGCAGCTGCCAATGCCACACGCACCATCCCACGTGCTTTACATATGGCAGCCCAGAAGTGCACTGCTTCTCAATCCAACTGATGTTCCTTAATTCAGGGATAAAAAGTAACTTTCAAAATGTATGCAATGTTACAATTACATTCAAATCAACCTAAACAACCTCTCTAGCTGATATCTGCTTCCCACGCAGGGAAACACAGGAATATTATATGCAGACCAGAAATAAAACTTTTAGTATATCCACTTGTATTTGTCTTATGACTGTAAAAATTAAACATCTGAAACCCAGCTGCACAGTTAAACAGTGTAACTTTTAAAAATGAAATACAGTGGCACCTTGTATAACGGAATTAATTCGTTCCAAATGAAATTATGTTAAGCAAATTTTCCTTTATACAAATTCCCATAGGAATGCATTGAAAACGGAGTAATCCCATTTTTATGTTGTACGGATTTTCCCCATAGGCAATTATGTTAAGCAAATTTCCCCTATCTCCGGAATTTTTTATGTTGTACAAATTTTATGTTATACAAGCTGTCTGTTATACAAGGTACCACTGTACCACAAATCAAAACATCTTTGTAAGCATACTCTGTTGCACACCAGGCCAGGCAACAGGTAATGGATAGATAAATGTCTTATCTTACAGCAATTCTGCTCCAAAAATTATGCTATCTGCATAACTGTGCAACAGGACTTCACTCATTACACCGTATTTTCATTGGGAGCAGCAATAGGTTTAGAGTCCAAACAGTGTGTAACTCTTCCATAATGGATCGCAAACCAAAGTCTGTCTGCCTACCTAAGGGATTTATTTCTTGACTTTCAGTAGGCTCCCGGGCCAACTCCCAAGGTCATCTTTATTCCTATTTAATTGCATATGCCACATTTTACTTGAAAAACTGTTCATTACATATGAGCAGTTGGACTTGGAAAGTATTTCAACAAAATGCAGAGCACATTTTTAAAACATGCCTTCAGACCATCAGGGAAATACTGTATGTTTTCAGTACTCTGTGGCTGTTTTGTTTTCTAAACAAAAAATAGAACTTCCTGTTATTGCTCCCAATTATCATTTACTTCACCTACTTCAAGGAAAGGACTTCTACTTCAGTCTACTGAATGCAAAGCATGATAATAAGGATGCAAACTTTTCCTTTGAAATAAAAAGGGGAAGCCATGTCACAATTACAAAATACAAAAACAACACTACCCTATAGGTCAGTGTTGGCGAACCTATGGCACGGGTGGGCATAGCATTCCGTGGGCACCCGACATTGCCCCTTCACAGCCACCTGTATTCAGGTTAAATTTTCACTTTGTGAAAAATTAGTGCATTTTGAATCGCAGTTTGGGCACTAGGTCTCTAAAAGGTTTGCCATCACTGCTATCCTTTCTACAAGACAATGAAAATGTGTCTGCTTTTTTATCCAACTTGGAGAGATTCTGAATATTTTACTAGACTGATTTTGTACTGAAAAATCACATTATCAGAAATTCTGTTAAGTGCTGCCTTCTTGAATGAACTTGAAAATATAAACAGCACAGCATAGTGTTCACTAGAGATGGGCACGAAACGAACAATTTTTCGTTTCCGTATTTGTTTTTTCGTTTTGTTACGCAACAAAACGACAAACGAATTTTGTCTCCAAAATGAAACGAAACGAACAGAAACACCGGAAATTTTGTCGTGTGTTTTGTTTTCATTACTGCAATACAGTGAACTGCTTTAAATGCTAAAAAAACACAAAAAATTGAAATAAATGCTAACAAAACGGTAATGAAACAAACGAAAATGAAAACGATTTTTTTGCAAAAATTCTCGAAAAATGGAAACGAACCAAAACGGACCCTCCAAATGACAAACAAAACGTCATTTTTTTGATTCGTGCCCATCTCTAGTGTTCACATCTTTGTTAGCAATCAGCTTGTCCTTGTTTTCTGTGTGTACACGTGTTTGTTTAGGAGAAAAGCAATCATTTTGCACTGCCCCTTTTTGTGAAATGAAGAAAACATAACATGGAAGGAGGTAAAGTGAAGGAGGCAAGCACTTTCATGATCAATGGACAATATCTGACAAGTTGTCCCACCATGCATGGATGGACGGTCTCAACAAGAAGTATGCATGTTTCTTGCCAAGCAGCTGCTGAAAACTCCTGGGTATTGCTTATGAAAGGGCAGTTCATACTAAATTAACTCCCTGGGTTTGTTTGTTTGTTTGTTTGTTTGTTCAACTTGCATACCAACCCATAGTGCACACACACTCTGGGTGGTTTACAACGTTATTAGAAAATCAGATTAAAGCTGCATTGCAAAATACAAATTAGATGAATAGGTCTAGCCAATTATTTAAAGTAAATACAAGGCCAAACAAACTTAATGCATTGTTGCTGTGTTTTTGTACTCTGGTTTTATCACTGTGTCACACACTGTTTCACAGATTCCAGGCAAAAATCAAAGAAAAATGTTACATGTTATGTTACATTAAAATATGAAAGTTAGTCTTTAAAGTGCCACGTTTTGTGTCTTTTGTTTTGTTCTGTTTTTCTTTGATTTTTGCCTGGAATTCTTGAAAAGACTAACACGGCTACCCTCTCCAACACTGTTTCAAACAAAGTGATAACTCTATGGTTCAACATATAAAAGCAAAAACTAAAAGAAGTTTACTTTGTTCCTTTAAGCTACTGGTGTACTGTATTCCAATCCGCTGTCCTCAACCCATGGCCAGACTATACAGTTTTATTTTAAAGATGACCTGGTAACATTTATATATCTATGTCATCCTAATAAATGTAGGATCAAGACAGAATGAATTACTTTCAGTTGCGGGATAACTTTTTAAAAAGTTAAAAATACATTTTTTAAAAGTGAAAATATTAACTCTGTCTTCATTTATGTCAGAAGCACCACAGTACAATTAATAAGTAAGTCAGGATAATTTCTGGCCAGTAACAGGCAAGTATAAGAGCATTTGATGCAGCTAATCTCAGCTCTTCCCTGGTACCCACTGAAGGTAGAATCACTGACACGGGTGTGAGGTCATCTATTTTAATTCAGAGTAAGTATGCATTTGATGTAGATTTTTTGTATCTTTCAGTATTAGTTGTTGGGGGTGGCTGGGCTAAATGCGCACTAGATAATAGATTTTATCAGTCCAAAATGCTTTGAAATTAAATATTAAATTGATACATGTTTGAAAAACTTTTAAACCTCTTCCTATAAAACCCAACAGAATATGTCTGTGATGATTCTCAGTCATCCAGATGAGTTTATCCGGAAGCTGAGTCATGGCAACTGGACTTCTTTTCTTGAGAGATTGAAACATTTCGCTGCTCATCCAAACAGCTTCGTCATTCTGAGGAAAGCTAGTTGCGAGTCATCCATTTTATAGTTCACTTTGACCTCATGTCACCCTGGTCTGAAATAGGCTCATAAGATGAACAATGCCCTGAATAGGCTCGTTAGGTGGACAATAGTCTCAATAGGCCATTAGGTGAACAATGGCCTAACGTGCTGAAACCCATTTGTCTGGGTATTGTTGAAATCACTGTCTGATAAATAGCAGATAGAATGCGCTTGAGCTCCCCATCTCTGTTGACTTGAGAGATTTTCAGTACTCACCTGAATGGCTTCCCTGACTCCTCTCTCAAACCACCTATCTTCTCCAACTATCTTAAACACCTAGCTTCACCTATCTTAAACAGGAGGCCGGCCCAACATAGGAGGGGTAACAGCTGAGGACCAGAATCAGCAATACACCTCCACTTGAAGGACAAAGGGCACTCTTTCAAAGATGAGGATGTATACATATTAGACAGAGAAGATAGGTGTTTGAGGGAGGGGTCATGGAAGCAATTCATGTGAGTATTGAAAACCCCTCTCTCAACAGAGGTGGGGGGGGCTCAAGCACACTTACTTATCAGGCAGTCATTTCAACAATCCCAAGATAAATAAAAAATACTTCATACCTTCACCACCAAGGCCATAGCTAATGACCCATACTTTATGGGTTTCAGCATAAGCCATTGTTCACCTAATGGCCTATTGAGACTATTGTCCACCTAACAAGCCTATTCAGGCCACTGTTCATCTTATGAGCCTATTTCAGACCAGGGTGACAAGAGGTCAAAGTGAACTATAAAATGGAGGACTCGCAACTAGCTTTCCTCAGACTGACAAAGCTGTTTCTTGTGTTTTTCTTTAAAGAGCCACTGATATGTATGAATTTAATTTTCCAGGGGAACAGAGTGATGAATAGTGGTAGATAAGCATAATTTGTGTGCATAACACATGCCATTATTTGTGTTTTCAAGAATTATTTATTGTTTGTTTAAATGTTTTAATTTCATTTTATTATTTTATCTCATAGCTACATTAGCTTTTTTAACAGAAAAATCTATTTAATGTTTGAGATGCACCTGTAGAACTTAGCAAGTGGCATATTTACATTACGCTTTGTTTGTGCTTCTGTTACAACTGACATCAGATATGATGGCAGTTGGTTTAACAACTACTAGTTCAAATAACGATAAGGAAAAGCACTGTCCATTATCAAAGCATATTGGACAAGCAAATTTGCTTAATGACCCCAACACAACAATGATGAAATAAGGACAAACAAATGAATAGGGTGGCCTCAATTGTTAATGCTGGCACTCTCAATTGTGCAAGTGTTAACCATTAAGGATCTATTTTAAGGCTAACATGAGCTTCCAAGAAAGAAAAGTAGTTACTGGGAGCTAAATCAAATTACTGTTCTATTATAAGCACAGAAGCTATCGTCTAAAATCAGCAGCAACTATTCTAGGAGGTGCAGAAACTTGTGTCTTACTGAAGTTTATGTTGCATTCCATGGACTTTATTTAACTTGACAGAAAATAATAAAATAATATTATGATCCAATCAAGCTACAATCACACTAAGAATTCTTATAACTGCTTTTGTTCAGCACACCGCAGCAGAATGTTTATCACTTCATTTCAGATAAGCACATCTAACACAACTTCTTTGAAAACTTTATTTCAGATGTTTGACATTAAAAAATCATTCACTTTAAGGAGCTGTGCGTAAAGGTAGGAGCAATACAGCCTGGTATTACTCACCCTAAGTCCAGTACAAATGCTATGGGGAAACAGTGGTCCCTCTGCCTTTTTCAGTTCATATACTGTGGTCCCGTTATATTGCAGGACCGAAATATATGAAAAAAGACCCCCTGGGGTAAGGGGCAAAGGCTTGTTTCAGACCTCCCATACTTACTTCAGGACTAGGGCTGCTCTGAACAGGCCTACGAGGGCCTTCCCAGGCCTTCTGGAGGCCATTTTGGTGCCTCCAGAAGGCCTGGGAAGGCTCCCACAGGCCCGTTCGGAGCAGCGCCAGGCTGGGGGCAAGTACAAGAGCCCCCAGTTAGCCCCCCCAGGCCCAACCCGACCTGCATCTGCATATCGCGGATTTTCAATTAACGAATTAATGCGAGTCAAGTCAGGTCCCTAACCCCCGCGATAGGTGGGGGGGTCACTGTACTTCCATTGTAACCAATTTTTTGATTTTCATGTTGAGCAATAGAAAGTCTATTGCTACAGGTTATAAAAATGAAGTTACAGTGGTACCTCAACTTATGAATTTAATCCGTTCTGAAGCCATGGTCTTAAGATGAACTACTCTTAAGTCGGGGTACCTATCTAAAAAATTGAAAAAATAAGTTAAAAAATAAAAAATGAAAAAATTGTAAGTTGAGCAGATCATATCTAAAATTTGTAAGGCAGAACTTAAAAGGCCAACAGTTTTCTGCTCTTAAGTCGAATTTATCTTAAGTCAAGCTGCTCTTAAGTCGGGGTACCACTGTATTTCAACAAAAACTGGACACTATAGGACTGATTTTTAACCATTGAAAAACTCTCCATTCTCAACTTATGAAACAGTTCCTGTTATAGGCAAGAGTTTTTCATTCACTAATAGAACGCTATGACAAGGAATAATTATATACAGTACAGTAATTTAAATCCTAGGCCAGTTTTGTATTCATAAAGATAACCTTCTTTGTTTCATCAGATTCATCTACTAATGTTAGTTAAAACTTGTTATGGTTCAGACATCAGAACATTTCTGACTGTAACTGTATCTGAAATGTTCCATATTTGTTTGTTTATACTATACCGTATATTTAAAATCACATTTTCAGTGCACTCCTGAGTGCTCAGAATGGCAGGAAACCTCTCATGTTGAGAAATTTGCTAACCTTCCTCACAAATCCCCCAGTATTCCACTCACTGTGCTGCTCAACTCCCTGCTTTAGGAATTAGGGTCTGGGTGATTGAAAAGGTTTATGTAAAGGACTATACCTCTCCACAGATTACTGAGAAGACAAGCTGGTGGTGGAGGGGGCGATGAGAGCATCTGTATGGTTTTCTTGTAGACTTCCCAGGCTAGTGTTGGCAAACCTATGGCACAGGTGCCAAAGGTGGCACTTGGAGCCCTTTCTGTGGACCCCCGACATCGCCCCTTCACAGCCACCTGTATTCAGGTTAAATTGCTGTATGGCACTTTGTGAAAAATTTAGTGGGTTCTGAATCACAGTTTGGGCACTTAGTCCCTAAAAGATTCACCATCACTGACTTAGGCCAAGATTTATTCCTGTAATGAAGGAATACTGGTCTGCTGTGCTGGTACATGGCACCCATTAAGATCTATCAGAAAGGGGTTTGTCTCTTGGATAAATCAATCTATCATGGTTGATTTCACCACAGATGGAGGGTGATGCATGTCACAACCTAGCTTGGTCTATTTGCATGATGACCAATTAGAGAGATTTGTAGTTCCCGGGGTTTGCTAACCACACATTTCTATTTCCTGCTTCTTCCCACATGGAAAGAATTGGCTAGAGAGTAGCCGCCATTATGCGTTTTGAACTCACAGAGAGAGGACATGACTCCCTGATGTGTTCCTCTCTGCATCAGCATGTGGGCATGAAAAGGACACAGACCCAACCATTTTTTTCGGGAATGATACTATTCTTTATTCTTTCAACCTGCATTTAATCCTAAACTGTATTTAGTGCCTGCTAGAGAAACTATGGAAGTAAACTCTTTCTTTTATACTCTTTAACTAAACAAGCTTCTCGTGTGTTTACTGCTAAAGGGCTAGCGCTTGCTGGAGGGGAGAGAGAGGTGGGACCTTCTGGTTGATCTACTTGTAAGTAGAGATGGGCACAACTCAAAAAAATATTTTTTCGTTTTTCGTTTTGGGGTCAGTTTCGGTTTGTTTTCGTTTTTCGGGGGGTTGCGCATTTTTCGTTTTCGTTTTCATTACGAAATGAAACGGAAAAAAAAACGAAAACAAAAAATTTTCGTTTTCGTTAGCATTCTTTTCATTGGAATGTGCCTGCCACAATGAAAACGAAAAACAGGGCAAAAATTTTCGTTTCGTTTTCAGAAAATTTTTCGTTTTCATTGCGTAACGGAAACAAAAAACGAAAAACGAAAACTTCGCTGAGTCGTGCCCATCTCTACTTGTAAGCTAAACCACACTTCTGTTGCATATTTAGAGGAAATTCAAACGAATTTCCCAAGCTCTGCCAACTCTATCTCCACACCGTGCATAAGAAAAGAGGTCAGGGTGGTCCAAAGACAGTATAAAGGATGAGCCAAGGAGAAGGTAACTGATCAACTGTATGTGGGAGGCCAGCCCAAGGCATTCCACAGGCCTGAAGACGTTTGTAGGAGGTGGAGAGAAGATACACACTCCAATTTTAGATCGCACAGAGCCGTTCATGCCAGGGTGGAACAGCCAGTGGGAAGAAAGAGCATGAACTAAACTACACTTCAGCAGGCACAAAGGTTTTTAATCCAATGAATAGTATTTGCATGGCACTCATGGCCAGGAGTGCTTTTGATAAGGCAGTAAAAAAACCCAGCTCAAATCCCAGGCGTGCACTTGCCAGACAACTACCGCAAAGCAGATTCTGACCCTCAGCCACATACCTGCAATATAACAGATAAAACCACAGATAAACTAACTGACCTTACCATGCAGTCTTACCTATTCTGAGTTGGTGTACATACAACTCTTTGAAGAAAAGAGTAGACAAAATAATAGTGGTTTATTAGTATTTTTAACATATTTGTATATCCAAGTACTGTATTGGAATAATCACTGTAGAGCAGGAATAATAACACACTCTATTCATCTTTTGTACGCTCAAAAGGAGCACCCCCAAACACCCTGGCAACCCCTGATTTTTATGTTTTTAGTTATTTTAGAAAAAAAAAACATTCAGGGCTTCTAAGGGTTGTAAGGACAACCGCATACCGTATCTCCATAACTGCATTGTTTGGGCCACTTTAAAGCTGTTTCTTTAAAGAACAAGCAGAAGCAACTAGAAGTCACTTCTTTTTTTTGAAAAAAAAAAGGCCAGTGCCATGCCTAAAATATACCGGAAATGGGGGTGCATCAAAAGGAGTTGGGGGACAGGCTGCTGGCATACAGGGAATGGTACAAAGGGAGGACATGTGTGTCTCTTTATCACAGCTGCCCACCTGTGCTCTGTTTTAAGACCAGATTACGATGCCAGGGTTGAGCAAAGTACCACTTGCAGCAAGATCTTCTGATTTGCCATAGAACATATATATGTATTGCTTCAAGTATCTGTAACCCACTCTTTCTCTTTACAGATATCATGACTGTGTCAGGTGCATGACATTAGCCTCATTTTTTAAAACCCAGATGAAAACAAGGAATACAGCAACCAACACCAGAATGACAACATTGTTAGAGCAGCAAACCTAGAATAGAGAAACACGTCAATTAAAATGCCTGGGCAAAGACGGAACTAACAAGGAAAACACTGTACTACAGAGTTGAGATCATCTATGCCAGGGGTCCTCAAAGTTTTCAACCAGCGGGCCGGTCCACCACCACCCAGACACCACTGGGGGCCGGATCACAGTCCAAAAGCAGCTGCAGAGGCTGACTTGCTCACAAAACAGGGGGTAGGTGGGGGGGTGCAGTTGGTCCCAGGGACCGGATTCAAGACCTTGGGGGGCCGCATCCGGCCCCGGGGGCCTTAGGTTGAGGACCCCTGATCTACGCCATATATGGCTTTTGGGAGGATATTTCACAGTTCAAGTATAATGACAAAGAAGATACTTTCTCTCATTGTGACATGGTATATAGAGAGCTATTTCCAGAAATGGTATGCCACCCACCTCAGTGCTGTTTTAAAGGTAAGTTCCAACTGGGTCCATGAAAAAATGGAAATCTGGTATAATTTTTCAGAATCAGTACAAAATGATTTTGGCTAATAGTAATGACATGTGATTCGGCGAGTTCTGACTTATGATGACCCCTTCCCCATCTTCTGGGGATACTCTGGGGCCGTGCAACTTGCTCAAAGCTGCATAGGCTGGGCTCTTCTCACAGGAGGCAATCGCAAGGAACTGAGCTCCCAGTCACTGACTTTGCACTTAGGAACTGAATTGACTGAGCTATCCAGCCAGTACAATTCTATCCAGCTATACAGTACTAATTTCAGCACTACCTTTTGCACTGTTTGAAGTTTCTAGGTCATTATCTTGGTCCCTGCACAGAGAACCCTGAACTTCAGCTGACATCAGATTTAGCCACCGGCAAGCATCATGGGTTTGAACTGAAGTTCTTATTCAGTCAGTAACATCCAGAGGGACATCAACCCCTCTTGCACAAAGTGATCCAGATTACAGAACATTCAGGGCAATAAATACAGCATACACAGAGTTTATACAGTGGTCCCCCGCAGGACTGCAGTATATGAAAAAAGGCCCTCTGGGGTAAGGGGGGAAAGGCCTGTTTCAGGCCTCCCTTGCTTACCCCAGCACTGAGGCTACCCCAAACGGGCCTGTGAGGGCCTTCCTGAGCCTTCTGGAGGCCCCCAAAGACCCGGGAAGGCCCTCACAGGCCCGTTTGGGGTAACGCCAGTCTTGGGGGTAAGCACAAGAGCCCCCAGCCAGGAACCCCAGGCCCGGCCCGACCTGCAGCTGCATATCGCGGATTTTCAATTATTGCGGGTTGGGTTGGGTCCCTAACCCCCATGATAGGCGGGTGGTCATTGTATGCACTAAAATTTACTCCTTGCTTGCCCCCATTCACATGGAGGATTCTATCAACAATGGCATGGAAAATACATTCTGCTAGCCCAGAGCTTGCTCCTGGACCAACTGAACGTAAACCTTTTACACTGGGCAAGAGGAGATTCAAGCCTCTGGGTTTGACCGCAACAAGAGTGTTGTGATATCTTTTAAACCAACCAGTTGTACTAGGTATAACCAGAGTCATGGCAACTGGACTTCTATTTCTCTGAGATTGAAACATTTCTCTACTCATCCAAGTAGTTTCATCAGGCACTAACTTTGAAAGTACAGTACAATTCTGTGGAGAGCTATCAAAGTAACATTTTTTAAAAAAAATCTAAATTCAATATTATTAGGATGTTATTTCTGGCACTGCAAAAATTATTCTAAACCATTTTTTTTAAAAAAAACAACAACTATACAAAAACACATTGGAAATTTAATTGTGTCCCCTTGGAGGTTCACTGAAATTCTTGAACTACCCAGACTCTTATTCAGCTGTTTTGTCTTCCATGAAAAAACCAAGACCAATTGGCATGTTGGGTGTACGGCCTTATTTGGCTGTGAGAAACATCATACATACAGTTCCATTTTCAAGTTGTTAAATAGAGTGGAAAATGGAGTAATTGTCTGTTTTCATGCCTACTGTTTTCTGTTGTTGTTGTTGTTTAAAAAAAGAATGGCAATGTAGCATGGAGCTCATTAACATAATCACTGGGTGAAATTCCCCACAAAGGAAGAGAGATTGCTAAACATTTTTTCTGCATCTGTTTGGAAAGATATTCATCAGGGATTCAACTGACTGTAAACACAGTGAATTTTCAAATACTAGGTGTCCTGACCATACTAATGCAACAACATGGTACTTTCATGCTGCAATTCATGCAGAATGCTTATCTTTCAGTTCTCCTTGAATTATTAGAATATGCTGTTAGAATGGCCTCACTGCCAGATAGGCAATATAAAAACCCAATAAATAAATAAATAAATAAATAAATAAATAAATAAATAAATAAATAAATAAATAAATAAATAAACAACTGTTAGTATATGTAATGCAGTACAACTGGTGTACAAATGAACTAATGCTCTTGCATAATCCAAGTGAAATGGCAAATTACATTTTATATGTACTATACAGCAACTATCAGCCTTATTTTTATACTTGATGTTTGAAAAACAAATATACAGTACTTAGAATTTAAGTTAACTTTGTTGTGACACATTTTTATTATGAACTCTTAACTGACCACTTTTTTGTGATAAATGCAGGTGACTGGGGACATAAATGAATTTGTAATCTATATGACATTTAGCCTTAGAGAACAGGTATCTAACACTGGTCTAAATTTTAATCCAGAAGATTAAGAAGAATTCAGAATAATTGTTAAATCACACCTCTATTCCTATACTACTCCCCCTCTGATCCTTCCCATGACATCTGTATGAAATCTTGGAAAAACAAAACAGCTGCTACATTACAATTGTTTATGTGCTCCCTCCCAGCAGGATTTAGCAGAGATGGTTCAGCATCTACTAGCCAGATGTTAAAGTTCTATACTCTTTTTAAAAACCTATGCTTATGGGAGGGTGTTTCTTTTCTGCAGTTATTCTACATTTCTTTCATATGGTGAAGAAAGTCTGCATGTGATTTCCACAGGCAGGCAGAGAGGGCCTCTACTTTTCTTTTAGGATCCTAGCCTGAAGACCATGAGTGTAACTGGCAAACAAAAACTTAAGCACTTAAATAATCACAAAACTGTATATGCAAACCAAATAAACACTTCCAAGTTGTAGCTATGTTAACTCTATGCAAGAATTTCAACAAGAAACATACAAAAATAGTTGGTTTATTTAAATGAGCATCTTGCACAAACCAGCCATTGGGTACAGTCCCCTCTCCTACTCCCAGACCAAATTTAAAAAGGAAAATCTGCATATAAACACACACACACACACATGGACACGTGAATACTTCAAGATCTCCATGTTTATAAATGAATGGGGAATAACCATGGCTGAGAATTCAGATACCAACATAAAATCGGACAAGTTAAGATCTTTCTTAGCTCAAATGGTTATGAAATATACAAATGACAATGGTTCTATACACACAGCATGCTAAACTGTATTTTATCTAATTTAAAAAACAAACCAACATGCAACTGAAACCAACAGAAACATGCAATACTGGCAAACTCTACATGCACTTTTTTCCTGAAATTTATTACACATATTCACCATGTGGAATAAGAAGACAGACAGAATTGAACAGTTGCCAAAATCAGTCATGGACCAATTATAAAATATGTATGGGGAAATCAATAACCTTTCCACGCATGCCTTGAATTTCTTTAGTACTGAATCAAGCAGAAATCAGAGGCAAACTGTCATCATCATTGTTTGATAACTGTTTGTACAGTGCTCAGATCATGTTAAGAGCAAACATACAAAGGCCAAATCAATAGCTATGTGTGCTACAATTTAAACAGGATTCCCACCCATCTACCTACAGTAGTTCCTAAATTCTTTCTCACGGCCATTTAAGGAAATTTTTGGTAGCATGGATCCCCCCCCCCCGCGCGCCATTATGGAATTCACTACAACAACTCAGGTTCTGACCACTAAATGCATTGTCCACGGTTGTAAGATAAGCCATTCTGCATCTGTAAGACATACAGAGCATGTCATGGTCTACAACTAGGCAGAAGGACAAAGGTACTCCAACCAGACTGCATAATCTTTTGCATGACAGTATCTCCATCATATAATTCTGGTCTTCTTTCTGGAGATGGAAAAGCCAAAGTCTTTTTCCCATCCACCTACTAGGATTTTTTTAATGATTTCTTCTTCTTCTCTCTCTCTCTGTCTCCCTCTCTCTCTCTGTCATCCACCTAATGGTGGAAGGAAAGTAACAGACATTTTAAACCAGTTTAAACACCTAACAAAGCATTGTGATTCACTCAAAAGAAGTTCATTTCTTAAAATTAATTTCTATATTTGGCTGTTCAGTATATGAACTACGGAAACATAAAAAATGCAATGTCTACTATACCAAGGCTCAGGAAAAAGATGTTAGGTTCTGCTTGAGACTTACGTTTTTCATCATCAGCATGCACTAGTGATGCTGCTCTTGACAAGACATCTAATGGAGTCTCCATTCCTGGCAGGATCCTAAATAAATAAGAAATAATGTTGTGACTTTCTGAAACAATATTTACAATAAAACAATAGAATGGTCACCTTCCAGCATTCATCCGGATCAAATGCCTACGTAAACCGAAATGCACAAATGTTTTTCCAGTTTCTATCATCTCTCGTGATTGGGCAACTGAGAAACTACTTTAACTGTGATGCACTTGTAAGCCAAGTAGTTCCTTCCTTGTTTTTCCTTGTTGCCTATTACGTATCTGCAAAAGCATTTTTCCAGAGTATGTTGCCCTTGAATGATTAACCACTTTGCACCTAGTTAAAAAAGTTAATACCAGATACAATCCAATTTTGTCCTCGAATTACAACCAGTGAAAAGTACAATGGTACCTCTAGATATGATATTAATTTGTTCCTCAAGACGCTTCATAACATGGAAATTTTCGTATGTCGATCCGAATGGGGCACAATGCGCCTTGGGAATGGAGGCCTTCTGCAAATTTTTGTATCTTGAGTTTTATCCCATAGAGAATTTTTGTATATTGGGCTTTTGCAGAAGCTTTTCGGAAGACTTCAAGTCCCAGGGTGCACTGAACCTCAGCGACATCCCTTCGTATCACAATGTCTTTCACAACTAGAGACAATCGTGTCTAGAGGCACCACTGTACTGTTCTTGATATTCCAAAAAAGGGGGTGGTCTGGAACAGGGCCAGCAAATTTCATACCCTTTGGGCTAAATCAGCTCCATACAAACATGGGTAAGGGGTAAGGGGGAAAGAATGAAGAAACACTGTATTTGGGAATAAAATCTCCTGACAGTACAAGAAGGTTGATCCAGTGACCCCTCACAAGTTCCTGCTTTCTCAAAATGACTCTTCAAGAAAACTATTTGCTGGTTCATACTACTCAAATATTGTAGCGGTACTCCTGTCTTGACTTTCTTTTCTAAACCAGTTGAGAAGTTTCAAGGTTCACATCACTGCGGCGACCTTGCCCAACTGATAACTATTTTCATTACACAAAACAGATGAGACGATCAACGGAACTCAACCTTTGCAAGTGAATTGCAATGGTACTACATGCAAAAGAAGCCACATTCATTATTTCTATGCAAAAACACATTTTATCTCCCTATTTATCCAATCTATATATGGAACATATACAGAAAGCTGAACTAGATTCAGGTGAAGGAGACTTCCAAGCTGATGAAAGAAACAGCAATACGTGTTTTTTTTTTAAAAAAAATGCAGATAACACCATCTTATTAGGAGAAAACATTCATGACCTAAAACAACTTCTAGAGAAGGTGAAAGAAGAAAATGCCAAAGCAGACTATAGCTGAACATTAAGAAGACAAAAATCATGACTGAAGAACTATATGACTTTAAAACTGACAATTAAAAGAGTGGAACAATACTTGGTTCTCCAAATGCAGATCGCAGTGGAGAAATCAGAAAGAGAATGACTCAGAAGGGCAGCAAGGAAGGAATTAGAAAATATCATTTGAAGAATGTGTCAATGGGGACCAAGATCATCCAAACTCTTATATTTTTGATCACCAGGCATGGGCGTAAAACTGGACATGTAATAAAGTTTACGGGGGGGGGGTGTTGTTTCATTTGAAATATGGTGCAGAATCGTCAGAAAGATGAATGAGCCCTACAAAAAATCAAACCTGAAGTATCTCTGGAGGCAAAAAAATATGATTAACTGCAAGCTGTTCAGCTTTGGTTACACCACAAGAAGGCAGGACTTTCTGCAAAACACATAATGCTTGGAAAATTTGAAGACAACAGCAAAAGAAGAAGACCAAATATGAGATCCATTGACTGTAAAAGAAGCCACAGATTTGAGTTTATAAGATCCGAGCAGGGATGCTGAGGATAGGACATTTTTACAGATCACTCATTCATAAGGCTGTCATAAGTCAAAGGCAATATGATGGTAAGTAACAACAATAAAGCAATACAAACATTTTAAATATCCAACCTACAATACAGAGTACACTGCTGAAAATGTTCCGGCTGCTAAGGAATTTGGAATACATCCCTAAAACTGCTGAGTGTTTTCAAGTGTTTTCAAAAAGTGCTAAGAGCAACATTACAATAGTGTAAAGGGACACCAAACACAGTACAAGGCAGATGGATATATCTACCTATGTTCCACCTCTGTCAAACCCAACTATGAAAATCTAATCAAATACCTCTGATTGCACGTTCTTGGTGCTGCTAGCTCTACTGCTTCGATTCTGACGCTAAATCAGCAGCCTACACTCATCATGACCTACAGTGGCTATGAGATCTTAGAACATGATTGCCTCTCCTTCTTTGTATAAAAATCCAGCTCCAGCCTCCACGCATTAAGCTCCATGCGCTCATACACACGTGTGCACAACTTGTCTGTTCATCGACACTGCAACATCATCTGGAACTTTATACTTGCACCTCTCTTAGTTCTGTGGTGGCTGCCTTAATGATTTTGATACCCCTCTCTGTGCTTAGAACATTTGAAGAAGTTGCTCTAGGTCAAAGGAGATCACTTAATGCAGGGGTCTCCAAAAGGCGCATGACCATGGAGTGTGCACAGATCTCCCCCTCTCCGTGTGGGATTTTTTTCTCCCTCCCTCATGCACTAGTTTTGAACATTTTTGTTTTTGTTTTGATAGAACCAGAGTGTGCGTGGGGGGGGAATGTGCATGAGCATGTACTTGCCTTGCACACAGATGCACATATAAGTACATAAACCAGTCCCTGCCATCAAAAAGGTTGTGGACTGCTGATTAAATATATTAATTAAGAGGCTTACTCATCACCTGCCCACGATATTAGTCTGAAAATATCTGTTTGAAATTCCCACTAAGACCAAAAATAAAAATAAAAAATGAGTTGTCATGTCTTCAAAAAGAGGGTTCTCAGAAGCAGTGCAACTCTGTGACCCCAAAAGAAATATTACTAGCCTAAAGGAACTTCACAGAGGGCTCCATAATGCAGCACATGCTTGAGTGCCAGATTATGACTGAAAAGATTCACGTTCAAATCCCCCAGTCAGATATGAAGTATGTTGGGTAACCTTGGGCCAGCTACTCTACACCAGCCTAGCCCAACCCACGGGCTTCTGTGAGAATAACTCACCTTCTGATTATACCAAGTAAAACTGGTTGGTTGAAAGATATCACAACGCTCTTGTTGCAGTCAAACCCAGAGGCATGATTCTCTTGCTGCCCAATGTAAAGGGCTTATATTTAGCTGGTCCAGGAGCAAGTTCTGGGCTAGCAGAATGTATGTTCATGCTGCTGAATGAGGGACTTCCTACTATGTGATTATTATATGGCTTGCCATGAATGATTGCATTGACTGATTTCATAAGAACACCAGTGTTTTCCATGTTAGTTTCCACCCCTCATAATGGATTTTTTTTCTTTTTTTGTGTGTGCTCTTTGTAGCTTTATTGTTACCTTTTAATGTTCTAAGATGCCTCTTCTAACTCTCTGTTCTGAACTTGAATATGTCTTAAATAGTCTGGGCTGTATATTGTCCCTCATTATTGTAAGCCACCTTGGGTCTCTTTCCAATGAGAAATGTGGGGTAAAAATATTCAAAAATAAAATAAATAAATATTGAAATAATTAAGCTGCAGGGCCACATACACCAGCAGTCCCCAATCTTTTAGGGACCAGTTTTATGCTGTGTAGGATTTTTTTCTCGTGTGCATGAGAGCACAACTCTACCCCAACCCCCCAACCCCCGTGCTGGATCTGCGGCAACTCAAACAAAAATGATTGCAACAAGTGCACAAGACAGGAAAAGCCCCGGGGGAGGGGGGAGTATGTGCACCTGCTTGGGCACACAACTTAGAGCATTGATGGCAAACCTTTTAAAAACCAAGTGCCCAAACTGTGATGCCCACTAATTTTTCGCAAAGTGCCAATACAGCAATTTAAGCTGAATACAGGTGGCTGTGAAGGGGCGATGCTGGGGGCCCACAGAAAGGGCTCCGAGTGCCATCTTTGGCACCTGTGCCATAAGAAGAGCCAGACTGGATCAGGCCAAAGGCCCAGCTTCTTGTATCTCACTGTGGCCCCACCAGATGCGTTTGGGAGCGCATGAGACTAGATATCTGCCTCCTGATACCACTCCCCTGCATCTGGTCCTTGAGGTACCCCGGTATTAAGCTTGGAGATGATACATCTCCCTCATGGGGTTCACCAACACTGCCTTAGGGTTCGGTCCCACGTCCCTTTAAAAGCAGTTTAAATTACTAGATAAACCGTGTCTAAAAATGCCATCCCCACAGCCACCGGGCTTTTTGAAAAAAAAGAAAAAGAAAAAAGAAAACCCGGTAATGCCCCTTTAAGCGAGGTTTCTGTGACTCACCCAAGAGGTAGGAAATTTTTTGCCTCGCTTTGATAATCCACCTTTTAAGGAAGCAGACGCCGTGGGACCACGCAGATGATCCTGGTTTCTACCTTTTTTTAACTCATCGCACTGACCGGCTGTTCCTGGGGCCAATCAGCAAAGGGGCCAATCGGCACAGGTTTTTAAAATTTCTTTTCACCTTCGGAGAAACAGGAAGCTCCATGTGGTGCCCTAAGCTTTAATTTCCCCCAGCCAAGTGGTCCGTTTTTTTAAAAATGCTAGCGCCACCTGCTGGCCAAGGGGGCTGAACTGCATTTTAAAATAAAAAACCAGCTTTGGATGTGGGAACTCCTGTCCCACTTATTCAATCATGTGATGGGACAAAGAGGAAAAGCCGGACCTTTAGAAGATCAGGATCAAAACCCAAGTGAGATAGCAGCCTTAGAGGGAAGCTTTGTGAACTTATTGATGGGGTGCTGTGCAGCCCAGTTCCTAACAGGCCAGGTCTGGTAGCAGTCCACAGACCAGGGGCTGGAGAACCCTACTTTGAACTCCCTGGGGAGAACAGGCTGCAAATGTAATGATATGCATGCATGCATGAATGAATGAATGAATGAATGAATGAATGAATGAATGAATGAATGA
>JAHTLZ010000015.1:40032226-40064734 GCA_023846285.1 Phrynocephalus versicolor | reverse complement strand
TGAATGAATGAATGAATGAATGAATGAATGAATGAATGAATGAATGAGAGAACAGATTTAAGAGTCTAGTCCCATCCTTTTTTTAATCCTTAAGAGTCTCCTAGTATGAGTCTCAAACAATATCAACAAATAGGAAATAACAGATATTATTAATATTATTATTATTAAATGATGAGAGATGTTTAAAAGAGGATAGTCCATTTAAATAAATCTTGTCTCATAAAAAATCCAACATGGAGAATGTTACAGCTCAAGAATAAGATTGGGTTACAATCACACTTGAATTCTTTGGGTCACAGTCAAATGTGAATGCACAGTCTTTGTTTGGAGATAGCCAGCACTGTAGGTCCTACCAAGTTAGGACTCTGGTATGGCAGCCCTTTGTTTCCTACAGCAGTTTTTACTAGGACTTGGGGGGGGGGGATCATATTGGCTGTCTGATTGGTGACATGGAATTTCCACTCATTCCAACTGGACCAGTTTCCTCCTCTGCAAGCTACTATAGGCACGAGGCCAAAATACAGACTGAGGCTCAAGGATGATGACACAGTTATAATAAAACCCACCCACCACCTCTAGGGTCCCATTCTAGATGGAGTGGGGAGCACTCGTGTTTCTCAAACATAAACTCTATACTCAAAGCCAAACCACACAAACAGCACCACATGCCTCCGGGCTGTTTATCTCACTCCTGCTCCGACTGCATCAGGATCAGATTTTGATAGAAGTGGTTAGAGAGCTTTGACTTACCTTGGGGCAAAAGAATGAGCAGAAAGGCTTGCTATCTATCAACCAGCATGCAAATTGCAGGAAAAGCATGCTTTTAGACTCAAATTGTCATTTTAGTAAATATCATCCCACATCCTCACCTAGAGGAAAACTGTTTCCACAAAGCAAGCCACTGCTTCATTCTACTTACTTCAGAGCAGGCTATATTTCTTAGGAACGCTAGCGTAGAATACAATAGAAATCCATAAAGGTGGACCATATTACATTCAGGCATTTCCACTCCTACAATCCTTAAAAGTGACTATAAACTCTTTACAACTGTTAACAGACTTCAACAAATGCTGCACATATCCAGTTTCGAAACCAGGCTGGTTAGTTTAGTTTTCTGTCCTCAGGACACAGCATTACCATCATGCTGCCAATTCACCCTGTTGGAAGAGTCTGCTGAAAACACTTTGTGTGGGAGAGCACAATGGGAAAGTTTTAGATGCAGCACTAAAAGCAATGCACGCTCCCAGGATCAAACTGCAAAACTGCTAGAAGAAGGCAACAATTTTCCCTATGAAGCAAATGACATTTTCCAGCCTCTCTCCACATTCAGAAAGCACTTATCTGTAGTACAGACTTGACTTTTTTTGTCTTCATAGGAGGGAACAGAGACGTCTGCAGCCATCTTCCCCTCTCTGAGAAGCCTGCATTTGGGTCACCTATCTTCGAAGACAGCAGTTCCCAACTGTGCAGCCCTGATGTTTTTGGACTACAACTCCCAGAAATCATCACTAGCAAAGCTAGTGGTGAAGGCGGCTGGGAGTTTTAGTCCCAATACTTCTGAAGACCCAAGTTTGGTAACTAATACTCTATAAGAGTCTCCCAACTGCTGCACCATTTCTGAAATTTAAAATATTCTTAATGGTGAAAGAAATGTGTGGCCGCCAGCAATGCAGACAGCATTTACTGGGACAGAAGCAGGCCTGGTACTCCAGTTTTCCTAGAACTACTAAAAGCAGTACATAAAGCCAAGAGAGGTCAAGCAAGCTGTTGAAAACTATTACAAAAGGTTTTTTTTATATCTGCATTATAAATATATAAGGGGGGGGAGCAAAGTCATAAGTATGTTGCAAATCAAACCACTCACAACATAGCAGAAGCCAGTCTGACATTAAAAAAAATCCCCAAAAGGCACCAAAGAATCACAAAACATGCCATGAGGGATGTACAATTCCAGTTAAACTTAAGACCAGACCATGCCACAGGTAGCAGCAGCAGCCTACAATAGGAGGAAGCCTCAAGAGAGAGAGGAAACAAGACTGGTAATCTATCAAGCAGTCACTGAGAAACTGAACAAGCAAGACCTCATTTGCTTATCATAGAAGATTATAAACCTGCAACTGCTTTTGGATTGCAGGGAGGGGGCAAGGTCAAGGAGAAGAAGTGGGTACAGATGAGGTGGGAGTATAGCACAGGACACAAAAGATCAAGTGGCAAACTAGGATTCGGGAGACTTGAGTTCAAATCCTTGCTCAAGGGAGTGAAGGTGGCCAAGGCACTATCTCACTCACCTTGAAAACTCTTAACAGGGTCGCTGGAAATCAGAGGCAACTTGACAAAACATCTCTCACGCACAGTGGACACATTCGGAGGGCAATAACAAGCCCCTTTCACACACACACACTCCCAGTTCTACCACCCTCCTCCCCGTCGCACTTGGCTTTGAGCAAAAGCCTCAGCCAGCCCGATGGGGTCCGGGCCAGGCCCTTCTGGGAGCCCACTGGTCCCGGTGCTGAGCCCATGGACCGGAGGCGCCGGGAGGAGAGAGCATTCGCCCCGAGGTTCAGCGGCTCAATCGCCGGGACCCGTCGTCACTGTTCCCGAGTCCGAGGCGGCTGAACCTTAGCAAAGCAAGACCAAAAGCGAGTGCGCGGCGGTTGCTTTTTGATCTTTTTTTTTTTAAATGCATGTTAATCATTTTTAAACGGTGCGCGCCGTCCTGGGAACCCTAGCGACTCCCTTGGGCCCCGGGTCTACTTCGGGGCTGGCGAATTCCTCCTCTGGACTCAGCGATCCCGTCGCCTGCCTGCAAGTCTAGACTAAACCCCCCCCACCACCCCCCTCCCCGAAGGCGGCGGCAGCGGCGGCACGGGCTGGCGAAGGCGAGTCCAGCCGGCAGCTGCCCGGATCCCCCCCTTGGGGGCGTCTCCGCGTCTCCCGCGCGCATCCCGCTGCCCGCGCCCTCCGCTCTCGCAGTGCTTGGCCGCCACAAACACACACACACACACACACACAAAGCGCGCGGCAGGGCTTGGCGGGCTGGCGGCGGCGGCGACCCGCTCCCGTTTCTCCTACGGCATGGCAATTTCCCCCGGGGGACTCACTCACCAGGGTGCTCCGGCTCCGCGCTGCTGCTGCTGCTGGCTCGCGCTCCCCCCCGCCTGCGGAGCCGGGCCGGGCCGGGCCCAGCCACGACGAGGGCACGGGAAACAAGGGGGGGAGGAGTGAACGGCGCGCGCGCGCGTGGGGCGCGCGGAGATCCGCGTGTTCCTCTGCGGCTCTCCCCCCCGAGTGCCGCTCGCTCCCCGGACGGCAGGCAGCCGAGCGGGGGCTGCGCGAGGGCTCCAGCCGGGGGAGTGCCCCCCCTCCCTCCTTCCCTCCTTCCCCGCTCGCTGCTGATTGGCCGGGCGGGCGGCTGCTGCTGCTGCTGCTGCTCCCCAAACAAGGCGGCGAGCCTTTTGCCGAGTCAGCACTCGCGCCCGGAACCCCGCGCCGCTGCCGCCACGGGGTGCCCGAGGGAGGGAGGGGGGTGTTGCCCGAGGGAAGAATTCCAAGAATGAGGGAATGCTCTTCCTAGCAGGTGGGGAGAGCCGCGCGCCCCCATTGGCTGGGAGAGCCCATGAGGTCAGCCTATATTACGCTAATCAGGGCCCTTGACATCACATCCTCGCCAGGTGAACAAGGGATGGGATTAGGACGCTTGAGGAGGAGGAGGAGGAGGAGGAAGAGGCGGGTTGCAAGCAAGCAGGAGAAGGGTACCTCCGTGGAAGAGAGGCGAATAGCCCGGGGGGGGGCCTTGGCTGGTGGGTGTGAAGAGGCGCCTTGCCTGGCCTCGTCCGCTGCGTCCCTCCCTTCGTCCAGGGAAATGAGCGAGCCCCCGGGGTGGGCTGCAGTTGGCATGCCCTCTTTCTGCCCCTCCCTGCAGCCTCCTCCTCCTCCTCCTCCTTCCACACAGACCCGGAGCAACCTGGGCTTGGCTCCAGTCATTCAGCGCCGGGCTTGGCCTTTGCAGAGCGTCGTCGCCGCTGCCGGCAGGAGGGCGGGCAACGCCATTGGACTGGCGCGCTGGGAGGGTTGGGAGGGGAGCCGGACTCGCCCTTGCCCGCCCTTAAAACACGAGGAGAAACAGGAACCTCCTTCCAAGAACAATTCCCGCGGAGCCGGTCGAGAGGCTGGACCTTGGTGGACGCAAAATGCAGCCCACGAGGGAGCCGTGGACGACGCGCAAGCGTGGTCGTGTGGAAGAGAAGTTGAACCCGGGTTTATTTTCCCAACTTTTTTTTCTTTTGCTGCACCGCAAACCCGCCGCCGCCGCCGTGTACACAGAGTACACAAATCCGAGCAGTTTCTGAGAAGACCTGAACGGCGGGTTCAGGGAGTCATTCTCCTATCAGACTCCTGGTAAAAACAGACACGGGGGGGGGGAGTAACCAACTGTTTAAAAATTAAGGAGATGTTCTCTTGCTAACCACTTGGCCCAACTCGATTAAATCTTGAGAATATAAAGAGTGGGAGGTATCTATTTCTTCCTTTTCTCCCTCAGAAATGGATCTTCCTCATATCCCCACCCCCTCAAAACAGTGCCTTGCAATACTGTTCCTGGCCTCACGTGGCTGCTTACTAATTTCCTGAAAGGCCAAGGGATTCTGCATAATTACTGTAATTGCATTTAATATTTGATTGAGTTGCTTTTGATTAACATGCAGTGGGCTTATGCACATTTATATACATCTTGCACTTGCAGAAATGTGCCACAAAGATCTACAGCTGTTTGCTTAAACACCCTTGTTACCTCATCCTGCCCATATCCCACTCTGAGGTAAAATTGCTTTGCAACAGCCTCTGCAACCTAGGAAAAAGTGCTAATAAAGAATATAAGCACCAGCAGTGGATGAAAGCTCAGACATAAATAACACTGTAAATTGTTATGTTCCCTCTCTATCATAAAAGGGCTACAGAACCCAATGAGTAAACCTGATAAACCTGACATTTGCTGTCCTTTATCTTTCCTCTCCTGTCAGCTGCAATGGTTTTTCCATCCTTTCTTGGTTGGCTTCTGTAATTAAAGGTTCAATATTGAAAAAATAGTGTTTGGAGAACTATGCTTAAGTTACCACAATGCAAGGGTGTTTGCTTGGATGCGTGGATGTTGAAATGGAGGTTGACTTTATCTTAAGAACATAAGAGTCTAAAAGTCACCCACTCCCCCATCCTCTTTTACTACTTCCACTTTGTTTTCTACTTTGACCTCCTCCTTTTACACTGTTCAGCCTCCCTCCTTTTTCACTGTTCAGCCTAAGGCCCATCTAGTCCAGCTTCCTGTATCTCACAGTGGCCCCACCAAATGTGTCCAGGACTGCACAAGACTAGATATCTGTCTCCTGGTACCAATCCCCTGCATCTGGCCCTTAAAGTACCCAAGTTTCAAGCCTGGAAATTACACATCTCCATCATGGTTTGTAACCTATGATGTACTGTACTTTTCCTCCAGGAATCGGTCCAATCCCCTTTTGAAGGCATCCAGATCAGGTGCCATCACTACATCCTGTGGCTGGGAGTTCCACAGACTAACAACACATTGGGTAAAAAAATTTTTTTGTCCTCAGTCTCCCAATCCTCAGTTTGAGTGAATGTCCCCTAGTTCTGGTATTTTGTGAGAGGGGGAAGAGCTTCCCTCTATCCACTTTACTCATGCCCTGCATTATTTTGTACGTCTCAATCATATCCCCCTTCAGGCGCCTTTTTTCCAGACTAAAGAGCCCCAAATCTTTTAGCCTTTCCTCATAAGGGAGATGCCCCAGCCCAGTAATCATTTTAGTCGCTCTCTTCTGCACCTTTTCCAGTTCCACTATGTCTTTCTTGAGATGCGGTGACCAGAATTGTACACAATACTCCAGGTGCGGCCTTACTATTGTTTTGTATCCTGGCATTATAATGTTGGCTGATTTATTTTCAATCCCCTTTTTGATAATCCCTAGCATGGAATTGGCCGCCTTCACCGCTGCCACACACTGGGTAGGCACCTTCATGGAGCTGTCCACCAACACACCAAGATCTCTTTCCTGATCCATCACGGATAACTCAGAGCCCATGAGTTGATAGATAAAGTTTTGATTTTTTGCCCCAAGATGCATTACTTTACATTTTCCTACATTGCATTTGCCATTTCGCAGCCCATTCCCGCAGTTTGGAGAGATCCTTCTGGAGTTCTTCACAATCTTCTCTGTTTTTTACCACATGGAAAATTTTGTGTCATCCGCAAACTTGGCCACCTCACTGCTTATCCTTGTCTCCAGGTCATTTATGAACAGATTGAAAAGCACCAGTCCCAGGACAGATCCCTTGGGCACATTGCTTTTCACCTCTCTCCATTGTGAAAACTTCCCATTGACACCTACTCTTTGTTTCCTGGATCTCAACCAGTTCTCAGTCCATAAGAGGACCTGCCCTCTTATCCCGACTGCAATTTTCTCAGCAGTCTTTCGTGAGGGACTGTGTCAAAAGCCTTCTGAAAATCCAGATAGACAATATCCACCGGTTCACAAAAATCTACATGCCTGTTGACCTTCACAAAGAATTCTAAAAGGATCGTGAGGCAAGATTTACCCTTACAGAAGCCATGCTGATTTCCCCTCAGCTAGGCTTGTTCTTCTATGTGTTTTAAGATTTTCTCTTGGATAAAGCTTTCCACCATTTTCCATTGGACAGATGTAAGGCTAACCGGCCTGTAGTTTATTGGATCCTCCCTCCTTCCTTTTAAAAAAATGGCGTGACATTATTTTCGTGTTTCCCCAAAATAAGACCTACCACAAAAATAAACCCTAGCAGGATTTTTATGTATTTGTTAAATATAAGTCCTACCCCGATAATAAGACCTAGTGATGGGCGTGGGGTTAGGAGCGGAGCTGGACAACGGGAAAGGAGAGTACAAATGTGTGGTTTGCCTGTGCTCGTGTGTGTGTGTGTGTCAAAGGAAAGGGCAGGAATAGCCAGCTTTACATGTCCTTGCAGTGGCGTGTGAGCCGCCACCACCTTCTTCCAGGTGCTGAGCGGCAGTCGCAAAGCTGCTGGTCCCCAGGCCCTCTGCCACACTGGAGCCATGGAAGGGAAGCCGCTCCAGTAGCCCCCTCACATGCCACCTACGCCGCCCCGTACCAGTTCCCCGAGACTGAAAGCGGGCGGCGGCTGGAGGAGGAGGAGCCACCGCTGCCTTTGCCATCAGAATAGCTGCAGCAGCAGCAGCAGCCTCATCAGGAGCAGCATCGGCGGCACTGAGGAAATGCCGCGTTTGCCGGCCAGGGATGCGGATGGTCGTGATGGCAGCTCCTCCTCCTCCAGCTCCCACCACCACTGATTTCAGTCTTGGGGAGCCGAGGTGGGGTGGTGGAGTTAAGGGAGTTAAAAATAAGAGAGTTAAAATAAGACATCCCCTGAAAATAAGCCCTGGTGTGTCTTCTTGTGAAGACAGAGTCTTATTTTTTTTATTTAGCAAATAATGAATGCTAAGTAGGAAAATTAATTCTGAAGTTACTCTTATGTTGAGTAATAACTGGTACCTGACTTTGCTTGTCTTCCTCCTTTCCCCTCCTGTCACCTTTCTTTAATGTCCTGCTTCCATACCCAAACATGGCGATAGGAACACAAGACTGGGGGTGGTCTTGATCTCCAGTAACACATCCTGCTGATTAAGGCTGCAGTCTGTTTGTATTGATTACTGAACCAAAGTATACAAAATCACTACCCTGTATTTCAATTCCTTCAATGACAACACTATACGTCCTGCTTTGGCACTTTCTTCTTTCATTTTCCCTAAAAGGCATTTAACGTAATTGCTGCTTTCCGTCAATAAGATGGTGTCGTGCGCATATCTTAAATGACTGATGTTTCTTCCACCAATTTTCACTTTTCCTTCATGTGCTGCTTTCTGTGTGATATGTCCTGCATACAGATTGAGCACATAAGGGGATAAAATACACTATTATCTGACACCTTAGAGGCTTAGACTATAGGAAACTATTCTGTTTCTCCATCTTCTGTACTAATAGTAGGTTCTTGTCCGCAATACAGGACAATCAACTGCTGAGGCACAACAGTTTCTTTCAAAAGAACCCATCATTTCTAATTATCTACACAGTCAGAGGCTTTTCTGTAGTATGTAAAGCATAGGTTGATTTTCTTTTGAAATATTTTGGTGTGCTCCAGTATCCATTGGTAGTTTGCAATATGAACTATAGTGGCTTTTTCTTTCCAGAATCCAGCTTGAATTTGAAAACAGAATAGAAAAGAGGGGGACATAAAACTTTGAAAATCCCTCTTAAAATTGTCTTTAAAAGTAGCTAGAAAGTTAAAAAAAATCTCTACTCATTGAACCCAATGAATTTTAATTTTGACTCCATTCTGTTCTAATTGGGAAGGGCGAATTACTAGAGATAATGGTTGTAACCTATTATATATTATATTAGCTTTGTTTTTAAACATTTTGTTATTCAAATCAAGTGACATCCTTGATTAACTCATCACCATTCCCACTGTAGAGAAACTGCCCTAAGAATTCAGTTCCATTTGTCTACCTGTGTGTTGGATGCTGTATTCCACCTTTAAGCTTGGCTGCATCATAAATCAAAAAGCTATCCTGCAGTAAATTGTAGAAAAATTACAAATGGTATCCTGGTTGCCCTCAAGATATAAGTTGTCCAGAAACTGATTTCCAGTCACAGAAGCTGTCAAACTTGAAGTATTATGGCACAAAACACAAAATACAGGAAATTGAATTTTTTGTTCATTCCTCAGCTTCTCTTTTCTCACTTGTAGTTTCTACGGCTACAACTCAATGGCTTCTTTTGAAATAAATTGATATCAGAATGGGATTACATAGTGTGGACATTCTGGTTAGTTCTGGTGATTGCACTTCAAAAATATATTGTAAAGCAGGTGGAAAAGAAGGGAACCTGAGTACAGTACACAAAGGGTTGATATACTTGGGGCTTTTTACCTATAGAATAGAGATGGGCACGACTTAGCGGTATTTCCGTTTCCGTTTCCGTTACTCGTTTCCGTTACTCTACGGAAACGGAAACGGGAATTACTCCGCCAGACTTTGAGCTCGAACCGACGAACGAACAATTTGGTCTGATTTGTCGTGCTCGTTACTTGCATCGCACGATCGCGCGCGATGCCAAGCGGCACAGAAAAAAAAAGTTTTTAAAAGTTAAAAAGCCCGGTTCCCGGCCAAAAAGGCAGAAAAATGCCTGCCGTGCCTCAGGGCACCTACCAGAGGAGTGGTTTCTGGAGGTCCCCGCCCGGCCTCCCCCCCTCCTCCGTCCTGGGATGCTCTGGTGTGGTGGGACTCGCCCGCCGCAAAAAGCCCAGTCTCGCCGCCGGCCGCCAAAGCGCAACCAAGCGGCACGGGCGGCACAGGAAAAAACTTTTTTAAACTCTCCCCCGGGTCTCCCCCCCACCCATTCCTGGGCCAAAAAGCAGGCGGAAAATGCCCGCTTGACTAAGGGCACTCACTCAGTAGGGCACCTACCGGAGGGGGGTTTCTGGTCTGGAGGGGTGTCCCGGCTTCCCCCCCCCTCCGTCCTGGGCTGCTCTGGTCTGGTGGGACTCGCCGCAGGCTCGCAAAAAGCCCACTCTCGCCGAGACGCCGACGGCCGCCGCAAACACAAGCGGCACGGACGGCGCAGGAAAAAACTTTTTTAAACTCTCCCCCGGGTCTCCCCCCCACCCATTCCCGGGCCAAAAAGCAGGCGGAAAATGCCCGCTTGACTAAGGGTACTCACTCAGTAGGGCACCTACCGGAGGGGGGGTTTCTGGTCTGGAGGGGGGTGTCCCGGCTTCCCCCGTCCTGGGCAGCCGGACTCGAGTCGCCTCGTCGCCATGCCATGCGGTGCGGGCGGGGGATCGAAAATGGGGCGGCGAATGCAATATTGTTTTTGAAATCGTGGTCCAAAAACACACAAGCACAACAGAAACACGCGGAAATGTATGAACTGCCAGATTTTTCACAGTAGCAGTGGTTTTTTTCTTGCAACAAAATGTCTCTCCTCTCCTCCTGTGTCCTCCATTGATTTTATTTTATTTTATTTTATTTTACACCTGCGCAGTGTGCAATGATGGGTTGGCCCAGTGGCCTGGCCAGCCATGTGGGAGGGGACGACCATGCAAATTTTTGGAGCCATCTCACCAATCGCATGGCCACTTGGCCACTGAGACTTCTGGGATGTGCCAAAAAGCCCCCTAAAACTTGCCCTAGCCCCCTAACCCGCTAACCCTAATCCTTGACTCCTTACCCATACGTCACAGACTGTCTTCTTAGTGGGTCAGAGAGGCACCCAGAGGTGCAACCCAATAGCCCACCATAACCTTACCCGTCATTAGCCTAACCCTAGCCCTAACCCTAATCCACCTTAGCCCATAGCCAGATCGACTTGCATTGCACTACACACGCAAGTACGATTCCCTTCTGTGGGACGTGATGGCAGGTGCGACCCGCTCGTGGGACAAGGTGCTTGAGCAGGTGCAGTGGCACTGCCTGGCCTGCAAATGGCTGGCGACACGCTCGTACCACGGTATCAAGTACTCGAGCAGGTCTCACTCTGCCTGCAAATGGTATGCATAACCATATGGTTGTGCATGCCATTTTGCAGCAGCAGCAGGTGAGGATGGGAGACCCCCATGTTGAGGGGTCTCTTGGAGCCTGCTGCTGCTGTCCCTTCCTTTATAGCGGGCCGGCGGAGGCACCCACCCCACAGAGGTGCCTCCAGGAGCCCGCTACCCCCCCCAAAAAAACCAGTATAACGATAACGAAAAAAACGAAAAACGAAACGACTAATTTTTTTCCGATTTTTCGCGAAAACGGAAACGAAACGACTCGGACCCTAGCCGAAAAAGAAAACGAAAACGAAGTTTTTTTCCTGAGTCGTGCCCATCTCTACTATAGAAAGATGGTAGTGGTCAACTCTCAACCAAGGAAGCCTAAATTGGCTCCTGTTTTCTTTTGTTATGCGATCTCAGTTTGCTTCAGACAAATGGTAATCAGATAAAGCCTCTGAGATATGTCAGATGTTCAAGGAGTAGTTGACTATTGCCACTCCCCAGTGAATTTCTATGTCCAAGGAGAAGTTTGAACCTTGGTCTCTAAAGTTCTACTCGGACACCATCCATGATCTCACCCTGGCTTGTTGTTGCCCTTTGCTGATTAACATATATTTTATTCAAACAAACCTTTGTTGTGTAAATATACTCTCTTCTTCAGGGATATTTAATTGTTTTGGTGCTGGCTTTCTTGCTGTGTTGCCTTTTACATTATAAATATAAATTTTATACCTTTTCTAAGCTACTGCTTGGTGTAATGTATATTGCAAGTTTTGTATTGTTTAATATTTTATTGTTTTATTCTTTTAGATTCTTCAGTTTGTTTGATCTTTATATTTTCAAATTATGCTCTAAAATCAGTTTTCATTTTAAATTAATGTTGACTGCATTGAACACCTTTCTTTAGTGGAAAGTCAGATTATAAAATTTGTAATCTGAATAAAACCTTAAAGTTCAAAATTAATTTAGGAATGCAAATACAAAACAATAGAAGCTAATTGGATATGAAAAACAAATATGGATAGCATTACAGACTTTTTCTTTGGTTGTATTTTGATGCCAGACAACCTGTGACCTTGGCTTATTCTAAAAAAGAAACAATAAAAATCAATCCTGAACATATATAAAAATGATAAATATCAGAAAGAATTTAGAACACCCATTTTCAAATGTGTTTTCAGAGATTTATCTCCTGTGGTATACCTGGGTGTCTACCTTTTTCTTCCAGTGAGATTGTTTTTCTGACTTAACTATAGACACATATTGCCTCAATAAAGTTGTTGGTCACAGTTTGCCACTGACATCAGCTTTATAAAATGTACTTCAATGAAACTTTAATCTAAAACAAGTCACTTAGCTCCATATGCAAATAATTTGCGATTGCATTTCAGTGTTCCTCAGCTGTAAAGCTCCCACTTGGTATAGTCTGACATCTAGACATACTCAGATGACAACAAAAAGTCAAACTGCATCAGAAGCACTCAACATTCATGACAGCATTGTCCATATGGGAAGATTTAAAAGATACTCTTCAAAAGCCATCATAACACACATGCACACACACACTCACTCACATACAGGCACACGGAACTTAATTAATGCCAACTTCAACTTGTGTCAAACGGAATCAATTCCAGATATGACAATGCTCCAGATTTTGTCACAACAGAGAAACAGATTAGTTGCTACAACAAACTATTTGCTCTGATAAACTGTAGTTACATTACAAGAAAATTGCCTTCTTATTCTAGAAGCAGGGACTCTGGGGACAACACAAGAGCACTTTTTCTCTAAATGTACTGTACTGTATTCTTGGAAAGCAACAAGTGCTTCTATGGCTTTTTTGGATTCCTTGTCCTTCAAGATTTGTTGCAGCTGTGCAGAGACCTCCTCTTCTTCTTTAGGATTCTTGAAGTACAGGCATGAGCTCAAATCCACTCAAGTAGCTCCTTGAGTCCTAGTATACCAGGGAGTTGAACATTTCTTGAACAACATATTTTCATGCGACCTGAGAAAAATATTTTGAAATCAAATGAAGTTTTATGAACACTCATAGGATCTCTTACTGAAATGGGAAAAAATGTACTAGAAAAGCACATGGTCTATCTTAAAGCATTTAGTTCCTGGAGATTAAAATAAAAAGATGCTGCTTTTCAAACATGTCTAGCATTCATCCATCAATTCACTAATGCTTCAGACATAGACTAAGAATGAAATATACTGTATAACATTCAGAATTCAGTATAAGAGCAACTTAGTAAATGGTATGTGTAATGGTACAGAAATGACATAACTCACTGTAACTCACTCTTCCAGGACAACATGGAGATCACTCACACTACAATGGCTGTATGTATGTGCATATTCCTTAAAGCATCACAAGGAATAGTTATAAAGACATGGAAACTATCACTGTCACTATTGTTCTCCATTACTCATTTGCATGCTTGCAGTATTCAGTAAGGAAATTCTTGCACATTCATCTTTAAAATCTGAGTACATGATTTATCACATAAATGCTGTCCATAAAAGTGCTGTGAAGACAAATTGCTTTTACATATTTCTGTATCAAACACTGCATGCTCGCGGTAGTATACCCAAAACTGTGCCATGCATGAATTGCATTACAACCATAGAATGAACTCCAAAGTTTTAATAGTATATACACCCACACACATGCACACACAGTTTTCCTTCTACCCGCTTTGTTTGAATCCAAACCAACTTAGCTACAGCTGACAGGATAGCTGAATGAGTTGGGTACCTTGGTGTGGAGGCAAAGGCCATGAGTTTAATCCCACTATGTCTTCCAAGAGAAAAACCAGCCTTGGTGACCTTGGGCAAACTGCACAATTCCAGATTGCCCCCAGATTAAGGGAACTGTAAACTACTACTGAATATTCTGTACCTGGAAAACCCTGAAAAAGGTGCCATTAATCAGAATTTACTTGTTGGTATATCATCATCATCATCATCATCATCAAGCTATGCATTTTTCTGTCTATAAGACAACCCCATGTATAAGACCCCCCACTTTTCCAACCCAAAATTACAGTTTTGCAACCGCTTGGTTCTCTCCTCTCCTTACTTCCATGTATAAGAAAACCCTCAATATTCAGTCTACCAGTTTTAGACAAAAACATAGTCTTATACGAAAAAATACTGTACTTCTGGGAACTATACCTAGGAAAGCCTAGAAGTGGCCAGTATATGTTGGAATCAACCTGATAGCATGTTTCTTCCTTTTAAAAGAAAGAAATACAGTATGTCTGGGTCCTAGGAGCTAGTCAACAGAAAAGAGAACCAACCCTATCAAATGTTAAAGGAAGGGCAGGCAATAGCGGCCTTCCAAATGCTGCTAGGTTCAACACCTTTTTTAAGTGGAGACAAAGGGGAAATTGTCTTGGCTCTCGTACATACTGTAGAGAGGGTGACACAAGGTGATTTGTGACGGATGGAGTTGCCAGGGGGCTAAAGTATTCTGCTCTCGGTCTTACAGGGTCCTAGAAAGGTCCTAGCTGGACTGCAACTTCCTGCAGCCCTAGTCAACATAGTAAATGGTGAGGGAGCTGCCTTCTGTGAGTTGAAAATGTGACAGTCTTCAGCATGTTTATCCTAGGAGATGTACTCAGGACTGCATACTAATTTATGGTGACATTATTTTTTACAGGCAGATGGGACCCATGCAAAAAAGGCCACTTCCATCCACTTGGTTTACAAAAAGTCTATTTTGCTTGTGACAGTAGGGATATATCATGGCTTCACTGACTTAGGAAAATAGAAGGCATAAATTTTTGCATGGAATCCAACTTGTAAAAGGGGACCTACTCCATATATTAAGAGGCCATGAGGTTCATTTTGATTTCATATTTAATAGCAACTGACAATTTCAATTGGCCTAGAACCAAGCCTTAATATATGGAGCAGCTCCCCTTTTACTAAGTGGCCAGTCACTCTCTCCACCTGACCTATCTCACAATGCAGGGGTTGTGAAGACAAAGCGTTTTTTTGGGGGGGGGTTAGGGGGGAGTCATGTACACCATTGACATGTTTGGTTTCCGCACTACAAGAAGCTCCCAGGAACATTTTTGTTTCATTTTCCTCATTGCAACAACCATGTGTGGTAGATTGGTGGTAACATTATGCCAATGGTTGATTTAAACCCAGATTCCCCTACATCAGGCCTGCCCAAAGTCCGGCCCGGGGGCCAAATCCAGCCCGTCAGGCCATTCTGAGTGGCCCACGGCTGGCTGGCCCGCCCCTCCCTCCCCCTTCTTTGCCCCATGTTTTTTTTAAAAAAAAATCTTCTGCCAACACTGACACCGCTTGGAAGCTTGGGTGGCTGGGCGGTCTGCCGCCACTGGCACCGCAGGGGAACGTGTGGGGGTGGGCAGGCCAGCGGGCCTCTGCCACCGCCAAGGAGCTTTGGGGTGGGCTGGCAGGCGAGCCATCACTACTGCTGGGGAGCTTGGGGAGGTCCAAGGTCGCACAGATTGCCTCTTCCAAGGGGCGACCTGTGGCCACAGCTCCCTGTGCTTCCTTTGGTCCCCACCTTCCTTCCTCCCTCCCTTAGTCCCCACCTCCCTCCCTCCCTTCCTTGTTCCTCTCTTGGTTTCCACCTCCCTCCCTCCCTCCCTTGGTCCCCGCCTTCCTTCCTGCAGGTTGTAAGTGGTCAGTGGGTAGGGCTTATGGGTCAGTGGGTGGGGCTTGCAGTGGGGTGGCAGGCTCAGGGAGCAAACTGCCCCTGACATATTCTCAGCCACCAAATCTGGCCCTCTTTACAAAAAGTTTGGGCACCCCTGCCCTACATTTACTTCTTTTTCAACTGTGCCGTACTATCTCTTCCACTGAATTATGAAAATACTGACCTAGCCTGAACTAGTACTGTCAGAGCACTATGATAGATATGTTGCAAGTTTCTAGACAGACATTTTAATGAGCCTCTAGCAGACGTGGTTTATCCTCTCTGCCCGCTCCTGGTTACAGGGTTTACCAGAGGGTAAGGAGGCAGTGGTTTGGGCCTCTGTGGTCTGTACAAAAAGAAACCATGCAGTCAACAAATAGGGACACAAAAGGGACATTGGAACAGGAGCCTTATAAATCTGATGGAGTCTGAATTGTCCTCTTACTGGAAATATTAACTCAGTTTTCTGAGAAAGAGACAGGACAAGCACTGTTAAGAATTATGAGGAGGAACTTAAACTAAAATGGTAAGTATAATGGGAAGTTGGCATCAATAATTTACAACTAGTGTCCACTGGATAAATTATAATCCACTGTTCCACTTCCAGCTGGGGCTCAGCAAGCGCCTGGGAGAATTTTGGTGTAAGCAAGAAGTTGCCATTGCCTTTTGCTCATCCACAGCTTCTGGTGTCTAAACAAGGAGTTTTCCCATCTAGTAAGTGATGCCATAGCTAACATCTGATGAGAAGACCTATTTCCCAGAACTTGTCCTCCAGCTGTTGGATTCCATCTCCTATCAATACCAAGCATCATAGTTTGGGATCAGAAAAATATAGAGGTTGTATGCCTCAGCATCTGGCAGGCCTGCCATTTCCAATGTTGGTCTAGTCCGTTGAAGAGAAACAGTGAACTATGCATGGTGGCAATTAAAATTCACTTGTTAAACTGCTCTATGAAGCAATGTATTTCCTTTTGTCTTCCAAATACTGTACTTTAGCTGTATGATTCACAGGAAGCAAAACACTTATCCTCTCTCTCTCTCTCTCTCCAGTTTATCACGAAAATGCTTGTGCCTTGTTTCAGCAATCGTATCTTTTTATTAAGATTAAATGCTAGCTTTGTGGCATTAAATCTGTAATTAGTTCTAATACCTACAGTTCCTGTTCCAACCAAGTGGTATACAATGGAACAAAAAGAAAATTAAAGGGGCTTAATGCTTAAAGAAATTTGCAACAAACTAAACTTCAGCGAAGATTTAAAGAACCAGACTTTTTTTTTCTTTCAGGTCTGAGATTCAAGAAAACCACTCAGCCCTGGAGTAATCAGCATTCAGTATTATCTAGAATATGAAAAAATGGCAGTGACTGACTCAGATTAGTGGGAATTGATTCATTTAAAAAATGTTGGACAAGTTTCACCTCTGTCACACCTGCTAATGCACTGAAAGTTACAATGGGGTTTAATAGAGGCTTCCCCATGTAGGTGTTGGTCAGTATCCATTGGCAGTGTGATAGCAGTTCAAGGAAGGTAGGAGGACTGAGTTCCATGCAATTCCCCATTTGTTTGTTTGTTCATTCATTAAAAATGCTTGGAGTAAACATTGTGTGATGAGTCATTCCGACATGCAAGCCCCCCAAATATACCATAGTCACCACTTGCTGTAAACAGAAGGGAACATTCAGCTCATGTCAGATTATACCAGCAAGCTGCCGCTCTTTTGAAATCCGTCCTTGATCCTGAAGTACCAACAGACCATCCTTGCCAATGCAGCTGCCAATTTCATGAAGCAGAGGAGCTCTATATAAGCACAGGCAGCAAGTTTTTTTTTTTAAAGACACTGCAGCTGAGTTTAAGGTTTGGATAATCTAAATATAACACTGGGCTGTTTGTGGAGTCAGATATCTAACATCCTGGACAGCACACCATGCAATTATGTCTCTAGGGAGGAAATTTACATGGGGAATTGAGCAGGTGGAGAATAATAAATCTTTCCAGAGTTCACCATCATGGTTCTTAAGTGTGCATCCTCTCCACACTAGTTGGATGGGTCTATACAAGACACTGCATATTAAATGGAATTCATTCTACCACAATGTGTTATCATGCTGTCCACTGTAAAACTCTCTGGGAGATACAGATCTCCACCAAAGGTCTTCCCCCAAACTCCGCCTATGGTTTATCAATTGGGCATATTACATTCTTGGGGCAAGCGACTGGTCTTTCATTATTGGTGCCTACGTTTCCAGCACTTGTACCTATGCTGCTGGAACTGAGAATAAAAGAAAGAACAGTTGCAAATCCAAGAGCTTCTGAACTGATGACAAGACTATGTCTAGGAGGAGAAGGAAGAATGAGATAAGGACGGTTGCATATTAAATCTAGGAGAAACAATATCCTTGGTTGGGGGATGTCTGCATTGGATCACTAAACTTGTACAATGTAGGCAAGCTTTCAGATCCTTTAGATCTGTTCAGACATAGATAGCGATGCTTAGGGATAGCCGAAAATTGTATAGAGTCTTCATCTGAAGGAGAGGTCTGTGAATCTGAAAGACCATGCTGTGTAACTTTAGTAATCGAAGAACACCATTATCCAGGGCAGTTTTTTGTTTCCACTCATTGATTACATGTCTTCTTTTAAAAATGGGCTCTTAGAATGTCCAGGAGAGTAAATCCACCTGAGGAATGAAACAAGGGTACAAATACAGAGATAAAGGAGACACGGTTAATGGGAAGCATGATTGTAGAAGTGCACAGCACTCAATTAGACATGTAAAGTCTTATGTAAACTTTTAAGTATTTATTTTGCCCTCTTACAGAATCTTCAATACAACAAACTCCATGGATTCTCTCTAGACCCTTCCATGCATTCATATAATTTCTTTCATGTTTGCATTTGCCTGTAAGGATTTAAGCCTTCTCTCCACCTCTCCAACCTGCCTAAACATTACAGTATAAGAGGGTGTTTTCCATTAACAAAAATAGGCGTGGGGGGGGAGCTCCCACCATGGACTGTTTTAGCCCATGATTCATTAGTGGCTATGTGCCAAAACTTGAATATATCGAAGGCCTAGTCTCCCGAGGAAAGGTGGGCTGCTTTTTAAAAGCCACAAAGGCATGAATGATTTACAGAGAAGTGAAAGAAAAGGCTTTCGGGACTATCCCAGCTAAAAAGCAAAACTTTCTTAAGTCCTGACCCTTGAAAGATTTATGGTCCCAAGTGCAAACTTTGCAAAGCATGGAACAGTTGGAGTAGGCTAGCCCCTGCCCTTACAACTTTAATCTGGAGGCTCAAATTCCTTCTTCATGAGCATAAGGAAAAGGCTTTAAAAAAAAAGGTCCTGCATGCAAATAAATTCAACACAGAAATGTGCCACATATATCAGCCAGATAAAGTGAAGATAATAGTCAAGCTTTTTAATGAAAATGCTTGCAATGTTAAAGCACTGGTGCCATCAGCTTCCTGGGCTTTGGGCGTACACAACATCTGTTGCACATAAAAATGCTCAATTAGCTTTGGAACTGGGGGGTCGTTTTGTTTCCCCCCTCACATTTTGCCCTTGCCCTTCAACCAAAATTCAGGATGAAGAGGTTACCAAACTGTAGGGTACTTCTGTTTTGATTCCCCTCCTTTTTTCCCTCATGAATGCTATCTTTTCCAAAGGGCAAACCTGAGTAAACCTTTAGGATTATTTATGGTGATTGGTCACTCTCACAGCTACAGTTTGCTTAAGATCCCACGTTATGATGTCTTATGAAAGTAGATACATGAAATGTGAGAATGTCTGGATATAAAAATATATCAGTGGGATTTTACACGTGCATCAGTTTACACTTCCAAAATAAAAACCTATTTATAAACTATTAAGTTCTACCTTTAGAACAGCAACTCAGTTGCTTCCCAGTTACAACAGAATATATATACTGTACGCCTTGATGCTCCAGCAAATATGCCAATATCATCCAGTCTATATCCTGCCAGCTTGGCTAATTCTGGCCTGTACTATTTCTTCTGTTCATGATAAAACCAGCTCATGCTCCAAAAGTCTTGGTGGAATAGCCAAGTGAAGAGTGCCATGCTCTGCCACCTTCCATCAACAGGCAAATGAGATCATATGTTGTTATATTTAATGGGCTTCCGTTCCGTGGGGGGAGTGGAAATTTTAATGGCTCCTTTTAAAAGAAAATAGAATGGGTATAATACTGGTAATTTTAGTCAGTGGCATGAGGAGTGGTTTGATAATGGATTAGTAAGTGAGGCTACTGATTAATGATGTAACTAACACATTCTGTTCACACACACACACACACACACACACACACAAACCTAACATAAACCTAATGGTGAGCTGATGCCTAGAACACACATGCACATCCTTTGCCTTTTGAACCTGTTGAGGCTCCAGGTGCCTCACCCATGTTTTAAACTTGAAGAGCTTAAACGAATGAGGAGGTTGTAGGAGCATTGTGTGGAAGATGAAATTTTGGGGAAAAGCCAGGTCCCTATGAAGAGCACCTTCTCAATGACATTTATTTACATGGTTATCCAAATTCTAGAAAAGCTGGAGAACAAAGTTCCACTCCATTTATATATCAGCAAACACTATTTATTTGTTTTGGTTTTTAAAAAGCTCCTTTAGAGAAAACATTTCCTTAAAAAATTATTAGAAGAAAGCCCAATTATAAAATACATAAAGACATATCCATAAAGAAGACATACAGTATTTAGAAAGAGAGGCAGAAGGCTCCAGCATGAGATGGGGGAGAAAGGCAGAGTCTCAAAAGGATACAAAACTTCCAAATGATAATCAACAGCCAAGTTGGTCTTCAAAAATAATAGCTTGCCTTTGCCTTTACTTGGGTGCGAAGTTTCATACAGTACTGTACTTGGTATTCTGCATATCCTGTAGCATGCACTGTGAGGTATGCAAAACTTTCTTCTGCATGCTTGCCTTTTGTATTTCATTTACTATATCTTAAAATTAAACAGTGTGACTCTGTAAGATGTCCTCCTTGGACTTTTGTCAGATGCATAATCTGGAAGCCAACTGCAAACCTCTGCTTTTGGAGCAAGATATCCCAGTGAGCGGAAACAGCCCAATTCTTGAAATGTTTGGATAAAACCGATTATCTGGAACCCTTTCTACTGTACTTGGGTTCCCACTCAGATGTTTTCAAAGTGGTAGCCTGTGCAAGCATATGACAAGAAATACAAAATAAAATAATTCCAATACCCTGACACTCTTCACAGGATCTGAAAACAACTATTATAGAGAAGAAAAATGGCAAAACAAGAATCTAGAGGAAGACAACAGAGATAAAAGATACACAGTACATATACATAATATCCATCTCAGAGGATTAATGAGTCTCTTGGTGCAGTGGGCAAACTGAAGTAGTACAGTCAAGCTTCTGCTCACAACCATATAATTTGCAGAAGCACTCCTGTTTATGAATACACTTTCCTGATTCATGCAGACCGGCTCTATGAAACTGTTCCTTAGGTTTGGGGTGCATGTTTTTTTTTAAAGAAGGAATGAGGGATTTCACACAAGAGCTCTTTTGATGACAAATTCCCCATAGTGCATGCCTAGCACTACAAACTCTGCTATGCAAGTAATCAGCTGTCCTTTCATTCTCCCTTCCTCTTGCTGGATTTCCCCAGATGTGTTCAATTATAACATCCTAAGCCAGTATGCTCACAGAAGTTTAAGTCCTGTGTTACAAAATCTTACTTGACCTAATATTTTAATAGTGTATATTGCCCGTGCTGTTGCACTGTATGGCACAGAGTGCTGGGTAGCAACAATGAATATAGAGAGACATCTCCATGCCATGGAGATGCATATGCTCCGTTCAATACTGGGTCTCTCTCTACTCAACCACATAACAAATTATATTATCCAATTGCAATTAGGTGCGAAATCAACTACAGAGAAGATAAGTTAAGGCTGGCTTCACTGGTGTGGGCTTGTCTTCAGAATGGCACTTTCCACCAGAATGGCACTTTCCAACTGCTTACCAGCTGAAAACGGATGGGTAGTGGCCATGTGGACAACCCAAAAGTGGTGGAAGGACACTGTCCAGGAGGACACACAAATCAACTGCCTGTGCCCCAAAGATGTAGTCAACTTGGCAAAGTGGGGTTTCCTGATCCGAAGAGTGGACCCCACCCACATCGGTGGGAAAATGCTAGGAAGAAGGTAGCTAGTTTTTCTAGAATCTATGAGTAAAATAAAAACACCCAGATACAGTGGACCCTTGTATAACAAACAACTTGTATAACATAAAATTTGTATAACATAAAAATTCCGGAGATAGGGGAAATTTGCTTAACATAATCGCCTAGGGGGAGAATCCGTACAACATAGAAATGGGATTACTCCATTTTTAATGCATTCCTATGGGAATTTGTATAAAGGAAAATTTGCTTAACATAATTTCATTTGGAACAAATTAATTCCTTTATACAAGGTACTACTGTACTTCTAATCTCTGTGTTTTGCCTGATATGACAGCCACAACACATACGGATTGATTAGCTCTTTTGACTTTTTTAAATTTTTTGTTAATTTTTTTTAAACAAATATTACAACATGATCAAACAGCACACTTTATTCTTTTTAAAAGTTCAAATGTTTCCACACACAAATTTCTCATTACTTTTTAGGCACTTATGCCAACAGGGCCTCCAATCTACATATACTGTACAAAGTTACCTGCCTTGTATGCATCAGAAGTCCTGGATAATAATCAAACTGAATTAAAATGATCTTTTAAACCAGGGTCTTGTAAACTATCTGATCGCACATCAATACATCTCTGTTCAACATGGTATACTGTTAAAAACAACTGGACTTTATGGTTCTCCAGCTTTACCTCTCCATCATGCTTGTATTACTTTTCTTTAAACCCAACAGCTACTTTCACCGAGGGCCAAAATACACCTTTGCTCTTATATTTATGGTAAACTTCTATGCAAACATTTCCAGAGAGGGTGTGCTGGCCTGTTGCAACAAGAACAACAGAGTTCCTTGTGGTACTCTGAAATGTAGGCTACATTTTTAAAAAAGAAGGTTTACACCAAACAGAACTGAGTGATCTCATTTATTTGAGAAAATATGAATGGATAAGATCATGTAGTGCAAACTGGGAACCAAATAAAGAGAATAAATTAAAAAAGAGAAAACTCAGAGAAAGCACTATATTGTTTCACTTTTTAGGATCAACACCATTACCTGAATTCCCTTTTAGTACGTAATATAGCACAACATAACTGCCGATGGCTCAATAGCTGTGTGCTTTTTCTTACTGAATTAGCCAAATAAGTTCTGAAATACAACAAACTTTGCCTTTTTGCTCCTCAATAACTAAAGCTCATAAGACTTGTCATGATCAGGAAGAAAAACAACCTCCACTACAGAAAAAGAAAAGTTCCCCCTGATTTTAACCATAAAAATGACATTAAAAACCCTCTGAACTGGCAGCACAGAAATCCTAATTTGTATATCTAAACATCTATTATTTGACCCAGACCGTTCAACTATAACCTGACCTTGTTTTGAAATATGATCCTCTCACCAACCTTTGGCTGTGAATTATGTGGCTGTCAACTATGGTTAACAAACAAATGGCTGACCTTTTCCAAAGTTACATGACATGTACGTCGACACAGCAGAAAGTGCCACCAGTGAAACAGTTCAGGGCCTGCAATTTTCTGAGCTGTCCTGAGTTCTTGGAAAGGTGAATGAGGCAAAACAAAAGCCAGTTCTACCGAAGGTGAAGGGACGTGAAGGCTTAAAACTTGGTGGCTAATCGGAAGGAGCTAAAATACAGCGCACAAGGGTGTGTCCCACTCAAAAACACAGGAAAAGGAGGAAAGAAACAGCTCTGTTGAACAGAAGGGGAAAACCCTCCATCTAGATATTTTCAAGGAAGCAGACAATGAAAACCCCTGTTTATCTCCTGTGGAAGACTGTATATCGATAACATGTTCCCACATATCCTTCAGTTTCCCAAGGCAAAGTGATGCAACAAGCAGAACTGGAACAACCTTCTTCACAACCAGTAATTGTCATTCATCTCAGCCAATGTTTCCAAATACTTCATGTCTTCCTTAGCCATCCTTTTGACATTTTGTACAACTTCTTTGTGCTGTAAATCACAGATTTTTTCATCCCTGTAAAAGTGAAGAGAGAGGGGGGAAGAAAAAAATAAAGGTATCTCATGATGAGGTCACAATTCAACCCTTAATATTCAGGGGAAAGGAGCCTTTGAACCATGTCAGTTTGCAATAGTTCAACTTATATTTATTTTATTTATTTTAATACTTATATACTGCCCATCTTCCGGGGGGAACTCCGGGCGGTTTACAGCAAGAATACAAACAATGGAAACAATGGAAACAATAACAATAATAATAAACTAAAAAAAAGCATCATAATAAATCATCATTGAAAAACTACAGGAAAAAAAAGTAGTTGACGTGATGGCAGGCCTGGAGAAAAAAAAACCTCTTGGGCCATGGGAGCATAAGTGCCTCTGTAAGTTTATAAAGATCAACATTTCCTGTGGTGACCCCGAGACTGTAGAACAGTGGTTCTCAACCTGTGGGTCCCCAGATGTTCCTGGACTGCAACTCCCAGAAGCCTCCACCACTTACTGTGCTGGAAGGGGTTTCTGGGAGTTACAGTCCAAGAACATCTGGGGACCCACAGGTTGAGAACCACTGCTGTAGAACAACTTCCCTTCCTCAGAGTTATCAGGATTCCTCACTTCACATCCCTCTTACAACCTCTCTGCTACAGTCTTGTTTCAGCACATCTTTAACGTATGATTATTTCACTTTGCTAACCTGCTGGGGACTTTGTGTGTGTGTGTTTTGATTTTTGCGGCTCCTATTTCAAATGATTTTTAATTGGTTTTATGATTACATTGATTTTTTCATTTTCAAACAAATGTTAGCATATTTTCATGCTATTTTCAACTACTGATTGACAATCAACTAGAAGATAATTATTTCTATATTATTCTCCAATGTTCATTTTCTTCACCTTTCTTGGCAACAATCTTGACCACTGCTCTCTGTTGTATATAAATTAAGAATTAAAATGCTAAAAAACCTCCCTGTATACGTGCTTTATGTTCAGAAATTTAGGAGGTGAAGTGAATCAGAGATACTGTATTAGTCTATTTCTGATCTGATCTGAAGCAAAGCAAGGAATCCTGAAGTAGCAAACAATTTGAATTAGCGCTCTTTAAAGCATGAAATATTGCTTCAGAACTTTGTTTTAAAAAGCTTTAAAAACTAACTAACCAACCAAAATCGCTGGCCCCAGCCAATATTTTGTTTTGGGGAAAAAGTAGTACGGTACATTAAAAGAACCAGGACTCCACAATCAGAATCTTTGGAAGGATTCAGAGAAACCAACTAAACGTTCTTGTGATTGGTGGATATTTTGCATTTTATCAACGTGAGGAGAAGGTGTTCACTAAAGATTGTTATTTTCATCTTTTCAACTTCAACCCATATTTCTTGGTCAGAGTGCCTAATTTCTTCCATTTTCATCTTTTGGGGGTTACATACAAATCCTTTTCAATATTCAGATGCACCACAAAGTGGACAGGCTGCAAAAGGACTGAAAGTGAATTGGCCGCTATTTATAGAAGCAATAATTTAGACCAGATTGAACCAGTTGCTATTTGCACACTCCTATATTGCACACCTTTCAAAGGTTCAGACCAGCTCCAGTAACCCTGGTTTACATTATATTATGTGGAAAAACATAACAATAATTTTCAAGTCAAGTCATAAAGAATATTTAAGACAATAGCCAGATGACTATTCCAATTCAACCCCAAGGCATGCCTGAAGAATATCATTTCTAGAGGCTCTCATAATGTCCTTATGACTACCTCTCATAATTTCAAACTTAATTGAATCAGGGCAGGCTTGTGGCGGCAAATACAATCAAGGTGACCATCTAAAGTATTTTAGTCAGCACTCTTCTGGCAGTATGTAACTTAAGGACTCTGGAGACCAGACTGCTTAATACTTCTGCACTTCCTTCTGGGCCTGTCAACTGTCACTTTCAAAACTCCCTGGTATTTTCGCTGGGGGGGGGGCACTCTTTCTGTCAAGCTGCATCTGTGCCTGATATAGCACCCTTTGCTTTCTACTTCTCTATAGCTTAAAAAAAAAAACCAGCTGTCATGTTTCATGGCTGACATAACAGATCTGCCGCATAAGATATATGAAAGCACTGCAAGATGTTTCGTTCATTCTGAGAAAAGCTACACCGTGTTTATCAAACACTGGCTGTCAGGCACAAAACGGTAATTGGTATGCAGTATGGGATAAAAGATTGCATGCATTTACCAGTGGCAACATCCCTTTGAAGGATCATATTGCCACATATGAGCTTGTTTTAAAAAAGATCTTCTGGGGGAAGCCCTGCACTCAGTTCCACCACCTTCAGAAGCTTGTTTAGTGTGGACAGTGCCTTCTCAGCGGCAGCTCCCAGGCTTCAGGATACATTGCACCAAGAAACCATTTGGGGCCCCTCTCTCTCATTCATTGGCCATCAGTTTTTGAAATGTTTTAAAATTGTTTTTAATCTTGTTTTTGATATAGGTTTAATTGGACTTGTAGTTTAATACAGTACTGTATTTGTATAGTATTTTAAAGTTTTTAAAATAAAAATGTTTAAAGTTTTATCTGTTGTGGGTCCCCTAAGGGGAGAAAGATAACAGAAAAATCACTAACTAACTAAACAAACGAACAAACAAACAGTATAGCAGCAACTTATGTACACAAAAATCTAGGTACAAACAGCAATTCCATTCCTGTGGATCCATACGTAGCCACCATGTCAACACCCAGCTCCAGGGAATGGGAGAATCCTAAGTTTGGAGATATATGCAGAGGTACGTAGAAGCTGGTAATTTGCAACTCCTATTATCCCCTGTGTCTGCTAGCTAAAGCTGAGACTGCAGCTGCTGTCAAACAATATTTGGAGGGATATAACTTCTCCTGCCTGATTTGCACATCAGAAGTGATTTACACTCAGAACTAAAGGAACGTCACCTCTTTCTGATACTTCAAGCCTCACCCTGATGTTCTAGTATCTTTTATTCCCTCTGCATAAACTGAACCATGTTGGGCACTTGACGTTTCTGATTAATCTTTAATTTTAATCTTAGAACTACAAAGCTGGAAGGGGCGCTATGGATTGTTGAGACCAGCCTCTCTCAGGGAGGCATCGTGGCACATCGAACTCCTGACCTCTGGCTCAGCAGTCAGATGCCTAAAACTTTGAGCTATCCAGATGTTAAATGTTATCTCCAGCTTCCAATCTACGGCCATGATTATGTTTTGTAACTGTATAAATGTTTGTATATTATGTGAGATATCAATATAAATAAAAATCCAAAAAAAGTTATCTCCAGCTTCATTGTGAGGCTGTGCCTCTTCTTTCTTGCCATCTGCCCTACATGGCCTTAAGCTGTTTCTCCAGAACATAACATTCCTATTGGGCATCCTGTGAGGTGGAGGGAGAGGACAGAGGCTAGATTAAATAAGACTACCACACAGTAAAGAAGGGAGGTGGCAGTTGGCTAGATGGCTCTTGAACCTGTGAACTACTAAGGTGGCTCCAGTTCTGGGGAGCCACCTATTAGTTATGCATGCATGCCTATTATGATCACCACCCTATTCCACCAGGAACAACTAGAAGAGTTACCATTTGGAATTTAATAGGAATGTATGCCCTGGCAGAAAACTCCACCTGACAGAATCACTATTACAAATATAGCCAAACATGATTCTTATTTCACATAAGGTTGCCAAATGCAATTTACAGAAACAAACCATGGGATAGCCCGTAGAAGCAGCTAAATATAAATCTGTTCAAAGGGTTCAGTTGCAAAGAGTATAAGGCCAACAGGAAAAATAAATCAATGGATGGTGCCACTTCTAATAGAAACCAGACCAGAAGTCTTGCCACAGGTTTGAGAAAACATACAAGCCCATTTTCTTATAAAGCTAAATAGGGCATCTAACAGTAAACAAGAATATAGAGCTCCAGCTAGTTTAAAAACCGCACTGGCAGAAAAAGCTAAAGGGAAATATTGTGGAATCGCCGAAGGTCTTTCTTGTGTTTTCTGCCAAATCATGTTTGCAAATAGTACACCGCCTGCCAGCTACATAATGACAACCATCTCTGGGACCTCACCGGCTACCAAATGGTCCATAGATATTTCATGGCTTAACAAGGGCTATTTCACCTGCCAATGGACATCGGATAACCTGAGTGTTTATCAAGTACAGGCAATATATGGAAACAAATAACTGATAGGTTTCAGCAACTTTCCGTGTTAACAGCACTTCCAACAGGTTCTGGAAGTCAAACATCTTCAGCAGAACTGCCAGAAAGAAGAAAGATGAAAGGCGGGTTCTTAATGCAATGTCTGGCTTTAAGATCCTGCCTCAAGCCTGCCATTAAAATCTGAATAGAGTCTGTGTGGGAAAGAGGAAGAAAAGGCGTAGGAGATGGGTGGATAATACAGTATGATAAATAATACTCTTACAAGCCTGTGCTAGTTCAAAGATTCATTAGGAGAATTATAGTTGTAACCAGAGAAGGATGGTTAAGTGGTTGAACCGGTATCTTTGTGTATGGATGAATATATGAAATACACCCAGACAGCAACCAACCTTAATTATGCTTATGTGATTAAGACATCTGCAGCCCTACCACCATCCATGTATTTGAGGCAGAGGGCTTGCAAACTTAGAGATTAGGTAACAGATTGTGTTAGCAGCCCAGAATCAAGGCATGGGGGATTCTTTCTAATTATATACAAGTGCAAAAATAGGTGATGTCTTTATAGATCATTCAATACACAAGCTTTCGTGGACTAAAACACCACATCATCAGGTTTGTACCAGTGTGAAGAACTTTAAGTACAAATTGTCAAGTCCAGAAACATAGGGCGAGATGGATTTTTGTTAATATGGGGGTGGCGGGGGAAGCTATTATCACATTCTATAAGAAGAAAATTGCCCACAGCAGCTCAAGTAACTTCTTTAGAAGAGTTTCTTAAATGACTTCTACAAGTGTAGGATGTTTGCAAGGGGACAGAAAAGGGCAAACCCAGCTAAGCCCACAACTGAACATACATAAGACATGAACAGGAAAACAACATTGACTTCAATATTCTCCCTTAATACCTGTTCAAGTACTTGTGAAGAGTAGTTTATTGTTAAGTGGCCACTGCAACAAAGAAATGCAGACACAATTTCTCTGCAACCCAAGGGTACAGTGCCATTTTGTTAACAGAGAGATTGTACTCTAAACCTTGCCAGAATGATTAGAACGGATGCCCTCAAATGGCAGAGACGCCTCTCTTAGAGAGGGCTCTGCGACAGCAGCTGTTAGATGGTTCTCCACGCCTTCTCAATCTAACAAGGCTGGTGGTTCTTAACGCACGTGACTCAACAGGCTCCCCTGTTAATTTTCATGCAGCTTCCAGCCTCTGGTTATGTAAGAGCCTTATTATTAATTTCTGAAACAGAATTAGCCAAGCACGTCTGGTTTCCTTGAGGGTGCATTCCATCAGAAAAACAAAACGCCAGGCACTCTTACCAGCTGTTAGGGCGGTTTTTGCACTCTGAACCAGGCTGGACAATCGCACAATTCCTGAAATGCCTAAAATAAAGGGGGAGGGAGAGAGAGAAAGAACGGATAAACAAAAACAGACTTCCCCCTTATTCTTATTATCCTGTTAAAGGGTTCAAAGCAAAATGTTTTTTTTTTCAGTAACACAAGAAACTCAGGATGGCAATGTATACGGCCAGTTCTCCCCCCCCCCCCCAACAATCACTGCTCATTTTGCATTTGTCCAATAGATTCAAAAGCTCATTCGAATGACTTTCAGGTGCCTCACACCCATTGCATGAACAATACTTCTGAAGACAAACATGGATTATTATTTTTCACCACGATCCTGGCACTCTTTTATGATCTGTTGGTTTAGAATTTCTACCACATCCTTCAGCCTGATAGATTCTAGGGTGGTATCACATCATGGGTAAAATCCTGTTCATGCAGAGCTAACAAAAAGTTACAGTGGTGTAAGTGTTCGGGGCATTCCACCTGACCATAAGGACTTGCACAATGCAATTGCCAATCAGCCAAGCATCTCCCAGCACAACTAACTATGCAACGTGACAATGGAAGTGCTTTGAAGGCAGCACTTCCACCTTGAACCGCCCATATCTAGTTACATAGCAGGCTCAAGTGTCATATAAACTGTGAGTGGATCACTGTGGAGGCCCTGAGGAGGATATTTTTTTTTCCAATTCCAGCCTAAACTGGCTCCCAAAATGAGTACATTCAGAAAAAACACCCTGTAAACACAGTATGTCCTGACTGGGATGGAACAATGCAAAATCATTGCTACTGGAGACCTGGAGGAGGCTAACAGGGATTTGCCTTAGCAAATAAAATCAAGCTGAATATATATATTTTAAAAAATGGGGTGCTAAGATAGCCTTAAGAGCTGCAAAAATACCTCTGGGAGCTACTTGGACCACCCTGATATAAACTAGTGGGTCTCCTTTAATACTAAGGAGACAAGCATCATCTCTGCAGGGTACAAAGGTTTCACTCAGTTTAATTAGCAACCATTTGCCCTTAGTATTCCAGCAGGCACATTCTGCGCCAAGTAATTTAAATCATCTTCAAGAACAGCCCCATGTAGAGTGTGCTACAGTAATCCTATTGGAAACTTGGCAACCCGAAAGTCAGAAATCCAACGGGAAACTGAGTTTCTGAAAGGCAACAGGGGCTTGCAGGCAAGTTCTACTCTTGATTTCGTGGGACCAGGGTCACTATGATAGTCTGCTGCTGCAAAAGCAACCAAGAATCTTCTAGTACTTTAAAGCCTAAAAAAATGTTATCTAGTGTAAGGTTCTGGAAACGATACCATCTGGTACTTAATGCCAAACACAAGTTTATGCTAGGTAAAGCATTTTATTTGCTTCCTCTCACCGAGGCTACCTGGGTCTTCATTGGCAATGCAGATGAATATCAGTTAGTTTGAAGGGAGTGCAATGCCATCCAGTAGAGGTTGAGCCTCACCTGCTGGGCCCAAGAACTACTCTTCCACATACCCCATGTCTCATGAAGATTCAGGTTATCAGATTTCATTCATCCAGTCCATTATCCCCTCCAGAGAGAAGTTCGTACTCTGCATAGTACACCCAACATCAATGATTAAGGGAGTTCTGAATGTTGTAAATTAAGCATGCTGAGTTCTAAGCCCTCAGATAACCTCACCCAGCTTCACAGCAGTCTCTCAAACTCATGAAGATTTGCATATGCTACTTTCCTAGGTTTCAAATGGACCTCTGTGGCCAGTACCCTACGGGTAGTCTCAGGCTGAGCATCACTGGATCAGTTGCTGAATAACAAATCAACACTTAAAAGCCCATTGGAGCAAATGAGTCAACTGTACTTGGGATCGGCAATCGGATACTGGCCTATGAGGACAAGACAAATAACTTTTTATTTCTCTGATTATAATTATAGCTTCTTCTTTATGATGTACTTCAGATTAAATGGGCTTCAAAATGCCTGAACTGTAATTAGCTAATGCCTTTTTTTTTTTTTTACAAAATATTACAATTTTGGCAACATCAGACAGAAAGCTATGTTTCCTTTACAATGCTGAGCACACACTTTTCCTTGTATGGTCTACAAAAGCCCTTTCAAGGTAGTTAGTATTTTGCATTTTAAGAGAGAACAAATGGATTTAATGGACTTACTCTAGTATGAGTTACAACAACAAGCAAAAGGATTTTGGTCCTTAGGTTGCAAGAATTATGAAGCCATCACAAACAAACTTATCTTAAAAACCCACTCTTGCATTAATGTTCATCAGAAAGCCTACCTTGATGTACCACTAATCCACAGTCTGGATCATGTGCAACTTGCAATAAAATTTCTTCAACATCTCTGTTCTTCCCTGGAGGATCCATGAGTGACGTTATTTTCTGCTGCAGGGCCCTTGGCAAAGTCATTAGTTGCACAAACTGACCTTCCGGACTCTTATCTATCTAAAAACAGAGATGAATAAGCAGCTATGTTTTTGGAAACTATTTTAATATTAGCAGCCAAACTCTGCAATCAGTTTGCTGATTTTGCATTCTATTCAGACTCTACAAGAAGAAGAAGAAAAAGAAGAAAAAGAAGAAGAAGAAAGAAGAAGAAAGAAGAAAGAAGAAGAAAGAAGAAAGAAGAAGAAGAAGAAGGAAGAAGGAAGAAGAAGAAGAAGAAGAAGAAGAAGAAGAAGAAGAAGAAGAAGAAGAAGAAGAAGAAGAAGAAGAAAGGCACCCGCAGAAATATCACAGGTGGTAAAAGAAGGAAAAATGGAAATGTCATAGGCGTTTGTCAACTTATCTCAGTACCTTCTACTATTCTGACCCACAACATCTCTCCAAGATTGAGAGCAAAAACTATTCACATCACTTGCTCATTTGTTCTTTTAATGCAAGATGCCATGGACTAAACTTGGAAGCATTCTGGTGCAGAGCACGTGCATTACAACTAACCATTCTTGCTTCTACTTGCTTTGCCTCTTACCTTAAAAAAACCACAAATCCACAAACAAACCTCCATAATTATCCTATTATTTTCAATACTTATTCAAACACCTATGGGCTGAAATCAAGTACAGTACAGTAGTAAATAACTAGAGTAGGCCAATTTCATAAATGGAATTTGTGAAGTCTTTGACTCACCCCACTGATTAAACAGGCCTACCCTGGTTGTGAGCTGCTACTGGATTTCAGCCATAGCATTCCATATGGCTCACACTTTACAGGTTTTATCCCTACAACTCAAGAGACATCTTTATATTAAAATGAGAGCTGGTATAATATGACCAGTAAGACTGACTGGGAAGACATTGAGTTCAAAGCCCATTTTAGCCATTAACTTAATAGAGACACGCTAGACATTCTGTGCAGATGTGTGCCATCATATCAAGCCTAGGGGTAGGGAATGTCAGGCCATGGAGCTGAATCCGGCCCTTTTAGAGCCAAGGACATGGATTTCCCCAGACAATTGTTCCCTGTTCCCTAAGGCACCACCATTAGGCAGTTCCCACAGACTCTGTACCAAAAAGAAAGAAAGAAAGAAAGAAAGAAAGAAAGAAAGAAAGAAAGAAA
>JAHTLZ010000015.1:39953942-40032216 GCA_023846285.1 Phrynocephalus versicolor | reverse complement strand
GAAAGAAAGAAAGAAAGAAAGAAAGAAAGAAAGAAAGAAAGAAAGAAGGAAAGAAAGAAAGAAAGAAAGAAAGAAAGAAAGAAAGAGAAAGAAAGAAAGAAAGAAAGAAACATTCTCAATCAACAACAACTAAATGAGTGTAGCTGTATGCAAATAGGTTTGGATGAAAGAAAAATTGTTGCATGCTAAATCTGGATTTCCTCAATTTAGTCACAGTCAAACTCTCTGTTAGAGAATATATCATACCATTTAATGTGTCTTATTCACTTGGTGACAGGATTAGAAAGCAATCTTTCACACCACAAAACACCTTTCCTCCTCCACCAACACCACACGCCTTTCTGTGGACAGAACCACATGTATTACCAGTGCAGGTACATTACAGTCTTTCAGGTATGTAGCTTGTAAACGGATGAACGAAGGGCCTGTTGTCAATGTTCCAAGTTCTATCTTTGTACAGAGAAACCCAAGGGCTTTAATTTTTAACTGCCAGAAGTAAACCAGGTTATATTCCTTTCCTGGCATCTGTTTTAAAACGGGTTCTATGAGGAAAAAGTTCAACTGACAACCGCAGCTCATGGATTTGGTAACACAAGCCCCAACTGGTACTATTCCCCCCATCAAACAACAATTATTCAAACATAAAACATAATGTGGAGTCCTATTCATTACTAAGACTTACACAAGCAATCCATTCGAAGGGGAAGGAGCAGGAAATAGGCACCAACACAAACAATATCATGAGCATGTTATAAAAGACTGGCTTACCTCCATTCTACCCAGATGGTGCTTGTATACCACTTGTGGGCAGTCTTGAAGTATGTTACTGTATAGCTTCTGAAAATGTACCATGTTTGCCTTCACTATGTTCGTAACCTTTGCCTTGTCTTCTCCAATTATCATCCGGAAGTCACCTAAAAAAAGCAAGACAGATGCACACTAGGCTGGTTCTTAACTGTAACTGCAAAGCATTAATGACAGCTACTAAAACCCCTCAGTTGGCTGCAAACCCTTCTTCCACTTTTCAAAGTGAAAGCTGGCACAGAAGCGTATGTCAGTACATGGAAAACTCCCAGCCTCCTAAACCAAGTCAGGTGGACAAGCAATGTCTTGTGCCTGCTTCATTAATTTTAAATACCAAACTCATGAATTATGGAGAGAGAGAGAGAGAGAGAGATTGAGTGAGTGAGTGAGTGAAAGTGAGTGAGAGAGAGAGAGAGAGAGAGAGAGAGAGAGAGAGAGAGAGAGAGAGAGAGAGAGAGAGAGAGATGGAATAAGTGTGATACAGTAGACAAATTGAGAGAGTTGGACTAGAAATCAAATTCTCCCCTGGCTCAGGAAGCTCACAGAGCCACTTTGCTATTCTTATTTACAACAGCTGTCATACGGCTGCTGCAAGAATAATGGTGGGAGAGTAACCCTGTGTCAGCTCTTCGAGTAGAGATGAGGAAGCTATGGGCTTACAGAGGGTAATATGGAGTGATGATTCCCTTTATTCCTGACCATTTTCCAAGCCTGCTGGGGCCAAACATCTGGAGGACAGCGAGTGCCTCACTAGGGCAACAAGACGACAACTCAATTGACTCCCCAAAAGCACTACTCGAGAAACACAGTTGTTTGCGTCTGTCAACCGATTCAAGGGGGTATCTTGCCTTAAAAACCTTCTTTTCTGTTCTGATTCTGCATGAAGGGCTCATCTCCCTGTCACACCGAACCAGGTTCTCCTTAGCAAACAAAACCTCTTGGACCCTCATACAAGGTCAAGGCTGGTTGGACTTTGAGCCAGTTCCCATTTATTTTCATGGCAGATCTTGCCCTACAGAGTGGCAAGTATACACACAGCCCCCTTTAAAGCTGGCTTCCCCAACCTCTTGTCCTCTGCAGGTTTTGAACCCCGGCTGTCATCATTCCTGATCTTTGACCATACTGGTTGAGGCTGTTAACAGTCTAGAAGACACTAAGTTGGGGAAAGCTGGCTCAAAGAAAGCTGACTCTAGACCTTCCTTTGAGGGGCTATTTTATTTAATTTAGTGATTTACAATACAGTATTTTTACCTTTCCTTTCTCTTTAAAGGATCCAAGGCTGCTTATGCACTTCAAAATCCAGCTAGGACAATTTTGGGCTCTCAGCCAAAGCATGAACAACCCACAAAATCAACCCAATCAAAAGCCAGGAGGCCTAATCTGTGTCATTCTTACTTTTTATAAAGCTCCTCTCTTCATATCTCATGAAGAGTTCAAGTTTTTTTAATGGTACCTGTAATCTGTACAGCAAGAGAACTGCGAGATATAACCTCAAACACAGCTTAATTTGTTTTGAGGCTCCTCACTGTTTCTCTCTGCTGGACGTTGGCTGTACAGAATTATGTTGTGTTACATTCACTCCAGTCTCTGACATTCTTCTCCTAAGACAGGCCTGCCCAAAGTCCGGCCCGGCGGGGGGGGGGGCGGGCAAATCCGGCCCGTCAAGCCATTCTCATGGCCCGCGGCTGGCTGGCCCGCCCCTCCCTCCCCCTCCTTTGCCCCATGGTTTTTTAAACAGGCTCCCTGTGCTTCCTTTGGTCCCCACCTTCCTTCCTTCCTCCCTTCCTTGTTCCCTCCCTTCCTTCCTTCCTCTCTTGGTTTCCACCTTCCTCCCTCCCTCCCTTGGTCTCCGCCTTCCTTCCTGCGGGTGGGGTTGCAGGGGTCAGTGGGTGGATCTTGCAGTGGGGTGGCAGGGTTGGGGAGCAACCGGCCCCTGACACATTCTCAGCCACCAAATCTGGCCCTCCTTACAAAAAAGTTTGGGCACCCCTGCCCTAAGATGCCTTGATCCTTCCTGCACATCTTTTCCAATTTATTTGTCCATGGACGCTCAAGGGTAACATTCTGGATTTCTCAGATCTAATTATGTGACCAAAGTATTTCACCCCGGTATGCCCTAAGCACATCTGATCTCGCCTGATTTCGGAAGCTAAGCAGGGTCGGCCCTGGTTAGTACTTGGATGGGGGACCACCAGGGAATACCAAGTGTTGTAGGTGCCTGGAGTAGGAACTGGCAAGCCACTCCAGTACTCCTGCCAAGAAAACTCCATGGACATGGAGTCACGAAGAGTCGGTCACGACTGTAATGACACAACACACACACACACACACACATATACACCAGCCAAACAAAATAGGGGTGTGTTGTTTCTACGTTAGGTAATCTTACACCAAGCAGTTGCAACATTTTGGTTCACCTACAGAAAATTCGCCTTAAATTTTCCTGAAACAAAACTACTCAGCCTTGTTTAAAGAAACAGAAACTTATCCTAGGAAAGGGCAGAGATAGGCTGTTAAAGGATTTCCTTTACTATCTACAAACGTAATATGATCATTCATCTTTGAACCAAGCTGTGCCAAGAGGGCTTGTTTACAATTCTGAGACCACTGAGCTAGCAGCCTTTAACTATAAGCTACTACACATAGGCCTCTGCCTATACAGTGAACCAAAACTTGTCAGCTCAACTGCCATTACAAATCTGGCACATGTTGCTGCTGAATGCCAGGGTCTGAAATAAATCGGAACTAATATTAGATCTGCTAGAAGAGGAAAAAGCCAACCTGGTGTATATAAGTAAAATCAGGGTGGGAGAAGAAGAGGAAGTAGCCCTTTCCCAATTATGCCTCCAGAATATCATAGGAAGTCAGGGAGCAGGGCGGGGGCATTGCCATAGCAGGCAGAAACTCTATTAACACTAGCAGAATCTCTGTCCTATCATGCCTGGGTCCAGTGTGTCTTCACCTCATGCTGGACCACTGGGCGGAATGGGACTGGTGTTGCTGTACCGCTCCCTCTGGAACCGTAATATTCTCCCTATCTAACCTGCTGGCTCTGCTGCTGTGTTGAGGCTGTCCAGACTTCTGCATCTGGGGATGGGGGAGACCTCAACATTCATGCGGAGCCACAGCGGGCTGGATCTGGTCTGGGGATCATGGAGGCCACGGCTGCCATGGACCTATCCCAGCATGCAAGAAGGCCCACACATGTTGCTCTCAATTATATACAGCAGTGTTTGCATCCGCTCAGGGAAAGGATGATCTAAAGGTAGTGAACCTTGAGTATTTAATGGTAGTTTTAGCAAGTAACAGTTTTTATTGTATCTTATTTATTATAGAAAATGTGGGAGTGAATGATTCTATTGCATATTGTGAACTGTCCCAACAGTGACTACATTTATGAAATTTAGATATTTTTAGAGGTTTAAAATATTTTAGCATTTCTTTTTATTACTGATTAATGTTCAGTGGCATCTCAATATATTTTAATATAGTCTTAATTGTTGTACAGTTTCAATTGCTGTGAGTTGCCTTGAATCCCTTGTGAGGAGAAAGGTGTCATATAAATACCTGTAATATAAATAGAATAAAAAAGGTGGGGGGAATATCCTGCCTTTTTGATGACTGAGTCCATAAAGAAATTTAAAATATACAGTAATATGAAAACAAGTATCAAAACTTTACAGACCAATATATAGGACAGCAAACAATTAACAAGAATGGTAATGAAAGCTAACAAACTCTCAAAAACAGGAGCAGGGAACATTCAGAAGTTGTGGACAGTAAACTGAATCTCATGAAACCAGAGCCTGGGGCATTATTTTCAGGAAGGAACACATTCTGTTGCTCGTTGCTTTGGGGCATATAGATTATTGTCACTATTGCCGCTTCATCTGCAAGAGTAATCTGTTTCTTTACATATGATTAACACACTACAACACTGTCATTATGAACATGCCAGTAAAATGCAGGCAGATTCTCTTCTGTTACCCCTTGTGGTCCATTCTGGTATGACACCTCAATAATACTTTTGGAAAATACAAAATACTTGTAAACGAAAGGCATAAAACTTGAAGGATTCCTAGCAGCCCCCTCTATAAATACCCTTGCTCGGTAAATTTTAAAAGTAATAAATGAACAATCGTTGCAACAGAAAGCAACATAGAAACTGTTTATTGTGCTACTTTTGTACACGTTTAGTTACTTCCAAGCTTTGTCTGGACCCCACTGGGAATTGGTACCAGCTTCAGCAACTTTCTGGGCCACCAGAGAATGCATAACTATTTCTCCTTCTCATAGAAGGGAAGGATTCCCCACTGCCAGCAGTTAGGCAGACTGTCAGCAGCAGGGATCTGTAAGTAGTAGCACATGGGTTGAGAATCAGGAGCTGCAAAATCAGCCTGGGAAATAGCTGGCAGAGAAAGCACCTCTCGCTAGGAGGAAGTTCCATAATATTTTCCCCCAATGCACAATATTATATTTCAGATATTTCTGAGACAGGTAACAATGTTCCTTTGTTACAGCAAAAATAGGTAGACGTCTTGGGATACCTTAAAAGCTAGCTATTTTTATTGGGCACAAGCATTCAGGGAGTGGCATCCACACTTCATCAGATGCACCTGTTGAAGCGTGGGCTGCAGCCCATGTAAGCATATCCCAAATAATGTTAGTCTTTAAGGTGCTACTGTCTGCTGGAACAGTGGGTGCTAGAAAGATCTTGAAATTCCAGTAGCGTCATAGGAGAGAAGGCCGTGCTAGCTTACTTGCAGAGCCTTAAGCTGTTCATCAGATGTTGTTGCAGAAACTGGCGGCAAATAAGGCTGCCAGCCCAGAAAAAGATACATGAACAAATTATAGTGTGTGTGTGGGGGGGAGGACTTCCCTTTTCTAGACCCTTTATCAATTAGTGGCAAAACATAAGCTGAAACTTCAACTAACCAGAATATGACAATCCTGCAATCTGCATATAAAGATCCTCTTCAGAGAAGCTTTCAGGCAACATAAGAAAGGCTGCTGTGATTGCACTCTTCAAGTTGTTTGTGAGGGCAGACTGCAGCTTTGCATTTTCATTCTGGGTAAGGATTTTAACCTGCAAGCAAGCAGAGAACCTTTACAGTGGCTACGTGCAAAAAGAGATTAAAAGAATCATGCAGTTCTTATGTAAATACACAAACAATATGATGCCATCATTACAGAGATTCAGCAATCTATAAATCAGTTAACCGGAAGGAAGTCATCTTAAACCAGATTCCCCTCATTAAATACTACTAGACTTAAAGATCAACAGGGAGGATTAAGCACTTAATATCAATGCAATACATCAAAGCTGGTGCACTTCTATAACATAATTGCCAAAATTCTGTTGTACAAGTTGCATCCACAGAAGGGTGGCGGCTGATTTTCACAACAGGGGAACATATTCAGCAATTAAAGCCTTTCTCCTTCTTCCCACAGCTTGTCTGACAGATGAGTAACCCACTTCACTGCATGAAAGCTGTGACAGCAACAATTACCTAAAATATCTATCTGCTAGGAATGCCATGTAGCAGTGGAGACTCTTGTTTTGTGGAATGTGTTTCAATTAATCTTCACCAGATACACTGAATCTCATTTGTTCCATTTCCAATTTAAAGTGTTTAACAGAGTTTTCCCCTCCTTGCCGCCCTGGCCACTGATCGTCAACTGTGGATAACTGAATCCACGGTTGGTGAATCAGTAGATGCAGGGGTTACCCTGTGGTTATGTTTAAAGTATTCTGTATTCTTTAGTGCCTTTGTTTGAATTTGTTGCACGATTCATTTCTGTGAATGATAATTTTATATTAGTATTATATTTTATTTTACTTACTACATCTATACTATCTCTTAAGCCCTGAAAAAGAGGTTAGAATCTGTTAGACACAATTACAGTATATGCCTGTCAAACTACCTGTGACCGACAGTGGCCCTGCAAGGTCCCATGTAGAAGGCTTTAACATCACCTGATCTATTTAACTAGAGCTGAAACCTTTATTACTGTTTATTTCATTTATTTCTCCACTCTTCCTCCAAGCAGTTTAGAGAAGTGGACAGTCATGAGCACGTACTGCATATGACATGATCATCTCTCTCTACTACTACTTCACTACTACAGTGGACCCTTGTATAACAAACAGTTTGTATAACATAAAATTTGTACAACATAAAAAATTCCGGAGATAGGTGACATTTGCTTAACAGAATCGCCTATGGGGCGAATCCGTACAACATAAAAATGAGATTACTCCATCTTCAATGCATTCCTATGGGAAATTTGTATAAAGGAAAGTTTGTTTAACACAATTTCATTTGGAATGAATTAATGCCTTTATACAAGGTACCATTGTACTTGCTTTGGTGGCCAATTTAAAGAAACAAGGGGTGATAGTACTGTTTTCAAAAACTATGGCCATGATTCAAATATCTCCAAAATGTGGGCATTGAACCAAAAAAAATGGGGATAGTGATGCGAGATTTGCTCTTTTTGACTAGCAATCCTGCCCAATCACCAGGCAGCTGATGGGAATGGCACTGAAGAAAAAGAGAAGTTTTAGTTTATGATATGGAAGTGGAATGGGTTGTTCACAGAAAAAAAGATCCCATCTTTCGATGAAAAGGACAGCTAGTACTATATTTGTTTCCTCACAAGGAGCAATACTTTTTGGATTACACGTCTCAGAATTCACCCAGTCTGTACAACTGAACAAACTGGGGGGCGTCTACCAGTTACAGTCCCTCTTGCAACGTCTGGCAAAAAGATACAGGCGTGATCATGCTTTACCAGAGCACTCTGAAATTGACTTGGATAAAATTAACACATAAACCCATTATGTTCGCAGGGTCAATTTAATGTGATGTATCCTGTATACAACCTTGTTTAAATTCATGTACAGAATATAGACAATGATGCAGACTGTCCCCCCCCCCAAACAGCTATTATGTTGTCCTCCTGCCTAGATTCAGCCTTGCAGGCTGCAAGAATAAGTATTGCCTCTAATCGCATTACCAATTTCTGCCTTTTAAAAAATTCCACAAGATGAATTTAGAGTGAAGGAGACAGCTGGAGAATGATTGGTGGGAAAATAAACTGCTATTATTACACTGTTCAGTTTTAAAAACATGCAGAAGGTGCTTGGGCAAAAGAAAACCCATGACAAAGGGATGATTATATCCAGAACTTTACAACCGAAGGTATATATATCTATTATTTATTTAATTCTGAACATAAGCCTGGAGACCTGAAATGAATCTGCAGGGCATTCAATATCATTATTCTTCCATTATCTCCTTCTGCATTTGAAGCATGGTTTTTGTTACCGTCACAAAATCTGAACCATCTGAAATTGTAAAAGTTAAACTGGTCCTGAGAGAGGCTATTTGAACACATGTTTTCAGTTTGCTCTCCTCCGTTTTTTTAAAGGCCTAATTTTGCAAACAAGCATCAGCTACCCCCGAGGGGGGGAGGGGAAGTCAGCATGATCTTCTAGAACTGAAAAGGGCAGCTGAGAAGACAATAGAGGGACACTGTGGAAGGCAGCTGCTTCGCCCGCCTGTCTCTTAACGGCCAAATTACACAGTCAGTTGAATAACTGACTCACTAAACAGCTAGCTTCACCTCTACTAAGAAAAAAACTCCACTTAATGTGCCAGAAACGCTTATTACCCATAATAATAGGTGATTCCCCTCGGCTGAGTGGGGGAGGGGAAGGAGGCTATTAATTCACTCCATTGACTCCACTGGTTCTATAATTTCATATGTGAAAGTCAGAACAAGCTCTGTTTTAAATGACATCTCGCCGTGCATGGCATGAGCTTATAAAAACAGAAAATGTAGTCCAACCCTAAACATTTTACTCCAAGGCAAATTCTATTGAATGTCACACAACTTAACACACATGAATCATCTCGAGTAGAGATGGGCACGAAACGAACTTTTTTTGTTTCCGTTATTCGTTATTCGTTCCATTACGTAACAAAACGACTAATGAAAATTGTGATGAAAATGGAACAAAACGAACAGAACCACGAAAATTGGGCTTGTTACATTTCGTTTTCGTTAATGGTGACGCGCAATGAAATGACCTGTTTTAAATGTTAAAAAACACCCTGGACATCCATAAAAACGCAGCGATAATTATTTATACTGTCTGATAATACCTACCAGGGGGGTTGGGGTCCTTGTAACATGCATTTATGTCTTCTCTCAGATCGCTGTATTTTTTTCCTTTAAGGGGAGTTAGGGGACATCGACCCAAAATGGCTCCCAGATGCCTAATATTGATTTCTTGGGTATTAAAACGCCCTGGACATCCATAAAAACGCAGTGATAATGCAATAATTATTTGAAATTATTACCCACCAGGGTGTTGGGGGCCTTAAAACATTTGTTTTTGTCTTCTCCCATTGCGATGTATTTTTCTTTTCCCTTTAAGGGTGACAAAATGGTTGTCGCCAGCCACAAAATGGAGGCAAGCCATGTGATGGGATCATGTTCAACCAATAGCATGCCAAGGTTGCAGACTGAGCAGGTCTGGCAGCCACAGAGGGCATAAAAAGCTCTGGCAGCCCGCATCCTCCTTGCAGTCTCCGGGGGGAGTTAGGGTGGGATTGCTGTCTCTGTGACTCTAGCTTCAGTCCTGCAGTCTCCCTGTGTGCGTGCGTGCATACCTCTCGGTGAGTACCCTCCCCTGCCCCGCAGTGCAGTCACTCTGCGGCTGCCTTGCACCCTGGGAAACGCCCGCCGCTGCCTTTGCAGCCTCCCTGCGTATCTAGTGTATACTGTGTCTCTGCTAGCATCATTTTTTTTAGTGTTTTCCCTCTGGTCTGGGGCGTTGGGGGACGCCCGCGCACGGAAATGCTTTAAAAATCGTGCAAAAAGCCGGTAGAAACAAAAAATGAAAAAACAAAAAAATATGAAATTTTTCCAAAAATTCGCGAAAAAGGAAATGAACTGAAACGGACCTCTCAATGAAAAACGAAAAACCGAAATGCCATTTTTTTGATTCGTGCCCATCTCTAATCCCGAGCTTTCTAAACTGAAGGCCTTTAAGTGTGTCTTCATCTAACATCTTTACATAATGCTCTCTAACACACACACACACACACACACACACACACACACACACACACACACACAGAGAGACACACACACACAGGTCCCGCCCCAGGGCATTTGGACACTTGCATCCTTTCAATGAAAAGTTCTGGCAAATTCCATAAGGTTATGTTCCTCACAGAACAGGAAATAACACACTTGGAGGAGAGAATCACTATATCTTCAGAGGCTTTTTTCAGATAATACCTCTTATACCCATATTAAAAGATGGGAGGCTAAGGCAGAGAAACAATTGTTGCCTAGCAAAATAATCAAATTTAAAGCCACAATCTACATTGGAACACAAGGAACTTCCTCAAAATTTGCATTATAACGCCTCTTGTGGTTTTTAGATTAATGTTCCTCGTGGGACGGCTAATATATCAAGGAAGTTATTGCTTATGTTTCTATACTAGGACCCCAATATCCACAGTGACCACTTGTGAGGCTTGTCCCCACCACCCCCTTCTCCTTTAGCTCCATGAGATGCGGGCATAGAAGTGTCTGAAGTGAAAGTATGCTTAGAACTTTGATTGCTAACAAAAACTGAACCATGGTCCTCACTAGCAAAATCCTCTCTATCCGGGAGTAGAGGTTCTGCCTCTGAACAGAACTCTGTAACTTGTCCAGGCATTAAATCGTGTCCAATGTAACATTGGTAAGTCTCATTCAGATCCACAGCCCGGGTCTAACACAAGTCTGGTCATAACTTCTCTCAAAGGCATGTCTTGGCCCGGAATCTCAGAACATGCCTTCCCGGGACCTTCTAAGTTCTGGAGGCAGATGACGTCTTCCCCTTCTCTGCTCCAGGGTGTCAAGCCCCACACACAGAGCACACACACAAACAGGGTTCAGTTCTTTGCCAAGATCTTTAGTGGAAAGCCAGGCAAGTTCAAGTCCATTGCTACAATCAAGTGCCAGATAAATAACAGAATCCAACTCCCAGCAAGTCCAAGTCAAAACCAGAATATCTCACGGAAACCAGACGCCAAACCCAAGGGAACAGATCAAGCTGTGGTCCAGGAAGCCAGTCCAAAATCAGGAAACAGAGCCAAGGTCACAGACAGGAACGTGGTTGCAAGTTCAAATGACGTGTTGCTCCCACAGAGAGCTCAAGGTGAGCTTACCAGCTTTATCTCAAAACAGGGAACACACCCTTACTTCTGGAAAAGCTCCTGCTAGTACTCAGGGCTTCCCAACCTGATTGCCCGTCCAGCATCAAAGACCCTTTCCCTAGCCCTCCTGGTAGCACGTCTTTGCAGAATCCTGCTCATAGCCCTTCTAGGGGGAGAAGATATGTTTTCAGCTGAGTCATCAGACCCAGCTGCCCGCTGACTTGAGCTGCAAGGCTCCTCCAGCAGCTCTTCACAATTTAACCCATCAGAGTCTGGTTCTGTGACAGGCAGGGTCCTGGCACAGGGGTAGATCGACATCTCCCCCCACTCCTCTTGCAACACCTTATGCGTTTCCTTTCGTCTCGTCTCCCGCTCAAAGAAAGCCTGAGCTTGCTTCATTCACTCCCTCTCCGTGTCTGACCCCAATATGACAGTTTCTCTGCTTTTCTTTCTCACCACTCCCTCTCTGCCAGAGTCTAAACATCACCCACTCCCCCATCCAAGGCTCCTCTTTTACTATTTCCACTATGTCTTCTGGTTTGACCTCCTCCTTTTTCACTGCCCAGCCTCCCTGTGCTGTTGCCTCCTCTTTCCCCGCGCTGTTCTCGTCCCCCCTTGTTTGTTTTAACCAGAGGTTTTTCTTCTTTTCCTCCAATAACCTCTAGTAATTCTTTAACCAGTTCCCTTTGGGATTCGTCTGCCCTTTCTTCAGTTAACCCTTTTAAAGACGATGGCGCATCTGCACTCTCACACTATTGTAGCACTAATCTGCTTGCCCCTGGCCCTTTCACAAGCTACTGACAAACATCAGTTCTGATTTTTCTCTGTTGCTGCCACCAACTAGCTTTGCTAGTAATTTACAGCCTTCAGACTGTTTTTAAGTTAAATAAAGATAAAAGAAGTTAAGAACAGAAGAACAGCCTTGCTGGAACAGGCCACAGCCCATCCAGTCCAGCATTTTGTCTCACACAGTGGCTCAACATTTGCTTCAGGGTATTCCCAAGCAGATGTCTTCAACTGCTTAACATTCCCTGCAAATAGCATTGAGAGGTATCCTGCCTATCTCTCCAACCCAGAGGTTGTCCTTAGGCATCTATAATAATAGCCATTGGTACACTTGTTCTTCATGAACATATCTAATCCTTTCTTAAAACTGTCAAGTCTGACAGCTGTCACCACTTCTTGCAGGGAGTTCCACGGACCAGTGATCCTCTGGGGGAAAATGTACTTTCTCTTATTTGTTTGAGATCTAGCACCCCAAAGTTTCATAGAGTGCCCACTAGATCTAGTGTTGTGCGATATGGTAAACAGTTTTTCCTTATCTACTTTGTCCATAGAGTGTATGTTTTTATAAACTTCAATCAGGTCACCTCTTAGGCAATGTGGTTCAAGAGTGAAGAGGCCCAGCCATTGCAGCCTCGGATGGTAAGGAAGGTGTTCCAGTCCCCTAATCATTCTGATTTCTCTCCTCTGAACTTTTTCCATTTCCATAATATCCCTCTAGAGGTATGGTGACCAGAACTGTACACAATACTCCAGATGGGGCCTCACCATAGATTTATAAAAAGGCAAAATGACACTTGCTGACTTATTTTCTATACCCTTCCTAATGATCCCTTAGCACTGAGTTTGCTTTTTTCACTGCTGCAGCACACTGGGTTGACACATTCATTGAGCTGTCCAACAGGACACCAAGGTCCCTTTCCTGATTTGTTGCATAGAGTTCAGACCCCATCAGTTTATAAAGAGATGGGCACGAACCAGAAAACCCATGGTTCAGGTTCGTCTGGTTCGGGCCCACCTTCGGTTTGGTTCGGGATTGTATGAATTTTTAAAAAAATCATACGAATCTGAACCGGTTCAGGCGACAGTAGACAGTCCCACTACTGCCTCCAGAGCTCCGGCCGCGGCTGGGCTGGGGGGTGGTAGATAATCCCACCACCGCCTACAGAGCCCTCACCGCAGCCGGAGCTCCAGAGGTGGTGGTAGTGGGGCTGTCCACTGCCACCCGGACCGGCTGCGGCCAGGGCTCCGGAGGCGGTGGTAGACAGTCCCACCACCGCCTACAGAACCCTGGCCATGGGCGGAGTTCCGGAGGCGGTGGTGGGACTGCCTACTGCCACCTTCGGAGCCCTGGCCATGGCCGGGCCGGGTGGTGGCAGACAGTCCCACCACCACCTTCTTTTTTTTAAAACTTCTGGATTCCTGGCCCCGCGCTACAGCTGTAGTGTGGGGCTTTTTTTGTTTGGCTTTTTTCCTTCAAGCGCTGACCGTATATACTCGAGTATAACTAAAAAAAAAACACCCTCATCTTATACTTGAGTCAATAAGTTTTCCCAGTTTTGGGGTAAAAGTAGGCCCTCAGCTTATTCTCGGGATGGCTTATACTCGAATATATATGGGTATGTGAGTCTGTGTGCATGCATGTGTGCGTGACAGAGAGCAGGCATTCTTCATGTTTAATTTTTAATTTAAGGTCGCCTTAAATTTAAAAAACTCATTTCTTAAGTTTGATTCCATATGCGTATACCATACACTGTGTATTTAAATAGTGCCACCAAGCTGCCAGGGAAAAACTGTTTTGGTTTAATTTGGAGCGGGGGAGGGAGAGGAGCCAAGAAAACCAATGTCCTTCAAAGTAATAGTTGTGATATTGAAATTTTGGTCCAAACCCTGATGCTTAGTGTTGTAAATTACTGTACACTAGAGCAGGCCAATATTATGCTTTATGTTCAGACTTTATCCTTATCTCATGCTTGGCTTGGGGCTTTGGCCAATACAGTTGTCTCCATCCAACATCTCTGTTTCTGACATCAGAGAAGCTTACAAGCTAAAAAAAAAAAAAAAAAGGAACAGCATCCAATTATTGCTGAATGAGGAGTCAATATTTATGGAAATCCCACTGAGTTGGTGGGTTTATTCAGGGTGGGACTATTACTACCTCCTTCCCCCTGCCCCCTTTTTTCAGCATGGCCTGAGATATTTTGAAGTTAAAATAAATGTAAAATGCACTCAGAGCCACCATTGGGATAGAAACAGCTACTACCCTGTTTGTTCGGTTCTTTGCCATGGAGTTAGATGAGAACTTGGCTAATCAAGCTGATGCGGTGTCCAAAGCAAGAAGCCAACAAACTCTTGAGACGAAGCCAGGGAGCCCTGCGAAGAAGAAAAGAGTCCACTATTCTCGATGGCCATTTGTGCCCTGCTGGATATGTCCTCATCTGAACTATGTTGATCATGCTGGCACAACTGCAAGAACAGATCAAGCCAAGGGAAGCTGTTTCATAAAGGAGTGAACACTTGGCTTGATATTCTCACCCCCATCACCAAATACTGTATACAGGGGGAAACAAATAGATGCACATTTCAAAGAGATCGCTCTGAATTAGTCTACCCAACTGAACCCTATCAAGTATTTTTCTTCAGTCATTACAATACTAAGTGACAGGAGGATGTTGGAACATTAATTTATTAAGTTTATTCGTCTCTCATTCTATCTGTGGCTGTCATATTGATGCAAAAGGGACTGTTTTTCAATGTTAAGTCTGTGACCTGAATCCTGTTACATATGGCTAACAAATATCAAGCCAAATTTCAGTGGCAAATTGCCACAAATTTAAGATGTTGGCTCAATCTGCATTTCTTGATGCATGCCAAGTCACGTGATAGGTGTATGACAGTAAATGTAACTGCCAATCTTTGATGTGCCATCAAATCAGAACTGACTTGTAGCAACCCTAAAAAAAAATTCAAGGCAAGGGAGGCAATTTAAGGAGTGTTGTTCCAGTTCTACATCCCACCCCCAGTGAGTCTCCATGGTAGAAGCAGGGAACTGAATCAACATCTTCTGAGTCCTAGTCCATTGTTCTGACTACTACACAACACTGGGTACCCTGCCAACTTCTTAACTAGTGGCAATTTGTACTGAAGTTCATGCTAACAGACATATGCCAGTGCAATTATCCATCTGGATTCCTGTCTTTATTTTCACATTCCTCCTATGGTGGAAATAATTGAAGCAAAGGTAATGAAAAATGAAAGAAAACATTTCTATGTTCAAATGGCAGGGGTGGTGGGAATCACTGAGAAAGGCTTCTGCAACCAGCCCCGAAGCTGTTGTCATCAAGGTTTTTAAAAACCAACAAATTTCAACAATACCCCAAGCATGATGGTTTTTAATTGTTTCAGTACCTATAAATTCTTGGTTAATTCTTGAATGTTTTGAAATGTGAAACAAATTCACAAAAATACTCATCTCTGGAAAGAACTAAAGAAAGCCCTTACTATACATGTATATTCTCCATGAAATTTTCTGTATCAGAGCTTAAATGTAGTTAATCTAAATTTAAATTTTATTTGCATATTAATTACTCGGGGTCACAACTACCTTTATAATGAGTGTGTTGTTTGTTAAGTGCCCCACGGGCTCAGGACAATGAACAGGCTACAAACAAAAATGCAAAATATTAATCAGTGACACCCCCTTTCCCTCTTGTGGCTATCCAAAGTCCCTTAAAAATCTGCTCTGGAGAGCTGGGTAACTCTCTGGCACAGGATTAGGAAGTATAGGTGATGGGACAAGGGGAAACATTGCCATTACACAGTGTTAGATATTGAAGTGCACCACTGGATAATGGCCACAGTATTACCATAACACTCAATTATATTAAATACCAGGATAAGAAAGAAACCACCACAGGTGAAAGAGATATTCATGCCACCATATTTAACTGAGGTGACGTTATGAAGCCCCTACAGAGTCATCCCAGATTATGCATGGGAAAGTCATCTCAGGTATTGCACTGTTTCAGCATGGCCATTGGTATGAAAGCACCAACCAAACATGACGCCCAACTTTGTGCTTTCACATGTTGTACTACAAATTCCATCATCCTCCGGCCAGCATGCCACGCTGAAGATGGTCTGAAATGAAGTGTAACAGACCAGGAAGGCATCAGGTTGGGAAAAGATCACCAACAGTTCTCAGCATGTGAAGTGCTGATGTTTTTGATAAGAGTACTACGTTCTGTTTGAACTGAATAGCAACCGATGTCAAAAGTGCTTTACTGGGGGAGCAGCAAATATAAATAGATACCCTGACAGTTTCCATCTTTTCTATGTTTATATATTTAGATTGCAACTCTTAGGTGCTCTTCTTTACTCCTTTCTCTGATGTCACCTTTTGCTTTCTTTTCTCCATCTAAAAACGGTTCACAGGTGACATGTATAGACAAATGTCAGCATCAGGATATCTGCAAAGTTTAAAAACCTTTTCCCCTTGGAAAAATGGATTTCCGACATAATAGGGAGGCACACGCTCAGTCACTAGGCTGAGTAATACTGTCACTAAAATCCCAAGTAATTCTAAAACATTCAAGCACAAAAATCAGTTCATTTCCCATCACTCTTGCAACACAACTTTAACAAAACATACAACAATTTTAGATGGCTAGGAACCACCACCACCCGGGGGGGGGGGGCAGGCTGCAGCAGGAGGGGAAAGCAAAGAAAATCTCAGCTCTGCCCGCACTGGAATGGAAGTGAGAACTCACTAGCATAGATAGCTACACATTTGGCCTTGCTGCCTGATGGACTGTATAGAAATGCAATAAATAAATAAATAAAGTTGGTTCAATAGCAGTATCCCTGGCTTTTTTCTCTTTGCCAGGTCATTCTTCAAATCTTATTTCTTCCTTTTTGCTCCAAGTAGTCAATGGCTTCCTATGACATACCTTTGATACACAGCCTGAGGAAGATGAATTATCAAAAAGCAAGTGTCTGTGGTTTCCTTGATTTTAGTGGTCTAAGAAAGGTATAACCTACTCTTGCATTTGTACAGTAATACCCAAAAGTCAGTTCAGAATTCACCGTAACCAGAAAAGTAGCAGTTCAAGGCAACCAAAACATATTTTTAGCCCTATCTGCAATTAAGAAGTACAGTGGAACCTTGACTTACATGCTGCTTGACTTGCAGCATATTTGACTTGCAGCAAGAAGGGGCCTGTTTGACTTGAGTCGCAGGCTTTGACTTACAGCTCGGAGCCCTGGCATAAGGCACCGGAATTGGGCGGCAGCCACGACCCAGCATCACGGCTGCCGCCTCCAAACTGCTCCTGCCTTCTTCCTCTCCTCTGGCAGCGGCAGCGGCGGCTTCGGCGAGGCCAGCTCCGAGCACCTGGAACTGGTCCTCGGCCTCGCCAAAGCCGCCGCTGCTGCCGGAGGAGAAGGAGGGCCGGCTGGCCTCGCTGGTTAGACAGTCGGCTCAGTCTTGTAAAAAAATCTGGCTGCAGAAGTCTGGTCCACAATGGAAGCATTTTAGTTGGGGAGCTGTACAGTTGTGGGACTCTAATGGTAAGCATAGAGTTGTTCAGAACTTGGAACGTCAGGTTAAAAATAAGTAAAACTTAAATGTTAGACCTTGTTGCTATGAACCTTAAAAAGTGGAGGCGTATAACTTGTGGACTATAATTCCACTGCCTGCTCCTCTCTTTGAAGAGACATTTCATTTACATCCCCGGAAGGAATCTCCTATCCCAGTCAAATTTGTGTTAAATCGCTGTTTTCCAGGGTCTTTTTCATCATCTGGAATGGATTAATCCACTTTCCCATTACTTTCTATGGGAAAAGTTCATTTGACTTAAGTCATGTTTGACTTAAGTCTAGACCTCTGGAACGGATTAATGATGTAAGTCAAGGTTCCACTGTACTACTGTGGACTGTTCCATTTCATTGCACACTGAATTTTAGAGACCCTTTCACCATTTGGTCACACTCTGCTTCCATCTAGTGGTCAACTGGCACACTTGACACTTCCCTCAGAAAAAAAAAATCTCTGTTGCATCCAAACAGGGAAGGCACTCGAAAAGCCTGACAATTCTGTAATTCTTAAAGGCATCCAAGGAATCCAGGAATGGGTGTCCAAATAAATAATCAGACTTGCACCCGAAATAAATCTCCCTGCAGTGCCTCACCATACAACTTAATGGGTATCTTTGAGAAATACTGTATGCTACTCTAAACTCCTTGAAAGAATTGGCTGGACACTCATTTGATAATGAATATATTTTAAGCCTTTAGATATAGGCTCTAAAAACTGTCCAGTTTTTGTTTTCCAAAGATGCAATAAGTGAGGATCTGCTCTCTGGAACCTAGCCTAGCTTTTCCCAGTCTGTCAATCTTCAGGCCCACAACTTGGATATGATGCATCTCAACTACCACTAGTGCAATGTGACCTCTAGGCTCCTTCGCTACAGCTCAAAATCTTGCCTATTTCCAAGATCAGCATGTTTCGTCAGCCCTGCCCCAAAAGGGGACAAAAGATTACCATATTTTCCTGCATATAAAGCTATATTTTTGTCTTAAATTGTTAAACTAAGAATTGAGGGTTGTCTTATACACAGTAGTAAGACGAGGAGAGAACTGCACAATTGTGCAGTTGTAATTTGGGGTGGGAAAAGTGAGGGTCGTCTTATACATGGGAGCATCTTTTATAGATGGGGAAATGCAGTATTTTTATGGCATCTTTAACAAGCCCTCTTGGAGTGCTTATTTTAGCAATGAAAGCAGTTATCAGGGGAACCTGATTTGAAATGGAAAGCTTGTGGCATTTTCCTGCTGGAAAATGACCCAGCTGCACAATGCTGTTTGTTCTCAAAGGAACAGCTTTGCTGCTAATGGGATGCTCAAGCAAAAAAGAGCTACTTCAAGAGGGTAGATAATTTGCAGGACCTTGATTTGGAGTGATCTGGCACAAGAGCACATTCTGTGTCCCAGCACAGCAACATGGCTACCTTTTTATCAAAGTTGAAGCAGTCAATTTAAACATAGGGTGCTTTTACACGACCCCTAAAATCCGGGGCAAAGGGCTCCCAGATCCGGAGCTTAAAAATATTTTCCCACCAGCTCCGGAGTTTAAACAAAATAAAGTACGACCACACCCATCTAAGCGCATCCCAGCACATTTTCCAAGTACCTGGTCTCCGAAGGTGAAAAATTTCTGATGCGGGTGTAAAGCAGTGAGTGCTGGACTCTCCTCGCCTTGAGTTTGTTTGTTGTTGTTTTTCCCCGCCCCTTTAAAAGACTGAAGGAGACTGGAATGGTTCCCGGAACAGCTCCACGGCAGAGCGGAGGTGAGCCTGCATTCTTTTCTCCCTTTTTTGGTCCCTCCCTCATGCAGACAGGAGCAAGGAAGTGTGGAGGGGTGGGAACACAGGAAGAGCGACAAACCCCCAAGATCTCTGGTCCGAATTTAAGTTGCCAGCAGATCTTAGGGGTTGTGTAAAAGCGCCCATACTGCTTGTAAATAGAGCAACAAGTTGTTTGGCCCTCAGATAGAACACAGTGTTGGTTTTTTCCCCCTAATATGCCAAAACAATGTAAAACAAGAGAGGTCTCGGTGGCATGATAGCAAGAGTGCAGTTCACTCCCACTAATGCCTCTCCTGCCCAGTCCCTTGTTTAACTGAGTATTTTCTGCAGGCTGCCATTTCTGCATTTTCAAACAGAAGAAAGAGCTGAACACATACCGGCTTTTGCAGACGTCCGGCTACATAGAGAGTCTTCCAGTGAAGCAAATCTTCAATAAGGGAATCAGTACTAATGACACCATATTTTATAACCTAAAACAAGGAAAAAATAGAGCTAAAGGACATATTTTATACTTGTGAGCATTTTAAAGTTTAGTTTTGGTTTTGGTTTTGATCTGTCCTTAAATTGCCCAGAATAGGACTTTTGCACTAATGATACAGTATAAATCAGTGGTTCTCAACCTGTGGGTCCCCAGATGTTCCTGGACTGCAACTCCCAGAAATCCTGGCCAGCTCAGCTAGTGATGAAGACTTCTGGGAGTTGCAATCCAGGAACATCTGGGGACCCACAGGTTGAGAACCACTGGTATAAATAAAATAAAATAAAATAAAGACAAACTTAATTTTGTCATAACTGAGGACGGAGTGATGAACACTCCGTCCTCAGTGTCTCTTTTGCGCATTCTCGCTAAGGTCATGGTTCCTAAAGAAGACAAGAGGATGATTCTGACCAGCTCATGCTGACAACAAGAAGCACGAGACCCCCTTTTGGAGAGGGGGGAGGAGCACCTCTCCCCGTTCTTCCAGGAGCCTTGTCTTGCAAGTGAGAACAGATGCAGATTGTCTTGGCTGACTTTCAAGAAGTCTCTTGATACTGAGAATCCTACCACCTTCAGAAAGTGTCCCTGGAGCAACCAAGATGGGCAGAGAATGAGAGAGAAGGTTCTTCTAAAAGGTGATGGGGAGACCACTCAAGCAACTGTCCTGTTTGAGACGAAGGAGGCTCAACTCAGATTCCCCTCTTAATCCTAGATTAAGAAGTCCAGGAAATTATGGAACAGATCACACAACTAAATGTAACAAACTTTCCCCACAGAGTCCTTCTTCTCCTGCTATCTGCTGAGATTTTAAATACATCTTGGTTTTAAAATTCAGAAAATAAGATACTGTTTCATAGACAAATATCAATAAATTGATATCTGCACACTAAAAAAAATATGCCAATTGAGCCAGTTCACTTATTTGGCCTAGTTTATAATGCATCTGCTAGACATTTCTCCCAAGTGGTAAAATGCTACGCAGGGGACATAAAGAATCCTATTAGTAATCCACAGTTACAAATGTTAGTGCATGAATTGCCACTGGTTAACAAGTTGCCAGTCGCATCGCTCACTGCATGTCAATTGTGTGAATTGGTACCCGGTGCAGGATACAACTGGAAACTTATTAAGTCAATACAATCTGTCACTGCAATGTACACTTTCATTGCATATGCTGACATAACTAACCAACGGGACCCTGGCTAGAAGCAGCTGATGTTACTTACCCTACCATTACAAGGCACCAGTGTGTTGTAGTAAATCCCTGCTCCACACTTCTGGACATAAGAGATTGATTTGGGCCCAAAATATTTCAGGAAAGAATAATGACTCCGATTCTTCAACAGGTTCGCCGTATGCCACGATACAGAATCATCAACCGCAAATACAAAATCAAGCATATTGTTCTACAAAAGGACAATGATATGTATTGAATTCAACTGAATATAGTCGCAAGGTATCTGTATATAAGGTAACCCATGAGAAGACTGCACCAATCTTCAAACAGGCATGTCAATCTGTTTCAATATACAGCATATAACAAAACAATGCAACAACTCCCCACCCCACAAAGGGGGGGGGGAAATACAATTTATTTTTAAAGCCTGATTGTCATTTTAAGAGGATAATCCATTCAACAGTACCTTAATATTGTAAGATATTGCTTTTGTTCTTAATCACATTCTGAGATGCCCAGAGTATTCATATTAAAAGAAAGGTGGGATATAAAGAAAATAACTTTTTAAACGCCTTGCCCACATTTATGTAAATAAAAGTTCATCAAGTAGGCTTGCTCATTTCGGTTCTAGGGGTTTGCATCCACCCTAAGTAAGTCACACATAGGTTCTACTGAAAGCAAAGTAAAAAAAAAGTTATGACCATTGATCTCATAGGGAAGTGTCTTTATTACTGTCCAGGAGCAACCTAAATCCTGCAATTTTATCACTTCAGTACATCGTGTATCACAATTTGACAACACTTCCCAATGAGGAAACCAAGCATCTGTAGCATTACTAGATGGTGCGGTAAATAAATAAATAAATACATACATATCATAACAGTCCAAAAGCCCCTTTAAAAAACGCTCAAGTTTTCCAGTGCAACGTCAGAGGCCAAAGTTAACAATAAGACCGAAGGCGGTCCATTTGACAACATTAAGATCCATCTCTCAAGCAAACAAGCCATCTCTGCACGTTGCATTAGCAGCAAGTTCCCCACAACTTAACAAGGATGCTTCCCAGCTAAGTGAGGATAAAACGCACACACCCCAAAATCCTGCAGCCCTAGAGGGGCGCTCCTGGTCTTCAGGCGGGTGCATGTCAACCCCTTCCAGCTAGGAGACCGACGGAGGGGTGGGGTAGGGGTGTCCCGCCAAGGGGCCAGCGCGAGCGGATGCTCCCGGATCTCCGTCCCCACCAAGCCCTCCTTACCTCCTTTCCCGCGGTGGAAGCCCCCGCTTGTTGAAAGACGCCGGAGCCATAAGCAAAAGCGAGGCTGAGCTCTTGGGGGAAATGCGCCAGGATCCGTCGGAGCTTCACCGCCGAGCTCGGCAAAGCCATGAGGGCGCTGCCCGCGCCGTCCCTGCACGAGAGCAATGCCCGGGCGCCGATCCACCCGGTAAGATCAGCCGCTGGAGACGCCGGGCGGAAGCAGCGCCCCGTCCCAACTTCCACGCCAGGAACCGAGGAAACGTGCAAGAAGAAAACCACCAAACGGCCCCGATAAGAACCCTTCGGAAGCCACAGCGCCCTCTCTGGCAGGCGGCCGCATGGCTCTGGAGAGGGGGGATTTCTAGCAACGGAGGCGCGTGGCAATTTGGAGAGCAACATGGATGCAAATTCTTGTGCGGGGCTGCAATTAAGGGTGGGGCAAGGGGGTTTATGTGTCCCAGTGTCGTGCTGGGGGGGGGGGCGAGACACCAAAATAACCAAATATCATTTGTATCATTCCCCACCCAACCTCCTGGGGGTAGGTGGGTACGTTAGAGGTGGATATAAAGCAAAAGCAAAGTGTTCTGCTTATATAGCGCCCCATAGCACTTCAAGTAGTCCCTGGGCGGTTTACAGTTTTTTAACTTACAGTTTGCAGGCTACAGCCCCCCCCCCCCCCCCAGGAAGCTACTGAATTGAGGACTCTATAAACCTGACAGGCTTTCCTGCAGCACCTTTAATTCACCCTTTAGCCAACTTGGACATGACAAGGTGGAAATTCATTTGGTGCTCGTCTATCCAAGGGAATATGGCATCTAGTAGTTTTCTGCTTGTTGAAGAAAAGAACCAAGAGGTCGAAGAATCATGCTGAGAAAGTTGACAATGTATCTGGAAAAGGGGTCTGTTATATTATTTTTGCCCAGCATGTTGTTAGTCTGTGGAACTCCCTGCCACAGGATGTGGTGATGGCATTTGGCCTGGATGCCTTCAAAAGGGGATTGGACAGATTCCTGGAGGAAAAGTCCATCACAGGTTACAAGCCATGATGGAGATGTGTAATCTCCAGGCTTAAAACCAGGGTATTTCAAGGGCCAGATGTAGGGCAGTGGTATCAGGAGACAGATATCTAGTCTCATGAGCTCCCAGATGCTTTTGGTGGAGCCACTGTGAAATAGAGCACACTAGACTAGATGGGCCTTTGGTCAGCATAGCTCTTCTAATGTTCTTATAACTAATTCCATACTGTTAATATATTGCCATATTAACATATTAAAAGCCAGCTGGCATACTCAAAACTAATTTTGAGTAGGTAAAAAATGGCTGTCAACAAGTAGTTTGTAGATTGTAGCACATGATCAAAATATGTGCATGTGCTGAGACATACTGAGATGGAGCTGGGTATGTTCTAGATACAGTACTTTTTTTTTGAAGAAGGAGCATGGGAGTTGACCAAATGGTTGCTAGGCTATCATATCTTGATATTGCAGAAGGAAGTCTGTTCGACTTGTGTTAGAACACAGTTTTCTAAGTAAGCAGCAGAGCACATTTCAGGGAAAGTCTACTATGATTTATGTTCATATCTACATTATTATGTGCCCGGTATGCTTCCACCCATAAGCTGGGATGGCGTGTATGATGTATAGTTTTGATGGGGTTTCTAGCTTTCAGTGAAATGGAAAGAACCTTGAAAGTGGGTGCAAACTTGTCTACAAGAGGGCTGGTGGAGAAACCTATGATTTATTTCTGTGTCACTTCCTATTTATAATGAAGATGCCCCCGTGGGAGCATTGTGCCATGTTGTTTGTATTGAGTCGCTGAATTGATCCAGACCCTGAACCTATTGGCCATCAGTAAGATGGAGCTCCTCCCCACCACCACCTGGGATACAAAATCCTCTGGATCCCTCTGCTCTCTAAGGAGAGGCTAAGCTTCCACGCAAGGGAATTGTGTGGCTGTCCTCCATACGTAACTGCCTCTGTTATGTTTACGAATTGCAAAAGGACAACCCAGGCATTTGAGGCATTCTGATTGACTTTTTTTAAAAAAAGAAAAAATACCATTTTGTCTCCTGACAACAATGGATAAATTGATTCCTACTGCCATGAATCCAGTGTTATTTATAATGTACAAAATTTGCTAGTATTGGCTTAAAGTAGACCATAGGGATTTTTGCAGACTGTCACTCCAGGCATGCTAGTGCATCTCTCTCAAATGTCCATTGTGGTGGAGAGGCAGGGTCACCAAAGGCCGAGATCTCTTCCATGCCTCCTCTGATAAGACCTCGTGCAGTTTGTTTCAAGTAAAATGGGAAAATGCTTGCTATTCTCATCCAAGTTAGAAAAATAGTGCTGAATACAACAAAGCTGCTATCTCTCAATTTGAGTTTGCGCTAGCATTTTGTTACATACTTTGAAAAAAATGATAAAGTATTTCATGTTTGTCTTCTCCCTTTAATATGGACTTCAAAAAAAAAAAGTCAGCTGGCGTGATAAAGAAATGACGTAGCAGGCCAAACTTGATTTTCCTCTGGTGTATTCCTGGGATTTGAGCAATAGTAATATCAATATCCAAGTATCTTCGTATTTAAAGAAGGGTCATTCTGTTGGCACACTTTTCTGCTGGGTGATCTGATTGGTGGTGGATGTAGTGGTAGATGTAACTACAGTAGACCCTTGTATAACAAACGGCTTGTATTACATAAAATTTGTACAACATAAAAATCCAGAGATAGGGGAAATTTGCTTAACAGAATCACCTATGGGACAAATCTGTACAACATAAAAATGGTCGCAATTAGGGATTACTCTGTTTCCAATGCATTCCTATGTACAAAGGAAAATTTGCTTAACATAATTTCATTTGGAACGAATTAATTCCTTTATACAAGGTACCACTGTAATAGTCATACTATGAACTACTGCTCTGAACTACTAAGCAAATTCATCTGATTGCTCTCTTGTGTCTGGTTGGTTAATAAACTTGAGGTAATTTTGGGAACTGATAATTACTGAGCCAGTAGTATACACTGTTGCAAACAAAGGTTGATATGGAAGTTATCATAGGAAGGCGCTGAAAAGGGAGAGCTGCTCTTTTAGATACTGCTAAAAATGGAAAATGTGTTGTTTATATACCACCCCATAGGTCTTGAAACACTCTCTGGGCAGTTTGAAAATTAATTACACAGTCTACACATTGCCTGCTCCCTGAAGCAAGCTGGGTATTCATTTTACCAGCCTGAGAAGGATGGAAAGATTGAATCTGCCTGGAGCCAGCGACCTGGGATTGAACCTTGGGTTGTGAGTACAGTTTTGTCTGCAGTACAGCAATTTAACCACTGCACCCTCATAACCAAAGGGGGTCAACGGGGAGCAGCTTCAAGCTTCATAACAAAATTTGATGACAACAGTGGCCAAAGTTTCAAAGCCCAAATAGCAATGCAACACTTTCCAGAGCAAATTCTCAATTTTTATTCAAGAGCAACTATAGCATGAACTGCTGGATTAATCTGTTGTCTAGGTAAAGATACAACTATCTTGGTGCTAGACTTGAGTAATACTTTGAACAGAGAGTTTTAAACTCATTTTAAAAACACACTTTACACAAAACCTGACTTGCAAATACAGACTCTAAAATTCAAATAGCATAGCAGCACAGCTGCTGTTTTAGCGGCCCGTGCCACGGTAAAGCTAGAATCTTGAGGTGGACGGTATGGTTTCACCCGTGATAACCCATTTTGGAATTGACCAACCCATTAGGTTAGCAGTATGGCTTCAGATGTTGGAATATCATCATCCCTGTTCACTCAGTTGTAATACAATTGTACTCTCTGTGACTATAGCAACACATTAATTCTATTCTCTATGGCCATCTGGCTTGCTTTCAACACCCCTGTAATTCTCATTAGCTTTTCTTTTAGCTGTTGTTATATCACCCTAACTGATATAATTATAAATTGCATTCTGTTTCCCTCTCAGGTTTCTGGAACATTTGTGTGAACAAACCCCTTGGAGCAATTAAGAGCAGTTGTTTTCCCAGACCTAGATTATTCAGTAGCTGTTCCTGGCAGATATTTAAATCCCTAGCATATCAACTGGGGCAGGTTATTCATGGTCAGTAATCTGCTCTGGCAAGTTTATGTAAATTGAAAAAAATAGCCTGTAGCTTTTCTGCTTCTAACTGGTGTTACCTTATTTATGAAGACTTCTATCCAACACATACTGATCAGGGAGAAGGTCCTATTGCTAGCTGATGGCCAATTAGGGCACATAGCGTAGCCCTCTTCCGGTGATTCAGGCTATATCCTTCCAGCCCACACTTGCCTACTTCCAATGTGATCATATAAGAAAGAAAGGGGTGGAGATGGGTGAAAAAAGAAGAAGAAAGGAGGCTGTTGACCTGAGCGCCTCCCTCTAATGGCTACTGTGCTTTCCATCTCACCAACCACATATGGGTGTCAGTTGCCATGGCTTCCAACTGGATTCATTGGCCTGCCTTCTGTGTGGACATGGATAAGATTACTCTGTAATACTCTATAAACAATGATCACACACTGTCTTACTTTTGAGCAAACAAGCAAAAGCATTTGTCTGCACATATAGCAGATAAAATAGCCTGCAAAGGTATACCTAAAGTACACAGAAAAGCATAAGGACTGCTCCAGGGATTTATAGAAGATTTATAAAATATTTATGAAATCATGGTTTGTATGCTGCCGTTCTCCTAAAGGATCCAGTACATCTTATTAAATCAGTGTCATCTTTTTAATACATTGCTAATTAATCAGGAGAGCTGCCTAGATGCCCTAAGCACATCCGATCTCACCTGATTTCGGAAGCTAAGCAGGGTCGGGCCTGGTTAGTACTTGGATGGGCAACCACCAGGGACTACCAGGTGCTGTAGGCGCCTGGAGTAGGAACTGGCAAGCCACTCCAGTACTCCGGCCAAGAAAACTCCATGGACATGGAGTCACGAAGAGTTGGTCACGACTGTAACGACACAACACACACAATTCACTGTGAATCTGAGTGACTTTTCTCTCAAAGTGGACAGCAAACTTGTCACAGTGTGCTAAGATTGGTTTGAGATTGTCATTAGAGTTATATTGGCCGGGCAGATGGGAAGAACCTGTAACATGTACCTTTAGACAGATGTCCACTGTAACGACACAACACACGCACACAATTAATCAGGAAACTATTAATTTTTGTACTTCTGTGGAAGTGAAGACTTCGCTTTTGTGGCAGGAAATTCAAATGTAATCATAAACATACCTTATTGGGAATGAGGCCATTGAACACAGTGGGACTTGTTTCTGAATATGTATTTTGCAGAATATGTAATATGCAGATGTATTTTGTTTGTTTGTGGAACTAATACCACAAATTACGGCATGTAGTCTTCTTTCAGTCGATTGTGGAGTTGATGTATACTGTATAAATAAATACGTAAGTACTTGCACTTGTCTCATCAGATATAATCAGGGGTGGGAGAGCAAATGCATTTTTTTTCACAGGGATTCTAAACTTATGGAATCAATAAGGTCTTTGTCCAGCATCAAAATGACCACCAAACAAGTCTCATGGGGCGGCCACTCCAAAGACAGAGCACCAGAACGGAAGAGGCTAGCTCACCAACTGTCAGTCACCTTATCTGTGAAGGAATGGGTTAGCATTAGCTGCAGCTCTCTTCCGTTCCTTGATCTCAGATGTCTTCCAGTAAAGCAAAACTAAGGGCAAAGGGATGGGAGCAAGGAAGTAGCCAAGTTAGTCCAGATCCAGACTTGCTCCAGCTTTAGCAAAGCAAGTGTTCTGCTTATGTGTGTGTGTTGCATTGTTACAGTTGTAACCGACTCTTCGTGACTCCATGTCCATGGAGTTTTCTTGGCAGGAATACTGAAGTGGCTTGCCAGTTCCTACTCCAGGCGCCTACACGACCTGGTATTCCCTGGTGGCCGCCCATCCAAGTACCAGCCAGGGCCGACCCTGCTTAGCTTCCAAAATCAGGTGAGATTGAATGTGCTTAGGGCATCTAGGCAGCTTATATACAACCCCATACCACTTAAAGTAGTCTCTGGGCAGTTTACAGTTTAATTACAGCACAGCTCTAATGACAGCAAGTGATTAGGCCAGGGCAGCCCTGTGTACTTTCCATCATTCCCAAACTAAGAAGGGGGTTGGATTCAGCACAGTTCCATCTGGCCTAAAATTGGCTTAGTTAATTCTTGGCCATCTTGGTCTTGTCATGCAGAAGATGGGGAACCAGGCCATGTGCTCAGTGAAAGAGAGAATGGTATGGATAACAATGGTCTACCAAGTAGATAAGTCCCAAGCCTTGTACTGCTCTGAAACTAAACACTGCCATTTATATTTGCCAATGGGAGAGAAAATTGGACCCAAGGGCTAAAATTAGTGCAGACGAGATTCACTGAGAGCACTGTGTGGCCCATTGGTTGTGGCTCAAAGTCACTCACTGTGGCCTGGGTAAGTCTAAGGAATAGCAAGTGCCTCCTGAGAAGGGGAAGATTCACCAGACCTTCAAGGACACCTGGTTTGCCCTCTCTTGAAGAGGATTTCCCTGGACGTAGAAATGTTGGGTAAGTGTTGCTGATTAGCTAATAGACTCTTTAGCTACTCCTTTCCCAGCATTGTTGCTGCAGGCCCAGCACCATCTGGTGCCTTCCTTGACACACAGGGATGCCAAGTAAACAAGTAGTATGCAATCATGCTGTTTCTTCTTGTAGTGATGCTGAGATGTGAACACAGCTGAACCTGGCTTTGTTGTTCTATTGATGTATGGAACATCTATTCTTCCCTGGGACCATAAAGTGAAAAGCAGGATGTAAACATACTTAGTAAATAAATAAATAATAAGCCGTCTATACTAGAACCAAAGTATTCCTTACAGTTACTGGCCAGTTGCTGAACACATACTGTAATATTACATTCATCAGTGGCCTCTGGTGCATTACAGCACATACAATTGATTCCACTATAAATTATGCCTATAATGCCTGGAACATTATGACCAGCAATTTTCCTAAAGCGCATTACATGATGTAGTCTCCCTGCACTCATGTAAGGTCTGCAGTGGTCTATTGCTTGGAGAATTGTATGCATAAACGTGTAACAATGAAATGTGCAATGCTCTAATCATTTTCTAGCCTGGCACCTCATTATAAAGCATTTACAGCTCCTGTGGACCTCATTTATCCACCATAATATATTCCAGCTACAATAGCGGTTTCCCATTCTAACATAGGTTTAGAGATCAGAAACTAAATGTTTTGAGATCAGAAACTAAATGATCTTGTTTTGCTTCAATTTAAACTAAATGTCTCCTTGGGCACATGCTAACAGTTTGGAAAGAACATAAACTTCAATCTTTGGCTGGGTGCTCCACAGCGACCAAATTGAGCCCACTCGTTATACGAATCCAGCTGTAATTAGGAACCATCACCGCTTGAGGTCATCTTTTCCCAAAGATGGTTTTCTCAATTCCCAAAACTGGCAATGCGCTTCCCTTCAAAATACTGTTTTAAATACAGCTGGCATCTCTTATGTTTGCAGGGAGGATAAGACAATGGGAAGAAAAGCTGCCCCCCCCCACAGCTTAGTCAGTCTAATGTGCTAGTGAATTTGTATCCCCCCGAAGTTATGTCATTTTCCAAGTTATTTGTCCTCCTGTATTATGCAGGAGGCATAATATCAAAGTAGCTCAAATGTTATGACAATCAGCTGATAGCATCCTCTCCAGCACGTCACAGTTAAAAATAGGAATGACATATCCAGTGTCCAGGGGCATGCCCAGGCAGACACTGATAGAGCCAACACGACTGAGACTTAAAACAGGCCACAGTGCTAGAATTTCAAGTAGGTGCAAGCAAATGGCTTCTATGGGGGTGGAGGGAGGGGGGGCGAAGGATACATATGTCAAGGTCAGAGACTGGGCCCGTAAGAGAAATGGCTTCACATTTCATTAGGTGTTCCTGAAGCTCTAAAATCCAATCTATCTCTATTAAAGTTGAGGGTGAGGGGTTTTAAAAGTGTGTCGACTTCTCAACTGGTGACATTAACATTCAAAGCTGTCCGATGGACAAAGGAAATGGCATAGATAGAATACTTTGGACCTCACCCTCACCTGCAAGGAGCCCATGGCATTGATAGCTGTTTCAAAGGTGCCTCCTGGGGAGTTTAACCCTGGGCCTTTTGGAGCCAGCTGGTTGCCTAAGGCTGAGGTGGTAGAGGAGAGAAGAGCAATGCTCAACTTTGGAGTGATCCCTGCGTCCAAATGCCAGCGTCCAGCCACCTTATTTAGCTTGACTCCTTCTGCTTTCAGTTCCCAGTATTGCAGCTTAATGAACCAGCCACCTCAGGATACTGGCAAACTGAAAGACTCCCTTGTTCCTCTGTGGTGGGAAGTGAAATTCTTATTATTCTTATTCTTAGTCCAGTGGTACCTCGACTTACGAATTTAATCCATTCCAAGTCCATGCTCTTAAGTCGAACTACTCTTAAGTTGGGGTACCTATATAACAATTTTAAAACTAAGTTAAAAAATAAAAATATGTATTTGTAAGTCGAGCAGACCATATCTAAAATTTGTAAGGCGGCAGTTAAAATGCCAACAGTTTTTAGCTGTTAGTTTGAATTGCTCTTAAGTCAAGCTGCTCTTAAGTTGGGGTACCACTGTATTATTATTTTGGCTCTGTTAGAACATTGCTGATGGGCTTAGATTACCACTTAGATTAATGTTTTAAAAAAGACGTTTCCTTTGCCTTGGGTGTAGTGCCAATCAATAAACTGCCTACAACTGCAGTTGCTTTCCTCAGGCTGCAACTTCCCACTACATAGCCTAAAACACTATTGTGGGCTGGGTACAATGGGATTTGTTGTCTATAGTAACTGTGTCAGATAGGAGAAGGCTGTGTTTCTGCCAGGGGATGGCTCACCCTTTCATTCCCACCTGCCGCCTGCAAAATGCAAGCTGTTCCCTCCTCCTTCAAATGTCACACACTCTTGAAGAGGGAAAGGTACAAAACTTTGGGGGGGGGGGACACTTGTCACATCATGCCTCTAAAAATATGTAAAAATGCCTAAATGCCTTTAAAAAAAATTAAAAATGTCTAGAGAGTGCTATTTATCACCCCAAAATAGCTACTGCTTCACCACTTTGTTACATTACTTTTGAAATATAACACCATGAGGCTTGTATTTTTAGATGGTGCTTTGTTTTAAAAGGCACCTGTGTTGGTTTAATTCATTACTTCTCATTTGTTTCCCAGTTTAAAGTACAAGAGGTCTTTATGAAACCTTTATGGGCCATGACAAAATGTGTGGCCTAAAAATATCCTGGAGGAGCCCAGCTGCTTATAAGATGTATGATCTTCTGACCTTGTTTTTATTTTACTGCATTGTTATTTTGGCTGCTGGTGTTTTTAAGGGTCTTACCTGCCTGCAGAATGCTTGATTCTGCCAACCTGGGAGAACTGATTAGAATCAAAGTGCCTCTGCATTTGAAGCATGTCCACCCTCAGAGGGCTTGTTCTCGAACTGCATTTCATGAGCATGTTTGTTCCTGAGAGACGCTTTGGCAGAAGCAGTACTATTTTAATCAAGCAAGGGAATGATCGGCAGACAAAGCTACTGGTGTGGGCCGCTTACTTGGCTTGGGGAAAAATAATGGCACCACTCAAGGGGAGAAGTGTACAGTTTCTATGGTTCAACGCGTCTTCCCATGTTGGAGAATGACTGCAGGCATGACATATCAGAGATGTTATGCTTTGCTCTTAGACTTCATGCTCGCTCCTCATGGAGAGGCACTGGAGCAAGTACCTCATTATCTTCTCACCTCAACAGGCACTGTGGTTACAACTCACCTTTGTTGGCAGAGCCGTGTTCTATGATTTAGAGTCAGTAGCTGATGCTGTTCCTTCTGAACCAACCTTCCAGAAATCAAAACCCTCTCAGAATAAAAGCCCTTTACCTCATGTACTGTACAGCATCCATTCTTTCAAACTCGAGATCTGTTTCACAAATACATTAGATCGCTGTGGTGCCGGGAATGCTTTGGCGCGGTTCAAACAGATCACTGGCCATCCTAATGGATTGACAAATGTTTCAGAAATTGGTGGCCCTCAAATCGCTTGAAAACCTGGAGTAAGAGCGTTGTTTCCTGCCCCAACTGTGTGACAGCAGTCTGCTTGGAGTGGCATTTCCATTCCATCGGTGTTATTTATTTAATTGGTCTAATAAAAAAAGACATCGTTTCCTGGATTGCCCCTAATATTTCCTTAGGCTGCCTGCCGACTCAAAATAAGAGGGCAGAAGCCTGGTGACCTGTGGCCTGTTCCTGCTGCACACCTCTCTCCCAACTGGCCCTTCCATGCCCTGTTCCACATTAGTGTAAGGCTGAATATCTTGTCACCATCCTACTGGTGTTGGACTGCAACTCCCACCATCCCTCAGCCGTGGCTATGCTGGATAAGGAGAGTTGTAGTCCAACAGGACCTGGAGAGGTACATGTCACCTAGCTCTGCTTTAATCCTTGCTTTCCTCTTTGTTGCAACCCCCTGTTAGAAATAAATATGCCTTTACAGACCCATGAGGTGGATTTTAACCAGAAACAAAACAAACCCAGAGAAGAATGACTAAAAGGATTTCTCTCTTTATTATTGTGACCTGTGCTCTGCCTTTCTCCATTCCTCATCCTTAATGGGACTCAAAGCGGCTAATAGGAAAATCAAATAAAGCAAAAACCATTAAAAACATTATAAAATTAGTTGTTATTTGATTGTAAAGTAACAAATACCATATGGGGGTTGAGAAATGCTACCGTGTCTTCATGGTCACATTGATCCTACCATGGTAGAACTGCTATGTCAGTACAAGGATGCCAGTATCAGGAAGCCCATTATTGGTTTAATGGACTTTTCCATTTAGTCCCCTGGTAGGTACAGTGTTGCAGGGGGTAGCTGGCTGATTCACAAATGTATACTGTATGTAGATGTTCCAGGGATCTTTTGTGCAAGAGCGCTAGATAGTTTTCAAACCTTACAAGGTGAAGCTACGCAAATTCTTTTGGCTCTCCAGGAAGAGAGGTTGCTGTAATGCACCAGCCTCTCTGCAATTCTGTCCATGATACCAATTGTATCATAAGCCCCCCCCCCCAACAAAGCGTCCTAGGCTTAGCTGTGAAAAGTTCAAGGGTTTAGAGAATTGACTGGTTTCAGTATCCTTCTACTGTGGTAGTGTTACTGCGAGTCTCAAGAATGAACGTTGGAGTTAATTAATATATGCCCAGAACCAAACTTGGAAATGTACCTTCTTTTTTTAAAAAAGGAGCTACAGTTCCCAAAATCCTCTGTGCTGGTTGCAGTAGCCTAGCAACTGATATATTGTTTAAATAAAAAGAAATTCATCAAGCTTTGTAAAACACTTTATCTGTACAAAAGCAAAACCTGAAATTACTTTCTGAGCTCCATGGGCCTTGTTTCCATGGAACATACATGGATAAAAAGGGTCAAGGTGTTTCTTTGGGGCTCTGGAATACCAGGAATAATAATAATATTCTTTGAACTGCAGAGCTTGAACAGACCCTATGGATCAAGGAGGCACAGCAGAGAAAAGGATTCTCTACCTTACTTCTCTACCTCTGCAGCCCCAAACCTAAGCTACTGATCTGTGAAAGTGGGCTCTAAGCCTTGTTCGATCAGACTCACAGTGATATTTTCTCCATCTTTGCTCCAGCCATCTTCCCTCTCACTTCATCGGCTGTAGCTCAGATGTATACCAAGGAGCCATTTAGGCTCTGTTTATAGGGTGAGGGCACAATCGTGTGAACTACCCAGGTCATATCCCTATTCAATAGGGCAGTAGTGGTGAACCTTCAGCACTCCAGATGTTTCGGACCACAATTCCCAGAATTCTGAGCCTAGATTGCCAATGACAAAGGATTCTGGGAGTTGTGGCCCAAAACATCTGGAGTGCCGAAGGTTTGCCACCACTGCCATAGGGCAACCTGAGCTTCGACAGGAGCGCCAACCATATCACATGGATAATCCCCCAGAGCTTGCAGGAAACCATTCTGATCAATTAGTCTCTGAGGGTGGATCATCTTAATGGATCCCCAACCCTTGCAGAGGGTTGAAGCAGCTGATATCCTAAACTTGACCAGGAAGTGGTCTGACCATGACAATGTCAAAGCCAACACCTCCACATCTGAATCACCATCCTCCAGTCTTGTTGAGAAGACCAGGTCCAGAGTATGGCCTTTCTCATGTGTTGGGCCGATGACATGTTGAGACAGCCCCATGGTTGTCATGGAGGCCCTGAAGTCCTGAGCCGCCCTAGTCAAGGCAGCCTCAGCATGGATATTGAGGTCCCCCAGCACCAACAGTCTGCGGGTCCTCAACACCAGATCGGAAACCACCTCCTTCAGCTTAGGTAGGGAGATTGTTGGAATGCAGCAGAGTGGGCGGTACACCAACAGAATCCCCAGTCTGTCTCGTGAGCCCAACACACAATACAGGCCCTCCAAACCTCCTCCCAAAGAGACAGGAAGCCTGGTCAGGGAGATAGAACTCCTATAGACTATGGCAACCCCCCCTCCCCGGCCCACTGGGTGACACTGATGCTGGACTGACTACCCAGGCAGGCATAGCTGGGAAAGGGGAAATCCACCTTCCTCTCCCACCCAGGTCTCAGTAATACATGCCAGGTTTGCACCCTCATCCAGAATGACATCATGGATGAGGGCAGTCTTATTTTGTACCGACCTGGCATTCAACAACAGCACCGTGTGGTTCATGGGCTCGTTGATATGGTCAAATGATACCTTCTGGTTGAGGGTGGAACCAGAACGATGTCCATTATTCTTGAAGAAGGTGCAGTGTGAAATTTATTGCATTACTAGTACATGAATAATATTAGATGTGTACTCCTTTTTTGAAAGGATGATTTATCAAAACAAGAGCAAATGTAAGATTATAAATTATTTAGGTGCCTGGTGCACCTACTTCCTAAATCACTGTTGCATGCAACTAAACCCCAATTAAAATCCACAGGAGTAGAGAAGCAGGAATAATAATCAAGTGATTTATTAGGAAGGGAATGAGATGAGAAAATATATCTTTGTGGAAAAGGATGTTATTCTCTATTGAATGCCAGTGTCCTTAATGAAATTGTGTAAGGTCACCATACATACCAACACAATTTGCTGCCCAGTAACGGGACATGGTGCAATTTGTTTCCTTGGTTTCCCCTGCCAGTACCACTGCAAACTGAATTTCTCTTCCTGCTCAGAGCATAGTTGTTAAAATGCTACTCGGCCATCATAACTCCACAAGGAATTTGTTCTGCGTTGTTGGAGAAAGAACCGATTAAGCTGTTGAAGGCAAGTTATGCTGATGCCACATGACTCATCAGAGGGCTGCCTTTTGTAAAGGCTGTGGAATATTTGGGTCAAAGCAGATGCTACACTGAGTGTGACATTGGAAGACAACATGTTTGTATTTTATCAGAAGCCTTTTGCATCCTTCAGTGTTTCAGCCATTAGAAGGCAAACAATGACTCCTTCTTTTGACCTCTAGATGACCAATGACAGAACAAAGGAAGCCAGTTTCAAAGCTGCTGGAGATCAGAAGAGCTCCTGTGGTGGAAATAAGAGGCCTTGTTGCACTTGTTTGCTCCTTCTAATAATGAGCTCTCTGCAGGGTCTGGTTTGAAGCTTTGTCAAAGAAGACTGTTCCATGTAAGTAGGTCCCTCTCCTCTTGTAGCATCCTGCACAATCAGGGTTCTGGGTCCCTAAACATAGAGCAGAGGATGTCTCCTCCAAAATATGGGAGGCAGATTTACAAAGTGATATGGACTGAAGAGAGGAAGTAGTGCCAGGGAATATGACCCCTGTCCTGTTCTTCATGTAAGCAGGGCTTAGTGGCTGATGCCCTCAAGGACTTGTGGGTCATAGAGTGATGTCACCAGAGGCAGAACGAGCTACGCCTACGTAACCGGCATCTCTGAGCAGTCCTGGAAATATTGTACTTCCACTTCAGCTGGTTGGGAGAAGCATTGGGGATTAGGTGGGTGGTGCCCAAACAGCAGGGCGGCAAACAGGGAATTGTGAACAATTAAACTGCACATAAGACTCATCTGTCTTCTTTGTAACTGTCATCTTGACATCTCTATTTTTCCCTCCAGGTTGGCTCCCTCTAATCCAGGGGCCCTTAAAGTTTTCAAACAGCGGGCCGGTCCACTACCCCACAGACATGACTGGGGGCCGGATCACAGTCCCCCCCCCAAAAGGCCGACATTTTAAATTGCCCTGCTTGGCTGCAGCCAGTGCCTCGACCATCTGGGTGGCGGGCGGGGGAGTGGGAGACCTTGCCGTGGCCCTCCCACTTTGAACTGTCCCACTAGCTAGCATGCCAATCATCTGGCTGGGCGGTGGGTGGAGGGAGTGGGGGAAGCGACATAGCCCACCTCTGCAATAGAAGCAGCTGTGGAGGCTGGCTTGCTTGCAAAACAGGGGGTAGGTGGAGTGTGTGTGTCTGCAATTGGTCCCGGGGGCCGGATTCAGGACCCTGGGGGGCAGCGTCCAGCCCCCGGGCCTTAGGTTGAGGACCCCTGCTCTAATCCTTCATGTCATCTGTGATAAAAAATGGACATTGCATTTCTATCACTTCTTTCACGGTGATTTACACTCTGGATCTGGGTGGTGGGGGGGGAGGGAATTGTTGGTGGTTGGATTTAATAAGACACCAGTGCCCTTAAATCCATGGGCAGAAAGTAACAGCTGGGAGAACTGTTTCTGTTTCCTTTCTTTCAAAGGAATTGCTTCCAGCCATCTCCCTTTTGCATTGTAGCCACCTTTTGCAGCCCCAAAATCTCAGATAGGTAAAAAAACTGATTTTCAGGTGGCCCTGCAGGGAAGAAGGGAGAAGGATAACTTTTTTTTTGACTCATTGGCATTCCAGGGCCTGGTGACAGAACTACAACATGGGTAGAGGAGCAAGAGCTTTATCCCAGGGTAGCAAAATTCATTGAACCCCCGCATCTATAAGTGACACTGTTGGTGAATGATAAGTAAGTAAATAATTATACCTTGTGAGACGGATACTTTGGGTGGGCCATCCGAACAGGTGGAGGAAGAGAAAAGACAGGGAGAGGCGAAGAGACATAAGGGATATGATGCCGGGAATGTGGCTGGAATCAGGGAAAGGGATGAGTCAGGACTCGAAGTAACCAAGGGAAAAGAGATTAAGGAGAAGAGGGATGAAGCAGAGGGATTGTGGGCAGATGCTGAAGAGGAGGAGGTGGTGGTGATTCAGGATTGGCTAACTAAAGATCCAATAGGAAAGCCAGACGCGGGAACTCAAACAGTGGAGATGACAGTTGGGGCAGTTGGACCAGGGGACAGTTGGGAGTGGTCAGTGACAGTTACCCCATCATGGAGTGGGGGCATCTCCAAGATGGTGAGGGAGAATATCCCTTATCCCACTATGAGAGAGCCTCCCTGCTGGGGAAGACACCCATGCTGCAACAGCCTATGCCAGTGATGGCGAACCTTTTAGGGACTGAGTGTTCAAATTGCAATTCAAAACCCATTAATTTTTTTGCAAAGTGCCAATACAGCAATTTAACCTGTATAGAGGTGGCTATGAAGGGGTGATTTGGGGTACCCACAGAAAGGGCTCCAAGTGCCACCTTTGGCAGCCGTGCCATAGGTTCGCCATCACTGGCCTATGCCATGGGACGGGGAGTTATTACGAACCAGCCATCCCTATGCCTCAGGGTGGGAGACCCCGCTTTTAGAAAACGTTCAAGTTTGTACTGGAGGAAAGTCTAAACCTGTTATGTTGGAAATTAGACATGTTACCGTTGATTCTGAAAAGAAAACAAATCCATTTGAAGTTGATGTTCAAAATAAAAGTTTATTGGAAAATGCCACACCGTCTCCTGATCCGTCAATATCCAGAGCGCAGGATCGTGATGACAAAAGTGAACCCACTCACATACCTCCAGGGCCACGTTCTGTGATTCCATTTTTGGGGTGTGTGTATATGTGTATGTGTGTCAGAGTTGACAACTGTGTCTCAGAGTGGAGTGGGTAGGAGGAGGTGGTGCCAATTCCCCAAGACATCAGAATTACTGGTTACTTCTCTGCCAAGTGATGCTGGATCTGTGCCCCTGGATTAAACTGCAATGCATCCAGATCTCACAACTGAAGCATGACTTAAATGTCAACCTTGCAAGCTCTCTACAGGAATCTGTGTAAAACATGTTTATTCCACACTCATTTAGATTTTTAGAAAGGTGTCCCTCTGTCCTAGTGGCACCATCCGCCTGATGCAAAATGTTCCTCAATGCACCTCCTCCCTCCTCTCCTCCCCTCAAACCTCACCTTTCCAGGGAAGGTCACAAGCCTGGCCACTCCCATAAGGGCTCACTAGGTCTGCTTCTAATAGCACTGACTACTGAGTTTTTTAAAAAAGCAAGGAAACACTGTTTTACTATTTATCTACTTGCATTTCACGAAGAGTCGGACACGACTGAACGACTGAACAACAACAACAACTTGCATTTACATGCTTTCACACTGCCAGGTTGGCAGGAGCTGGGGTCATCAGCAGGAACTCGCTCCACTGCATGGCACCCGGGATTCAAACCGCTGAGCTGCCAACTTTGCAGTTGACAGTTTTCAGAAGCTTTAGTCCACTGAGCCACCACGCAGCCACTGGCTCTTTGGCTTGAATACAGAGATGAGAACTACCCCTAGAGTCGGACACGACTATTCTTTACCGTTACCTTTTGCTGAGCAAAAATACACTGGATTGTATGCAATTGTACTTGTCATTTCCCTTCCTATCCAGTTCCTGGCCTTTCTGTACTGCTTGCTCCCCTTGCTGAGGTCGTCTCTCCTCATCCACAGTTCCCTCCCAACTCCTCTGCCTCACCAGCAGAGCTGAAATTTGGTCTGGAAATGATTCAGGCCCAGAGACCTGTATCTTTTTCTTTTTCTTTTTATGCTGTTCTATAGAGCAACGGGAACAGGGATGGCATTATTTCAAAATATGCAAAGGCTCTTTTCTTTCACTAAAGCCTTTAGTGAAGCATCCTCCTCTCAGACATGACCACTTTCCTGTCCTTGGTCATTTGTCAGTCCCTGTCTTCTTGTCTTCGCCTTTAGGGGAGTACTCTGTGCTCAAGGCAACATATACCTTTCTCAGGACACACAGCAGGTAGCTGAACTCCCAACCACCTCAGGAAAGGGTTACCATAAATTGAAATTGACTTGACAGCATGTGATTATATTCTTATATCTTGTTGAACGGAGACTGTAAGCCCCCCGTGGTGGTGTCAGTGTCTCTTCCATACTCTCTCTACATAGAGCTCAACATTCTGTTATCCTAAACAGCTGATATAGATCAACAATTAGTAGTGGTGCTCACCTAAACAGCAACTCGCTCAATGGCTCTGTGCTGAAAAAAGCCACATTTAGCAGGGAAAGGTACTTATTGCACTCTCCTAAAGCCTGTATTTATTCAATGGTTGGAGCATCTCTAGCCAATTATCTTAATTATAGTTTACATTCATCACGATAACCCCGCCATCCTACTATGCAGCCTATTTATTCTTTTTAACATACTGTAGTGTTTGGTTCTAGGGATACTTTCACATCTTTCTTGTCAAAAAGAAAATGCTGGTGTAGTTTTATGTTGTGATACATTCTGATTTAATTTTCCAATAATTGTTCAAGTTGGAAAGCAACAACACTGAAGTGCTCAGAAAAAATATATATATATTTTATAATATTTATTTATTTATTTATTTTTACAGCTTATATGCCGCCCACTACCCAAAGGTCTCTCAGATAATAGGGCATCTTTCAGGATTACAGACAACCGTCTTTCTATCCAACTTCTGGTTATGTGAAAAGTTGCACCAAAAGACTTAAAGAGTTTATTTAGCATTGTTCTGGCAAGATTGTTCTATGTCGGTTCAATGCTGCAAAGTTAACCTAGTGATATCAAGGTAATGTTGAGGACATTGAGTCACAGCAGAAGCTACAAATGGGAGAACGTCATTTGTAAAAGCACTGTGTCTAACAAAACCAGTTCCAAGAAGCAATTTAGTGCCAGGGGAAATGCCATGACCCCCCCCTGACCGAAGTGCTTAGAGCAATGTTGAGCTGGAAGAAGAAATCAGGGAGTTATGAAAGGAAGAAAAGTTGCTAGTATGGGGGACTTCATTTATTCTCACACAGGCTGAGACGTAGGCTGAATGTCCCTGTGAGGAAGTAATATTTCTAGACATGTTTGCTTTCTTGGTATTTGCTTTCGCTGGCAGAACAAATTGCAAAATACTCTGACAGATTCGGTGACTAGAAGAATTGGCTGCGAAACCAATCTGAGGCAAGGGTGACCCCAGACTTCATCCTAAGTGGACTCCATGACCTAATGCAAGATGGAAGTGTTATTGAACTGACTGGACCACAGTGCTTTTGAATTTAATTCCTACACAAGGAGGAAATTCCCTCATAATTCCAACTCAGCCACGTTTCATATTTTCTCTAAAAGACGATCTATTGCTACAGTACAAGCAAGTCGGTGGTTAAACAGGACATAGAAGTAGAAAGTCATCAAGGTCAAATCTGTTTAGAAAGGATCACAGCTCTTCAAAACAACAACCATAGAAACTCAGTTCAAATATACACTTTAGGTCAGGAAAGACCCAAGACCCCCTTTTTCCCCTGTAACCATGGAGAATCCTGCAGGCTAAAGTAGCCCAACCAATTTCACTAATTCTACCACCTTCTTTTTACAAACCACACCAGCTGACAAAATGGACAAGGCTATTGCCAGGGAAAGACCAACCCCCTACTACAGCTTAACAAGAACAGTGGCCTCACAGAGTCTGTACTGCAGCAATGGCAAACCTTCAGCACTCCAAATGTTTTGGACCAGAGCTCCCACTGTCCTTTGTCATTGGCAATACAGGCTTGGAATTCTGGGAGTTGTGGTCCAAAATGTCTGGATTGCCGAAGGTTTGCCGCCACTGGTGTATACGCTAATGAGGGGTCTGAGGTAGCAGCTGTGGCTGACAATAAAGAGGTGTGTGTGATGAAAACAAACAACCAGGATGTAACTGCTGTTTGGAAGCTGTAGGGTTTTTTTATTGCATTGAGATAACCCAGAATCAAGCCAAACGTAAGATGCAAGTATCACAATGTCTTTATCCAATCTATGGTGTGCTACACTCAGAAAAATCTGTAGAATTCTGGTGGGCATACCTCAAAGTGGTTATTGTAGAGGCCAATATTTTGCAGGTAAAGGGCAACTAAATTAATCTGATCCACCCTTTTATTTTCTTATAATAGAAGGAGAAGAATACAGAATGGATTATCATAGGGCATTTATACACGACCCCTAAACTCCGCAGCAAATGGCTGCAAGCTCCAGAGCTTACAATTGTTTCCCCACCAGCTCCGGAGCTTACAGAAAATTAAGTGCGACCACGCCCCCATAAGCGCGTCCCAGCGCACTTTTCTTGTACCTGCTCTTCCCCGGTGAAAATTGCTTGATGCGATGTAAGGATAGTGAGTGCAGGGCTCTCCTCGCTTCTGTTTGTTGTTGTTTTGGCTCCCACCCCTTTAAGAGCTACTTTACGGAGACAGGAATCTTGCCGCATCAAGAACGGAGGCAGAACAAAGGTGAGCCACGATCTTTTCTTCCTTTTTTTTATCCCTCCCCTCACGCAGTCAGCAGCCACAGGAAGAGCGACACAGGAAGAGCGACAAGCCCCTAAGATCTCTGGTCCGAATTTAAGGGACCAGCGGATCTTAGGGGTCATGTAAAAGCACCCATAATTCTTTAATATTTGAATGATGTACACATATTTATCATTCTTCTTTGGTGTTGATGCATTGCAGAGAAATGGTATATAGCCAGACTGCTTTAGAGGAATACTTGAGTATTTTGGCCTTGAATCCACAATAACTTCTGAGACAATGAACAGAAAATTATGACTATGGCCACGAGAGCTTTATGTGCTATGTTTTTTTACCATTAGTCCTTAGTGTTTTATGCTTGAAAATAGCATTATTTTAATTCTACTATCAAATACTTTATAAGTATTTTAAATTCATTTAAAATTTTCCACAGGAGATTTAAATGTGGACAACTTTCTCTAAACTCATTTCAAGTTTAATTTGTTTACTACTAAATTTGTTTAATCGTGGGTATGTTAGAAAAAGGAAATGCTGATGTTGGCTGTTCTGGATGGCCTGGGTTCTTTCTGACAGGTCTTTGGGCTTGTTATCTGGTATTCTGAGCTCCATGTTGCCTTTTAAGATTAAACCACAAAAAAGCTCAAACATGCTGCAGTAACAAAACTTGGGGGCTTGGGACCCACACTTCATATTTCAGTACTATTTTGTTGAATAGCAGGCTCCTCTTTGTCATGCCGTATCACAGAGCTGCCTAGGGAAGTCCATGCATTTTAAAAGAGACATGCTATTTTTCCTCAAAATATGTTTTCTCTTCATGCTTCCAAACTTATGACAGCCCTATAAATGAGTGATAACCAAAATATCTTGCTCTCAGCTCTTGTAGACTCGGGCTTCCTTTAGGATGGCAGCCCAGCTCCTGTTGGGTCTCGGTCTTTTCCTACTACCTTCTACCTTTCCCAGCGCTATCATCTTTTCAAGGAGAATCTTGCTTTCTCAGGATGTGCCCAAAGTAAGTTAGCCTCGGGGTCAGCCTTTTTGCTTCCAGAAAGAGTTTGGCCTTTACCTTAAGAGTGGAAAGTTCACCATCACAATAATTTCTGAGAGTACTGAGCACAGATGGTGTAGGTGGACTTTTTAATTAGTTTGATTATATGGTCCCATTTGTCCCTACTGATCTTGTTTCCACCGACAGAAGACAGCTCCTCAAACTCCAGCTTCTAGTTACATAATATTTCTGGTGTTTATATTGACCACCTGCTGAAGTTCATGTGTTCAGTTATCTGTTTAGTTGTTGGGAGCATGTATTTGCAATAAACAGATCCTTGGCTTGCAAAACTCTCCAGCTTCTTTTCTATCCTGTAGGCCAAATTTCCTAACAATATTTCATTCTGCTTTGTTCCTTGCTTTTGTCTTCCAGTCACCTATGATTTATTTCTTTTGGGGCATTTGTGTAAAAGCTTTCCATTTCTTCTTCAGCGTCAGTAATTGAAGTATCAGCTTGAATGATGGTTTTGTGAATAAGTTTCCCACAGAGTCTTATCAATATTATTAGGTCAGATTTTTTCATTATGACCCCTAACTACATGTGCTACATCTTGTCATTAGAGTGACGCCGTTTCTTCTAAGTTTATCAGAAGAAATAGAAAAGGTGTGCATGGAAGGGTATGGCAGATATATATGAAATTAGGCATGGCTCAGGGAAAGTGGACCACTAATACAAGGAGCTGGTGTTATCTAAGAAATTGAATGGAGGGAGATTCAAGATATCTTTTAAAAAAAAGCATTTCCCACAAAGCTTGGTTAAACTGTGGAGATTGTGACCACAAGGATACAATGACAGCTGCCAAATTGAATACTTTTGAAAGGTGAGGCCAAGCAAATTTTTGGAAGTAGGACCTTCAGGGTTTATTAATCATGTGATACCTCTTCTTCCTCCGTTACACGAGATAGTATGCACTCATATATCAGTCGCTGAGGTACTATTGCACTCCACTGCTGCCTGTGAGCTTCCCAAAAGCGATGAGGATGCCATGGCGTAAGCAGAGAGATGGAACAGATGCAGTCTTCTAAAAGCAGAAAATCTGCATTTTCCATATGTCCAAGGAATCACAAACATGTATATGTAAACATGAAAATATAATTACTAATGATTTATTTAGCAAAATTACATATAGTGTAGCAAAGAGAAAGCCTGATTGAAGTAAGAAAAATATAGGACTTCATAACTGTTGATATATGAAAGGGACCAGAAAGAAGAAAGGAATGATTCAAGCTTGACCTCCACAGATTTAAGAGAAAAAGAGACCTAGTAAGTGATGCATTTGTAAAGAAGTAGGTCAGACACCAGGACATCCTTTATGGTACAGGCTCTTTGAAGCTGCTTCCTATATCTCATCCTGGATTCATTTTGGAAAAGCTCTACTGTTAAAGTAGGGCTAAGTTCTATTTTAAATGAAATGTGAGCTGAAAGGATTATACAGACAATCATGCCTTTCCCAATATCAGGCATGCTAACAATTATACAATCTTCATTATATTTATGACAATTATACAGGTAACCATTTTTGACAGCTACCTGATATGCCTGACTCTAATGGGCCATGTTTGATACAGGTGCTCCTTTGAAACAGAGAATTATTTTTTTTTCTCTTTAATCTCAGATTTCCACTATCATCCCACCCCCCTCCTTCCTCTTCAAGAATTTCTGAGAGTACTGAGCACAGATGGTGTAGGTGGTGTTTTTAACCAGTATGATTATAAGGTCCCCTTTGTCCCTACTATCAGTGGACAAATCAAATCATGAATGCTTCTCTCTGTACCCAGACTCAAGCAATACTGTACTTACTGAGAAGCCACCAATAACTTCTTCATAAGAATCCCACTGCCTCAACGCAACTGCTTCACTGAGTAGCAGCTGCAGGGCTGCAACCTGTCTGAACACCTTGATTACAAATAGGAGTGGTATATGGGAAGACATGGCAGAGATCACTGCCCTGGCTTAGATGCTGTAAGGATTCTGAAACAGCTTTGGATCACACAAAGATCCATGGTGACTTACATTTAACCTCTGAGATCCCCACCACCACCACCGCATTGGCAGTTCATAACCAAGATTTGGCAGTGGTGGCAATCTTGGAGAAGAAGAACATGTGAAAATGGAAACCTTTACCAGACGCTCAATTAATTTGGTTAAATCTATTTAAATCATGAATATCCCACAGCACCAGCCAATTAGAACACTCAGAGCAATCAGGAAAACCAAATAGTCAGAGATACTGGTCACAGGGAAGACTCTAAATATCATAAACATGTTTGCAATAAAGAGGAACTGTTATGAACGATCTCAAAGGTTGAAGGAAAGCGGTAGAGATATAAAATTTCTGGACATTTTGTAAAAAAAATATAAAATTTGTTCCCCCCTCCCCCGGGGCCTTCTGCTCACCCCCCAAGTTTATTTTTGATGGCTTCAACATTTCAGAAATTTTACATCGCTAGGAAAAGACAATGCAGTAGAAAACTGGTGCTGAGCTTTGAAAAGAGACTTTTCTGTTCTATCAGAAGAACAACCAGGGGCCATGTTAGCTGGGAAATCCCTGGTATTCTAAGATTAAGTCCCAAATAGAAGGAGTGGATATAGTCACAATCCTATACATGTGTCTGGATTGTAATCCTGAAAAAAACTCACACTAAAACCCATCAGCCTTAAAGGTGGCACCGTGGTGTTATTTTGTTGAGAGTTATTAAAGGCCGGCTTTGTTTTTTCAATAGTAATTATCCATGCTGAAACTGGTTAACATAGCTGTCCTTGAAAAGTTATAGGGAGTAGAGATGGGCACGACCAGAAAAAATGACGTTTCAAGTTGTCGTTTGTCGGGACGGGCCAAAACCTGGCCATGCGATTGGTGGAATGGGTCAAAAAAATTGCATGGTCCCATCCCATGGCCAGCCCATCATTGCACAGGTGTAAAAAAATAAAAATAAAAATAAAATAAAATAAAATCAATGGAGACGTTTTATTGCAAGAAAAACCCACTGCTGCTACTATAAAAATCAGGCATTTAAAATACCTAATTTTCAAATGTTTCTGTGGTGCTTTGGTGGGTTTTTGGACCACGATTTAAAAATAAATATTGTGGTCACCATTTTGGATCCCCCCCACCGCAAATGGATACGACGAGGATGAACCCCCCCCCCCCAGCCTGGTGCAAGCAGCCCAGGACAGAAGGGGGGGAAGGCCGGGGACCCCCCCGAAACCACCCCTCTCTGGTAGGTGCCCTCACTCAGGCAGGCATATTTTTGCCTGCTTTTTTGGCCGGGAATCGGGTTTTTTCTTTTTTTCTTTTTTTCTTTTTCTCTTTTTTTCTGTGCTGCTTGGCGTCGCGCGATCGCCGCGAACCGCGATGCCATGAACGACAACGAAAAATCAGACCCAATTTATCTTCATCGGGTCGGGTTCGAGCTGGAGCGGAGTAATTCTCGTTACCGTTATCGTTACGTAACGGAAACGACAAACGGTAATGGAAACGAGAATTTCGCCGCTCCATGCCCATGTCTAATAGGGAGAAAGAAAACAAATCAAAGACTCCCCTTTACATTTTGTACTAGCAAGGGTAATTTTAGAATAGGAGAGCCATCACTATGAGAACTTGGGCCTTATCATCCAGAGAGCAACTCTCTAAACCATCCAGCTCATAATGAAATGTGTGGTGTTTCCATGCCCATGATGTTTTCCACTCTCCTTCCAGAAGAGACCCAGAATACACTAACCCATGAATCCTAACAAGCTTCTGGTACTAAAAGGACTGTGCAAAGAGGTGCAACTCTATGGAACAACACACATTTAACACAAAAAGAGACTCAATCCCTTGTTATTGTCCCCAGGAGCAAAGGCAAAACCTACAAACTACAAATTGTGTAGTTTGATCTCTGCATACTGGCATCGCTACCATCCACTGTCTGAGTCAGGACATTCATTCTCGGAGCCAGACATTTCTCCCCTCACTATCAAGCAATCTGTGTTTACTGGGTAACCTCCTCAGAATCTTCTGGCCACTTCTCTAGCATGCCTTGTTAGCAGTACTTCCCACTAGTTTTCTACTTTGGCTTTCAGGAGCACATTGGCAAGTCTTAGTTACCCTATTGATCTCCTATTTTCAATTCAGGCACTTCTGTTTAAAGTGGTTTGATTAAAGGCTCCTGGCATTCAGGTCCCGTCACTCAGGCAGTACATTGCATTCCCAACATTAATTCCAAAGGCTTTTCCCAGTTGTGTGTATTAATGGTTACCTTTGGAGTTCAGGGCTTTAAAGACATTCCCCCTATCATTTCCATGAATCATCCATCTTTGAATGGGTTTTCCATTACTATGCGTATACATGTCCATGACATAGGCGAGGTTTCAGTCTGGCTTTAATTACAAGCAACGGATGAACCCACTTGAGATTGGAGAAGCTATGACAATGAGAGAGAGGGCACCATATTGTGCCTGCAATATGGCTGCCTGCTCATTTGTTTTGCCCATAAGCTAAAATTTACCTAATTTCAAATGTGGCTTAGTTTACTGAGCCAGCTGTTTCCACCTTCTTGTAAAGAATGAGAAATAAGTCCTTTCAACATGGAATTCAGAGTGCAAATAAGTATTTGATCTCTGTTTCCTTAGTGATTAAATAATTTATGGAACAATCCCAGAGATGAAAGAAGCTGATTTTTATTTTTATTTTTAATGTATGGATTACAGTTCCCAGTCTAATCCAAGAGAGTGTGGCCAATGCAGCACTGTGGGAGTTTTGCTCTCCTCCATCTGCAACTTTTCCAAGCTCTAAATCCAATTCATTCCATCATTACTTACATAACAGAGCCTCATGGGGCAGTAGTTAAACTACTGTACTGCAGCTACAACTGTGCTCATGTCTGGGGTTCAGTTCCAGGTAGCCGGCTAAAGGTTCACTCAGCCTTCTATCCTTCTGAGGTCTGTAAAATGAGTACCCAGCTCACGAGGGGGGGGGCAATGTGTAGCTGCATCATTACTTGTAAAACCAACCAGAGAGTGCTTTAAGACCTATGTGGTGGTATATAAGCAGTACGCTTTGCTTTGCTTTTGCTTTTTTTACTTCAGGAATTGCTCTTAATTCAATAAAATATCCTCCTAGATAAAATGTCTCAACAACATGCTTTATACTTTTTTTTTAAAAAAAAAAACTGTCTTTCCTATAAACCTGAAAATTAGCAGAAATACAGACTGATGAATACAAATACTGATAAATACAAATTTACTGTTTAGGTGCCTATTCATTCATGAGTACTACTAAACTGGTAGTGGGCCATGGGCACACTTGTAATCCTGCCTCTCCAGAAATGTGTCCAGGAACTTGGCAGTGTGATAGCCTGAAGCAGGCTTTGCAATTCAGGCCATTGTTCATCTTATGAGCCTATCTCAGACCAGGATGACAAGAGGTCAAAGCTGACTATAAGATGGAGGACTCGCACTAGCTGTATTCAGACTGATGAAGCTGTTTGGATGAGCAGCGAAATGTTTCTGTCTCTCAAGAAAAAGAAGTTCAGCAGCCATGACTCAACTTCCAGAACAGCTGGACACTGTTACAGAACTCTGCTCAGTAGCACACTTAAAATTTTGGGGCCCTGAAGCTTGAAATATTATGGAGACAACTAGCAATAAGGTCTGGGTAACCACTGTTACACTGTCCAGAACAGTGCTTTGCACTAATTGGGTAGTATATAAAACAAACAAACAAACTTCATTTTTTAAAAAAACTATGGACTCAACTTGCTTCTGGGTCCTCTCCAAGATCAGGAGACATGAAGCCTAAACTTCATTAGTGTCATAGTCAACGTACCCTGGCTCTGCCTTTTTTGAAACTAGACTTTAGCCAATTAAATGCAGTTATGAAGCCTTCTGCAAACTTTCACTCTAAATTAGAGATGTGAATGCTCAGGGAAAAAATGGGGGGGGGGGGGATCAGGAAAAAACCTCCCCCCTGTTTTTTTTCCCTGAAGCCTTTTGGGTCTCCCCACAAAAAAATGGAAAAAATGAAAAATGATTATGGAATATTTTATTTTAACATAATGAATAAAATATTTTAAGACACAATGTTCTAATATTTTCCAAATCATTTCTAAAAGATATGCATAGTATGATTATTCTGATTTCTGTGCACTAAGGACAAGCAAGTCCTGGGTTACAAACTGAACTCTCCAATGCAAGAACAAGATGCATTTATCCCTTTAGGAGGTGCTGCTATTGTCACAAGAAAAAGAAAAAGGTTCCACTTTTGGTTTTGCATGTTGGTGGGTGTGTTTGATTGGTTCTGTTCTGTACTTTTCACTCGGCCTCAAAACACTGGAAGAAAATACAGAGCAACAAAAATGTTTCTGATTACATTTCATGCCCATTCATTGAAACTTAGTCACACTTCCTTCTATACATTTCCCTCCTCTTCAATTCTTTTTATGAGAATGAGGTTTTTCTTTTCTTATTATTTTAATACTGTGGAGAGGAAGTGTGAATGGTTATTTCTGGATTTTTAAACATGGTTTTGTAGAGGTTTTTTGTTCCACATAAACTAGTAAACATTTCAGGAGATTGTTTCTCCATTTGTTACTTACAATTTCAAATAAATATTAATTTAAAAAGTACATTCTGTTTGTAATGATTGTTTGGATATGCTATATTTTAATATGCTAGTTGTGATAATTTTATGCCAAGTCAAATTGCCATAGTCATATTTTATGTTCCTAAAGCATGACTTTCTAGCTGCTAGTGTAGTATTTTTTTCAATTTTTCTGAACATTTCCATTCCCCCCCCAAAAAAACACAGAAAAATGGTTTTTTTCTAAGCTTCAAAAATTCCAGAAATTTTACATCTCAACTCTAAACATGAAAAGATCTAATGACACAGCAGAGTGGGGAAGGATATTTCATGAGGAGCTCCTATTTCTACCACCCACTTTAATCATTAGCTACTTAGCCCATCCACCATTAATCCCCCCTCAATTAATCTGTTCACAACACACATAAACTGGAAAAAAATAGAAACACTGGTTTTCTTTTATCTGTCACAATTCTATTAAAGGTTTTATGAAAATGACCATAGCTCTTCCATGACATTTATTCAGATTTGTTGTGAATGTTTGGTTTAATTATGATTGTTAAATGTGCCATCTAATAATGCTTAATCACGTCTTTCTGTCCCTTCAGAGGCAAAAAGAGAGTAGGTATGCAAAGTACATAAATCCTCTTCTGCCTACTGCTTACTTACAGTTCCTCCTTTGAGATGACTTTTCCCTGGGCTGAGACTCTAACAGTGGTTGTTAAGTGCCACCAAGATGCATGAGCAATCTCCAAAATGTCCTGTCCTCAAGAGCCCGGGTCAGTCCTTGCAAACTCGGGCCTATGGAAGTCAATCCTTTAGAGAGTCAATCCACCTCATCTTTGGACATCCTTTTTTCTTGCCGCCTTTGACCTTTCCCAGAGAATCTTTGTCCAGAGAAGCTTACCTTTTTGTGATATGCCCAAAGTAGGACAGCCTTAATGTCTACATTTTAACCTCCAGATATAGTTCTGGCTTGATTTGATCTAGTGATAAGGTTGAAAAGGTCATAATAACATGATTTGCTTCAATATGCAGTTGAGACAGACCCTTAGTTATAGAAATATTGAGAAGAGCTTGAGAAAGTAATTCCTTATTCTAGCCAAACCACTAACGGGACTCATCAAGCGACACAGGAAAACTATCACTGTCATGCAGTTAGAAGGCATGGTTTGGAAGAATACTTAAGACATAGGTGAAACGGATTGGGTTTTTGTCCAGGACAGTGATGAGTCACAATGGAAATGAAAAACGTAGAATTATAAAATTGGACTGGTTCCAGGGCTTCCCAAGGCCACAGATAATCGTCCTACACTATCATAAGCAGAACGCAAGAAACCTGATCCAAAAAGACCAGTCCGTTCTCGAGATATTAGAAAAAACACCCTCGTGGCTTGCTTCCCAGCCATGAGGCTCCGCTGTCGAGAAAAAAGCCTCTGTAAGTTCACTTTTTGCTCTCACTGCAGCATGACCATGTCTCTGACAATTCTGACCGGGTCAACCCTTATCTGGCCAGACAAATATTCATTTTCCGGACATTTAAACCAGCCAGTCACGTGCCCTAGGTATAACTCCCCTTGAGTCACAATCTGCATCTTCTGTGTTCATAAACTCATGGGATGGCACTCATGGACGGCCATCCTTACACTCAGAGACACCCTCCATGTCTAGGGCATAGTTATGGTTTTCATGCCAAGGCAGGCCCCCGGGCCTCATCCCCCCTTCCCCCCTGCTCTCTCTCTCTCTCTCTCCCCCAACCTGCTTTCCCTGGGTCTGCTTAAACGTGTTCCTACGCTGTCCTACATCCCTTCTTTTCATCTCGGGCAAGGCTCATGGCAGGGAAGATGACAACATGGTGACTCTGTGAGAAGGCTACATCTCCGGAATAGACTCCATTTGTCAACATGGACTTCAGCACGTTTCACTCCAGAATATACCACGGATTATCTCCAGCCCGGAGGCTTCCTATTGTTCCATTTCCACATCCACAAGGAACTGTGTCTGACAGCTGGAACTCTCTCTATTGACTCTCCAGCTCCCCCATTGACGTGCTAATTACCCAAAGATTACCCAAACCCTTGAACAATGCCCATCTTCTTCCTTTCTAGTATCACACCCCTGATAGCCCATTAAAGAACAGATATGACCCAACCACACCTGGCCAGGGATCTTGTTCCAGGATAACAGGAACGCCCAGGACCTCCCCTGGGCGGGACCCCAGACTGTTCCCATTGGACACTCTCGAAGACCACCCCCTTGCCCGGCCCAGAGGAGGCATGCACCCTGTAGGAGGGAGGGGGAAGGGAATAAAAGATTATGTCTTGCCTGTTTTGAGGGCCGACTATCCTGCACTGCCTTGCCGTAGGGTAGTTGGCCTTACTGTCTTTTATTAGGCCTAATAAACTGGTAATTTTTCCTGGACCTCTCTGTGTTGAATTTCTTTCATTGGACCTTGGGAAATTCAGCAGCATACCGTAGGATTAGCCTACTGTGGACTCAAAAACAGCAGGGTTAACTGGACTGATTGACCTGTGCTGTCTTATACCCTTAAGCACTTGAGGCTTAAGTTCATAACCCAATACTAACATTTGCTCTGATTTCTGTGTATTTCTATACTTTCTGTATTGCTTTAACTCTGTCTGTTTTTCAATAAATTCCTGTTAATTCTACCATCACCCTAAACTGTGGCAATGGCATTTTTGAGGTAGCACTAAACCACCAAAATCTAACACTAGGACTCGTTCATCTTTCAGGCAGTCCAGGTATCCAGAAAGATCTCTTCTAGCATATTTCAAATGTATCAAATTTTTCCAGTCTCCTTTTTTCCTCTCAAGTGTTCATTTCTATACATGGCAATAGGAAATACAAGGGATTGGATGACCTTGGTCTTCATCTCTAGTGACCATCTTTACACTTGACGATCTTTTCTATTTCCTTCATTGCCATCCTTTTGTGTCTTAGTCTTCTGAGTTCTTGGCTGGAGTCTCTAGTTGGAGTGATGATTGAATCCTTCACTACTGTATATCATTTTCTGCATTGCCAACATTAATGTGGTGTAGTTGTTCTGTAATCATGATTTTGACCCATTGAATTGACTGGATTTCTGGAATGCTTGACTCATTCCACAGCCGTGTTGACCCTCTCCACAAATGACTCATGGGTCAATTCTTTTTTTTAGTATAAGCCCAAGTGCAACTTTCTGCCTATTCCTCCTTGGTAAACAAACCACCGCTTCTCAGAGGTGCGTGAAAAAACTGGCTTGGTGTGTTTGTGTGCTCATTCCCCTGAGAACTGTGTCAACAACACTTTGACACATGTTTACCAGGGAAGAGTGGATGGAATGCTACATTTGGAGTTATGGGATTTGAGCCAATGGGTCTATTCTACTTGAGCTAACAATTGGATTCAAAGATCTATGTAATTCTAATAGTCCAGACCAAGCTTGGTTCTGATAATTTTCAAGATGAATTTTTGTTCCATGAAGAAAGATTACTGAAGAAGTACTGTAATCTTTTCAAAGTCAAAGAAATGTGTGGGGGTGGCAGCAGAGTTTCATCTTGTCGGTTTCTTTCAACCAATAAAATCCCACTGGGTTGAGCTGAGGACATATGGCTGTTCTTGCTCTAACTTTTTTGCCATTATGGGCATCTAAGAGCTTTAATACTTCCCGGCAAAACTCCAGCTATGCTTTGCAAAATAACAGAACACAAAAAGCAGTTAGTGATGCCATCATTGGCTGATGCTCATTCTCAGAAGCGCTAAGCAGACTGCTAACCAGCTTTATTGTCAATCCATTCCCCAAAATAGTGTGAAAAGTAAGTTGTAGTTGTGTTCACTATGTATAACTTGGTCTTAGAGAGCATTTATTTTTGTAGGTTGACAGATGGCAACCAGGAAGGAACTAGCAACAGTAATGGGTGAATTTTCGTCGTTCAGAACAGACACAATATTGACAGGTTTCTCCACACACATTGGAAAAAAGCTTCTTATTTTAGTTATTTGCAAGGTATATATGTGCTAAGGTAACCAAATATGCATCTTTCTGGTTTTCATTCTATTTAATCAGCCTCCAGAGTATTATAGTTCTGTTTCTCATGACCCTGACATAGGTCATTGCACATGGGAGAGAATTTCCTGGAAATTCAACACATGCGCATGCGCATTAGAGTACAAGAAAATGTTGCACCTTGATGGGGAATCAGAACCACACTAAATAAGCAGGATCGGTGCTTGGAAGTGACATATAGCGAGTAATTACATTACCTGTAATGAGCTACTGCTTGAGGACTGCACGTACTTAGCCTTTTCCTCTTGTAAGTAATTTAACATGACAACATCTCTCTGTATAGTAAATAACAACCAGTCATTGCGCAGTGCTGAATTGTAGTCCAAAGTGTTACATTCCTGTCTCTGTCATTCTGGGCAGCATTTAGTACCTACTAAACACATCCGATCTCACCTGATTTTGGAAGCTAAGCAGGCTCAAGCCTGGTTAATACTTTGATGGGAGACCACCAGGGAATACCAGGTGCTGTAGGCGCCTGGAGTAGGAACTGGAAAACCACTCCAGTACTCCTGCCAAGAAAACTCCATGGACATGGTGTCACAAAGAGTCGGTCATGACTGTAACAACACAATACACACACACACACACACACACACTACAAATTTTGACTGCTAAAAGTAATGCCCACAATCTTATTGGGATTTTACTCTGTAGGAAGTGAAACCACATGTGTCATGGTGGCAAACTGCTAATGAATGAGGTGCCCGTCATTTATTTATTTATTATTTAAGTTTAATATACCACACCCATTAGTGTCATGGCACTACTCTGGGTGGTTCATAATAAAATGTACAATCATGCACAATCATGCACCAAAAAATCACACACACAAGATTTAAGAAAACCAGACTATTAGTTAACTGAATCTGCAAATTCATTATACATACACAATCAAATAATTTCATGGACAATATGATCATAAAACAAAAGGCACCAGAGCACTAATGAAATCCCATGTAACAAAAGTAGGAACAAAAAAATACAGATAACAAAAGAGTGTGTGGAAGCGTAAAAGTACCTCAATTCAACTAGAGTTGGAGTAGAACGCTTCCTTGAAGAGACATGTCTTCAAATGTCTCTTAAATGTTGCCAGGGAATTTCACTTCCTCTAGAATAAAATCCCCAAAGGTTTCTGGCCAATTTATTTAGGGAAATTAGCTAAATAGCTGTAGAGTTTGCATCTATTCCTATCAATTTAGAATTATAGTGTAGTGGTCCTTTTGCCCTTGGGCAAAAGAGATTGCAGTATAATATGGTATTTGTGCAAAAACTGTATATAGGGTCTTTGGGGGATCCCCCCCAATCGAGAAGATTTGTAATGAAAGACGCCAACTGAGAAAAATCAAAAGGTTTGATAAAATCCTAACAGAATAAGAAATCTGTGACATACATGCAGCTACAGGAAGTCATAGACCTATCTTGGTGTAGGATTCAGTACTGACACTCAGGTGCCCAGTTTCAAAATCTTAACTGATTAACTGCGTGAGAATGAGAACAGCAGGTGCCATAATTTCCCAGAGGCCTCTGCTGCAATATTTTGGAAAGATATTGTGAAGAAGCTGTACATTTATTTATTTTGTGCAGAGGTTTCAATTATCGGTAACCTCAAGGTGTTGCTTCAAGTTACAAAAGATATTTCATTTCCTTTTCTCCCCTGTACAGGATGGATGTGCCATATTTGAACATGAGATGCTGGCAGCGAATTCAGAACAGAAAAATGTTTAAAACATTTTTTTGGAGGTTGACACATAGATTAATGGCGTCCAACATATTTCATTTTGATTATGCATTTAGTTTGATGGGACACATGCAGGCTTAGACCACGGTCATACCTGGGTTTCCTTCGCATTTACATTTCCTGCGTATTTTTTTTCCAGGAGCAGTCACGTGGTTTTTAATGAGCAGTTGGTGTCCTCTCCTCTGCGTCGTACCTTCCTATTCTGGTTCTGTCCTAACCTGTGTACTACACATTTTGTCCTACTTTCCATCTCCAGTTTCCAAGGCTCCGTCTTTTAAGCCAGGTAGAAAGGGGAGAAACTGAATTTACTGTGTACTTTCAGTGTTCTGTTGTTGCAACAGAAGCAAACAAGTAAGCATTTTCGAGCAAAGTTTCTAAATCCAGCCCCTGGCGGTGGTTTAGGAAACTTAACTGAAACTGCTGTTTGAGGGGTGCGGTTGGCCGGGACCAGAATTTACTTCTCTTCCCGGTTAGCACACAATCTTTTATGGCGCAGTTCGCCGACAGGAAACTACGCAGAAAACACAGGTATGACCGTGGTATTAGTTTCTTGTACTTACCTGGCATATTCCAATCTTGTGGGATTTGCAGGAATGAAAGCTTGAAGAAGGTGCTTTGCTTTTTTGCTTGTTTGTTTTGCTTGAATACAGTTTCTGGTGCCTTTTAGACAGTGTGGCCACTATTTGTCTTGTGGTTTACCAGAACTGTCGTTCAGAAGATGAGAAAAAACATTGTGAACTATGTGCAGCTGATTGCCCATGCTGGCTTGTTCTCTAAGATGGAGAATGTGGCTTACTGAGGCTTGTCTGACGGTGGGATGCATTGCAAAGCGCCCCACTCAAATGGCACAAAATTGAGGCCATGTGGTGGGCTTAATTGCCTGGGCTTTGCTGCCTTTAGAACTGGCTAGCTCCATGGTGTTCAGTCTCTTGGACAGAACAGGCGAGCACCATGGAGCTGTACTGTCGTCCAAAAGTTGGTTTCGTTTCTCGAGCGTTGGAGTGGTGATAGCCCCGTGGGGCTACTTTTGTCTTCCTTTCTTTATCAGCATATTGTTCTAGTTCATTAATTAGTGGTTTATTTACTTCGTTCTGGTAGGGTTTGATTTAGCTGTTTGAGAAGGGAGGGGGAGGTTTAATTTCAAACCTTGCGGTGTCACATGCCCACACGTGACCCGCACTGTGGGGAGGGACCCTTGTTTAAAAGTGTTTATTGGGCAATTAATATTTACAGTTTCTGCAGTTTAGGGGGACTGTGATATATTGTATCGTCGTGCAATTCTCTGCAGCTTCACACCACATTTTCACAAAGGGTCAAGTGTGCAATCACAGCAGAGCTCTAATTGACTGCAAATTTTTACGTGGGTGGGTGATTCTTTGCATTCTCACCCTGGTTCATAAGTCTATAATTATTCATCCTTGGTTTTCTTCACCCTCTCCCCCAGCTAATCCTTAGGGGAGGGGGAGGGGGCAGGAATCCGAATGTGATTGTGTTTACCTGGTTCTCCATTTTTCTTTCTCCTGCCGTCTGTTCAAATTTATTTATAAGTAGAATTGATCTAAGGTGAATTTCTCCATGTAGAAGCAGCATTGGGAGTTTTTAAAGTGCAGCTCATCTGCCTTGCTGTATAGTGGGCTGCAACCGCTCCCCCCTTAGCTACAAGTTTCTGGGGTGATTCAGTTGTGTTAACTTAATCGTACTTGGCAACCATATATTTTTTTTCCTTGGCAATAAGCTGTCTAAAAAAGGAGGGGGGCAAGCCTTGGATGGTACTTGAGCATAGTAAATACCAACGCCACATGGTGAGGTGTCTAGACTTACTGTAATTTATGCCCTAATTTAGTACAGGGACAGGGTTAGGATAGCTAGGGGCTACCAAATAGTATTTTATCACTAATGTTGTCCCTGGATAACCCCTCACCTTACTCCCCCAAAAATAATTGGCCTTGGTGATTTCACAAAGGCAGGGGTGTCCAAACTTTTTGCAAGGAGGGCCAGATTTGTCGAGGTGAAAATGTGTGGGGGCTGACCATTCAGCAGCATTTGGCCCCTGGGCCAGACTTCAGACAAGTCTCTATAACATGGAAGGAGACAGGGAGGACACTGCAGCAAAGGAGCTGGGGGCGGGTAGATTGGTCAGGTGACTGGGTGGTGGTGGACAGAGGCAGGGAGGGCAGAAAAACCCTAAAACTGCCAGCTTACGCCTCCATCACGTATAGGGAGAGGCCATCTGGCAGGGATGGGTGACAGGCCGAGTTGGCGGGGAAAGAGGCCACGGGCCACTCATAATTTGAAAACGGGCTGCATTTGGCCCCCAGGCCTGACTTTGGACATGCTTGCACAAAGGTATCAACACTAGGCATCCATAGGGTGGTATAACCACCATTTATAGGTAGACCAGGGCCATTTAGTTCAGATTACAAAATAAATAAATAAAAAATAAATAAATATAGTTCTCTGCTCATCACAGCAGGGGTATTATTTGGGTTTGGTTAGACCTGTCATCTGGCAAGCACAGTAAGGAGGTGATCATGCCACCTAAAAGGGGGGCAGTGGAAAGAAGGGTAAACAACCTCTCAAGCGTAAAACTACATCCAACCCCCCTCTGGTCATCTCCTCTGATTCAGAAGGGGATGAGTGGCCGGAATTTAATCTGCTTATGGATAAATTAAGTCAATTAGAATGGGATAGAGTTCAGGCCATGGGCATGGCAGAGTCATTTGAACCTCGCAGGTCTTCTTGGACCATCCAAACCCCAAAGGATGGAAGAGTATAAATGATTCAGTGAAATTATATTGTCCCGCATGGCTGTTTTAGAGGGAGCTCGTCCATGCTTGTCAGCGGATGCCATCTCCGCTGTGCCACCCACCATGAAACAACGTGAGATTACACAGGCCAGTAATATCCCAGCGAAGGTGGGTACTCCATTTCCTATCAATCTTAGCCCAGTTTCCAATAACTCAGATCAACACCCAGTCAATGTGTATGAAAACTGACCCAGCCTAGGGCCAAACACAGGATACAGTTGTACTAGGGCCTAATACATCAGGCGCGAGTACAGTTACTGAGTCGTATGGGAGAGTGGGTATGCCGCTATCTAATCCCGAAACTAGTAATGGGAGGTCAACTAGTAATGGAACACAAAAGAATGTGTTCCTATGGGGCACATTCGGGCACAAACAGGGTGAACCCCTGACCCGTTTCCAGTTTTTGAAAGTCACATCTTCAGCTTTGGAATAGATTGGCCTAAATCAGTTGCATTTTTGTAGCCATTCTTTTCTAATTGGAGCCACATCCATGACAGCTGCAATGGGTTATACAGTGTCTGATATTCAAAGTGTGGGATGTTGGGTGTCTTCCAGATATAAAGGATACATTTGGCCACTGCCCAGGTGCTAGGGTGGCTGTTACTTGTGCTTTGTCATTTCAGGGCTCTACAGCCAGGAGTGACTACAGGTGGTATTGTGTGGCCAGAGCGTCATCTTTTGGGTGGCTAAATACGCCAGCCGGTCATATTGGAGTTGAAACCTGGGCTTGGAACAGCAGGCACTGCTGGAGTGGATAGGCTGACGGGGCATGACCTGGGATGGATTTGAAGATGTGGCATATTCGAGTGCTGCCCATGCACATGTGGATATCTTGCTGGTCCATATGGGCTGCAATGATTTGACAAGGTCCCTGGGGAAGGCTTTGATCCTTAAGGTCAATGCTGATTTTAAGAAGTTTGAAGCCCAATTCCCCAGCATTTGTTATGGTCCGCAATGTTGACAAGGATGGTGTGGCATTGTGCCAGGAAACCTAAAAGATGTGTCAATAGAGAAATTAGGTTAGCCATGAGAGCAGGATCAGGATCTGTGACTGAACATCCTGTCATTATGGTTCAACGCCCGGAATTTTACTGGCTGAATTGTGTACACTTGTCTGACATGGAAATTGAAGTATTTTTGGAGGATATGGGGGGTGTCCTGTTGGAAATTCATGATTTTGTGGGGGACAAGGAGCACACTTTATAGCTCCTTGATGTTTGTAGGTAGTGTAAGTGATGGTGGTAGGTGAGCTCATAGTACAATATCAAGATGGGGCAGCCTGTTAAGTTAAAGTTAATAGTTCAATTTAGCATTAGATGAGTTACAATAAGATAACAGGTGTTTTAAAAGTAATTGGCTTATGGTTGTCCCAGGAAATGTAGTTACTGTGAAAAGGGAAATGGGTTGTTTAAGTCCAACACATGGAACAGCTGGTTATAAATTATGAGCTCACCATTAATTGATGGTGAATTGTGATTAATGGGGTTTCATCCCAGATTCACTTGCACTGTGGGAAGAAACCCCCTCCATCAATTTCAGTTAATTAATAGTTAAAAGTTTTAATAAAGTTGTGGCCCAATTTAAACTCCAACAATTTTTTTGTCGTCTCTTTATTGTGGGGCTGCAGTTGCAATGTTTATGAGGGATATAAGAGAGTGAGATGGTTAGTGGGAGTGAGAAAGGGTTTGTTTAATAAACTCTGACATGAACTTGAGTAACAGAAACCCTCTGCAGGCATTCAATCTGCACATGCAAGGTAGTAGGTACTGGGGGGAAAGATGTGTTAGGTATTTTGGGGAGAAAATACAGCCTTGTGGCCTTCTCTTTCAACATGGATGTCTATAAGGAGTGCACCTTTTGTGTTTTTATACTCCCAGAGATTACCTTTGACTACCTATAGACATTTTAACGATATCTCTTAAAAGCATTTTCTTTTTAAACTATGTATCTTAAAGAGCAGAAGTGCCTAGATGCCCTATAAGCACATCCGATCTTGCCTGATTTTGGAAGCTAAGCAGGGTCGGCCCTGGCTAGTACTTGGATGGGAGACCACCAGGGAATACCAGGTGCTGTAGGCTCCTGGAGTAGGATCTGGCAAACCACTCCAGTGTTCCTGCCAAGAAAACTCCATGGACATGGGGTCATGAAGAGTTGGTCATGACTGTAACGACGAAGCACACACACACACACACACACACACACACACACACACACACATTAAAAGTATTCTCAGATATTTAAACTACAGTGGTGCCTCCACTTACAAGCAGCTCATCTTAAGAGCAAAACTAATTGATGTTTTAACTGCTACCTTACAAATTTTAGATGCGGTCTGCTCTACTTTTATTATTTATTTATTTATTTATTTATTTATTTATTTATTTATGGTTTTTTTAGATAGGGCTGCCTACTTAAGAGTTGTTTGACTTAACAGCATGCATTCGGAATGGATTAAACTCTTACGTAGAGGTACCATTGTATGCCTCTTAAAAGCACTCTCTTTTCCTCATTGTTCCTTTATAAGTCACCTTTCCTCTCAATTTTCTGCTCTCAGAAGATAGTTTAGTGGAGATGTAGCGAAATAATACTAGCATGTACTATAAGCAATAGGGGTGTTTTGTTTCCCTTTTACTCAAAAGCATCCAGCCCAATCATTTTTATGTTCCAAGGGAAGAAATGAGCTGGGGCTGCTCCACACTTCTCTGTACCGAAAGGGAATAGATGAATTCCAAATCCCTCCAACACTAGGGGACATGGAGATCCCATCCCCATTTTCCCCATATGCCCTGCTGATTTCCTCACAGAGTTTGGTAAGCCTATCCAGGGGATCTTGTAAAACAGGGGTTCTCAGCCCAGGTGTTCTTGAACTACAACTCCCAGAATTCCTGGGCAGCATAGCTAGTGGTGAAGGCTACTGGAGGTTTTAGTCCAAGGACATCTACAGACTCAAGGTTGGGAGAACAGTACAGTGAAAAATGGAGTCCTGAACACAGAACAGAGCATTGGACTACTTCCAGGTTGTAAAGGCCTTTAATGTTGCCATTGGTCCTGGATTTTAAGAGGGCACTTCAACAAACGATGTAGTAACACAATTCTACTCATGTGTATGTATTACACCAAGATGTCAGAGCAGACTTAAGGACACAGTCCCTAAATGACATAGGTTTTCCTCTGTCCATTGTCACAAGGTGTCAGCAGCAGTGCCTCCTCCTTCTAAGGAACTCTTTGCTCCTTCTAAAGAATCAAAGCAGCTCTCTTTTCAAAACAAGTGGTTCCCCTGGGAAGTAAGGAGGTTCACGAGGAGGCCAGTTTCTTCCCTTGGGTTTCCTTTCCCACCTCTGCTAAAGAAATGAATTTATTTAATAAAATATTAAAAGTTAAAATGCTTCACAGCTGCTGTCTTGGAGGTGGGACAGATAGGGGAAGTGAGTGCTGACTAAATGGTTGCGCATGACTTGCTCCCTTCTCTTCCTTCAACGGAGAGCTTGTCTCCTCAGTTCTACCGTGCTTGGCTCTGCACCTGAGGAGAATCTGTGAGGCACCTCACTCATTTCTGCTGCATTCTGTCTTTGGCTGAAGCTCTCTGGTGCTCTTTTTTAGAGGAATGGGAAAGGGCTGATGACAGCCTGGTTTTGATCACTGCAGCTAGCACTGCCAACATTTCTCTTACACCTATCTGCACCTCAGTGGACTCTCCTGAGCTTGCCAGGCAGCCCACCTGTTCTTGTCTGCACACCTAATGTTCCTGATCTGAATGATGTTTACCTGTTGGCTTGACCACTGTTTCTCATTATGGGATTGCCAGGCATCAGCTTCCAAACTGTGCCCTTACTCCAATTAAATCTTAATTACATCTAGGACCAGGATCAATCCTCCAGGGACTTATCTTCACTGGTGTGGTCCCAATATGCTGCACTCATCCTAGGCAGTTCTGTGTTGTTTTTAATTGCTGTCAAATTCTCTGTGTTTTGCCCTTTTCATTGCACAGGAACTTGAGAGCTTGGTAGGAATGCATGCCTTATATTTAGTTTTACCCGGGGAACCGTTTCTTCTTTTTTTAAAAACCACCTCCAGTCCTTATTCTAATTTTTTGTATATGTCTGATGCACAAGCTCCATTCCACAATAAATGCTCGGAGGATAGCATCAGCAATGGCTAATAATCGGGCTATATACTGCTTCCAGTACTTGCAATAGTGTGCTGCTTTGTATTAGTCATGGAAGATACAAGATGGAGTTGTAAGCAGACTACCCCTGTGTGACTGGAACAAGAGACTGGCTGGGCCTTCTTTTGGGTCCAGGAAGTTTCTCTTATCTTCCCTTCATTTTCATAAACATTTCCTTTATTGCGTCTCCACTTTATGATTGACTGAAAAACCTGAACTGGCCATGGTAACTGGGGGATCCTTGCAGTTATATATTCAAAAAAGTAACTTTTCCAACCTGTTCTCCAGACCACTACTAATTAAGTGGCTGTAAGATCAGATTCTGGAAGAAGGAGAACATATATTCTGATAAAGAAGATCTGTGTAAGATTTTACAACATATTTTTTTTTTTAATTTGTGCTGTCCACATTAGAGATGGGCACGAATCGAAAAAATGATGTTTCAGTTTTTCGTTTTTCATTGTGGGTCCATTTTGGTTCATTTTTGTTTTTCATGATTTTTTTGAAACAATTTCGTTTCATTTTTTCATTTTTCATTTTTCATTTTTACCCAATTTTTGCACGACTTAAAGCATTTCCGCGTGCGGACATCCCCCAATGCCCCAGACCAGAGGGAAAACACTAAAAAAATGATGCTGGCAAAGACACAGTATAGACTAGGTACGCAGGGAGGCTGCAAAGGCAGCAGCGGGTGTTACCCAGGGTGTAAGGCAGGCGCAGAGTGACTGCACTGCAGGGCAGGGGAGGGTACTCTCCGAGAGGTATGCACACACACAGGGAGGCTGCAAGAGAAATCTCTTCTTTCTCTTCCCTAAAAGCCAGGCTGCAGCCAGCAGGAACACAGATACACACACCTGCCTGCCTGGCCTAAAGTAACAAGTCGCAGAGACCGCAATCCCACCCTAACTCCCACCGCAGACTGAAAGGAGGGTGGGGGCTGCCAGAGCTTTTTATGCCCTCTGTGGCTGGCACACCTACCCAGTCTGCAACCTGGTTGAAATTGTTCAAGGATTCACATGATCCCATCACATGGCTTGCATCCATCTTGTGGCTGGAATCCATTTTGTGTCATCCTTAAAGGGAAAATAAAAAATACATCGCGATGGGAGAAAGACAAAAACAAACGTTTTAAGGACCGCAACCCCCTGGTAGGTAATAATTTCAAATAATTGTCACTGCATTTTTACGGATGTCCAGTGCGTTTTAATACCCAAGAAATCAATATTAGGCATCCGGGAGCCATTTTGGGTCAATGTCCCCTAACTCCCCTTAAAGGAAAAAAATACAGCAATCTGAGAAAAGACATAAATGCATGTTTTAAGGACCCCAACCCCCCTGTTTGATATTATCAGGCAGAATAAATAATTATCGCTGGGTTTTCACGGATATTCAGGACGTTTTTTAACATTTAAAAACAGCTCATTTCATTGCGTGTCGCCATTAACGAAAACGAAATGTAATGAACCTAATGTTGTGGTTCTGTTCAGTTCGTTCCAAATTCATCACAATTTTCGTTATTTGTTTCATTACGTAATGAAACAAATAACGAATAACCGAACGAACATTTTTTTCGTTTTGTGCCCATCTCTAATCCACATGGTTAAAATAAAGTCAAAGCAAGAATAACAGTGTCTGCACATGTGCATGTGCATGTGTGTGTGTGTGTGTGTGTGTGTGTGTACCATGGGAGAGCTTATCCTGACATGCCACGAAAACCTTTTCAGAGCTGAAAACCATCAGACGGATTTATGATCAAATGTGATAAATATATGGAGTCAATGCATTCCATGGAGAACTGTAGTGATCTAGCATTGCTTCCATGATTTACTTGTTGCTCTTGTTCATGCCATTCTTCTAATAATATATACAGGCAGCACAAATAAGTCTACTCTGTTTACTCACTGCATTCAAGGGGCCTCCGTCCAACTCCAAATGCAGGATTCTGCCTACCATTGCTTGATGGAGCCTGGCATGTCCAGAAATCCAGAGAGGAAGCTGTTAATTTCTAACAAGCTTAGCACTTCCCATGGCCAAGATACTTGGGAACCAAAGCTTAAGGATGGTCTGACAGAACAAGTATGTGTTTGACACACATGTTCTAAGTGCAGGCGGCAGTGGTGCTTTCATGTGGACCATTTTATTCCCAAATTTCAGCATGATGGATGCTTCCTGTATGGAGCATACTCTGTCTACGGCTGGCAACATTTTCATTTTCTTTCCAGAGGTAAAAGAAAAAGGCCACTTTGGCCCTGCAGGCAATTCAAAAGCAAGAGTGAGTGGCCCCTTTCTTACTCCACTGGAATTTCAGAAGAAGAACCTGGCTGGTATCTCTGCCCATGGCTTTTCTTCGGTGCTTCTCCTGCCAGCTCTGTAATGCCCAGTGTGGAGAGATGGCTCAGGGGCTTAGGTCTCTGGCTGTGGAGCCAGAGGTTTTGGAATTCCATTCCCCACTGAGCCTTCCCTGACAGGGGCTGGCTTAATAATCCATAAGATCTTTTTCCAGCTCATCTGTTCTAAGATGATTATTGTGATGGGCGATTATGATAGTCCTGCAGAACTCAAAACCTGGCCTCTGATTGTCTAATAAAGGGATCCCCAGTCTTGTTTCCAACTGCAATGCTCATCTTAAGTCACTTCTAAAGCAAAAGCTTCTCGTGACAGATACCATCCCAAGAACACTGAAGTGGCTTTACATAGAACTCCAGTCTTGAAGAATGAACTCCAGTCTTCCTTTAAGAGTGATATGGTTTCACCTCTGGGTTGGGCCAGGGCCCTCCTCTCTCTCTCTCTCTCTCTCTCTCTCTCTCTCTGTGTGTGTGTGTGTGTGTGTGTGTGTGTGTGTCTCCTTCAGATAGGTTAGAGTGTTGCCTTCCTAAACTGGATGTGATTGTCCTCCTGCTTAGGGATTGTGTTTGGAACCTGGATTTGGCTGTCTCCTGAGATTTCCAGATCAGAGCTGTGACCAGGTCAGGCTATAACCATTTTAGGCTTATCACCCACCTCTGTCCCTACTTAGATGAGGGAGCCCTTAGATGCTAGCATATGTGCTGGTGATCTGCAGGATTGATTACCAAAATGCAGTCAATGTGTGGGTTCCCTTGAGACTGACTCATAAACTCCAACATAGAGTATGGCCATCAGGTGTGGGTAGATTTGACTACATCACATCAGTCCTGGCTCACCTATATCTAGAGTACAAGGCCCTGGCACTTTAATACAGTATAAAGCCCTTCATGGTTTGGATTGGAACCCCATTACAGTGGTACCTTGTATAATGTAATTAATTCGTTCCAAATGAAATTACGTTATACAAATTTTCTGTTGTACAAATTGCAATTTCCCATAGGAATGCATTGAAAACAGATTTAATCCGTTCCAATGCATAGCCAAGACCAGGACTGTCCAACTTTGTTGTCCTACCTCAGGGATGCCCAACGCGTCAACTGCACCACTAGTGCCAGAGCTTGGTGGGTCGTGGGGGGGGATGAGTCAATGTGCCGCTGCCATGGAGCTTATGGGGGGGGGCGGGAGTTCCTCTGATGCTACTGCCGGGAGCTTGGAGGGTGGGGGGAGGCGAGTGGCCACGGAGCTTGAGGAGGCGAGTGGGCGTTCCTCCTCCACCGCCGACAACATTAGTGCTGGGGAGCTTGGTGGGTGGGGAGCGAATGGACGCGCTGCCGCCAGCTTGGGGAGACGAGTGGGCATTCCTCCTCCGCCGCTGACAACATTAGTGCTGGGGAGCTTGGTGGGTCGGGAGTGAGTGGGTGCGCCGCCGCCACCAGGCTTGGGGGGGCGAGTAGCCGTTCCTTCTCCTCCTCTGACTACAACATCAGCGGGGGAGGGGAGAGGCAAAGAGGGGACCCACGCGCAGGCCCTCTCCCCAGCCTCTGATCCCTGCCCCACCCCACCCCACCCGCCGGAGGAGGAAAGACCTGGGAAGGTCCTGAGCCGAACTGGCACATGCCTGGTCGGGGAGGGGGCAGTGCAGGGGGGTGGGGGTGGCCGCAGAAGTGTGTGTGTGTGTGTGTGTGTGTGTGTGTGTGAGCACGCGCGCGCGCATGCCTCCGTCCATCCATCCTCTCCCCAGCCTCTGATCCCCGCCTCCACCCCATCCCACCCGCTGGAGGAGGAAAGACCTGGGAAGGTCCTGAGCCGAACTGACACATGCCTGGCCGGGGAGGGGGCAGTGCAGGGGGTTGGGGGCGGCCGCGGAAGTGTGTGTGCCTTCACAACCACCTCCTCACTCACTCACTCACACACACACACACACACACACACACACACACACACACACACACCTCGCTCAGGTGCTCCCTTAGCTCCATCTGGTGAATGGAGGTGGCGCTAATTCCCTACCTCTGGATTTTTTTACGTTGTACGGCTTTTCCGTTATACAAACCCTATGTTATACGAGGTACCACTGTACTTGGCAGAGCACCTTCCCTGAAAATCATCCATCCTTCACCACCAGATCTGCTCAGGCAATGGTCATCTGGATGGTCACGCTAAAGGAGGCCAAGAAAGCATAAACTAGAAGCTGGACCTTCTTGACAGTGACACCTGCACTCTGGAATCAGCTTCCACTTGAGCTACATCTGACCCCATCCTTGCCTACATTGAAGAAGCTGAAAACAATGGTCTTTAGAGATGTGTTCAATGGAAGCTTCCTGTGATCCTCTTTGCAAGAGCTCCACTATTCTATTCTTTTATGAAGCACTGTGCCACCTGTTTATGCATTTGATCTGTCTATCCTAGTTTTGTTTTACATGATGGTTTGATTCATTATTTTAGCTTGTTCACCATCTATAATTGTGCATGTGCACTAATTGGGTAGTATAGAAATGAATGAATGATTAAAATAAATAAATATTTATTTATTTATTTATTTATTTATTTATTTATTCATTCATTCATTTTAGTGCTTATATACCGCCCGTCTTCCAGAGGAACTCCGGGCGGTTTACAACAGAGAAAATATAACAATAAGCAAATTAAATACAGCATCACGATAAATAAATAAACAGGAGAGCTCCATCTTTTAAAAATGTCAATGCTGCTTCTGAGATGGGCTAATATGCCTCATTTTGAACTCTTAACAGATGTGCATCTGTGAATTTGCAGCGAGTCCTTATTGTCCATTTTTATCCATCCTGGCTTCCTTTCCCTAGCCAATGTTATACTGTATTTAGAAGTGCTGCTATTCATATGCTGATTCTGTCTCCTGTTTCCTTCTGGCAGCCCAAAGAGACATACCTAAGTAGCCCCACTGCATCTGTTCCACAGACACCGAGCTGTCAAACACTCTGTGGATTCCTGCGACTTCAGCCCGCTGTCCTGGGAGTGAGACTGAAGGGTAGACATCTGTTCGATAGAGCTGTTCGGGTGGGTTTTTAAAATGTTTCCTCAACTTGGTTACTTACTTGGTACTTCTGTTCCTATAGCAACACCCCTAATTTTGAGAAATGGCTACAGTAAGTATATTTAGTCTGAAAGCATTAATCAAAGAAAAACAACCTCAGTAGAAAATTTGGGGGGGGGGGGAACATCTCCAAGACAAAAAAAGTAGACCTGCTCTTACACTTGATCAGGTAGTCAGTTTATGTGGCAGAAAACAAGGCATAATAGCATTATTTTCTGTCTGCTGGGAAGAAAAAAATAATGGACGGCCAAGAGGGACAATGTAGAAGAAGCTTGGTGTTGCTCTTAAGCCCTTGTGAAAATGATAGTAGAGTTGGATTCCTGATGGGTCTGGGAAATTGTCCGGTCTTTATGAGTAATCATTCTGTTCAATTCCTGTCTGGGTTTTGGATATGGAAATAGCCAAAGCCATTGACATGATTACTCCTGAGTACCTTTTCAAGGTTCTGCCTATCCTCCTGGATTTCTGCGGAGTTGGGAGTAGCAAATGGGCAGACATGTGTGCGGATGATTCAGTTTAACAACCATCCAAGCCATTTTATACTGCAGATTCATGTTCTCTGTTTCCCCTGTCTAGCACTGATTCTATGCTCTCTTTCCAGACTGCTGCATCATTCTTGTGTTGTTTTGTGGCTAGAGGAAATAACGCAAAGCTGTTAGGAGCAAAGGAAAATAATTACTGAATGGAGATAGAAACCATTACCTTTTTTGAGGATATTATATTTAATTTCATTTACCTTGCTCTAGTAACCCGCCAGTCTTTTAAAGAGTGTATGGCCCCAATATACTACATATAAAAAAATCATTTACATCCAGTGCTGCTATTATAGAATCCCCCTTTATTGGAGTATATTTATTTATTTAAAATATTTTATATGTTTATTTCTACTAAGGCACTACTCTGGGAAGTTATGGCAAATACAGTACAAACAAAAAGTAAAGATGAAAGGCCTATAATTAATCCTTAAAAAACCCAGATGGCACAAATCAATCATGTGAAACCAGAGTGAACAGAGGAAAAGATGGAGGGGGATTGGTAAGGGAATGATAAGCCACTGCTGAACCTTTCTTACCTTGAAAACTCTATGATAAGGCAGTCCAAATATCCCAAAGCTGAACCTGAAAAAGGCTGCCAGGAAAAACACAGATTCAGGTGAAATATGGTGCTGGTGGAGATCCTTGCAGATACTATGGACTACCAGAAAGATGATCAAGTGGGTTCTAGAGCAAGTGAAGCCTGAACTGTCTCTGGAGGTAAACATGTCAAAACTGAGATTGTTATATAGTAACCCCCCATCTATCGTGGGGGTTAGGGACAGACCCGCAATCATTTAAAATCCGTGATATGTGAATTCAGGTCGGGTCAGGCTGGGGGGGGGGGCGTGCAATGTTTGAAATGTCTTTAAGTAACGAAGCCAGCTTGGTTCTGTTGCTTAAAGACATTTTAAACATCACATGCAAGTTCTCCCGACCACCCCTGGGTACGGGGGAGTGGTGCACGATGCCTCCATGGAGGCAAGCCCCGGGCTCCAGCTGATTGGCGCTGGGATAGGGGAGAAAAACCTTTTGTTTCCCCACCCCAGCACCAATCAACTGGAGCCTGGGGCTTGGGGAAGGGGGTGAAAGGTTTAAAAAGCCTTTGAAACCTTTCACTCCCTCCCTCAAGCCCTTTTGGGGTACTGCAGTCCTGTGATATAGCAGACTGCAGTATATGAACAGCAAAAGGGTGGGGGACCACTGTACTTTGGGAACATCATGAGAAGGCAAGATTGTCTGGTCGGGAAAAACAATAATGCTAGGAAAAGTTGATGGCAGCAGGAAAAAAGGAAGACAAAATATGAGATGGATCGACTCCATCAAGGAATCCATCAAGGCTTTAGTCCTGTGGCTGTAAAAATGCCATGTCAGTTTGCTGCAGTTATGCCCTGTGCCCCCCCTTAAGCTGGAAGAGATGTCTTGTTTCACACCCCTTATACTGGCCCCTGGAAATGTTTTGCTGATGAAGTAACAGTGCGGTACCATGCTATACTGATAAGCTTATATAGACTACCCAATGAAATGTTACCAATAAGTTTTGACTTTCGATTCCTGTAAGCTCCTGCCTTCACCCCCTCCCCCCAGCCACTATAAAGGCCGTAGCTAGTTTCTATTTCTTTGTCTCACCCTGTGACACCCATGGGCCCATGCACTCTAAATAAATGTCATTAATCCACAAGGATCGTCTTCGGATCTGTTTAGCAGCTCCATTTGGAGTTTTAAGAGGTGTCAGTCCATGGGAGTTGCTGAAGGCAGGAGATTTTGAAGCATTCATTCATAGGGTCTCCATAAGTTGGAGGTGACTTGACAGTAACTATATATGACTGCCTGACAGATTTATAACTATAACTCTATATGACTGCCTGACAGTTGAACCTGTGAGATAAAATTTTCTATAGCAGTTCTTGGAGAGTCATGTTTTAAAATATGCCCACAGAGATGCATGGCTAAAGATGTGTCTGCCATTTAGCAGTTTGCCCATGTCAACTTTATGGACCAAAGGATTTAAAGTCAGCAGTGAAAAAATGGCCTTGGGCATCAATTGGCATGCTGGCATTCCACTAATTAGGCCAAGATTCTGAGAAGCCTGAGCACCTGCCACAGTTCTGAACGCTGCACGGTCCATTGCTCATAGGAATTTAGCTTCCATTTCATGGAGATCAGCTGGTTGCTTCTGCTGTGTGAAATGAAGTGGCTTAAGAGTTATACAGACTCTATGAGTTAATGATCTCCAAAAGGGCCAGACTAGAGATGGGCACGACCAGGAAATTTTTTTCCCGAGTTGTCGTTTTTTGGGACGGGTCCGTTTCGGGTCGTTTCCGTTTTTTGCGAAATTTTTCAAAAATTTGTCGTTTCATTTTTCGTTTTTTCATCTGTCGTTAGTACTGGTTTGGGGGGGTAGCGGGCTCCTGGAGGCACCTCTGTGGGGTGGGTGCCTCCTCTGGCCCGCTATGATGGGAAAACTGGCTCCTGGAGGCACCTCTCTGGGGTGGGTGGGTGCCTCCTCTCCTCACCCGCTAGAAAGGAAGGGAAAGCAGGCTCCTGTAGACATGGGCATGATTTAGCGGAATTCCCGTTTCCATTTCCGTTCCTCGTTTCCATTACATAACGGAAAAGGAAACGACAATTACTTCGCCAGAACTCGAACTCGAACCGACAAACGAATAATTGGGTCTGATTTGTTGTTGTTGTTCCTGGCATCGCGGCGATCACGCGATGCCAAGCGGCACAGAAAAAAAGTTTTTAAAAGTAAAAAAACCCTGACTCCCGGCCAAAAAAGCAGGCAAAAATATGCCTGCCTCTGAGAGTGCACCTACCAGAGGGGTGGTTTCTGGGGGGGGGTCCCCGGCCTCCCCCCTCTCCTCCTGTCCTTCCTGGGCTGCTCTGGTAGGTGCACTCTCAGAGGGAGGCATATTTTCGCCTGCTTTTTTGGCCGGGAATCGGGGTTTTTTTTACTTTTAAAAACTTTTTTTTCTGTGCCGCTTGGCATCGCGCGATCGCCGCGATGCCAGGAACGACAACAACAAATCAGACCCAATTATTCGTTCGTCGGTTCGAGTTCGAGTTCTGGCGGAGTAATTGTCGTTTCCTTTTCCGTTACATAACGGAAACGAGGAACGGAAACGGAAATGGGAATTCCGCTAAGTCGTGCCCATGTCTAGTCCAGACTCCCATCACTAACAGGGTGAATTTCATTCTTCCATTTTGACTCCTTGTGAACTCACTGAGCGATCCGGCCAGCTTTCTCAAAGCAAAATACATAGCAGTGGTTTGATTGAAAGTTTCCTGTTTCCAGACATATCTTTACTTTCTTCCTTTTGACTTCTTGATGTATACTGTGAATGAGGAGGGGATATTCTGCTACATTTTTACTGGAATTACAAGGTGAGCTGCTCTCATCAGCAATTCATCTTGAGTGGCAACTTCATGATAAAGCTTCATTTCTGATATTACCTTTTGTGCCATGGAGAGCAGAAAAGTAATTAAGGTAAAAACAACGGGAAGAAAGCTGGAAATCCCTATGTCCTTGTTTCAGGACTGCTCCTAATCCACAGGATGAGAGAGCTGCTGAAATCAACACTGTAGCAGTTAGAGTGGCTTTGATCTCCCAGAAGGTTTATTCCTGGCTTGGGTGGCAGACAATTTCAGTGATCCATTCAAGAAGATTCTAAGAACTAAACAAAGCAAAGCAAAGCATTCTACTTAAGTATGCCCCCATAGTGCTTAGATCACTCTCTGGGCAGTTGACAATTTAATTATGTAGAATACACATTGACACCTCCCCCCCCCAGGCAAGCTGGGTACTCATTTTACCAACCTCAGAAGGATAGAAGGCTGAGTCAACCATGAGCCAGCTACTGGAATTGAACCCCCGGGGATTACCACAGTTTTAGCTCCAGTACAGCCGTTTAACTACTATGCCATGAGGTTCCTAAACAGATAGGTTAATTTTATTTATTTATTTAAGATATTTTATCCTGCCTTTCTCCTTACAAAGAACTAAAGGCGGGATGTCTTTTGGAGTAAAAATTTCATAGTTGCAATTGTTTATTCCAAATCAGGAGGGTTAATCCCTCATCAGTCACATAAAACACACTTTGGATACAAAACATGATGTAAAATTCCTATTTTTCTTTTTTTATATTATTTTTATTTTTATTCAGAATTTTTCAAAGGAATAAAAACAATGCATGAATCTTCTCAGCATATCTTGGTGTGCTTTCTGACAATTAATTGGATTACAATTGTTTACATTATATACACAAATTTAAACAGATTCATATATTTTGTAATTTGCAGTCGCATTCATCTCCCCATGTAATTCTTCTCTACTTTCCCCTCCATTTCTATTATTTAACCAAAAATAAAATTTGTCCTGTACACATGCAAATTTACTTTCCTCCTTCTCTCTTATTTTGTAAATCAATTATCCATTTCAACACATTCAAGGATTTTGTTAATTATCACCTCCTCATTTGGACATTAATCTGCTTTCCACCATTGAGTCCATATTAATCACACTGCTGTTAGTACATGAATAATCAAATAACTAACTTCACTCTTTCTTATCGTAGGTAATATTCCTAACAAGAAGGCCTCGGGTTTCATGTTAATTTTTTGTTTTAACATCTGTTCTAACCAGCTATGCATTTTCATCCAGAAGTTTTTCACTCTTCAACTTCTCCACCAGCAATGATAATATGTTCCTTTACTTTTCTTACATTTCCAACACCGATTGGATAGCCTCTGATTTATTTTTGCTAATTTTGCCACTGTAATATGCCACCTGCAAAACATTTTAGATAGATTTTCTTTATACGTTGCAGCTGCCATTAATTTATAGTTATTAGTGAAGGGGATGAACAAAAAAAAAGGCAATTCGTTTTGGTTCATTTTGTTTTAGGTTTTGGTTCAGTTTGTTTTGTTTTTAATGATTTTTTTAAAAAAAATCATTTTGTTGGTTCTTTGTTATTTGTTTTTTCCTGCTTTGTGTGATTTAATCCATTTGACAGTGCACAGGTGGGAAAAAACATTTAAAAACAACAACAACTCACAAACTGGACTGGCAGCATTCTTTATTTTACGGTGCCAACCCGGTCACCCCGGGGCTGGATCGGCGCTCCTTTTTATTTTATTTTATTTTATTTTATATTTTATTTTATTTTATTTTATTTTTTATTTTTTAGTGCTGACCACGTGGCCGCGCTGCAGCTGTAGTGTGGGCTGGTTGGCTTTTTTTCTTTTGCTGGCTGCGGGCCGGGCCGGGTCTGGTGCTCGCGGGCCGGTACTGGGCCCATGTGCCAGATTGGGTGGTTTTTATTTTTTTCTGGCTGCAGGATGGTTCTGTGGCTGCAGGCCAGAACTGGGCCCATGTGCCAGATTGGGTGTTTATTTTTTCCCCAAGTGCCGACTGTGTGGCTCCTGGGGCCGGGTCGGCATTGGTTTTACTTTTTATATTTTTTCCTTTATTTTAGGGTGCCAACCCATCCACCCCTGGGCCCGGGTCGGCACTCCTTTTTTATTTTTTGGTTCATTTTTATTTTATTTTTTTACTTTTTCAAAACTTTTTTTTTACTTTTTATTTATTTTATTTTACTTTTTTTCTTGTCGCCCCTCCCTGCAAACAGGAAGACCAGACCTCCAGGACCAGCACCAGGTAGGAGACATCTCTGGCACCACCATTAACAAAACGAACTGAACTGAACCAATTTTTTTTGGTTTGGTTCGTTTCATTGTAAATAGACTCTGGGGTTCATTATTCATTTCGTTATGTAATGAAATGAATAATGAATAATGAAATGAAGTAAAAGTTCATTTCTTGCCCATCTCTAATAGTTATATGACCAATGTTTTTGTCATTGCTCCAATTATAGAGGGTACCGAAAATCCTTGGCCCATTGAATCATTGATTCCTTAACAAGCTCTTTCTCCATTACCCTATCTAATAAAACCTTATACAGCTTTTATATTAGTTTCTCGTCCGATCGGAGAAGTATTCTGTCTATCGTAGCTTCTTGGTGTGAAAATACCTTAGATTTTAGGTTTGGGTAGTAAATCGAATTTATTTGCGGTAATGGCCACCAAGACAAACTCAATCCTTGTGCAATCAATTGTTCTTTTGGGATTAATAATCCCTCATTATTTTTTCAAAATTTATCAATTTTGGCTGCATAATAGCTTCTAACGGTGACACCCATCTTGGTATCTTCTGATAGTATCTTCCCTTTATTTTCTCCCAAATTCTATACAGAGAATCCCTTAATATATGCCTCTGTAAGTACTTATGATTTTAGCTTTGTCGTACCATAAAAGGAGTGCCAACCTGCCTGTAAATCATAGCCTTCTAAATATAAAATTATCTTATTTTTCAGTTGTATCCACTCCTTAATCCACACGAAGGCGCAAGCCTGATAATACATAAACCAATTTGGAAGACCCCAATCACCTCACTCTGTTGTTTCCTGCAATAATTTCATTTTTATTCTTGCTTTCTATTTTTGCCATACAAACTTTAATTATTTTGAGTCAATTCTTGAAAAAAACTATTATCTAACCTAATCAGAAAATTTTGAAATAAGAAAAGTAATCTCAGAAGGATGTTGCTATTTTTCATGGTATCAGTGAGAGGGCGCATACTTTATTTTTTGCTATTTGCCACTAATTTGTTTGGTAGAGTTTTCCCCACCTCCATCTCTGGAATATCTCTTTCTTCCTGTCTGGTTCCCTTGCTTGTTGTTTGTCTCTTCTTCCCACATCACTTTCTGAGAAACAAGTATGGAGTTCTTCATTTTTCTTCCTTTTCTTCTGATTGTAACTACAGCAGATAACTGTGAGTGTACTTTGCTTCTCTTTTCTTCAGTTGCATTTTAAAACAGAAGTGTTATATTGGTGTGTCCCCAAGAGGGTGGGTTGGCTACTCTTGTAATACTTTTCATTCCCCTCCCCCTTTGTTCTTCTTTTTTAAAAAAAATGAATAATCAAATTCTTATTTTTTTTTAAAAAAAAATGTTTCTTTGTGTTTCAGGCAAAAATCAAAGAAAAAGAAAAGAAAAGAAAAGACACAAACATGTGGCACCTTAAAGACTAACTTTCATATTTTAATGCAACGTTTCGTGCACATGATTTTTGCCTGAAATTCTTAAAAAGACTAACACGGCTACCCTCTCTGAAGTTTGTGTGAAATGTTAACTAGTCTCTTGAAAGGGTTTAAGATAAGATAAATCTTTATTGATCCCACATCTGGGGAAATTTACTTGTTACACAGCTCCCAATATAAAAAACAAGTAAAGATAGCTAGGTGCACAAAAAGTGTAAAGTGTAATGAATAGTGTAAAGTGTAATGAATAACGAAACAAAAAAAAATCATTTTGTGCCGATCTCTAATTGCAATGCTATGTGCTTAAAAATAGTGATCCCAGTCAGTTAGCAGCGTGGAGATGGTAGGGGAGCTTTCTCTTTCTCTCCCCTGTAGCCCCTTGAAATTTGGAAAGTTTTGGATTTTAGGAATGGAGTTATTAAGCTCCAAAGGGGCTGCGGGGAGTACTTAATTGAAGGAGTGGGGATCTGCAGGCTGAGGGGAAGCTGTACATTAACCCTATACAGGGCAACCTCATATAACAAACAATTTGTATAACATAAAATCTGTACAACATAAAAAATTCCAGAGATAGGAGAAATTTGCTTAACAGAATCACCTATGGGGCGAATCCATACAACATAAAAATGGTCACAATTAGGGATTACTCTGTTTTCAATGCATTCCTATGGGAAATTTGCATAAAGGGAAATTTGCTTAACAGAATTTCATTTGGACAAATTTATACAAGGTGCCACTGTAATTGGTAAAGCCTACTGGACACATTCCTTCCATTAAGCACCCCACAACTCCTTTGGAGCTTAATAACTCAATTCCCAGAAACCCTAACTTTTCCAAATTTCAAAGGGTCCCCTAAAATTGCTTGAGGAAGCTAACCCTGTCATTTGGGGGAGATACATGGCTGAGATCAGTATTTTCTGCCGCATATTTCTTAATGCTCCAAATAAATTACCTATTGTGTTGAATTGTGTGGATAGTGGGAAAATGAATGATTATAAAAGTGGCAGCAAGGAGTGTCATGATGTGGAGGGGGAAAGGAATGAAACTAGGCAATACACTTAACACGTTTTTAGGAGAGGTGTGGCGTTTACGCCTTGGTGATGAATAACTCATGAGATGTGTCTGTGTTGATTGGTTGTTTGGGAACCAGTGAGAGAGTCTTGGTGGGGGGGGGGAGCCTGAGGAGATTTAAGGCTCAGCCCAGCACAGAATAGTTCAGATAGAGACTGATGGAACTTATACTTACTAGAGCACTGGTAGCGAACCCTCAGCACTCCAGATGTTTTGGACCACAACTCCCAGAATTCCAAGCCTGTATTGCCAATGACACAGGACTGTCTGAGTTCTGGTCCAAAACACCCAGAGTGCTGAAGTTTTGCCACCACTGTACCAGAGGGACAAGAGATAGGAATTTAGAACTTCTGTGAGGAAAACTATGTGATAAGTGTCTGTAAACTTAAAAACTGAGTGTGCACGTGATCAGCTTTGTTTGTAACCTAACTTTATTGTGTTTGAGCTACATTCTTCCTTTTGTTTATGCGTAACATGTTACTCTTTATGAGTTTGATTCTACTTTATAATAAATAAACTTTATTCAGTTTAAAATCAGTCTGAAGACAATAATTTACTAGAGAAGCCAGTTGGTGACAGCGAAAGAGGGAAATGACAAGAAGGTGCTTGTCAATAGTGTGTGAAAGGGCCAGGGCAAAGTACAGTAATGTTACAAGGAATTCTCCTCTGCAGTGAAAAAACACAATCCTCAGTCTTACAGTAAATTTGCTTTGTTTTTTTACTGGTCATTAGAAGCCTGATATGGAAGTCTGATTGCTGACACAAGCAGCTCTGAAAATCCTATAATGGGAGGAAAAAAGTGGCTTTATGATAAAAAAAAATTCACCTGAATGTTACTAGAAGAATTGTATTGATGGCTTTTATTTCATAGTTTTTTAGAATTTTTTTTTAAAATAGCAGGTATAAGTGCAAGAGTACATGTACAATCTGTGGGGGGAACTGTTCACCTTTCAGCTCACATCTTCGTGAGAGTCTGTCTGTTTTATGTTATTCATATGCCCCTTTTCTTCTCACCAGAGACCCAAGGTGGTGCACAACACTTAAAACTATACAATACTTGCAGATTTTAATATGAAATTAAAAGCTCTGCTAAAGAAACCAAACATTTATCAATTATCCAATTAAAAAGGAAAGGGCAAGGCAATTTCGCAGGGTTAATTACTGACAGATTGGAGCCTGGATGCCAAATACTGGAACACTGCCACCACTTCTCTGGGCTTGTCATTGTCCTTGAGGCTGCCTTCTCATGAACACCAAACATTCTTCTTAACTGGTACAACACTTGTGTGTTCGTACAATCTGTTTTGTTTGCCATATATTTGAGAACAAAGTCGCTGCCACTTGCTGCTGTGAAAAATCAACACCCATATCCTGTAAGCATACAGTATTCCAGGGTTGCTCAGCCATATTATTCTTCATCTTAACTTATGGGAAGAGGAATAGTTTTGACATTTAACATTAAGCCTCAGATATGAAACTTTGTTAAATAAATTAAGTGGCCTATCAAAACAGCAATGCTTCATTCTAACTTGGCAGTAGAACTGTGTTGCCTCTGTCAGTGAAATATTTTAAAAAGAGAAGTCAAAAATAGAGAAGGGGGTTTATCCATTCTCACTTTTAATTTTACTGCCCACTTCATATGTCATACAGTGGTACACCTGATTACAAACATCCCGGGTTACATAATTTTCGGGATACAAAGGAAACGCCATTGGAAATAAAATACAGTAAAATAATGCTGCAGGTGTGCCCCTTTGTGTAACCTAACTGATTGGGCTACCTAACTACAGTAACGAAAATTGGCTCTTGCCATGTAGCCCAAGCCTGAGCAGACGACTCAGACTACTCTGAGGTAGGGAGCTGAACTTCATCATTGCTATGCCTTTTATGGAGTGTTCTGCATTGCACTGTATTGCATTGAGGTGGGGGTGGGTAGAGGTGAACTGAGCTTAGTCATTTCTATGC
>JAHTLZ010000015.1:39923155-39948521 GCA_023846285.1 Phrynocephalus versicolor | reverse complement strand
TAATAATAATAATAATAATAATAATAATAATAATAATAATAATAATAGTGTGTGTGTGTGTAAACAAATGTGGCTGGCTCGTGACATTTCATAACAGGAGAGCAGTGCTGTGAGTCAGCAGCTGAACCTCGGGAGAGGGAAGTTCGCAAGAGGAAAAGAGCTGTGCGGTCTCAAGAGAGGGCTCTGGAAAAGGCAATGAGGGAATGAGCCAGGCAACAGTCAATAATCATTGCTTCTAAATGGGGAGAGAGAGAAAGAGAGAGAGAGAGAGAGGCACTCCGGGCCACCAGGCAAAAAACAGCGAACCAGAAATTGACTTCCACCTGCTGGGTGGCTGGGCAGGCAAATGGAGGAGGAGCGCCCTGGCTGCCATGCCTGGGGAGCCTCTCCTCCTTTTCCCTGACTAAGGATCACTAAGCCTCAGCTGGGGAAAGAAGGACTGCTAGCGGGAGGGCGCAGGGCTTCCTCCTCCCCTTCCCCCTCCAGGCACCCCCAGATTGCTGCACCCAGGGCAGATGTACCCTTCTGCCCCCTGATACACCCCTGCTACAGATGTGTGTGTGTTGAGAGACTGCCTAAGGATGGCTGAAAGTGGGGGGATTATGCTTGCTCTGAAGGTTGTATACATCTCTGTGCTGCACAACATTTGGGTCTTATTTGATTACAGATGTGTTTTGTGTTGACACAGATGCAAGACCTAGTGTTTTCTTAAGCAGCTTCAGGTTTGCCACTTAAACTTAACATTAGGATTTCATGTTTCACAAAGTAAGCATTTCCATATAGAAGGCCATCATAAATTAGTGTGCTTAACATCTCCATGACCCATCTCCTTATGTTTACTTGTGTTTCCTGTTAGTTTACCAATGCCACAGTGATTCCTTAAATTCATTTTGCAGGAGTTTGCCTTCTGGATTGACCCCTCTCTGAAAATATAATGAAGCAGGAACCTCTTCAGGGTACCACAACTCAAGGCAAAAGAGAGGGAGGCAAATTGATTACATGACCTGACTAAGATCATTCTGAAATGTAACTGAGGAAGAGGAGGGAACCGGCAGAACACATCCTGAATCCTCCATGCAATGCTTCACATGCTTGTCCCTCTTTTGTGTGTGTGTGTGTTGCGTCATTACAGTCGTGACTGACTCTTCGTGACTCCATGTCCATGGAGTTTTCTTGGCAGGAATACTGGAGTGATTTGCCAGTTCCTACTCCAGGTGCCTACAAGCACCTGGTATTCCCTGGTGGTCTCCCATCCAAGTACTAACCAGGGCCGACCCTGCTTAGCTTCTAAAATCAGGCGAGATCAGATGTGCTTAGGGCATCTAGGCAATACTTGTCCCTCTTTTATTCCATGGCAAATTCCTACTATCTTGTAAAATGGAACCACAGCACAAGGCTTGAACAAACAGGCTGGCAACAGAAATACCAGAGGGGAATAATCTGAACCTCTCAGCACTGTATCTACAGTCCTGTCTTGGATTTAATAGCATTCTCAGAAATTTGGCTTCTGTCCTTGAATTAAATGAGCGACAGCCTGACAGAGGGAACTGCCATGCCAGCCAATGAATCACATCTTTAAGATGGGTTTACTGATGGCTGTAATATAATGTTCTCCATTACAGGCAAAACACAGCAGATGCACACTGCCTCCCCAAAGGAGGAGTTCAGCTTCGAAGTCAATTCTGTTTCTGGAAATCTGCTGTCGCCCCTTGTGAGGATTAAAAGGTTAATAGAAACTACTAATGAACCATTGCTTGAACAGGAACCATCTGTCACTTAACACAGTCATACTGTTCGAGATCAGAGTTTTTACATGAAATTCTTCATGCAGCAAATGTGTTTATTATTATCTTTACTTAAAAGTACTATCTTTGAAGGTATAGAATGATGTTACGTCATTGACGGCTGCTGAATTAAACTCTTATCTTGCTCTGAATCAGTGGTTCCCAGATGTCCTGGAACTGGAATTGCTAGAGGTCTTCACCACCAGCTGTGCTGGCAGGGTATCTGAGAATTGTACCTGGGTGACCCAAGGCCGGGAACCACAGCTGAACCACAGGCAACCAACAATGCAACATTCTTTGGGCTGTTAACTGCGAAGAAGCTTGATCCCATGCTGGAGGCATTCAAGAGAGGAATTTAGACAACCACCTGGCAGAAATCCAATGATCTGGATTCCTGCCTTGAGCAGGGAGTTGGACTCAATGTCCTTGTAGACCCCTTCCAGCTTCATGCTTCTATGATTTTGTGATTCTAGTGCCTTCACACGGATGTATCATAGAAACTGTGGTGTTTACCTGTGTGATGTATGATGTATGAGAGGGGTCTGTACCGGTTGCTGGCTTGGTGGACCAATGGGAGAGTCTGAGGAGTGGCCTGAGAGGATTTAAGGCACTGCTCAGCGTTTGTTTTAGCGAGATAGGGAATGACAGAAAGACCTACACTTTCTGAAGAAAAGTCCAGAGAGGGCTAAAGGATAGATAGGGTCTGGCACCATGTGAGAATCAGAAAGGGCTAAAGAAGAGATAGGATTGTTAGAGTGTCTGTGAAGAAAACTAAGTGTTTAGAGTTAGCAAACACAGGAACTAGGTGTGCATTTATTCAACTTTATTAGTAATCAAACTTAAGTGGGTTTGAGCGACATGTGTCTTTTTGTTTATACTTCAACACGTTACCATTGATGATTTTGATTCTATTTTGTAATCAATAAACTTTTTAGTTTTATTTAGTTTAAAACAGCCTGAAGGCTTTAATTTACTAACTAAGCTAGTTGGTGGCAGTGATAGAGGGCCATCAGAAGTGGTGTTTGTCAACAGCCCATGAAACAGCAGAGGCAAGCATGTTAACACTACGGAAACATTGGGAAGGAACATGAAGTCCCAAGTTGACAAGGCATGAGAGATAAATAGATGTCTCTTGAGAAGACCATTCCCATTACTGAGTACAACCACCAGGCATCAGATAAGGCTTTTGTTACTCAGTGTTATCTCTGATTTGCTTAAATTTTATGGTAGCTTCCCATAATCATTCCTTGCTGTTCCTCCACTTTGTTCCCCTCCCTCAACTTTATTGAGGAAAATCTGCTGGAGGGGGGCGGGAGGACAAGGACAATTGGCAGTATTAGGAATCCTCTGTCTGCAAATGCACTTGACGTGGGAATTGGCACCATCATTCCCCCTCCTCCCCCACTGAGATAAGCCCCTGGGTGGCAGACAGACACACCTGCCTTTCTCCACCCAATCTCATGAAAATTTGCTTTTAAGGTTTCCACTTAGTGCAGCAGTTTTTGTACAATCCATGCGTGGCCTTAATAATCTCAAACTGAAATCAATAGCAGATGAGTGTTGGTGGTTAAAATTGCTGAGCCATAGGTATAAAGCAAAATTACTGCAATTACCTACCTGTATTCTTCTGTCAGCTCCCTCGTTTTTATGGTCTGCTGTTCTTGACAAATAATTGTTAGCTCAAACACAGAGGTTAACAGGCTTGCATCGATTTCATAACTTTCCGCGTGCTTGTCAGGAGCCCACAGATACTGCTGAGCAAAAATCCTCCAATTTGTTCCATTTGTTTTATTATTATTATTTATGGTGGGATGGTGTTTGTGGGGGTGGGGAGGGAGGCTCAGTCAATTTCGCTGTACACAGGTTGTGCACTGACAATAAAGGTTATTATTATTATCTCTGAAAGAATTCTAGCCCACTACAGAGCTACAAAAGTGAAAGGCACACTTTGGAAACCACTGTACCACTTTTCATTGGAACTTCTCTTTGAACAGGTTTCCTAGTTGGTTGTAAAAAAAAAAAAAGCCCAGCTTGCCTGCTCCTTTACTTAAAAGCAGCTCCGTTTATGTTAAAAGTCAGGAGGACCCTTTCTAAGGTCTGATGATAAAAACCTAGCAATCTTGGCCACTCTGGCAATGGTTAGTCCCTGTGCACCAAATTGCTGTCAAAGGAGCAGAGGCAGAGGGTTAGAACAACTGGCAACTTTATTTTCTTCTCAGAGGGCGCTAGAACCCCATCAGGTGCAGGCTACTTTTTGTTTCACCTTGGTAGGAGTGGATTTTAAATCTTATCGTTGGAGCATTTTCTCAGGATACATTGCCTGACCCCTGGGGTCTTGGACAAAGGGGGAGAGAGGCTTTATTCCAGGCATGTCCAAACTTCAGCCCTCCAGGTGTTTTAGACTGCAACTCCCACAGTCCTTTGCCATTGGAAATACAAGCTTGGAATTCTGGGAGTTCTGGTCCAAAACATCAGGAGGGCCGAAGTTTGGACATGCCTGCTTTATTCAAACTGCTCTTAGCAATGGAAACCAGGGAAAGCTTTTACCAACTCTCCTGAAAGAAGCCAGGGATGAAATGAGGAATAAATTATACATCAAGCATGTGCTATACAGTATGAAAACTCTTGGAAAAAACTTGGCACTCCCTTCCCCAACAGTGAGTGGTTAGAAGATGGATAGTTTGATGGGTCGTATCCTTCAACTCATTCCACACAAGGGCAACCAGTAACTCCTTGTTCCACAGCCGGGTGCTTGTCTGCCTAGGCACTCGGATTACGCTTACTTTTTATTTATCAAATTAGGAAAAAACCCACAAAAAACCATTTCTCTGTGTCTGTCTTCTAGCTAGAAAATATAAACATTGCACTTTTAGTTCCCATTTCTTGAAAAAGAAAATGCAACATGGATTCATTGTTTCTACGCTCTATTTCCATTACATCAGGGGGTGGAGAAGGCAAATAATCTTATTTCTCACCAGCCACACTGGCTAAAGTTGGCTAAAGTTGGTTTGCCAGGGAAGAAATGGGGCACTGCCCCACATCAGGCCCCAGGTAGCCCATGTTGCCTGCCTTTTCCCAGAGTTCAGGCCCTGGGTTATCTCTCTCTCCTCCACCCCATTAGACTGCAAGCTTACACTCTATGGGGAGGGGAAGAGGATGGAAATGGCAGCAGGAAGGTGTTTTGTTTTGTTTTGCTTGCTTTTAATTTGGGAACTGACTGCATTGTTCTGTTTCCCATCAGAGCGGTGAATGAATGGGATGGAAGCGATACAGAGTTGGAACATATAGCATGTCTGTCACCTTTGCACATGAGCTAGTGTGTCTTGGGTGGGGTGCATGCATGAATGTTGCTAGCTGTTTTCCAGTATGTTAGAAATGTTCAGGGCAATTGTGCATGTATGTCTCTTTGTGTACATATGTGTGCATTAGAGATGGGCACGAATAAAAAAATGGTGTTTCGTTTGTCGTTTGTCGTTGAGAGGTCTGTTTCAGTTTGTTTCCGTTTGTCGTGAATTTTTGGAAAAAATTCGTTTCCGTTTTTCATTTTTTTGTTTGTTGTTTCTACCCGCTTTTTGTATGATTTTTAAAGCATTTCCGTGCACGGGTGTCCCCCAACACCCCAGACCAGAGGGAAAACACTAAAAAAAAAAAAAAGGATGCTGGCAGAGACACAGTATAGACTAGGTACGCAGGGAGGCTGCAAAGGCAGCGGCAGGCGTTGCCCAGGGTGCAAGGCAGCTGCAGAGTGACTGCACTGCAGGGCAAGGGAGGGTACTCACTGAGATGTACGCATGCACGCACACAGGGAGGCTGCAGGACTGAAGCTAGAGTTGCAGAGACAGCAATCCCACCCTAACTCCCACCGGAGACTGCAAGGAGGACGGGGGCTGCCAGAGCTTTTTATGCCCTCTGTGGCTGCCAGACCTGCCCAGTCTGCAACCTGGGTATGCTATTGGTTGAACATGATCCCATCACATGGCTTGCCTCCATTTTGTGGCTGGTGGCAACATCCATTTTAAAGGGAAAAGAAAAATACATCGCGATGGGAGAAGACAAAAACAAATGTTTTAAGGACCCCAACCCCCCTGGTAGGTATTATCAGACAATATAAATAATTATCACTGCATTTTTATGGATGTCTAGGGTGTTTTTTAACATTTAAAACAGCTCATTTCATTGTGCGTCGCTATTAACAGAAACGAAACGTAACAACCACAATTTTCGTGGTTCTGTTCGTTTCGTTGCCTTTTCATCACAATTTTTGTTTGTCGTTTTGTTACGTAACGGAACAACAAATGAATAACGGAAACGAAAAAATGTTCGTTCCGTGCCCATCTCTAGTGTGCATATCAATTCCAATTTTTGCCCTGTCTCTTTTATTTTATTTTATTTTATTTATTTAACGTATTTTTTTACCCCGCCTTTCTCCTTGGAATGAAGCTTACAGTAATCGGGGACAATATACAGTCCAGTACAATTAAGAAATGTTCAATTATTTGAGAACAAGGAATTGAGGGACATCTTACAGCAGTAATAGACAACAGTACATTAAAGCTACAAAGTTATAAGTATTTTTAAACACAAAGCCTATGTGAACCTATAGATTCATATAAAAGACACATGGTGTCCATCATTCAGGGAAAGCTTGCCTGAAGAGAAAGGTCTTTGACTGTTTCCATTTCCAAAAGGACAACAGAGATCAGGCAGTCCTGGCCTCTAGTGGGAGGGAGTTCCAGAGTCTGGGCACAACAGCTGAGAAGGCCCTTTCATGGGTTCCCATGAGACGTACCTGTGAGGGTGGCGAGATGGAGAGAAGGGCCACTCCTAATCATCAGCTGCCTTCCACCCCTTCAACCACAATATATACTGGTGGGAAACTGAAAATCATGAGATTTGAATATTATTTTTGTACAGAATATTTGCATCCATTGTGGCTGTCTCCAGGATGAACGCCTAAGAGTTCTAGAGAAAAGTTCTTTCAGTAAAAACCTCTGATGGCTTCCAAGGTATTGTGGAAGGCAATACAGATTGTTGCCTCTGCTTTAAAATTCAGGGAGTTCATATTTTATGAGGGACAACTGGCAACTGCAGGCCACAGAGAAGGACACATTATTCAGGGCTGTCAGTTTTGTTCAAGTGTCTTTGTTTTTCTAGGCTGAAGGTAGACACTGTACATCAATCAATGCTCTTACAACACTCTGAGCAATGAGTTTTGACCTTTCTGACTCTGTGTGCAAGCAGAACAAATCCAGCCCTTTAATGAAAGCTCTGTGTTAATTATCATTCAGATTTCCTCATATTTCAACTCTAGAAAGCCTTAGAGAGGTATGGTAGAAGGTGGGAATCAAACTCTTGAAAATCAGTGTCTTTCTATCATTTCTTCCCAAATGCATAATACAATTCCATATAAAGATATTATGTGTCTTTCATATGAATCTATAGGTTCACATGGACTTTGTGTTTATAACTACTTATAACCTTGTAGCTTTAATGTAATGTTGTCTAGTAATGCTGTAAATGTCCCTCAAATCCTCGTTCTCAATACTTGAACATGTCTCAATTGTACTGGACTGTATATTATCCCTCATTACTGTAAGCCGCCTTGGGTCCTTTTCCAAGGAGAAAGGTGGGGTAAAAATACTAAAAGAAATAAATAAATAATAGAGTGCTTGGCACTCTAGGCCAGCTGACTAAATAATGGTGTTTTTTAGTAAAGCGATTTTAACCAGTATAAAAATATAAATATAAATAAATAAATAAATAAATAAATAAATAAATAAATAAATAAATAAATAAATAATACAAACTCTTATTTGTTTACCAATTCAATTGTACCATGGTATTCCCGTAATTTATTCCATTTTTGTTTTTGTTTTTATGAAATGAATTGTGTCTCAGGACATATGTTTGCCACAATAAAAACTCCAGTATTTTATAGCTTGCATTTTTCACAAATACCTTTCAGCTACTTGGTTTATATATATATATATTCTTTTGCTATTTACAGCCTCTGACTGGGATTTCCCACAATGCTTTTTCCCTTTGTACAGCTTCAACAAATGCTGCTATGCAGCAAATAGACTGGAACCTGAAGGTATGTATATTTATTTCATAATAGCAAAGATGAACATTAAAGGTAACCCTAAATAGAAGAGGAAAATCCTTAAGCACTAGTCAAGTGTGCAAGAATCATAGAGGAAACATCTCTCATTTCTGAAAATATACAGATCAGCTTATTTGTTGTTTGCACAGGATTGCTTTGAACCAAAAAGCCTGGAATTAACCTTGCTCCAGCATTAGTATGCTTTCATTACCTACAGTGTCTATTTTTGGTGGACCTTCTTGCAGAAGCTTAAATCTGCTGTACCTACCATGGGCTTCTGTGCACCACAATGCAATCATCATGGGTTTTTTTTTTCCAGCAATGGGTTCTCCTCAAACATGCATGCCTTGGTAATTAGACTTAAAGTAAGTTTGTGTTTGCCTTCCAATGATCCATCAAGAGACAAAACATGTCTAAATGCAAGGTACAACTGGAAGATATCTACCCAAACACACAAGTGGATTTCACCACTTGAGGGAAGTGTCACTTCTACATACTGTATATCGTCTGGTTTGACTCTTAGGTAAATGCTAAGCTATTGTCATTTGAAAATTACTACCTAGTGATTGTAGAACTTGCAGAATGCTAGACTGGATGGGCTGTGGCCTGTTCCAGCAAGGCTGTTCTTATGTTCTTATGAAGGGGAGGTGCATTCATGGCCAGTAGATTCCGTTCTGCGGCACTTATCTGTGTCCTTCATCTACACTCTTAGGCATACAGACTGAAGTTTGTGTGCTTAATAGTGTAGATGAAGGACACAGATAAGTGCAGCAGAACTGAATCTACTGGCCATTGAATGCACCTCCCCTTCATAAGAACATAAGAACAGTCTTGCTGGAACAGGCCACAGCCCATCCAGTCCAGCATTCTGTCTCACACAAGGTATTCCCAAGCATATGTCTTCATCTGCTCAAGCTTCTCTGCAAATGGCATTTAGAGATATCCAGCCTATCTCTCCAACCCAGAGGTTGTCCTCAGGCATCCATAATTGATACCCTTCTTCTCCATGAACTTGTTCAATCCTTTCTTAAAGCTGTCAAGGCTGACAGCTGTCACCACTTCTTCTGGCAGGGAATTCCATAGACCAGTGGTCCTCTGGGCGAAAAAGTACTTTCTCCTATTTGTTTGAGATCTAGCACCCAAAAGATTCATGGAGTGCCCCCTAGTTCTAGTGTCATGTGATAGGGAAAACAGTTTTCCCTTATCTATTTTGTACACATTGTGTATGATTTTATAAACTTCAATCATGTCACCTTTTAGGCGCCATCGTTCAAGAGTGAAGAGGCCCAGCCGTTGCAGCCTCATATGGTAAGAAAGGTGTTCAAGCCCCCTAATCATCCTGGTTGCCTTCCTCTGCACTTTTTCAATTTCCATAATATCCTTCTGGAGGTATGGTTACCAGAACTTTACACAATACTCCAGATGAGGCCTCACCATAGATTCATAAACAGGCAAAATGACACTTGCTGACTTTCTATACCCTTCCTAATGACCCCTAGCATTGAGTTTGCTTTTTTCACTGCTAGGATGCTCATCTTCCACTCATTAGCTTCAAAAGAGAGAGGAAAGTAACTACTATCTAGACAGCCTGATCGACCAAGTCAACCTTGAAGACAATAGGATAAGATTTGTCACAGCCAGATCAGCCTCACATCTTGTTCCATTTGCTGAAGTTAGCCCTCCAGAGAAATGTCAACTGACAAATCATAACTGCAGAGAGATGCAAACTGAGAGCATATTAAAATGACATTCAAGACATTGGAAATGCCTATAGGAGACAGGATAGATTTAGCTGAAATATTGGCCAATAGAGATGGGCACGAAATGAATTTTTTCCTGTTATTCATTATTTGTTCAGTTACGTAACGAAACGAAATGAATAATGAACCTGGCAATGAAATTGGAATGAACCGAACCAAGAAAATTAGGTTCGTTATGTTTCGTTTTCGTTAATGGCGATGCGTGATGAAAAGAGCTATTTTAAAAGTTAAAAAACGTCCTGAATATCCATAAAAACCCAGTGATAATTATTTATTCTGCCTGATAATACCTGCCAGGGGGGTTGGGGGTCCTTAAAATGTGCATTTATGTCTTTTCTCAGATCACTGTAATTTTTTTTCCTTTAAAGGGAGTTAGGGGACATCAACCCAAAATTGCTGCCAGATGCCTAATATTGATTTCTTGGTATTAAAACGCTCTGGACATCCATAAAAATGCAGTGATAATTAATTATTCTGCCTGATAATACCTACTGGTGGGGGGTTGGGGTCCTTAAAACGTTTGTTTTTGTCTTTCTCCCATCGCGATGTATTTTTCTTTTCCCTTTAAGGATGACACAAAATGGTTGCCAGCCACAAAATGGATGCAAGCCATGTGATGGGATCATGTAAATTCTTGGACAACTTCAACCAATAGCATGCCCAGGTTGCAGACTGGGCAGGTCTGGCAGCCACAGAGGGCATAAAAAGCTCTGGCAGCCCGCTTCCTTCTTGTAGCCTGCGGTGAGAGTTAGGTTGGGGTGGGACTGTCTCTGCAACTTGTTATTTTCACTTTAGGCCAGGCAGGCAGGTGTGTGTCTCTGTGTTCCTGCTGGCTGCAGCCTGGCTCTTAGGGGAGAGAAAGAAGAGATTTCTCTCTAGCTTCAGCCTTGCAGCCTTCCTGCATGTGTACTGCCACCTCTCGGTGAGTACCCGCCCCTGCCCCGCAGTCTTGTGCCCTGGGCAATGCCTGCCGCTGCCTTTGCAGCCTCCCTGCGTACCTAGTCTATACTGTGTCTCTGCCAGCATCATTTTTTTTTAGTGTTTTCCCTCTGGTCTGGGGCGCTGGGGGACGCCCGCGCACGGAAATGCTTTAAAAATCGCGCAAAGTGGGTAAAAATGAATAACCAATTAATGAACCAACAAAATGATTTTTTTGTGAAAAATTCACAAAAAAATGAAAACAAACCGAACCGAGCCCCTCAATGACACGAAACGAAATGAAACAAAATGTCATTTTTTTTCAATTCGTGCCCATCTCTATTGGCCAAGGATCCTTGTTATGTTAAGCAATGTAAAACTTTCTCACCTCAGTTCCTTGGCTCTGACTGTGTGTTGCAACAGCATAATTGTATAGTTGTATAAATAAATAATGATTGTTCTTTTGAGTTTTTTGGGCTGTTTGACCCTGTTCTGGAATGTTTTTCTTCCTGACATTTCGCCAGACTCTGTGGCTGGCATCTTCATATTGTCTATTAAATTATGATGTCTGGTTAGGATATAAATATTTCGTTACCCTTCTCAGCTTTTGCTGAATTCTCTGCCTTTTACAACAAGCTTTACAAATACAAAGGCATCTGGCTTTTGATGATGTCGGATATCAATTGAAGAGAAATTGGGAAATGGGCAAGGAAATTTTTATTTCTCCTTGGAAAAGGACCCAAGGTGACTTACAATAATGAGGGAAAATATACAGTCCCTAAGATATATTCAGATTAAGAACAGGGAATTAGAAGAGGCATCTTAGAAAGGTTAACAGTAGAGCTATAAAGAGCATGAAATAAGAAAAGAAAAATCCATTATGAGGGGTGGAACATGGAAAACACTAGTGTTCTTATGAAATCAATTAATGCAATTATTTATTTATTTATTTATTTATTTATTTATTCATTCATTTATTTATGCAACTTATATGCCGCTCACTACCCAAAGGTCTCTGGGCAGGTTAGAAGTAATGTATGGTAATCCATATAAAGTCACATAGTAGGTAACTCAGGGAAGCTTGCCTGAAGAGGAAGGTCTTTGCCTGTTTCCAGAAAGACAGCAGAGATGGGGCAGTCCTGGCCTCTAGTGGGAAGGAGTGCCAGAGTCTGGGAGCAGCAACAGAGAAGGCCCTTTCATGTTTTCTTCTGAGACACACCTGTGAAGGTGGCAGGATGGAGAGAAAGCCCTTTCCTGATGACCTTAGTACCAGAGCTTGGTTATACTGTGATATTCCATTTTTGAGGTAGCTGGAACCTAGGCTGTTTTGTGCTTTGTAGGTTAAGGTCAGCACCTTGAATCTTGCCCAGTAGGTGATTGGCAGCCAGTGGAGCTGCTTTAGTACGGGTGTAATATGATCTCTATAACCTGCCTCAGTCAGCAATCTGGCTGGTGCGTTCTGGACCTGTTGAAGTTTTCTGAGACTTTCCATTGGTAGCCCCATATTGAACGCATCACAGTAGTCCAGCTGGGGGGTCATTGGGGCATATGTCACAGTGGCCAGAGCAGGTTTCTCAAGAAAGAGGTGTAACTGGCATACTAGTTTTAATTTTGCAAACACACTCCTAGCTACCGCTGTGACCTGTGCATCTAGGCTCAATGATGAGTCCAAGAGCACCCTCGAGCTACGCACCTCTTTTTTCAATTGGGGGGGGGTAATCCCATCCAGTACAGGTTGCATCCCTATCCTTTGATCTTCTTTTTGACTGACCAGAAGCACCTCTGTCTTGTCTGGGTTTAGTTTCAGTTCGTTCTTCCTCATCCAGTTCATTACAGAAGCTAAGCATTGATCTAAAGTTGAAATAGCTTCCTTGGAATCTGGAGATGAGGAGAGGTAGAGTTGAGTGTCATCGGCATACTGGTGACACTTAACCCCAAAACTCCAAATAATTTCCCCCAGTGGTTTTAAATAACACAGGAGACAGAACAGAACCCTGAGGTACCCCAAAGGTCAGTGGCCATGGTGTTGAACATGAGTCCCCTAACACCACTTTCTGCATTCTCTTCTGCAAGAAGGACTGAAGACACTGTGCCTCCAAGTCCCATTTCAGAGAGACAAGTCAGGAGGATGCGGTGGCTGATAGTGTCAAAAAGATGTGCAACATTTTTACTGCTCAAAATGGCACCCCATCAAACTTTTGGGAAGCTAAATACCAACTGTGAGCAGAGATAAAAAGAATGGTGAGCAGAATCAGGACAAAATCTAGGCCAGCATAACCACCATCACCACCACCCCCTTCTCTTTAACCCGAGGAAGAGACAGATTGCTCTTCTAAAGCCTCCACTGATCTCTTACTGATGGATTTTGAGATTATATAAAGGGCTACCTGAGATCAGGCCAGGAGCATCAGGTGGCCCACTTCTGAACCAACAGATGAGCCACTGAGGTACCTGTGATGCTCTTCCAAAAGTACAAACAATGGCTTAATAAAATAATTTAGAGCAATTACTTTGGGGAACTACCCCAACCATGGTAACAAAATGGAGAAGCTAGTTCCCCCTGGAAATGTGGCACCCTGATTAGTTGGTTGATTTGCCTCTATAGCTATGGAGGCCTCGAGGGCAAGGCATATATTGTATTGTAAGGTATTCCGGTTCTGTTTTCTTGGTGAACTGAAGGGTGAGTTTCAAATTTTCCTAAATAAACGCTATTTACAAGATAGGCAGCAGTTGTGTTAATATACACTCACTTGCATTTGATTTCCAAAAACAGCAAAACAGGTGGTGGACAACATATGGTCTTCAAAGCACACGGAGCCAATGAGTTACGTCTGTGTGGCTGACAATGTTTTATTTGACCCATAAGCATATTTGATTTACATGAAAAGGATGACTGAAGGTGTAGCCAACATCTCTGCATGTGAAGTCTATTTTAACACTCTCTTTTTTTTTAACCACTGGGGACTGCACCCTCTCTTGGCCCTGCAGCTGCTGAGTAAAACATGAAAACGTGACTAAAGGCTTAGGAAACAAAACAAAACAATATCCGTATTACTGATGTTTTAAAAACTTCATTAGTTTTAAGACCACCTCATGATTCCTCTGTCCACCACTGAGACACATCAAGCTATTTCCAAAAGCAATTATGGGCATTTATGGCTGCATGGCTCTCCTGTGGATGGATAATAGATTAATGGGTTTATTAGAGTTTTTAAATGTTACCACCATCAGCAGACATTTTTGCATGTTGAAGCAGCTGGAGGAAAACCCGAGAGAAGAATCGCCACTCTGCTCGCTCTCTGAGGGGGCCTGCGTGGATCTGACCTGGGGCTGCTTTTAAAGGCAGCTCAGACTGTTCAGCAGGCCCACAATGCAGCATATCAAAGTTAGTGTTTAAGGTGCCACATGTTTGTGTCTTTTGTTTTGTTTTGTTTTTTCTTTGATTTTTTGCCTGAAATTCTTGAAAAGACTAACACAGCTGCCCTCTCTGAAACTTCTACTATGCAGCATCCGAGGTTCTTGCAGGAGCTAAGTGTTCAGAATACGCCACATTTTTTTAAAAAAGCTAGCTTCCCCCATTAGTAGTAAACCTTGGAATCCAGTTTAGCTCTGTGGTCTTAATAGCTGGAGCCCAAATTACTTGCAGAGTTTTGCATTTCTGGTAAAATTCCTTTTTGCTATGCAGTAGAAGTACAGAGATCCACAGAGGAGAATAGCTACAAGTTACCCAGGGTCAAAGGCTCAATAAGGGCGCTTTTACACGACCTCTAAAACCTGCTGGCAACTTAAATTCGGGCCAGAGATAATGGGGTTTTGTTCTGCTTCTGTATTCCCACCCTTCCGCACTCAATTGCTCCTGTCTGCAGTGAGGGGTGGGAGAAAAAAAGGGAGAAAAGAATGCAGGCTCACCTCTGCTCACCTCCATCTGCCGGTCGGATCAGCCCCGTTGGGATTCCTGTCTCTTAAAGGAGCGGCAGGGACAAAAAAAACAAACAGAAGGCAAGGAGAGCCTGGCATCCACAGCTTTACAATCTGCATCGGAATTTTTTTTTACCTCCAGGGACCACGTACTTGTAAAGTACGCTGGGGCGTGCTTAGGTGGGCGTGGTCATACTTAATTTTTTTAAAGTCCACAGCTGGTGGGAAAACAATTTTAAGCTCCGCATCTGGGAGCCCGTTGCATCGGATTTTAGGGGTCGTGTAAAAGCAGCTTAGGTCATTCTGAAATATTTGTAGGAGAAAGAATAACATATAGTTATCTGAGCTTACAGAGTTGTATAGTACTGCTTTCTTTACTGCACATATGCTTGACAGCCAACTGAACTGATCAACATCAAACAAACAAAATCAAAGGCTGTAAGTAACAATTGGTTAGTGTTGGACAGACAGACAATTACCACAGCCCAGAACAGTCCCTCCCATTCACACAAATGACAGACAGAAATGACAGACAGCATGCAGGCTTGCAAACAAAAAATACCAAGAACTTAAAGGTTAATTTTTACCCATATGAACCTGCTCAGATTATGAAAGTAACAACATAGACCTTGGCCATTTAGACTGGTTGGCTTGGCAGGACTTTATAAATGGTGGTCCCACATTTATAGATGCCACTCTCCAAGGAATGTATTTGGTCCATTTAGCTCCACACTCTTTGTTTTCAAGTCAGTTTTAACCATCCTTGAATACCAACCACCAGCCTTATAGAAATCAATTGGATTTTTTTTTCAACCATGATTTTTTAAACCAGGCTGCCCAGCAATTGGTTTCTGCTGCTATTTACCTAAAACAGCCCTGTTCAAGTGATCTGTTTAAGTATCTATAACAGTAACAACCTCTTCCAGGTCTAGGTAGATAAGAAGAGAGAGAAATGACATGTGCTTGTCTACCTCTCGCTTTGGCCTCACCTAATATCAGCTTAACCACTAGCATGTAGCTAGGGTTTTCTATGGGAGCTGTATAAGACAATGACTTCATCTCTGTGAACTAGTTCTGATGTGGCATAGTTTACTATTTTACATGTAACTTCTAGCTAAAGAATGTGACTTTTAACCATTGTGCTATTTAAATAAAGAACTTATTCTTATGTTTCAATTTAAAAACCACTCGACTCAAATAATCTTGGTTTAAGGCAAGCCTAAAGCAAGGAAAGGGCAGATTACAGGTGATTAGCCAAACTGGGCTAATCACACAGGCTATGTTGAGACAGGGAATGGTGGTTTGGCTGCAGAAAGGTGTGACAGCTGAGTCAAGATATCGTCTAGCACATATGCAGGGAAGGGCAACCACCTTCCAATGGTTGTCAAATGGGTGGCATATAAAGAATGGACCAACCTTGTTTTCACTGTCCAGAGAAGAAGCCAAAGCTGGATTCATTTTGCCAAAAAAGGAGATTGTTTCTAAAAATTAAGAACTTGCTGACAATAAGAGCTGTCTGGCAGGGCAGTAGACGACCTCATTTAGTGGTGGAATCTACTTCATTGAAGGTTTATAAAGAAAAGTTAGGTGACCATCATGGACGCTTAGGATATGAATTCATGCATTATGAGACAACCTCAGGAGTAGCTGAGTGAGCCTTGTGAGTTCCCTTCCAGCTCTACAATGCTGTTATTCTTTGAAAATGTTCTCTGATATACTGGTATGACCCAGCCCAAGAAAGGCCACAGTACTATCCACACTGGGTCTGCATACTATACTCACAGTTCTGGGTAGGACTGGCCTGATTATCCTATGCAGACGATTGCTTATGTACGGCTGACCCACTGAAATGCATAATACTTAAGAGACACTAGATACTGGTTAGATCATGCAGCTGTGTATCACTGCATAAAGTGTGCTTGGTTTACCCAGCCACCCAAATTCCCACGGTGGGATAAATGGGGAAAAACTATGTAGGACCAAGGCAGCCAGTAATAGGGACATCTGCCTATCTGGTCATTGTTGTGAAATTAAAACTGGAAAACACAAGCAAGGAGAGGAATCCTTTCCACCTATTCCCATCCTACTATCTTAAAACTGCTTCTAGCTGTTGCTAGGCAACAGAGCCTGTAAAATGAAGAAAAGAGTCTTCTCTTTCACATACTCTAATATTACTTCTTTTGTTGCTTTCCCAATTGGTTTGTGAACTGGAGAAGTGCCTTTCAAACACAGATTCTGGCAATTCAAACGCACATTCAGAGAGCATGCCAAAGCAAAAAGAGCATGATAAATGATGTGTTTGTATTACATGTTCCTGTAAAGATATCCTTTTTTTTATCTCGAATCCTTTAGTTCTGTTAGAATAAAATGTCTGATTCCCACAGGTGTCCTACAGAGATTTATAGATCTCCCAGGCAAAGAACAGACCTATGATTCATAATACAGTAGCTCACATTATCCCATTAAAGGGTTAATCCTAGAATGAAACCAGACAATCAGGGACAACCTTTTCCAAGTTCATCCTTGTGTCTTTCCTTTGTTGCAATAATTCCAGGCAATCCCAACATGTGTCTATTACTTCATGTTTTAATTTATTTACATAATTTCTAGATTCCATACTTAAAAATGGCAAATCCAAAAAATATCAAAGACAGTTGTACAGACCTTTAAAAATGGGGGCACAATTACTTAAATTCAAAAGTCATGAAGTTATGCAAAAACAATAGGCTTAAAATATTGCAGGCTTCCTTAAAATACATCCTTGCAATTTGTAAAAAAAAAAATATGTAGGCATGGAAGCATAGATTATAGGTAAAATTTAAGCCATGGTTGAATATAACATACAAAAGGATTAAAACACAGGCAATCATAGCTCACAAAGGCAGGGAATACTTTTGTAGAGCACGCCCAAAGCTTTTAAGAATAAAATTATAAAAAGGAAAAAAGCATTATTCAGCCTAACATCCCTAGACACACAAAAAAGCATATATATTTTTTACCAAGAGAAAAGCTCACCAAAATTGGCCAGTTAAAAATATAAGGAAAAAGATCATCCATTGTGATGCTATCTTCTCAACTGTTCTAAGGGTGCTTGCCTAGCATTAGTTCCATTCTCTGTCACATGCACTACGTCCTGTTTAGACAAGACATGTCTCCATTCAACAGCAGTGTGTGTCTCCATTGTGTCTTATAACACCCTTTGATGTGATTTCATCCAGTATTTATACATTAACCAGACCAAACAAACAAACCATAGTCTTATCTGCAAGACAATATTGCTAGTAAAGCAAAGCAAAGTGTGCTGCTTATATACTGCTCCATAGAGCTTGAAGCACTATCTGAATAGTTTACAATTAAATTATGTAGGCCACACATTGCCCTGCCCCCACCAAGCTGGGTTCTCAATTTACTGACCTCAGAAGGATGAAAGGCTGAGTAAACCTCAAGCCAGCTACCTGGGACAGAGATGGGCAGAGTTTTAACATTTTGTATTACAAATTGGTTTTATTTATTTGTTTTTACCAAATTTCCTTCTGTGCTTTTAAACCGGGTCTATGACCACATAATAAAGCATGAATGAATGGCAGAGTTTTGTTTGCAGTACTGCAGTTGAACAACTGAGCCACAAGGTTCCTGGTTTAGGATATTGCTATGAACATGACCAGGTGGTTTTTGGTCGTTGACCGTAAATAAAATTTCATTCATTCAACATGACCAGGTGGCATAGGGAGTTTTCCAGTGGGATAGCTCAGTAATACTACCAAGGGTACATGTAGCTTATTAGTACCCTAGGAAATTTCAGGTGGACTCATCCACTGGTAAGGCCAAGCAATGTAGGTCATATTTATGCCAATTGATGATGTTGCAGAATAATATATAATTTTACCACTTTAAAAATACTTAATTATTAATTATATGGCTAAAGCATTATAAAACAAGTTACACATTTTTCTCTTCCCTGCTGGCTTATGATTAAGCAAACAGTTTAAAATAGCATTCATCTTAGTCTCCTCTTACAATGTTTTGTAAAAGCTTCTCCTCTTCAATATATTGTTATTCTCATTTATCTAACACAGGTTTCCAACTTTCCATATCTATTTTGGGGTACCTCTTTGTTAATTAACATTATAGGTCATACACAACACAAGCACCCATATAAAATGTATTTCCATTTTTAGTCTCTTGTTGGCTGTTCACATTATTAGATCGTTCTGTTGTTTACTGTTTCTCATGAAAAGTGGCATGCCATATTGGTGCGCAGGAGGAAAGTCTGTAGCAGAAAATCTGCTCTTGTTCCATGCCAAATTTGAAGAGGTTTGAGCCAAAGATTATTGAGTTATGCTTTTTTTAAAAAACAAGTAACACTGTTTTGTGCTCACCACCATGGACACGTGTTGAAAAACTGCCCTGATATTTTGTGAATGTCAGTGAGCAGAAGAAAGGTGTCCATAGACCAGTGGTTCTCAACCTGTGGGTCCCCAGATGTTCCTGGACTGCAATTCCCAGAAACCCCTTCTAGTACAGCAAGTATTGAAGGCTTCTGGGAGTTGCAGTCCAGGAATATCTGGGGACCCATAGGTTGAGAACCACTGCCGTAGACCATCTTGACTGCCACCATTGTTATTGCCAACATTTAGGCTGCCTTTTGCTATGTAAACCTTGGCATCCTTTTTCCTGCTGGCAATATCAGACCTCTTATTCGGTTTTTGAATTGTGGGCACAGAAGCACAATATTCCACAAATGTACAGCGGAGGGGTTTTTATTTTAAAAAAGAATCAAATTAGTCTATAAACCACAGTAGTTAGTTCCCCCAATTGGGAATGGGTGCAGTTGTTGTGTCAGCCAGTGTTGCTGTGCTCCAGCTCACAAAGACCACCTTTGCCTCCAGAGAATCTAGGAGTGCTTTCGCTCTGAGTACCAGCTCCTTCTGAGGAAAGGCAATCCTGTTAATAGTCCACTTTTGGACTTGGGAATCATTCATCCATAAAAACCTTCTATCTTATCAGGATTCAGTGGATTAGCCATTCTCTATAGGTCGTCCTTTTCATAACTACTTGTAGGCTGTGTGGTTCAGGATGTGATTCTTCTTGCTTGGGTGTGGAATAGATAGATAGATAGATAGATAGATAGATAGATAGATAGAGAGAGAGAGAGAGAGAGAGAGAGAGAGAGAGAGATGGCTGAAATCCAGTTGTGGATTCCAGCCATTGCCAGTAGTGCAAAGAACCATTTTAGGAATGTATATATACTAAGTATAGGAAATAGTGGACAAACTGGGCCTAATGACATTCTCTCTCTGGATGAATTGTCTGATCCCTTTCAGTAGATGTTACCTATGCCTTGGATGCAACACATTCCTAAAATGGTTCTTTGTACTACTGGCAATGGCTGGAATCCATAATTGGCTTGGGTTTGGGGCTTGGGGATTATTATTATTATTTTACTACAAAACTGATATTATTTTCCATTCTGGGAGTCTCTCATGCCCCCAAATTAAAAAAAAATCAAACTGGATGTAACTGTCTGGACATTTCCAAGCCAAATGCACCCTGTGGCAAGTTGGGTGAGTGCAAATTTGACCACCAAAGTTGCCCCTTTCCTCTTGAGATGTTGTACAGTTTAGCACGGAAGCCACTGGCTCTTGGGCAAAAGAGTAGCAGCAAGAAAGCCTTCTCTGTTTGTTAGTGCTGATAAAGTTAAGCTATGATTCATGAGGCACAAACCCTGTTATTGGTAACCCTTTCAGGCTGCTTCTGGCCTGGCCTGCTGATAAGTGAAAATGGAGATTGCTTCCTGGGCTTGGAAAGGGGGAACAAAACTTTAAAAGCCAGATATATTTTGGTCTCATTTACCATAAACTTTTAAAAAATGATTTTAAGGATCTGCAGGGATTTTACTTTCTCGACTAAGTCTTCAAACACTGCTGCATTTTTAAAGCTTTAAACAAAGTCTTCAAAACTTGTATATTATTGATCTTTTATTCCACTTTCAATGGAAACGTATATTTAGAGCTTAACTCGCAGGAGCTAGTTGTATTTTAATGTGACACCTCATTTTTGTCTGTCTGGGTGTTTTATTCTTGGCTTGCCCTGTTTCATTTACAACCTGCAGTCTTTGGCAAGGGGATTGCTAATCTCACGCTTATAAACCTCTGCAGTTCATTCTTGTCATAACAACAATATTACACTGCACCACAAATATGGTGGAAGCATTCTGGCAACTGTGACGCTGCGGCACATTTGGAGGCTTTAGCATATTTCTGCATGTTCGTTGGGGTGATGGAAGATGTAATCTAACAAAGTAACTTTCCCAAGATCTGCTCTATTGACCATCGCAGGTTATTGCAAATCAAAAACATTCAAAACTGAATCATACTAACTTCTCAGCACGGTACATTAGTATAATTTTGCTGAGGATTCAAAAATTTATATTCTGTTTGATGCAGTATCTATTTTAAGATGGGATTCAAGAGCTAGCAAGGAATTTAATTAACATTTGTATAGCAAACAAAAACAATTCTGGTTGAAATGAGATACGACAATTCACCAAGGATATCTTCTATGTAGTACAAAGAATTTGCTTTGAAACAATGTATTAAGAGCTGCACAGGAATACTGCTCTAATATAACCTGCTTAATTAATCTGCTTCATATATTTTTCAGGGCGGCCAGCTAGCCTCAGCTGAGGATACAGCTCTGCAGTGCTTGGATGTTGTTTGTAGCCTTTGATTTCCTGCTTCAGCAGGTCAGTGGCAGCCAGTGCCAGTTGTCACACACATTGTTCTCCTTTTCTGCCTGGATGAAACTGTCTTCCCTGAGGCTGGCAACGCAGGCTGTGAGAGGTTTTGCCTTAATACAACCAAGCGCTGGCATGAAGAGAGAGAATGGTATCAGACAGAAATAATTGCAGATCCAGCCTCTTTTCTCAGAGCAGAGATTGCTACTAGAAGTGGGCATGAAACACAAGAAAACACTTTGTGTGAACTTCTCAGCACAGCCTCACAGGCATTGTGCTTTGTCCCCACTCCACCCTCCTGGCTGGCCCACTCACCAGTATCTGCATTCTGCCAGGGTCCTTCTTCTCTGGTGTCACTCTAATCTGAACAGGAGCTTTATACTGAGAACCATCTGGCCGTTATACCTATCTGCATTCTTCAAGCTTCCATCCTGAGCACACAACAAAATCCATCATATATGACCAAGCCCTAAGGTACAACCACATCTGCTCTGACCCACAGGACAGAGACTCCAAACTCAGGAATCCACAAAATGCTTTCCTCAGACCACAGTACCCACCTCATATGATTAAGGATAAGGAACAAATCAAGAAAGCAAGACACATACCCAGAGATAACCTGCTGCAAGACAGATCCAAAGGGACAAATGACAGAACACTAGTAGTTGTCACTTATAGTCCACAGGTGAGACCACTCCCACTAATCTTAAATGATCTCCAACCCATCCTTTACAAGAACACATCACTCTCCAAAGCTGTTGCTCAAAGACCCATACTTGCCTACAGACAACCTCCCAACCTCAAACAAATACTAACGCACACAAGATTATAAGATAACACGGACAATGGAACTAAACCTTGCCACAAACCCCGATGGCAACTCTGCCCACACATCTACTCTGGAAACATAATAACAGGAATCAACAATGTAACATAAAATGTCAAAGGCATCTTCACAAGCTCCTCAACCAATGTGATCTATGCCGTCTTTTGCCAACAATGCCCATCTGCACTCTACATCAGACAGATAGGACCATCTCTAAGAAAACACACCCATAGACACAAGTTTGACATAAGAAACCACAACAGAGAGAAACCTCTCTCAAACCACTTCAGTCTACTAGGTCACTCCTTGAAGGATTTGAAAGTCACCATTTTGGAACAGAATCATTAAAAATCAAGAATTCAAAGAGACATTCAACCACATTCTGTTGTCCTGTTATGTGATGAGTTTTGTTACCATGCAGGGTTTCCAGGTCAAGGGGTTCAGAGGGCTCCTGTGCTTTAATAGGAAGCAAGCAACTGCACTCCATCAAACTTCTCTAGGGAACTGTTCAAGAGACACACAGCAATGCTTTTCAGCACGGGGAGCTGACAAGCTTAACCTAGCCAATGTGAAATTGCAAGGTGAATATTAACTGTCATCAGCCTAGCTGGTCTCATTGCAACCTGCCATGTGGACAGAAATGAGTGATAAATCGCAACCTCTTCCCTGGTAATGGAAGACTCTTGGGTGGAAGTGGTAGATCTTTCCTTGAACATCTCATCAATTTCAAAAACTCTATAAGAGTTGCTATAAGTAAAAAAAATGACCTTACAATGTTTAACCCTAAAGAGGCCAGAAAAGCCAACCTGAGGACCCAAACTGCCTTGGTCATGGTCTCTTCCCTTTAAAGCAAGCTTCCTACAGAGGATCACTGGGCATCCTCCTCCTCTGCTTTTAAGAACAAATGAGATAAAGCTGCCTTCTGTTAGTGTAAATTATCCTGAGATGAACAGATGGATTTTAATCTCTGCATTTTAAAAGAAAAATTAAAAGTTGATTTTAGCTCAAGACAGGGTTGATTGTATACTCTTGTACTTTTGTATTTATTATACAATATGGCTTTCATTCTATATCAGGAATCGACCAGAGAGTAGCAACGCTAGTGTGGCAGCAGTATAGAAATGAAAAATAAATAAATAAATAAATAAATAAATAAATAAATAAATAAATAAATAAAACCACATATAGAGGACATTGCTGTGGGGCTTGCTATTGTGTCTGCTCTTGGTTTTATTTTATTCTTATTACATAAGATTACATATAGTTATTTGTCCCTTCTATGACGTGCAGTGTAAGGTATCTAAGCAACAGGAATCTGTACAACTTTAACCAATGTTTCTTTCTTCTCTTTAGAATTATCTTGCCTTTAAAAAACCATCATTATTATTTTTGTTATTTAAAAAAAATGGTTGTCCATAATAGAAAAATGTACTGGAAAGAGAGCCAAAATGATTTGGGAGTCAGACTCCATGTAGCTTCCCCCATACTTCTTTTCTCTCTGCATGTCTCTTGTCAGGACCTGCCAGCCAGGCAGGGGCCTGGCATTCAACAGACACCAGTTCCTTTGGCATTGGCAGGAGCTGGTGTGGCTTCAGCATTAATACCCCAGCAAACACAACTTGCTGCCGTTGTTGGCAGTGTGCCGTGGTGAAGAGAGCTGTGTGGGATTTTAGCACATCTGCTTCCCTTCCATGTGGTCAGATAAGCAAGCCTTGGGAGACAGCCTATGCAGAGACTGACTGGAACATAATGCACTGGGTACCAGGTATCTCCTTCACTGCCCCTTTGTGTACGTTCAGGCTGCGACACAGCCAGCTCACGCCTACTGAGTTACAATACACCGGGAATAGAGATGGGCACGACTCGGGAAAATGACGTTTTCAAGTTGTCGTGTGTCGGAGGCAGCCCGTGTCGGCTCGTTTCCGTTTTTCGCGAAACTTCGCAAAAATTAGTCGGTTCGTTTTTCCGTTTTTTCGTTATTGTTATACTGGTTTTTTTGGGGGGTAGCGGGCTCCTGGAGGCACCTCTGTGGGGTGGGTGCCTCCGCCGGCCCGCTATAAAGGGAAAGTGGGCTCCTGGAGGCACCCGTGGGTGCCTCCTATCCTCACCCACTAGGAAGGGACAGCAGCAGCAGGCTCCAAGAGACCCCTCAACATGGGGGTCTCCCCTCCTCACCTGCTGCTGCTGCAAAATGGCATGCATAACCATATGGATATGCATACCATTTGCAGACAGAGACCTGCTCAAGTACCTGATCCCCTGGTACGAGCGTGTCGCACCTGCCATGTCCCACAAAGAAGGGAATCGTACTTGCGTGTGTAGTGCAATGCAAGTAGATCTGGCTATGGGCTAAGGTGGCTTAGTGCAAGGGCTAGGGTTAGGCTAATGACGGGTAAGGTTACGGTGGGCTATTGGGTTGCACCTCTGGGTGCCTCTCTGACCCACTAAGAAGACAGTCTGTGACGTATGGGTAAGGAGTCAAGGATTAGGGTTAGGGGGTTAGGGGGCTAGGGCAGGTTTTAGGGGGCTTTTTGGCACATCCCAGAAGTCTCAGTGGCCAAGTGGCCATGCGATTGGTGGGATGGCTCCAAAAATTTGCATGGTCGTCCCCTCCCACATGGCTGGCCAGGCCACTGGGCCAGCCCATCATTGCACACTGCGCAGGTGTACAAAAAATAAAATGAAATAAAATCAATGGAGGACAGAGGAGGAGAGGAGAGACATTTTGTTGCAAGAAAAAACCCACTGCTACTGTGAAAAATCTGGAAGTTTATAAATTTCCGCGTGTTTCTGTTGTGCTTGTGTGTTTTTGGACCACGATTTCAAAAACAATATTGCGTTCGCCGCCCCATTTTGGATCCCCCGCCCGCACCGCATGGCATGGCAATTGGCAACTCGAGTCCGGCTGCCCAGGATGGGGGGGAGGCGGGACCACCCCTCCAGAAACAATCCCTCCGGTAGGTGCCCTGCGCCCTTAGTCAAGCAGGCATTTTTCTGCCTGCTTTTTGGCCCGGGAATGGGGGGGGGAGACCCGGGAGAGTTTAAAAAAGTTTTTTCCTGTGCCGCCCGTGCCGCTTGCTTGCGCTTTGGCGGCCGGCGGCGAGACTGGGCTTTTTGCGGCGGGCGAGCCTGCGGCGAGTCCCACCACACCAGACCAGAGCATCCCAGGACGGAGGGGGGGAGGCTGGGACCCCCCCTCCAGACCAGAAACCCCCCCTCCGGTAGGTGCCCTGCGCCCTTAGTCAAGCAGGCATTTTCCGTCTGCTTTTTGGCCCGGGAATGGGTGGGGGGAGAGTTTAAAAGTTTTTTCCTGTGCCGTCC
>JAHTLZ010000015.1:39889435-39913290 GCA_023846285.1 Phrynocephalus versicolor | reverse complement strand
GGCAATCACGCTGCGAAGCGAAGAGCCTCGTGAAGTGACGGCCTATGCATCCCACATGGCCAGATCTCATTTAAGTTTACCCCGACTAAATCTTCACCTCTTGCTCTGAGGTGCATAACCCACTCACACACACTGGGGATCCAATATGAGAGTAGCTGGTTGCTGCAAGGGCCATATTGGAATTTTTGCCTGACTCACCGGATTGGAGTTTTGATCAGAAAGTGAACAAAGAGTTTTTAGGCAAAAACACTCCCTGCAATTAAAAAGGGTCACACTGGTTTGTAGGGTGGAAGGGGGGTTGGTTTTGGTGAGTTCCCAAGGGGCACCTTGGTGGTGCTAGACCATCCAACCTTCTGGTCCTAGTTTTAGGACATCACGTGTGTCTTATGTCTGCATTCCAGGCTGGTGTGGGCAGGGCAGGAAGTTTGCCATTCTCTTCTTCTGAGGGTGTACGGAGAATATGCAGCTTGCCCAAGGCTACCCTGCTGCCGATTCTCGCGGAAGGCACAGAAGGGAATCAAACTCACTGCCTCTGGCTGCAGAGCCTGGGACCCAACTCACTGAGTTGGCCAGCCTGCAACCGCACTAGAAGTGACATGCCAGGCTCAGTGGTTAATTCAGACATTATGTAATTAAATCATGCAGCTGCAGCAGCAGCCTTAACCTTTAAATGTTTTGCCCTATAGCACAGCTCAAACGAGTTTTTACAGAAAATCAGTTCATTTCCATATTTTTATCTCTGAGCCTCTAGCAACTAATTAAGTGTTATCTATTCTTTGAGATGCAGAAACAGACTTTACATTCTTTTCTTCCCACTGCAATATCCAGAAGTGGCATCTGCAGTTCGCATATGTAGACTGAAAGGGGGGGGGAATGTGCCTGGCTGAGTTTTAAAGAGTTTCTCACCATTACAAAGAGGCTGATGAACTTCAGTGAATTCAAATAAAATACGGAGTTGTGTGTTAGTGTCTGGCAGGCATTTCTAGACATTGGAATATTATGCTGATGTAGATCCTGCTCTCATATAGGCATGATATCAGCATCCAGTACAGCATAATTTTCCTGTACCCATGAGTCAGTCTGGGTAACCTAACCTTCCCCTTCCATTGCCTTCTCCACTGCGAAAAAAGTATATTCATTAATGTTGTTTACCTTTGTTATACTTCAGTTTAAGCACTTCATGATTTGGCTGCCTGATTAGTATGCATAGCTATGGCAGTATACAGTAGCATGTACACATACTGCTTAAACACCAGAAACAGACACCCTTATCATACTGCTCCTTTCCCCGGCCAAATCTTGCATCTAGATCAGGCATGTCCAAAGTCAGGCCTGGGGCCCAAATGCGGCCCGTTTTCAAATTTTGAGTGGCCCGCAGCCTTTCCTCTCTGCCAGCTCAGCCTGTCATATATCCCCACCAGCTGGCCTCTCCCCATACTGGATGGAGATGTCATCTTACAGTTTTAGAGTTTGCCTGCCCTCCCTGCCTCCATCTGTCCCCCCAGCCACCTGCCCAGGCTACCCACCCTGACTCCATTTCTGCAGCATCCGCCTCGGCTCCTTGCATGTCCTTGCGGTTGAATGGTTGGCCCCCACACATTTTCACCTCATCAAATCTGGCCCTCCTTGCAAAAAGTTTGGACAACCCTGATCTAGATAAATACCCTTCTTTTAAGTTGCCTGACTCATATACCTGTACTCTGGGGTTTGGAATTTATACACTCATCTCAGCAGCTATTCCATGTCTTTGGCATCCCAACTAGTGTGTCCCCAAAATGGAGGATAAAGAAGGAGAATGGCTTTGTATCCAATTGCACACGCAAGTTTATAGGAATATTCAAGCATATGAAGGAAAGCTCATTGGTTGCAGTTTAACCTCTTTTGTGCTTTGTTGTTGACTTTGATATCCCCAGATGGGAACATGAAGACGAAAAAGAGATGGAGGGCAAATCTTATAAAATTCACTGCCAGTAAACCACAACTGATTTTGCTGGTCTCAGATCTTGCCTCTCAGTTGATTGGCGATGGAAGATGTTACCTTCTCTGCAGAAGCATGCGGTGCAGAATGTGACCCTATGAAGCCAAGCCTACAACAGAGAACAAGCTTTTTAATTTAGAGCTGTCTCCTCTGATAGGCAATGGATGTTTTAAGCAATAAGTTTCCCAGCAACTCAACCCAGCCCTACCTTAAAGCAGATACTTCTGTCACCAGATGTTCTGTAGGCATGTAGCCAGGGATTTGAGCCCACTTACCCTGCATCCTTTGCCACTCTGCTACACCGGCTCAAGGGCATGCCGGTCATACTGCATAAAGCAGCACAAGTTATTTCAGAACAAAGAAAGAAAGAAAGAAAGAAAGAAAGAAAGAAAGAAAGAAAGAAAGAAAGAAAGAAAAGAAAAGAAAAGAAAAGAAAAGAAAAGAAAAGAAAAAGCCAGGGGAGCATGAGAACTTGCAGCTTTCCATCCCAGGATATTCACTTAGTGCCTACCCAAGGCATGCACACTCACACCCACCCACACATACCCTGCTTTGAAAATACTTGAGTAAGCTGACGCCACTTCAGTAACAACGGTGACATAATTATCTGTATTCCTTAACCACACGGGGCTGGCCACTGAACTTGCCCATCTGGCTATTAATCTAGTTGAGATCCAGCACTCAGAAAATGCCAAGACAAAACAGGAAGCGCTGTGTGTGTGACTCCAGTGTTAAAGGTCTCTGAATGTTGTCGCTTAATGAGTCTGAGGATATTGCATGCACTCAGTCGGCCTATGATTATTCTTGTGCTTGAGATCTAATGAAAGTGATTAGTGGCTCAAACACTTGGGTGATTATAGATAAAACAGCAAGTGCTCATTGTGTGACATTATTCTTTCATTTTTATTCACATTTATTTCTACAACCTTTAATCCTGATGAATATCTTTGATTATCAACTTCTGCCATTACAGTCAGTCAACTTGTGGTTTCTGGTGGTAACTGAATTTAAAACCTGAATATTATTTGCTTAGACGCAAATGCATATTCATGGGCAGAAAGTGAGAAAAGTCTGGATATTGAACTTGTGTTTGTATGATAGAGTGTGTAAGGGAATCCCTGGCCCCTAAATTGGGTACCAGCTGTCCACTAGGCAAAGATTCCCTGAACACACTACCTAAAATACCACACTTCACCCCGAAGCTTATTAAAACCCCGGAGGGTGCATGTCTGAGGGCTCATCATGGGACTCTTCTGTCTTCCAAAGACAGGTGATTTATAGTTGTTGTGAGCTTTTGGGGCTGTCTGGCCATGTTCTGGAAGTTTTTATTCCTGACATTTCGCCAGACTCTGTGGCTGGCATCTTCACAGTGCAAGGAGCTCCTCACAGAACTAGGAGTTCTCTCTGCACTCTGGTAAGATAGGACAAAATATCCAAACCACCAACGTAAAACACTTTAAAAAAAATTAAAAGCCTTATTAAAAATAATAAAAAGTAAAAAGTTATAAAAAATGACAGTGGCAGATTAAAATAATGCAAAAGCAGGGCAAACTGGTTCACCTTAATGTTTGAGCAGATTAAAGAAAGTAACCCTCAGTTCATGATCCTTGCCCCATGGCAGCAATTGCTTCAGAACTGGTCTCAGTTCTGGCCACTGAGGCCAGTGAAGTCTTGTAGTATGTTGGAAACAGCCCAAATCTGGTCACCTTAAAGGTCTTTTATGTGAATCCTGCACAGGAAAGATTATTTCCTGTACATAAGTTGAAACAATCCTGTACAGCCTGATGCTTCTTCAAGGAAAAAAAAGATGACAAAACCTCTGAGATTTCCCATGAGATTTCTCAGGGGGAAAAACAAACTAAAAAACCTTGCAGAGAGAAATCTCACTTGGAGAAAAATGGCTTATTTTCAGCTTCTGTCTGAAACTCAGAGGCAGAGAAATTCACATCCCTGGTATAAAGGAATCTCAGTGACATGGTGGCACACAAGTCTTCCTGTGAGTGCAGTTCGCTTGGGAAAAAAGTCAGAAGTGAAGCTAAATTGGTTTATCTGGTTCTGCAAATTAAACTTGGCCAGTTGGTTTTTCTCAGAGTAATTTGATGCTATGAGTAGAATGTTTTGCCGACTAGGAACTGCGGTTCCTTATTTTCTCCATTTGATACTCCTGTACATTGACCTGAGGTTATCTTAAGTTTGATTTGATTCCTGCTTTTCATGATCTGGCCTTGCAGATGCAATTAAACCTGATTTATCAGGGCTTAATAAGCCCAACACTTGCATTCATCCAAAACCCTGTGGGTTTCACTAAGTGTGTCAGGACATGAATACATAGCGGGTGTCAACATTCTTCAGGTGATGCCATTGATTGCAAACAAATGCAAAAACAGAAGGAATATGTACATTTCAAAGAAAGTCAAAATAGGAAGATTTGTGTGAGCATGTCATATGCCTCTTTGTTTGAAGAACAAGGTGTGATATCGAATTAACTGCTGCCTCAGCTGTAACTTTAAAACAGCCATAATGTAGCCTGCATCCTTCCTGATTTACATCAAAGAAATAGATGTCAAGAACTTTTGGATTTGAAATTGTTCACACTGTTACACCCGACAAAGTGGTCTTGACCCACAAAAGTTAGCATTGTATAATGATTTTTTTAAAAATTTTGTAAAGGTATTGCCTACTGATTTTGTAAGGGCCACGGGACTGCCTTTTATTTCAGCTAAAAAAAAGCCAAGATAATTCTGGCTGGTTGTGGGATATTTTTTGTGACTCTGGTAAGCACTCCAGTGTGCTGAGAGGTAGTGGGGGGGTAAATCTTTAATGTGCACTTGCATTTCCTGGTCCCAGCGAGAATTCCAATGTCTACCCTGAGTGGGGACTATTGACAAAAAGTGTAAGTTTCCACTAAAGTAATACCTTGGTTTACAAGTGTAATTCATTCCAGTAACATGCTTGTAAACCAAAGCACTCTTATATCAAAGCAAATTTCCTCATGAAAATAATGAAAACTCAGATAACTGGATTTGTGGGTCCCATAGACCACAATACTATACATACAAAATGCCAAAGCTCACAAAAGAACATCTCCACACCATGGTTTACATACTTGGCTGTGGAATTTGCTGTGCTTGGGACGAACAACGGGATTTTACTCTGTGTTTTTAATGTGACAACAATAAAGTGCAATTTGTAGCCCGATTCACATTTGACTAGCTTCGCCATAACTAGAAATGTTTTTTTTAAAAAGAAAGAATGTTGAAAACATATTAAAGAAAAATATAAATATAAAGAAAAATAAACCCTAACCTTCACTCCCCTTTGAAAATGCTCCTGGCTGGTGCGAGGGAGACCTCTATTCCTCTTTCCTCCCTCTGCTTTGGAGGCTGGAACATTCCAGATAATCACCCACAATCCTCAGGAGGAGGGAGGGAGGGCTACCATTGATTCACTTGTGATCATGTGACCTGCCCCAGTGCTTGTATATCAAGACATTGCTTGTTGATCAAGGCAAAATTTAGAAGAAATGTTTTCTTGTCTTGCAAAACTCTCTTAAATCAAGTTACTCTTAAACCAAGATATTACTGTAAGTATAGGTTGCTCCTGGGAAGTCAACATTTAGAGCCTACTTTCCCACTCCTGGATATTTTTCCATATGCCAACACACTGAAGGAAGATTAGTGAAGAAGGCCAATTCCATTCTAGGGACTATCAAAAGGGGATTGAAAATAAAACAGCCAACATTATAATGCTATTGTAACAAACCATAGTAAGGTCGTACCTGGAGTATTGTGTACAATTCTGGTTACCGCATCTCAAAACAGGAACTGGAAAAGATGCAAAAGAGAGCAACTAAAATGATTACTGGGCTGGAGTACCTCCTTTATGAGGAAAGCCTAAAACAATTGGGGCTCTTTAGTCTGGAAAAAGGTGCCTGAGGGGGGATATGATTGAGACATACAAAATAATGCAGGGCATGAGTAAAGTGGATAGAGGGAAGCTCTTCTCCCTCTCACATAATACCAGAACTAGGGGACATACACTCAAATTGAGGGCTGGGAGAGTAAGAACAGACAAAAGAAAATATTTTTTTACCCAGCATGTTGTTAGTCTGTGGAACTCCCTGCCACAAGATGTGGTGATGGCATCTAGCCTGGATGCCTTCAAAAGGGGCTTGAACAGATTCCTGGAGGAGAAGTCCATCACAAGTTACACACCATGATGGAGATGTGTATTCTCCAGGCTTAAAACCAGGGTACTTCAAGGACCAGATGCAGGGGAGTGGTATCAGGAGACAGCTATCTAGTCTCGTGCTCTCCCAAACGCATCTGGTGGGGCCACTGTGAGATACAGGTAGTTGGACGAGATGGGGCTTTGGCCTGATTCAGCATGGCTCTTCTTATGTTCTTATGTTCTTATGTTCTTATATTCTTATGCTCATGGTGGGAATGTGTAATCTCCAGGCTTAAAAAGAGGGTACTTCAAGGGCCAGATGCAGGGGCGAGGAGAGGAGAGCCAGAGGAAAGCTCTCTGCAGATTTGGGGCCTCTAGATCCCTGGATGGATTTTTATAATGTATTAAAGGGAAGATGAAATGATTCATTGATTCATTAGTACATCACTGTAAATTCATCAATTCAGCAGCCTCTATAATTCAAAATAATCAGTATTTTTTTAAAATTCATCCCCACCTCTAATCATAATCATGCAAGGCTCCTTTGGCAGACTGCTCAACCTGTGTGCATCATGTAACATGATGGGTATATTGTAACCATTGCAATGGTGTTTTTTCTGACAGAATTCTAGCTTCAGTACCTCAGTGACCTGGAGGGTAAAAGGAGCCAAATTAAAATGAGAACAACAGTTTATAAATATACAGTCTATTAAAACAATCTCACACAGACATGCTGCTGTACACCATTAATTTCAAGAAACACTTGAAATCAATGGAAAAAAAGCATACTGCGAGTTTTTATCCAGCTAATATAGAACACATATAGTCAAATCTGAAAATGCTGTTCAGAAGCTTTGATTCTTGCTACAGAAAATGTCAAATAAACACATATTAATATCCCACTGAGCACTGTAAGCACTTCAGTTATAATCTAAATTACTATTGCAGCCCTATTGTTTTATGTACCTTGAGATAATAGTGTCAAAAATTACAAAGCAGTTAAGCAAAAGGGCATTTTGATTTATTAATTAGAAGAACTTGGAACACAGAAAAAACAGATTTGGCGCTAGGACAAATGGCAACTTTTAGAAGAAGATTCCATTTCCAAATTTTTGTTTCATATTCTATATGTACCCAATATATCTCCCACCGAGCTCTGTTTAAAATAGGCAAAAATTCCTGGAGACTTTTAGTAATGGGAGTTTTTAAAACTGCATTAGCTAAAACATACTACAAAAACATACTGTACTTCCTGTCCATACAGACAGGAAGGGGAAATTGCTTTTTCTAATGCCATGTTATGTTATTTCTCTACCCAAATACTGTAAGTCATAATGCTATTTCATGGGAGGGGGGGACCTTGGAAGCATCAGGGGCTATCCTTACTCATGGGCTTTCAGAGGGCCATTTCACCCATGCTGAAAAAACACATTTGCGCCTCTCAAATTGGCCAGCTGTGCCCCCAGAAGTCTTGAGGGGGTGCAGCTGTTTCTATGGACAGGAAAAACACAAATGTACCTTATAATGACCAATCTCATCCACAGTCAACAGAAGGATCATCATCTGAATATGGAGTAGCAAGCTGGGAAGCATAACGAAATTCCTAGTTCAGAGCAAATTTAAAACTCTGAAATCAGTGAAATAAAATCTCAATCTCCCCTGCCACTCCGTGGTATTTTTCCATCTTAAAGCACACTTTGTTTTCAGCTGTCACAGCACACTCTCCTTTATGCCTGCTTGCCAGCAGCTATAGGTAGAGGACAGGAGGGAGATTTCAAAGTGAAGAAACACTTTTGGGGTGGGGGCAGGAGGGATGTTAACCCTTCAATTCCCCCCAACCAGCCTGGACCAGCATTGATTTCCCCACCTCTGTCCATTTTTATCCATTAGATACAGTCGTGTAATGGACCCGGGGTTTACAGGGTCAAAGACCAGGATGTCTTAATAGTTGGACTATTGCATCACTTGCTACTTCGGTAAAAAAAGAAATTTTCCTCAGAATAGCTTATTGCTGCAAGTTATCTTGATTGTAATGCAAAAATATTTGAGGATGATTTGCCCTTGAATGGACCATTAAGAGCCATTTACTTTTAACAAGTTCTGCTTTTCATTTCTTGATATTGTCAGATCATATTGCCTGAAAATTTTGGGACTTTCCTTATGGGAGGGATCGACAGCTAAGAAGAGGATTGTTGTGATGGACCCCTGTCCTTCCGACCTCTCCACCAATTGTATAAGAAGAACATGGCTGGTGAGAAACTGTATGTGGTCTGCCAAAGGCTGGGAGGAAAAGATGGGGGCCATGGTGAATGTGAGAACAGATGGGCATGTAAAGGTTGCTTCTCCTTTGAAAGCAATATGGAAGGATTTTAGTGGCACCCTACACAGGTGGTGGGGGTGGTCTTCCCAAGCTTTGCAATGTTTCTCAACAACAACGACAACAACAATGGCAACAATAGCAACAACGGCAACAGCAACTGCAACAATGGCAACAATAACAGCAATGGCAATGACGACAACGGCGACAAAGGGTATTTGTACACGACCCCTAAACTCCGCCGTAAATGGCTCCCAGCTCCGGAGCTTAAAATTGTTTCCCCACCACCTCCAGAGTTTACAGATAATTAAGTGCGACCATGCCCACCTAAGCGCGTCACAGCGCACTTTTCAGGTACCTGCTCTCCGGAGGTGAAAATTCCTGATGCGGATATAACGTAGTGACTGCCGGGCTCTCCTTGCTTCTGTTTGTTCTTTTTTTGCCCCCCGCCCCTTTAAGAGATCTGAATGCAGTGCCGGGACAGCAGAACGGAGGTGAGCGGCATTCTTTTCTTCCTTTTTTTCTCCCTCCCCTCACGCAGCCAGCAGCCAGGAGTGCGGAGTGGGTGGGAACGCAGGAACAGCGACAAACCCCTAAGATCTCTGGTCCGAATTTAAGTGGCCAGCGGATCTTAGGGGTCGTGTGAAAAGGCTCAAACAGCAGCAACAACAACATACTGTCCAGTCAAATCTGTCTTACAGCAACCCTTTCCCGGCTTTTCTATGTAGAAAATATTCAGAAGTCCTTGACCTTTTCCTACTTCTGTGGTGCTTTGGAACTGTGCATCTAGCCCAAGGCCACACAAGACAGCTCCTTCTCCCCAGAGGCCTAGTGGGAGAACTAAACCCCATGCCCATCTGGCTCCTGAAGCAGATATTTAACCCATTCAGTTATCCAGCCAACTGTCTCTTTATTCCCCTTCATAAAAAGCTTCTTGCTAAGGGTCTGTGTCTTAATAATTTCCATTCATCTTGCCAAGTAAAGAGATTAAAGGAGACATCATTCCTATCACACATTGCTGTCCAGTGTAACCTGAAAGGAAATGAAGGCCAGGTCAACAACATCATTCAGGTCAATAAGTAGATTACGTCCAAAGAGGGGATAGGCGTCAGTGTTAGTTTTAAATGGGGCAGAATTTTATGGAAAGTGACTCTGTTGTTAAAGCTCGCTCTCCTTCCTAGAGCTTCCTCGGCAGAGTCGGCACACTCAAGTCAGCAGAAAAGAGGGAATCTAAAGTTAAGTCAAGCCAGCCATCACTGAATAGTGAGAAAGACAAAATATACTACAATCTGAATGATGGGATATCTGAGGAGTACGGTGGTGCCATGTCTGAATGTTGCATCATGGATGAATAAATTGCAGGAATCCCACCACTATGTATGTAGTCAGCTTCAGTGCCCTGTTTCAGTTCATCTCAAAGTAATGTCTCAGTTGCAAAAAATGAGCCTCAGTACCTACTTTCCCTTCTTTGTCTCACATTTTGTAAACATAGATACTCCCACCTGAATTTCTTTAAAAATGGCTTAAGTTATTGGAGGCCCTTTTAACAGTGAGCGATATGAAGGGAGCTGTAGCCCTCCAAAGCCGCTGCTGGCCCATGCTAGCTAAGGCAGGTGAGGGCAAATGGCCATTCAGGGAGCACACAACTTATACGCAATGAAACAAAGTTGTGTGCACCCTGAAATCCCCAAAGGAATTTCATTACATCAGTGGGTATTTCATTACATCAGAGGCTATTTGCCCCTGCTGCTGATGTTATCATCACCATTGCTCATGTGCAGCTTTGCAAAAGGATTTCAACCCTAATATTCTTGTATTTCTTAATAAATATTTATTCGGCAAAATGTTTATGATGCAAATCAAGAGAGCAGATGGATATAATAATGTATGACTTGATTAACATTTTTTTTTAAAGTCAGACCTGCTATACTCAGTCCAAATATACTAGCCTCTAAGGAGAACTCCTTGTTCCAGAATTTGGGGTGTGTTTTTTTAGGTTTTGGGGCTGCAAGCTTTACTCAGTCATGGTCAGAGTAGTCTAAAATTTAGCTAGCAAGTAGATAGATAAACATTCCAGGAATTGAAAATACAAATTTTGACATTTCATTTTTGTGCCAAAGGGCACTTTTCAAAATCTAGAGACAAATGCTCAGACATTGAAAGCCTGTGCTGCCTAAAGGTAAACTCCTGTATACGATGTTGATAAGATTCAATTCTTTTTAAAAAAAAAAACACCCTCCAACTTATGAAAATACCTTGGACAGTTAGAGTCACTAATGTGACTGTATTACAGTGCATGAATAATAAACTAGAAATTCTCAATACCATAAAGAGAAGAAATTTGCAATATTTTGGACAAATAATGTGCAATAAGAAATACCATGTGCTGCAGGTTATCCTTCAAGGACAAATAGATGGGAAGCATGGCCCAGGGCGTAGAAGAGCATTCTGGCTTAAGAACTTATACCAATGGTTTGCAGTGAGCACAGCTGCTCTATTTAGAATAGCTTAAGATAAAAACCAGTTAAGACTACTGATCGCCAACGTTCTACAAGGACAAGGCACTTGAAGAAAAAGAACTTATGAATGTAGGATATTTTGCATCTGTACTCACAATTCAAAACTTCATGAAATGGCCTGATATTGATACACGATATCGTCCCCATATAGCTAGCTGGAAAAGGATGCAAGTCTTTACATAGCAAAGGGGGTAGCCTGAATATTGACAACATCAATGTTAGCAGTCAAGATGGTCTACACAAGACATCCTCTTGTGCTCATTATCATTTATGTTTGTTGAAAACAGCCATTTGTGTTTGGGTGAGTAGTGGTTAACTAACGAAAAAGGAAGCAGCTTCTAAGATTTTCCATTGTTTGGTGTCACTTTGTGAATGAAGACAAGAAAACGATGTTTGAGTTTCAAAACCCTTTCCTTGGAGTAGCCAACTTGAGGGAGAGAAGCTATATTGGATCAAAAGCTCTACAAATATTGTGTGCTTGTTTTCCGTATGATATCCCCCTGGATTTTGAAATTTTAAAAAGGGTGAGCTGGGAGTCAGCAAATATTGTCACTGGAAACCAAGGTCAAAATCATCCATACTATGCAAAAGAAAGACAGTGAAGAAAGACAAAAATCATCTCATTTGAAATTTATTGTTGGAGGAGAGTATTACAGATACCACAGATAGCAAGAGAGGGCAGAAATGTGGGTGCTCAATCAAGTGAAAGCTAAACTCTCATTACAGGAAAAAACTAAGTTTCTCCTTCCATGAACATAAACTAAATACAGAACTGACCAGAAAGTATGATATTGCTAGGGTGGGGGAGGTGGGAGGAGAGTAGTAGGAAAAGAGGGAGACCTAACATGAGGTGAGTTGATAAAATAAAGGAAGCCACAATTAGTTAGTTTGCAAGACCTGAGTGTGATGCAACACACCACAGCTTTTCTTTCTGCTCTTTCAAATACATATTTCATTCACAACCAACCCTAACCTTTCATTCTTTTTCCTTTCTCTCCTTTTTCACTCTCAAGTCAAGACACTACCATCCCACCTTTTTATAGTCAGCACAAGCCTCAGTCTAATTGGCTCTGAGTCTGCACCAATCAGCTCCCCCTTGCTGACACTGGATAGACCTGAGTAAGGCTGCTTGTCACCCTGAGCAGAAATTACAGGAAAAGACAACATTGCTAGGAAGAAATGGCCGTAGGAGCAGAGAACAGCTTAACATGCGATGTTGTTGGTTTGCAAGATCTGAGCAGTGCTGTTAATGATAAGGCATTTTGGGGCATATTATCTCATATAGTTGCCACACATTAGAAGTGATTTGATGACACATAACATCTTTGGAATTTGTCTCTCCCCCCCCCCCCTAATGACTAAAGAATTCTATAGTGGCACGGTGGGTGCAATGGGCACCAAGGGGGGTGGGAAAGATTTTAATGGTAGTTGCATTCTGTGGAGTATATATTCCATGCAGTAATGAAGGAGGTTGAATTATATTGACTTCATTGTGTTGATAAAATGATCTATCATAGTTTTCAACCACTGCCCTATTATGCAGCTATCATTAAGTGTGACTTATTCCTCCATCACTGGATTGTATCATTTGTTCATAAAGAACAAAAGATTTTACTGACATTAGTAATCCAAAACTAATTTAAATTTAAATGCTGCAAGGAAAAAGCTTCCCTTCATGAATATCAGTAATCTATGACAAACAGAATGTTTATAAAAGCTTTTGATAGATTTGTCATCTGTCAGATATAAAAAATAATGTTTCCTAAGAAGTGATTATTTTGCCATGAGGATTCCTTCACAGAACTGATTGGCACAATACTTTGCTCTTCAGATTTCTTCATCAAAATGAGATAAAAGCAGGTTACAAAATACTTCCTATTTTTCTATAGGGCAAAAATCATTATGTATTTGCAATTTTTATGCATTTCTATGAAACCCTCAAGGTGGCATAGAAACAAACAAATGAACACCATATAATTAATCTGACTCATCATCTAAAGCTCCAAATGGAGCTTCAAAAGTTAAGATGAGTCAAGACTAAAATAAAAAGGTCATACGCAGACATCTCAGTCAGCTAAACTAAGCTTCTAAATTTACTTAACATAATTTCATTTGGAATGAATTAATTATTTTATACAATGTACCACTGTATATAGAGGCTAAGTCCACTCGAAAGATGCACTCATCACAAATCTCATTGTTGCTTGTTGCCCCTGGCTTGGGGCTGATGGCTCAAGCAACTGAAAAGGGGCCAGATGCTGAATAATGTTCAGGCCAGGCCATGTGCCAAGACAGTATTATACAACATCAGGGACAAGGACCACAGAACTATCTGTGCATGAATAAGTAGCTCAACAAGACCTCAGAAACTCATTCACCTTGACTTGACTGCCATCCCTTCTGAATGAATTTCTAAATGAACAGGCACAGAGGTTGAAAGACTACTAGAAGAATGCACTCAACAACACTGGTATCTTTATATTTGGGATCTAAAGTAAAAAGGTAAAGATAAAGGTTCCCCCCACACATGCGTGCTGGACTAGTCATGTCGAACACTAGGGGCAGTGCCCATATCCGTTTTCAAGCCAAAGAGCCAGTGTTGTGCAAGTCCGTGGCCATATGACCAGCATGGCTGTACGGACACTGTTTACCTGCTTACCTTCCCACTTTTTATGGCGATATCTGTTTATTTTCTTCCACGGAGCCTCGTAGCACAGTGGTTAAATGCCTGTACTGCAGTTAAAACTGTGCTCACGACCTGGGGTTCAATCCCAGGTAGCAGGCTCATGGCTGACTCAGCCTTTCATCCTTCCGAGGTCGGTAAAATGAGTACCCCAGCTTGCTGGGGGGAGGGGCAATGTGTAGCCTGCATGCTGTAATTAAAAACTGTAAACTGCCCAGAGACTACTTGGAGTGGTATGGGGTGGTATTTAAGCAGAACATTTTGCTTTGCTTTCACATTTACATGCTTTCGAACTGCTGGTTTGGCAGGTGCATATTTAGGAAATGCATAATTAGGAAGAGAACCACTGGAAAAGAAAGAAGGAGGTTCCAACTGTAATCAGAATTTAAGTGCATGTATCTTCATGTAACTGCACTTTATCCTCCATTTCACAGTCCTTCTCCCCCCCCTCTCCATGAGAGAAGATCAACTTTCAGTATCTTCTTAAAAGTTTGTACTCAAGTGACTAAGTTCATCAGAAGCAGAGACTGGAAAAATTTGTTTGTACTGAAGTGACTAAGTTCATCAGAAGCAGAGACTGGAAAAATTACTTTCTTGAACGTTCTTTTTTAAAAAGAACTTCCACAAAGTTCTAATACCACTGAAATACAACACACATTTCAAAGTACAGTAAAACCTTGGTTTACGAGTATCTTGGTCTACAAGTGTTCTGCAAGACGAGCAAAAATTCTTTTAAAATTTAATTTGATCAACAAGCAATGCCTTGCAAGACAAGTGTCTGCCTCTTCCCACTGGCTGCTTGTCCACCCTGTCCTCCCTCCAAGAGCCAGGCTCCTGCAAGTTTTGCAAGCAAGTGTGCGTGCGTGTGCTTGCACACACAAAATCCTGCTCCATGGGGATAGCAAGCAGTGCTGTGCACCACAGGACTTTACTTCATCTCTTTCCTGGAGGCCAGCAGCCTTTGTTCTTCCTTGGGAAGCCCTCCCAACTCCTTGCTGGTGAGCTGTTTGAAGCTTATGGTTCAGCTGCCTAGACATGTCCTCCCCTCTCCCTTCCCCACAAACAATCCCCAGACAGAATACACACACCAGTTCCCTCCCTAACCCTAACCCTAACCCTAACCTTTTCCTACAAACCTAATCCACACAACACACACACACCGTTCGCTGCCTTGTTAAGTGCTGCCTTAGGTTGATCTTTCCCCTTCAGGTTTCCTCTTGGTCCCTTCTTGTTTGCCTCAGCTCCATCCAGAGCACAACAGAAAGATAATAAAGGGCTTTCTTTCTTTTTTGCTTAGTTTTGCACCCATGCCGGCCACAACACTGGCTTGAATACAGAGCTGAGCACCACCCCTAGAGTCGGACATGACTAGCATGCATGTGCGGGAAAAATCTTTACCTTTTTATTTTCCAAAGTCCTTCCCTTGTGCTGAAAAAGGCTTTTGTGGGTCCCTACATGGAAAGCTTACACATTTGTATGTGTGTGTGTGTGTGTGTGCATGTGTGTGTGCTAAAACTAGTTCTGCAACAGCAAATGGTTTTCAAAGCTAAATGCAGGTTAATTTGTTTTATTTTTCTTTATATTTTGTATTTTCTTTACTATTTTGTATTATATTACAGTAATGTAATCATTTTTATATCAACCCATTTTATATCAACCCATTTTTGGGTTGTAGAATAAATCATCTGAGTTTCCATTACTTCTTATGAGGAAATTTCGTGGTACAAGTATTTTGGTTTATGAGCATGCTTCCAGAATGAATTATGCTCTTAAACCAAGGTACCACTGTATTTCCAGTTTTCGTAATGCTGTTAAAGTGATGTTAAGCTAGGCTGCTGAAATGAATTTGCTTATAAATTGGAAGTAATGACAATTTTGTTGGATAAATGCCCAAAGTGAGATGGTTCACATTTCCTTAATGTGCACAATCTGTCTTGTTTTACTCATAATATTTTCATTTTCACTTAATTTGTAATAAAGCAACACCAATCCTTTGCAGTTTTAAAAAGTATGTGTCAAAATAGTTTAAATATAGGAACGTGGATCAACTGAAACAGCCAGTTATACAGATGCTGCAGTTGAAACAGCCAGTTGAAACAACTGCAAAAGCAAATCGAAAAGTTACCCCCTGGTTTCAAAACCAAATTCATGTTTAGGGAGCAATCCTAACAAGCCAAGATGACCAAAAGCCAGCTGAGTTGACACTGGGGCAGCTGCACCAATGCTGAATGTAAGCCCTTTTTAGTCTCTTACTTAATACTACCCTTACCTTGTCCGTAATTTGTGCCATCATAATGTGTTCATTTAGCTCCCTTGATCAGTTTAGATTAGCCCTACCCTTTTCCACTTTTCCCCATCCTTCTGGTTTAAAATCTTTCGGGCTGTTTGGCTGTGTTCTGGAACTTTTTCTTACTGACGTTTTGCCAGACTCTAGGGCCAGCATCTTCAGAGGGCAAGGAGTTCAGGCATCATCAGAGGACCAGGAGCCTCAGCTCCTGGTCCTCTAAAGATGGCAGCCACAGAGTCTGGCGAAACGTCAGGAAGAAAAATGTCCAGAACACGGCCAAACAGCCTGAAAAACTCACACAATAGCTATCAGATCCTGGCCGTGAAAGCCTTTGAGAATACATCAATCTCTTTTATTTATTTATTTATTTATTTATTTATTTATTTTCTATTCCTAATCAGTGATTTTACCTGCAACCTATCTGCCATAGGAAATGAAGATTGATCTCCTAAGTCCTAAGTTTATCCCAACACACTCTGATCTATGTGACAGAAGATTTCTCACTATTCAGAATAACTCCATAGCATGACATTGGGCACAAGAGAAGTAAGCTTTCATGAAAACAGACCATTGAAAACAGACCAAAACAGACCTCAGCGGGCGCTGAGGGGAAAAGGACGCATGGGAGCCACGCAGGAGGAAGGGGAACAGCAGCAGCAGCAGCGCCATTGTTGTCGTTGTTGTTCCTGACAGAGGGAGGGCCGCCCCGCAACTGCTGCCTCAGAAGCCTTCCTGCCCTCCTGCCTCAGCCCAGTGCGGCACAGGGGCTCCCCTCCTGCGGCCCTTCCATTACTGCGGCAAACTGTGGCGGCGCCCACAACGAGTTCGACTTCAGGCTCCTCTTCGGCGAGGACGGGCACCCCGCCCCCTGCCCCCGCAGCCCCCCCGCAGGAGCAGCAGCGGCCCAGCCCGGGGCCTCCCCCTCAGCCACCCCCTCATCCGCCTCAGCCCCAACCGCCACCGCCTGCCTCCTCTTCGCCCGCGGCGTCCTCGTTGGCGGAGCTGCTACATCAGAGGTCAACCGGGACCAGGCCCAAGAGGATGGCGCAGGCACGCTCACTTAGGGTGGCCACACCCAGAGAGGCGCGGAAATCGCTTACGCGTAACCACGCCTTCTCTGTGGTGGGCCCTTCGCTGTGCAATCAGCTTCCTAGTGAGTTGCGCCTAGCATCGTCCCTGCCCGCCTTTCAAAAAGCCTTGAAGACACATCTTTTCAAGGAGGCATTTGGCGACCTTTTTACTTAATTTTATTTTAACTTCCTTTTTTCTCTCTTCTTGCCGCCCGCCTCTTCCTTTGGAGGGTTTTATACCCCTCTATTTTTAATGGTAGTTTGTCTAGGTTTGTTGTTGTTGTTGTTGTTGTTGTTGTTGTTGTTGTTGTTGTTGTTGTTGTTGTTGTTGTTGTTGTTTGTTTGTTTGTTTGTTTGTTTGTTTTTTTTTTTTAATTGTAAACCGCCCAGAGTTCCACTTTGGAAGATGGGTGGTATACAAATGTAATAAATAAATAATAAATAATAAATATATAGAATCATTGCATTATTTTTCTTTCCAGCAAACTCATAATTACCCAGGCAGCTTTTAAATACAACAATGCCATGGCAATTTGCAAACCATCTGTCTTCTTTGTCTAATATGTGTACATCCTTGTCTTTGAATGAGTATCTTTTGTCCTTCAAGTGAAGGTAAACTGCTGATTCTGGTCCTGAGCTGTTGTCCCTTCTGTGCTGGGCATGGGATAAGAACATCACCATTCTGCCTGCGGACAAAGGAGGTATGAAATGCTTCTGAGGCTATTCAAACCAGGGTGGTGTGAAATCAAGGTGAAGGATAAATTGGAGGCGTCACACCAACTTCCCTAATGAAGCTACTTAGATGAGTAGTGAAATGTTTCAGTCTAAAAAGAAAATACATCCAATTGCCACAACTCAACTTCTGGATAATTTGAAAATAATTTCCCCAACATGGGGATAGAGGTAACTTTAAAATTAGCAGGTGGGTATATTTGTAAAAGAACCATCCCATATTTTGCTCCCAGAACCTCTCTCTCAGGTCTCGGTGGAATCTCAGTGAACATAAGAACAAAAGAAGAGCCATGCTGGATCAGGCCAAGGACCCATTTAGTTCAGCTTCTTGTATCTCACAGTGGCCTCGCCAAATGCCTCTGAGAGCACTGTCCTACATCTGGCCTTTGAAGTACCCTGGTTTTAAGCCTGGAGATTACACATCACCATCATGGCTTGTAACCTGTGAAGGACTTTTCCTCCAGGAATCCGTCCAGTTCCCTTTTGAAGGCATCCAGGCCAGATGCCATCACGCAGGGAGTTCCACAGATTAACAACACGATGGGTAAGAAATATTTTCTTTTGTCTGTTCTCACTCTCCCTACTCTCAATGTGAGGGGATGTCCCCTAGTTATGGTATTTTCTGAGAGGGGAGCATCCCTCTATCCACTTTACTCATGCCCTGCATTATTTTTATGTCTCATTCATATCCCCCTCCAGGTGACTTTTTTCCAGACTAAAGAACCCCAAATGATCTATCTTTTCTCATATGTATTTTTCCCATCTGACTTGAAAAGCCTTGTCCTCCTGCTAAAGACTAACCCAAATGCTTGGTTCCCAAAAAAAAAAGTCACAACTGAACACAGCACCCATTTGGAAGGAGAAATATTACCATTTTAAAGTCACATGACCATAGCTCTCTTTTCCTACACCACCATGATGATTCTCAGACTAACGGATCTATCCTTCCTTTTATATAATGTCTGTGATCATAGATCAGCCTTACAATTCAATTATGTCTTTCTTTGAACAAAAAGCAAAAATTAATATTCAAATAGATCCAAATAGCCTTACCATTATTTTGTGTTGTTTCGTCACACAATCTGACAATTATTTTATTTCACTTTCATCATATCATGTCCACAATATTTTGAATAAGGTACTATACATATAACAAAAGCAAAACAACCTATTCTTGTGGCAGCTTTAGGTTGATCAGATTTATTTCAGAGCGAGTTTTCATCAACTTTACAGTTTAGGCAATGACTTTTATAGGCTCAGAAAAACATATCTAAGATGTGTTTGGGTTTTTAAAAAATCCCCTGAAATTACTTGTTTTAAACAGTACAGTGGTACCTTGTATAAAGGAATTAATTCGTTCCAAATGAAATTATGTTAAGCAAATTTTCCTTTATACAAATTCCCATAGGAATGCATTGAAAATGAGTAATCCCATTTTTATGTAGTATGGATTTTCCCCATAGGCAATTATGTTAAGCAAATTTCCCCTATCTCCAGAATTTTTTATGTTGTACAGATTTTATGTTATACAAGCTGTTTGTTATACAAGGGTCAACTGTACTTGTTTTAAACAGTCTGCACCCTTTGCTGTTGTTTTGAAAACAATGGAGAATACTTTGGAAACCGCTGCCTTCACAGATGTAATATATAGTCAATAAAATATGTATGTCTCCAGTAGGCAACATATTATAAATGCACATTTGTGGAGGTTTGGGCTTTGACTTCTAGTTGCTATGGGTAGGCATAGGCAGCTTTGAATCTTCAATAGCATGCCAACTTCCCTTGGAAACTGTCATCATCCACAGGACCTACATTATGTATGTCAGTAAGTTCTAATAAGCAGTCTCAAAAAGTGGAGAGTGTGTGTCACAACAAATAATAAGTGCAGAAAATATCTTTCACCCAACATGGCCAGAAAAGGCTTTGAAAATTAAGCTAGTTGAATGAATGCAGGACCACCATTCCACCTAGGTTCTTGAGACAATGCATAATGTTTAAATCACTCGAGGTGGGACATTATTTATGTTAGTCTTAAAATAAATAACAAAAGAGATAGAAATCGAGAAAACTAGACAGCTGAGGGTGGGAGAACCTAATTTACAAATGATATTCTGTTAAGCAAATTTTTCTTTATACAAAATTCCCATAGGAATGCATTGAAAATGAAGTAATCCCTCATCGCGACCATTTTTATGTTGTATGGATTACCCCATAGGTGATTCTGTTAAGCAAAATCTCTGGAATTTTTTATGTTGTACAGATTTTATGTTATACAAACAGTTTATTATACGAGGCTCCACTGTATTTATTAGGTGAATGCATAATACTGCATTTGCAGGAGGTCATTGCTGCCATTTCAGACTGTTTAAAAGAAAATGCCAAGTAGCTAAATACAGCTGTGAAAAAACATAGGTTTAAAAATAAATCCTACACTGATTTAAAGCTGCTCTGCTCTTTAGGAGTGCAAATCAAAAAAATAATTAGGGATTTCCTGTACATAAATCGCAACAAAATCCATGCAGTGGAAGATGAAGAAAAAGGCATGGGAACCAGCAGAGAGGGGGCAGACCATCAGGCAGCTTCAGGTTGATTTTCTTTCTGCAGTTTTAGAAAAGGCAGTCATGTTAGTCTGTGTCAGTGGATTGGGCAAAAACCAAAATTAAAAAATGAAGAAAACAAAAATGTTGTGTCCTGTTAAAGATTAACTGCTATATTTCAATATGAACTATATTTAAATACAATACAATCCTGCCGATGACAGCTCTGCAGGATCCCTCTGATCCCTCTGGTCAGGACGCCAGTTTGGGGCTCTTGCGCTGGCATCTCGCGCTGGTGCCCGATGATGTGTCCAGTGGCAGCCATCGGTGCTTGCATCAGCGGCAAAAACACCAGTTTAAAAACACTGTGCTTCACCCCCTGCACCCGATCGGGAGGGGAACGAACAGGGTTTTTTAAACGATTTGGAGCCACCAAGGATGCCTCAGTTCTATTGTTGTGTGTTATTTTCTCTTATGTTATTTTGTTGTTTTTCTGTTCCTTTATAAATTTGTAATAAAATATTTTTAAAAAAGATGCCTCAGTTCAAAAACCAATTTAGCTGTATTTTTGTTTGTTTGTTTGTTTGTTGGATTCTATGCTGCCCATCTGACAGCGGGGTCACTCTGGTTGGTTTTTACAACAAATTAAAGTATACAAACACTGCAAATAAACTAAATAATTAATACAAAATAAACATTATTTATTTATTTATTTAGTTAGTTAGTTACGGCCAATGGCCAAAATAGGCATATATAACAACAAAATACATAGCGTCAATGTGTATTATTCCATGATAGTATTTCAATTGGTACATAAAATTGGTAGATAAAATTGGTAGATAAAAGTACGGGTTAAAATTTTAATTAATGCATAAAATTGGTAAATAAAATTGGTAGATAAAAGTAAGGGTTAAAATTTAGCAGCCATTAAGACATGGGTATTATATTTCTTTATCTCCATTTATAATTTGATTTCGAACCCTTAGCGCTACTGCACAGAATTTGGCAACCTGCTTGGTTATTTGGTAACATTTATCAGAAAGGAGCAGACGCAAGTAAAAATCTATTGACCTCCCAGGGAATTTACCTATAATAGGGGAAATAAGTTCTCTGCGTAGGTCTTGATAATAAGTACAGAATAAGAGAACATGTTCTACAGTTTCCGGCTGATCATTAGTACATGGACAATTACGGTCTGTTAATGGTAAACCTTGATATCTCCCCTCCAAAAACTTGGAGGGAAGGACATTAAACCGCGCCAAGGTAAAAGCTCTCCTGGAAGAGGAGGATACAATCCTGTCCAGGTAAGGAGACACAGTGAATGCAGATTTCTTTAAGAAATCGGGTTTCTGAACCAGAGCAATATGATTCTGTAAAGCTATGTCTCTAATTCGCATCTTCACGTCGTTAATGGCTTTACAATAACCCATTGCTTGGAGGGCACAGGGGGAATATCCTATATTATTTATCACTTTTATTATTAGTATTTTCCATTGTGATTGGAATTTATCTAACAAGATCAGAGGAGTTAAGCCATCCGAAAGGAAGGTAAGTTTGAGCCAGTGTTTGACCATCAAAAAGTTAGTTAATGCTGCAATAGGAATAAGTCCAGTCTCTAGGCGGAGCAAAAAATTGGGCACACATAAGGGAACCCCCAAGATAGCTCTTACAAAACTGGTTTGAATGATCTCCAGGGGTTTCAGGTTAGCATAACCAAACACCTGTGAACCGTAGAGCATTTGGGTGATGATTTTTGCCCTAAAAACATGTAAAGTAGAAGGGACATATTTTCCTCCAGTCGTATTGTGAAACTTTCTTATGACTTTAGCATTCCCTTGTGCTCTTGTTGCTACATAATTGATGTGTGCAGACCAAGCACCGGACGACTAGAATGTTATGCCTAGGTACTTATACTGCTGAACTTGTTCAATCTGATAACCATTAAGAGACCATTTGTGCAATATAATAAAAATAAAATTAGAATAAAGTGACATTAAAAGTGGATAAGTGTTGTTATAGGCGGACAAATAATGGGGAACACTGAAACAAATTGGCTTTTTGCAAGGAAGTCATGCTCACTTCAGCATCCAATACTCATGGAGCTGAGAAATGTTTCCTTCCTGTTTAAGTTTGCTGTGATGCAAAACACCTCTTTGCCATCTTCTAGAGCAGGTTTTAGGGGTCATGGGAGGTGTTACAAGAAGGAGGTAGGATTGCCAATTCTGCAATAATCAATGTGAACCAGTGGAAGTGCACCATTAGGCCCTGACTGACAATTATCATACCTGTTGTTGCATATATTTTGGCCTAGCTCAGGATGCCATGGGAATTACTGATATAAATATAGGAGTGATATAAACACTGAACATGAATATTACGTACTTTCTACCTTGAAAACCCTGGAAAGGATCACCATAAACCAGAATCCATGTGATGGTGTACAATACACAAATATTATTATTTCTAACAAAATAGAAATAATGGTGAAATTTACTAGTACCACTCCTTCTTCAGATATTGTACGTGAAGAACATAGGGTCATAATTTGAAGATTCTTCCATAGGCAAGTCACTGCATTTTCAGGATGTCCAAATTTGCTATTACTGGCTTCTATGTTATGACTCTACAGGCCTTTCTGGAAGTAATTAAGAAGAATTGCCTTACTGGATTAAATCACAAGTTCATCTAGTCTCCAGTGGTGGAGTCTCCCGCACAGACCAGATACGTATATAATATGATTTTGGGAAAGATTCTTTTTTAAGACTATGCAATGTTTCTAAAAAAAAAAATAATCATAGCAATCAGTAATCTTTCATTTTGCCAAGCGAATACATAATTGGCTCTGCTTGGCTGAGCAAAATTATTTGTAATGCTGGAGACCTGTACATTCTCAGCTGAATAGTGCTCCGAGCCTATAGGCATAATTTCAATCAAATGCTGTGTGGAAGGTACTGGCATATGCTAAACATATAATATATTAAATGAAATCCTGTTACTTACTCAAGTAAGCCCATTGAAGCAGTGGGAATTTAGTGACTCATCTCCTCTGTAAGTTCCATGAATCCAAATGGGCTTACTCTAGTTGTGACATATTCCGCTAAATGTTTTCAGCAATTAAATAGTGAACAACATTCTATTTCATAAATATTACTTTCTCAATCAATGTGAAGAGAGCTAATACATGACAAGCATTCATATAAGCTGCCTTTGCGGGAGTCACTAAAGCAAGTGTACCATGAGTAATGATCTATTTTTATGCATGCAGATATACCCTTGGCCATCTGTTCATCAGCTCATCATTATGCCTTCTAAACATTCTTTGAGTGTTCAAGTGCATGCTTACAATGACACAATTAAATATCCTTGAAATTAATCATGTGCAATTCATTTGTTATTTAGTTTCAGTTGTATTCATTTCTGTGATCAACAAAACTTGGATTGTATTATCTTCTGAGAGTAGCTTGTTGCTAGCAGAGATGCTCAGGAGTAATGTAAAATGAGGAAAGCCTGGTTACATCTATCTATCTATCTATCTATCTATCTATCTATCTATCTATCTATC
>JAHTLZ010000015.1:39874187-39889425 GCA_023846285.1 Phrynocephalus versicolor | reverse complement strand
CTATCTATCTATCTATCTATCTATCTATCTATCTATCTATCTATCTAAATCAGGCATGTCCAAACTTTGGCCATCCTGATGTTTTGTACCACAACTCATAGAATTCTAAGCTTAGATTGCCAATGGCAAAGGACTGTGGGAGTTGTGGTCTAAAACATCTGGAGGGACGAGGTTTGAACATGCCTGATCTAAATGTTGCTGTGGGGCTGCAAAGTTAACACATCCAGTTATAAATATTTAAAGTGATAAATCAAAACAGAATGATTATAATTATTTTTGTTCAACTTTTTTTTAAAAAAAATCTAAGATCAATGGAGCAGGAGCAAAATTGTAAATTGATGGAGGAATACTAATTGAAATATGTTTCACTTGTCTATTTGTGCTTATCCAGAAGAATCTTCTGTTCTGATCCAGTTAAGTAATTCATATATATCAGAACAGAATTCTATATATCCCTAGCTGGGGAAGGTAATTTGTCCCATGCATACAAAGCTTATTCCTATGCTGGTACTATCCACAAATATTGGATGGATGACTAGGAATAAATCTACTGAAACAAATGTGACTTAATTTATCCCATTGACTTTAATGGGTATACTGTAAATCTAGATCTAGCCTCATCTTGCTGATTCACTTTACAATACAAAAACAAAAGGACCAGATTATCCCTAAACCATACATAAAGTTTTAAAAGCAATATAGACTATAATGTACACTGTACAGGAAAGCTAATTAAACCATGGCCCAAGAGTATACTCATAATTCCACACCTCTACACGTTCATGGATACTCTTTGCTTTGGTAGTATGTACTTTGTCCTTTACTTTGATTTTCAGAGACTGTGATTTTTTCTTTTTTAAATTACAATTTCCAGAATCCCCTATTTACCACAATAAGTTTCCCCTCCTCTGTATGACAGCCTTTCAAATATTGAAAAGTGCTCTCATTTCACCCCTCGGTCTTCTTTTCTCTAGGCTGAACATGCCCAATTCTTTCAGTCTTTCTTCACAGGGGTTGTTTCCCAGCCCCCTGATCATCCTTCTCGCCCTGCTCTGAACTTGTTCCAATTTGTCAGCATCTTTTCTTGAAGTGTGGTGTCCAGAACCGAACACAGTACTCCAGATGAAGGTTAACCAGTGCTGGAGATACACATGATTACAGAAGCTGAACATAAGTATACAACTTGAATGTTACTTCAACATGGACTCCATGGACTGCAATACAGTAATGAAATGGGAACCAAGAATCTTTTCCCCATTCTATGCTATGGTGGGCACTGACTTTGCTTGCTGTAAGGAGGGTAATGTTGTTCTGTTTAATTAGTGCAGAAATGTGAGGCATGTGAGACAAGTAAGATTGTGCTCCTTTTGCATAGCAAGTAGTAAGAATTGTATTTAACTTAGGCTAGATGCCTAGTGACATGTTTTAGGTTGAAACTGCCCAGCAAAAAGTACAGAGTTTAAAAACAAAGCCTTATTACCTGCTGAGGCACTATGTTGCCTACTTATGGTAAGTACAGAAAGTATATACCCACATCAATTGAACTGAATAAGTACAATTATCTAACTGGTACTTACTTAATAGAAATTTCATAGCGGGTAGTTACCTAAAATAAAATAGCTTTTAAATATATTTCCTAGCTTGCTTTTATTCTTCATGTTTGAGAAATAATTTTGCTTAATGTAAAGGCCTGGGTAATATTCATCATATTTGTTAGGATACATTGTTCACTAAAAATAAGTTTATCTCAAAAGATCTCTAAGAAAGTCAAATTAATTTTGGCGTTGAACAAAGAAAATTATCTGCATTGAGTAACGTATGAGAGGAAGTGGCCCAGGAGAAAATAAAAAGCTTACTGGAAAAAAATAATTTGGAATTGAAAAAAAATGTGCTTCTATTTAGTTTGGACTTTAAATTGATTGTAGTAAGTTGGATAACAACCTCCTCTCCTCTCCATCTCCTTTGCGCACCTATCCTGCCAGGCTAGAAGGAGGACCAGCCCGGTGCCTCCAAGCTGGCCCGATCCCCCTGCCCACTGTGCTCTTTCCCTGTTTGCCTGTCTGTTCATCTGGCTCCTAAAGAGGCTCTGTGTGTACATTAGAAAAAACAGGGAGAATGAGCAAGTGAAAGGAGGAACTCCCAGCAGCCTTGGCCTCCGGTGCTCCCTCCTCCCTCTCCTCCCCCTCCCCTTTCCCCTCCACACAACACAGGGGGAGTCATCCAGGCAGCAACGCCACTGCTGCTGCTCAGGTCCCAAATCTGCCTCCACTACCAGTGCCCATGGGGGAATGCACCCTCGGCTGTGCAGCATGCATGGAATATTGTTGCCAGACACACAGGCAAGTAGGTGGGCAGGCGGGAGCACGACAGGCAGGAAAATTGGGCTGGCTGTCTTGGAGGTGCTTTGAGGTTGAGGGCTCCGGGCCGTCCTACCTCACCCTTCTTTGCTCGGCTGGCCAGGCTGGGTACATGTGGAGGCAGTGGGGCAAGGAGGTGGTCTGACTCCTCTACCTGTCCATCAGGTGGTTCCTTCCTGGGTAGGACAGTCATGTAGCAGGACTGCTTTCACCCACTATTGCTGTTGCCACCTCTTATCCTTGAATAAGAGCATTTGCTCTTATCTGTGGATTTCTGTATCCGCGGGGTGGCCCTGAACCAATCCCCTGTGTATACGGGGGTCCTACTGTATTTAAGTACTAAGAAGTACTGCAAAGAAAAGATGGGGAAGATTAAAAGGACCTACAAAGAGTTATGTTGTACTTCTGAAAATGATGTAAATGAGGAAGAAAGTAATTGTGCTGATTCAGAAAGCATTCAGTGACTAAAGGAAAATTTTAAAATTGCAAACAGAAGTAAAAAGCTCATGATTTTGACAGTTTTACCAGAAAGTTGATCATGTTAAAGAATAGAAAGTAAATTAAGAGTAAGTAACTACATTGCAAGGAAGGCAAAGAAACTTGTGAAAGAAAAAGGAATTTTGTCCTCACCTAATCCCAAACCTGGAAAAAATTTACCTGAAGACACAGTCAACTTAGTAAAGGAATTTTACTGCAACGAAGAAGTCAGGAGGCAAGTGCCTGGAGAGAAAGATTATATTTGAATCAAAAATAAAGATGTTTGTCACACTCTTGTCCAAAAGCAGCTGATACTTGGTAATCTTACAAACATTTACCAATTGTTTATGTCCAAGCACCCATCTGGAAAGAGGATTTTCAAAATATGCTAAGACCAAGGAACTGCATTATAGCAGGAGCTAGTGGGACTGTCTATCTGTTTGTGTGTGTGTGTGTGTGTGTGTGTGTGAGAGAGAGAGAGAGAGAGAGAGAGAGAACATACCACCTAACCTCACAGATGAAAAAAGCATCCAACACACTAGCCAAGAAAAATGGTTCTTAATTATTAGGTATAGAAATTTTTGTCTGTTTTCGGGGCTAAATCAATTAAATTACTTGTCACTGACAACAAGAAAGTTTAAGTTTTATATGATATGATTGATTTACCATCCTGAAATTCAGAGTGATGGGCTACAAGGTACAGTAGGACCCCTGTATCCATGTGGGATTGGTTCCTGCCCCCCCCCCCGCCCACAGATAATGAAATCCGTGGATAAGAGCAAACACTCTTATCTGATGGTGCCAAGAGTAAAGGCACAGGAAGAGTCCGCCAGCACCCTAGGGGTTCCCGCCATGGCTCTGTGCCACCTCCACTGACCTTGTGGGCAGGCAGGTTCTCCAAAGCCGCCTGGGCTGCTGCCCCCTCCATTGCTTTGTTCAAGCTGCACAACCTTTTCACTGCTGCTGCTGCTGATCTTACAGGTGGCCGGGTGGGTGGGAGCTCTGGAACTGCGCAGTCTCCTCTTCCTATGCCCTTGATTTTGTGAGCCCTTGCACTGCCAATCACCATCTGTGGATAACTGAATCTGTGGATGGTGAATCAGCGGATATGGGGTCGTATTGTATATATCTTTACGTATGAATTTTTTGAAAATTTTAAAAAATTCAGTTTTTCCACAAATTCAAATTTTATATTAATTTAAATGTGTACTTTTTTGAAAATGTACAATTGCATCATGTTGTACATCAAATGAAAGCCCTATTCATAATCTTTAGAATGACACCTGTCCTGGGTATATAACTATCAAATGTATCTATTAAATGACATTTGAATTTATGGTGGGTAGTCAATTTTGGCATTTTTTTTAATTTTGAAAATGCAATATCTCTAAAACGGGTGGACCAAAGATCTGAAAAAAAAAAATTAAACGTCTCATGGTAATGTACAAATGTACTAAATATGACCATATTCATGACATCAAGGTTCCTGCATGCACTGGCTGATTTGACATGGAATCACCCTATAAACCTCTGTTGGGGCAATCTTAACAATGGATTTCTTTTGATATTCCTTTAATTTCTTGCTTCTGGATATGTGAGAAACTACTCTTTGTATTTGATGAGTTTGACCACTTGCTTATTAGTTTTAAAGTTGTTAAAGCATCTAATAACTCATTTCATTGTATTTGTTTCTTACAAGAAGTAATAAATACAAATAAATATACACATCCTTTCAGGATCTTAATTATTTTTCAGATTTTGAGAGCTGGTGCTGAGCTCAAAAATGTTATTGTCTCCTTGTCTCCTTAAATAATCTCCAAAGCACTTGAAGGAACAGTTCATCTGTTAACATTGATATGGAAATAATCTAATTTTCTCATTTAAAATTACATGAGGCTTCTGGAACTATAGGAATGAATAAAACTCACATTTCCCAGCCCCATTACACCAAGAATATTAATGTGTGCAATAAGTGAGAAACCTCAGTCCTTATTCAAAGAATGGAAGGGCCAATTTGTCCAGCCAATTTCTGGGTTCCCGTTCAGTGGCTTTTGGCCAAGATATCATCTCACCTAAAAGTTCAACATTTTCAGGATCCTAATAAATATCCATGGATATTTGGACTCATGAAACATTCATAGACTCTGATGCATTCAGAATAAAAAATGAAGCAGTAACAGACTTTTGTGCATGCACCCCTGCTGGTTAAGGATCAAAATATCCACAAGTTGCCAGGAAAAAATTCTGCATAGATTATTTGGGGCTGCAGGCACAATTCCCAAGAACTCCAGTCATGTAGTTGTATTTATTTATTTATTTATTTATTTATTTGCATCCTGCTTTTCTTCTACAGAGCTGAAGGTACAGGGATTTCTTCCATCCCACCCCCTTTAAGCTCAGAAGAGATATTCTGTGATATAGGTCAAGCCAGTGGAAACTTAGGGACTCTCGTCACATAGGGATGGTAAATCTGCTCCAGGTTTTAGTCTAAATGTTATGGAACTTACCTCATAATAATTTTGGCATTTCATAGTTCCTTGAACATTCAGATTAAAATTCATAGTACATTCATCATTCCAACAAAATCAGTCATCCTCCACTGGGTCAAGCTAGGGAAGACTGACAGATCCAAGGTTTTCGAAAGAATTTCACATCTTAATGGAGAAGTGTATGTGGATCTCCCAGGTTCCGTTCCAACACCTAGTTTTCCCATTTAAAAATAGAAACTTTAATATTACATGATATTTCTGGAAGTATCACTGGCTCAGTATTGTCTTCCTTAGTAGCTCTAGTCACACATGTGGGATTGCACAAGCATGAGGTGACTGGATCCAGGCCACTTTCCTTCCTGGTTTATTAAGAGGAAAGTAAAAGATCTTAGAATGAGCTCCCTATCCAAATAGGAGTTTGATCTTGTCAAAGTGTACAGAATGCATCAAACTCTGATTGATACTGAAGAGCTTCATAAGCATAAATACCAGCTTCATAAGTCGAACAACTCATAAGTAGAGCAGCCAAACCTAAAATTCTAAATAAATAAATAAATAAATAAATAAATAAATAAATAAATAAATGGGGGGACAGAATTGTAAGTAGAGCAGACGGCATCTAAAATTTGTAAGGCAAAGTGCTTGTGCTTTAAACCCATCATTGACAGAAGCTTACCAGCCCATCAACACTCTGGCCACATTCCATGGTGATTGCTCTGTGGCATAGTATCAATAGGATCATACATATTACTGAAACCTGGTGGACGGATGATAACCAATGGGATACAGTTATCTCTGGCTATAAACTGTATAGGAAGGGGCAAACAGGAGGTGGTGTAGCCTTGTATGTCAAAGAAGGAATAAAATCATACAAATTGGGATATATAGGTGATTTGGAATCGCCATTAGAAACTCTGTGGGTAAGAGTATCAGGCCACAAGGATGGTCTAACAGTAGGCATATGCTATCAGCCTCCAATCCATGCCCCTGAGGGAGACTGGCAGTTGGAGAATGTTGTGAAGGAGGCATCCAAGAAGGGAAGGGATTATGGGGGACTTCAATTACCCTCACATAGACTGGATGGACTATTTTTCAGCACATGATAAAGAGATAAAGTTCCTAGATATGCTAAATGAGTGTTCCCTGGAACAGATGGTTGAAGACCCAACTAGAGGTACAAGAATCCTTGACTTCATCCTGAGTAATATACAGGATCTGGTGCAAAATGTTAATCTGACGGATCCAAAAGGAACAGTGGCCACAACACAATTACTTTTAAACTTAATCACAGGCTGCCAATCACTGATAAAATCTAACACAGAGACCTTAAATTTTCAAAAAGGCAATTTCCCAAAGATGAGGAAACTAATAAAAAAAAGCTGAAAGGGAAAATCGAGAGAGTTCAAACACTCCAAGACACATGGAGGCTGTTCACAAAAACAATAACAGAGGCCCAAGTGAAATGCATACCCAAAAGGAAAAAGGGCACTGCCAGGGCCAAGAGGACTCCAATGTGGCTTACAGGAGCTGTTTGGGAAGTGATCGAAAGCAAGAAAAGCTCATTTAGAAGATGGAAGGCTTGTCCAAATAAGGACAACAGGCAGGAACATAAATTCTGGCAGAATAAATGCAAGGCAACAATTTGAAAAGCAAAGCAAGACTTTGAGGAGTGTATAGCTAAAACACTCAAAAATAACTTGGAGTTCTTTAAGTACATTAGAAGCAAGAAGCCAACAAGGAAGGCCATTGGACCATTAGATGATAATGGAAGGCAAGGGATTATTAAAGAAGAAACAGAGATTGCAAAGAGACTCAGTGAATTCTTTGCTTCAGTATTCACTGAAGAAGACAGAGACCACATGCCCAAAACAGAGCCTATCTTCATAGGGTGGGAAACTGAAGAATTAATCCAGATACAAATAACCAGGGAGGAGGTCAAGAACATAAGAACATAAGAAGAGCCATTCTGGATCAGGTCAAAGGCCCATCTAGTCCAGCTTCCTGTATCTCACAGTGGCCCCACCAAATGCAACTGGACTGTGCAATTTTCTCAGCAGCCTTTGGTGAGGGACTGTGTCAAAAGCCTTCTGAAAATCAAGATAGACAATATCTACTGGTTCACTCAAATCCACATTCCTGTTGACCTTTTCAAAGAATTCCAGAAGGTTTGTCAGGCAAGATTTACTCTTACAGAAGCCATGCTGATTTTTGCTTCTTGCATGTCTTGTTAAAACTAAATGCTAACGAATCACCAGGACCAGATGGTCCATCCACGAGTTCTCAAGGAACTTAAAGATGAAATTGCTGAGGTCCTAGCCAAAATATAACATTATGTGTGTTAAATGTCTTCTATGATACTATTTTGCTCCTTAGTTATCCCATGGAACAGATGTAGGCAAACAAAAGAACATCAGGTCCAACAGGAATAAGAATGTCTTAATAAACACTGCTGCCCCGTCAAGGCACTAATACCCCTGACCTGAAGTTAAAATTGAGATTGAAGGGATATATGTGAAATCTGATATCTAGTTCATTTCAGACTTTGTTCACCTTCTCCCTTGATGGATTGGAAACACTAATAAAGAATCTTCAGTGCAGACTTCTAGTTCCAGCTATACTGCAGCCAGACAACTTGATAAGTGCTCCAGCTTATCAAGTTGAATTCCTCTAAATAAAGGGACCCTAATAAGGGTAAAGTTTCCTCGGAGGGGAAATGAAGAACCAGCAACAACTGTAGACCATGAAGGAAGCAGCAGTGAAATTTGTGGAAGCAGGAAAATGCTTCACCCCCCCCACCCCCCGGAGGAAGACCTTTGCTATGGTGAAGGTGGAGCTGTCGGTGCCTGATATTAAAGATGTAAATATTTGGCATGTTGTGAGTAGAATGCTTCTTTCTCTTTCTATGCAAAGCTTCTCCTTGGTATGTGGAAAAAATTTCCTTCAAACAAGGAGTAAACCCCTCTTCAGAGGAAGCGGCTTTTAGCAAAGAAGGGGTGAATGTTTTTGAAAGTCAAGCACAGAACAAATGATTGTTTTCACATTATTTCATGAACTTGCCTTTCCGCCTATTATCTTTGTGTGGAAAAATATTTTATGGCTTTGTTGCTCTTTATACGTGGTGGATTTAAAGACAAAATTTAAAGGAAACTGCCTTATGCCTCTGTGCTTTCTATATGTTGAATTTAAAGACGCAACTGTAAGAGAAGCATTGGGAAAGTTGTTTTTTCAAAAAATATTGTAGGACCTTGGAGTAACCACATGTTTTGAAAACAATTGAAGGCTGTTCCTCGCTGCTTTGGCTTCAATCTAGTCTAGTTACTGTCCTCTGTACCTCTCTTTACAACTATTACAAGCAATATTAACCCTTTCTAGTAAGCTATAAAACATAATGGATTGGGAGTACATCTCAGAAGATTTTGCCAACATAATTCTATCCAGTTTGCAAAAAATTATAGATATCTACACAGACTCAACCTCTTAAGATACAGAGATTTTCAATTCTGATAAAGTCACAAGAGACAAAGATAATTCAAGATGGAGTGGTGGATAACACTGGGTCTCTAGAAAAAAACTGAAATTAGTTCTGATCAGGAGATTGTGCTAAAACAGACATCTGATCTTAATCTGCAGATAAACACAAGATTGATGCAGGATAAATCTTTGGATATGAAAAATTCACATAATATGATAAACACATCTACTGAAATCAGCTCGAACCAAGAGATTAAACCAGAACAAAGGGCCGATCTCAACATGCAGACAAACATGACAAGAATGGTGCAGGCTAAACCCTTAGATTTGTCAAGTTGACAGAATTTGATAAGCACATCTGTCTTACTTAATATGGGTGCCAAAAAGAGGAAAATCTGGGACTTTTTCAGTAGCAGAGCGGCCCTCAAGATTACTAGCAAATTATACAATAATCCATGAAGATAAATGATTTGATAAGCCGGGGGGGGGCAACCTGTGAAAATAAGGGGCTTGGCAGGAAAAGGGAAAATTGAAAAAAATAATTTCTGGCTTAGTGAATCTATTATATAAAAATATTTTCTATATTCTGATTGTCTAAGGCCACTAGTTAATTGATATGATATGGGAAACGGAAAATGGAAATGTGAAGATAAACCTGATATATAAATAATTGTTACTCTGTTAGATTTTTAGAAGAATAGAGGCAGTTAGGTATAGACAAGAACTTCTATGCATAAAGTGAAACATATAGACCAGGAGGTAGCTCTCTTATAACAGCCCATAAAGTATTAACTTGAATTAGTGATGATTGCTGAAATTAGGCATTCTTTGGAAGAAAGGGTAAATATACTATGGATGATATACAGAATATATATAGTTAGCCAAATCTATCCTAAATTGCTTAGTATTGAAGATCTAAACAGCAAGCTTCGACTCCGGTTGCAGTAGCACTGCCCCGGCACCCCCAGTTGCTGGGCCGCCTTCGTCGCCTCGGTTGGATGCGCTTGGGCCTGTTTCTGCTGTCGAGGCCTCTAAGGCTATGGCTCACTGCCGACCGGCGTCCACTCCTTTCGATCCCTGCCCAGCCTGGCTCATTAAATCTGCCAGCGGGACCATGGCCGAATGGGCTTCGGCTATTGCTACCGCCCCCTTCAGCGAGGGGGTTTTTCCCTCTCATCTGAAGGAGACGGTGGTAAAGCCCATTCTCAAAAAACCTGGCCTTTCTTCGGACGATCTGACCAACTATCGTCCTATTGCCAACGTCCCGTTTATGGGCAAGGTGATCGAGAGGGTGGCGGCGGTTCGGTTGCAGTCATACCTGGAGGATCGGCAGTGCCTCGATCCATGCCAGTCCGGGTTCAGGCCTCGTCGGGGGACCGAAACAGCTTTGGTCGCGCTGCAAGATGACCTAATCCGGGCGGCCGACAGGGGTTGCTCTACCCTGTTGGTTCTCCTGGATTTGTCAGCGGCCTTTGATACCGTCGACCACGGTATCCTGTTGGATCGGCTCTCAGAGGTTGGTATCGGAGGCACTGCTTGCAGTTGGCTCCGATCCTTCCTGGAGGACCGTCCACAGTACGTTCTGCATGGGGGGGGAGTTGTCGGCTCCTTGGATACTCCCTTGTGGGGTTCCACAGGGGTCGTCGCTGTCCCCTATGCTGTTTAACATCTACGTAAGGCCGCTGGCTGGGGTCATTAGGAGATTTGGAGTCTGCTGTCACCAGTACGCTGATGACACGCAGCTCTATCTCTCCTTTTCCACCTCTGCAGTGGAAGCTGTGAGGATCCTTGATGAGTGCCTGGACGCCGTCCTGACCTGGACCGGGGCGAACAGGCTTAAGCTCAACCCCGAGAAGACGGAGGTCATGTTCTTTGGGAGCTCACCATCTGGGTACGGTGGCCCTCTTCCGCAGCTGGGGGGGGTTTCTCTCCAGCCTGTGGAGAGGGTGCGGAATCTGGGCGTTGTTCTGGACCCGGCGCTGGCCATGGAGGCCCAGGTGGCCTCGGTGACCAGGGCCGCTTATTTCCATCTTCGCCAGATCGCCCAGATCCGCCCGTACCTGGATGTTGACTCTCTGAGAACAGTGGTCCAAGCACTGGTGATCTCGAGGCTGGACTACTGTAACGCACTCTACATGGGGTTGCCCTTGACTCTTCTCCGGCGCCTGCAGCGGGTGCAGAATGCGGCAGCCAGGCTGGTGGCTGGTGTGCGTCGTTATGACCATATCACCCCAGTCCTGGCTCGCCTGCATTGGCTACCCGTTGCGGCCCGGATTAGATTCAAGGTCTTGGTTTTAGTTTATAAAACCCTCCATGGCTTGGGACCGGACTACCTGTCAGAGCGTATCGTCCAGCGATCCACCTCGGCCCGTCCAGTTCGGCAGGTGCGAGCGCACTCGCTTCGGGTTGCCACCCCTCGAGAGGCCCGGAAGACGGTCACCCGAAACCGGGCCTTCTCTGTGGCAGCCCCATCCCTATGGAATGCCATCCCTAGCGAAGTGCGCTCTGCAGAGTCCCTGCAGGCCTTTCGAAAAGCGTTAAAGACCTTTTTATTTCGAGAGGCCTTTGGTGAAATTTAATTTTTTTTTCTTTCTTTTCTCTCCTTCCTGCCATCGCTGTTTACTATTGTCACCTCTATGCCCATTGGTGTCTCCAGTCTATTTGTTAGGACTCACGTCTTGACGTGCTGGGACGCGTTTGGAGGCTTTAGGTTTTTATGATTTTAGGATTTGTTGTTGTTTTATCTTGCTATTTTTTGTATCTATTGTTTGTATCATGATTTGTTGTTAGCCGCTTAGAGTCCTGTCGGAGATAAGAGGGATACAAATATAAAAATAAATAAATAAATAAATAAATAGATTTTTGAGATTAGATAGGCTATATTCTTTGTATTAAAAATAAAGATAGATAGAATAGGGATGAGATAATAAGGAATCTAAGTATGAAAGTATGCTCATTTAAGCTGGGAAGGGACATATGAATTATATTGGGCTCAAATGTTGGGGGAAACTGTAACTGAAGGAGTAATATTAAAGGAGACAAGCAATATATTTGTTTTATGTAATGTAGTGTAGAAAATAAAACAATGTAAACAGGAAAAAAGAATCTTCAGTGTAGTTTTGAAAGAGCCAGCATGCCTCTATCAAGGTTCCTCTTCACCACCACTTACTTGTTATCTTTAAACTAGATTTTTAGGTTGTGATAGGTAAATTTCCAGATGCTTTTGTGATCACTTATGGGCAGTCCCAGTCCTGGCTCAATGGGGGTTCTTGCTTTCTTATCCAGTATTGTAAGTTTGGACAACAACGGGAACACTGGCTTTCAGTCCCAATAATTTTTTTTAAAAAAATGTAAATGCTCATTAATAAATAGAATTAGTTGGCCACAGAATAGAATCCTTTTATTATTTTAATGCCTTGGAAAATGTGAATAAACATGTATCAATAAGTAATTAAATTTTCTGGTTAAAGTAGTTTCAATAGGTAATTCAGTTTTATGGTTTTGCTATTGATGTCTTTCCAGCTGCATTCATTTGCAGCCATACTGTGGCTTATCTGAATTTTACAGGACTTGACAGAAACCAAAGCAATAATTAATTAGAACATCTTGTCTTCACCTAATTTTCTTGTCAAATTATTATTATGAATTCATTAATGTAGATAACAAATTACTTCCTCGAATGAGTTTCAATTCCATGAATTAGCTCCATTCTGGCATACATTTACGTGCTGTGATTTACAATTTTTCATAAATAGGGTGCTTTTACAATGGCTCCTTGTAAGACAGACAGACATTTGGAGACTAGGATGCCATAAATATGCAAAAACATAAAACACACAAAAAAAAACAAGGAAAAGAAGGCTTTTAGCCAGCCAATCACAACCACTTAATTTCATTTCCTCTTACCTGCTAACCATTAGTGACCATTTTATGCTCACTGAGAATGTCTCATCCTTATTCAGTTGTTCTGCTCCATTTTAAGAGATATTTCTTGAAGGGTTTGTTTTTTCTTTTTTATTTCTGCAAACCGTTAGGCTCCCCCACACCTGCTGGTATCTCCTTTTGTGTGGTTTCCTATGCAAAGTTCCAAAATATCACTTCTCTTTTACTCTGGTACAAGAGGGAATTATTTAACTAAATATTAAGCAGGAAACAGAATTTACAATGAAGATGTGGTGCACTATTATTTTAATCTTTTTAAATGTTGCCACATAGGATTATATACATTATAATTTGATATGTTGCCAACTGAAGCTGTCTGGGTTAAATTTTTAAACCCTATAACAGTGATAGCTAACCTTTTAGAGACTGAGTGCCCAAACTGCTATTCAAAACCCACTAATTTTTCGCAAAGTGTCAATACAGAAATTTAACCTGAATACAGGTGGCTGTGAAGGGTTGATGTCAGGTGCCCACAGAAAGGGCCCCGAGTGCCACCTTTGGCACCCATGCCATAGGTTCGCCAACAGTGCCCTATAAACTAGTCAAAATAAATGCTGGATTCAACAGGCAGAAAAGAGATACCCTTATGTGGCATGTCTTTCTGATGAAACACTCAAGGTCACAAGACAGACTAATTTTCCAAAAAGCACCATAAATTATGATTGCCATAAAGCAGGAAAAGAATGACATCATCTAACAGACTTCATTACAAGAAAGGAGGGGAGAAGAAAACCACACATAGATTTCTGACTGAAGAGTAAATAGTTACTTCTCTGAAAGGCCTGTAAGGAAAAGCAAATTCATTAAATGGTTGGTGTGCAGCTATTAGCCTTCTATTTGGGAGGCAATGAGGAAACAGAACTGTGCAAATTTGTCTAGCACACAAGACACAACATGATATAAGTTTTTTTTTTCTAGCACACAGGATGTTTCTAAAGATATCCATAGGTCCAATATAATTTTAAAAAGCAAGCTTTGAGCAGGGGAAACTTTCCATCCTACACGGGTCTAAAAAGCACTATGTTCCAGGACTCTAACATTGGAGAGTGTGAGACCTTAACTTTATATTATACTCTGCAGCACCATGGACAGTACCCTGATACATTATTAAAGCAATGCTGCTTATGTCAGCAACTAACCGGGGATCAGGTTGGAAAAGGAATAATTTTTAATTTTGGGAGGACATGAATAGAAAATGTTCTATTGAAACAGAATAAAAACAATATTGTTATTACTGACATGAAATAACAGTAGGAAAAAATACGAGAAAAGGTCTTCCTAGGTATGTCTGAATATTTCAGTGGGTAGACTTTGATATAATCCAGAAAGGTGGCTCACATGTTCTTACTGCAATGAAAACTTCCTATTTCCACATCTAAAACTTTGACTAGATATATAGAGAAGTCAAAACCACTAGGGGTAGGTAAAGAAAATGGCTGTGCTTCACCACTTGGTTGTCCTCATGTGTGACCTTTATTGTGGATAAGAAGCATTAGGACAGAATACAGAAGGGCTTCCCACAGGCAAAGGTTCAATCTATATGTAGAACATGCCATGCAGAAATCCAGAGTAGATCCAGATGGGGAAGTAAAAATTTAGTGCAAAAAAAACCCCCATTAATAATTTAAGATGTGCAGATGACACCATCTTACTGGCAGAAAACAGCAGTGACTTGAAATAAGAATGAATCAGCAATAACTTCTGATGAAAATGAAAAAAGATTGCCAAAGAAGGACAGCAGTCGAACATTAAGAACATAAAAATCATGACTACCGAAGAACTACACATTTGTAATGTTGACAATGAAGGAACTGAAATAGGGATTTTGTATTCCAGTCATTAATCCAAATGGATTATGAAGCAAAGAAATCAGAAGAAAATTGAGACTAGGAATGGCAGCATTGAAAGAACGATAATCAAGTGTAAGGATGTGTCGATGGAGACCAAGACCAAAATCATCAATACTTGGGCATTTCCCATCACCATGTACGGGTGTGAGAGCTGGACAGTTAAGAAAGCTAACGGGGGGTGGGGGGAGATTCTTTTGAAATGTCCTACTGGAGGCGAGTTTTGTGGGTGCCCTCACTGCCAGAAAGATGAAAAGTAGGTCCTATATAAAATCAAGCCTCATGGTGGAGTGGCTAAACCGCTATACTACATACAAAACTGTGCTCACTACACAGTATTCAATCCCAGGTAGCTGCCTCGAGGTTGACTCAGCCTTCCATCCCTCTGAAATCAGTAAAATGTGTACCCAGCTTGCTGAGGGGTGGGGCAATGTGTAGCCTGTGTAAACTTATAAAAACCCAGCCAAGACATAGGTGCTGCTGGTCAGTCGAAAGGGAAAATAAGGGATAGAGATGCAACCTGTTCTGGATGGGGTCATCCTCCAATTGAAAAAACAGGTGTGCAGCTTTGGGTAGCTTCTGGACTCACCCCTAAGCCTAGATGCCTAGGTCAAAGCTCTGGCCAGGAGCACATTTGCACAATTAAAGCCAGTAC
>JAHTLZ010000015.1:39834205-39870041 GCA_023846285.1 Phrynocephalus versicolor | reverse complement strand
GTGTGTGTGTGTGTGTGTGTGTGTGTGTGTGTGTGTGTGTGTGTGTGCGTGTGTGCATGCGTGTGCATGTGCATGCGCACATGCACACACCCACACCCACACCCACACCTACCCACAGTTACATTGCAGGATGATTGGAAGGAAATCTATCTTGGAAATGCATATGTTGATTCTCTGATACGTCATTCAAAATTCTAGAATATGTGTATGCCAAAAACATACAACTGAAACACTGTGAAAGGAATGTTTGTATTCTGTGCATTGCCTATGTAAAATACTTAGTTTAATTTATGAGGGCCGTTCTAAAGTATTATTAGCTAAGGGCTTCACAAGACATGCGGCTGATAGTAATAGCTTGGTTTTCTGGAACGATTGAGATTCTACAAGCTGATTGTGCAAGTACCACTGTAGGTACAAAGGAAACTATGTACACAGTTATCTACTCATTGGACTGTTTTCAAGTACTGAATTATCTTTAAATTTCTCTGAGTCTAGAAGATAGCAAGAGATACTAAAAAAAAAACCTACCCTTGTGGATGTATATACAGTTGGAATGTGGCATGGTGTTGGAATCCACCTCAGCTGTTGCTGAAACTTGGGTCATGCCTGGTTTCCTTCTAAATTATGTTGCAGGTTGTAGGCTACTTTCTCTTTGAGGAGTGCATAGTTTATACTGCTCTCTTTATTACCCCATTCTTTTTATTATACAGGTGACAAATTAGTATGGTTATACCTTTGTTTACGAGCATAATTCATTCTGGAAACATGCTGGGGTCCCATAGACACTGTACACATACAGTGCCAAAACTCACAAAAGGAATTGGCTAGATATCCATGACCACAACATGGTGGTGCTACTTATTACGCTAAGCAGTAGAATTTCTTCCAGTGCTTAGAAAATGAAGAATTTTAGGATCAAAGAAAGGTCACACATTTGGCCTATCCTAATAATGGAACAGGTAAATGTGTGTTTTTATATACATATATGTATACTGTAGTTTTATTTATTTAATTTGTTTATTTTAGGGTATTTTTACCCTGCCTTTCTCCTTGAAAAGGACCCAAGGCGGCTTACAGTAATGAGGGATAATATACAGTCCAATACATTTAAGACATGTTCAAGTACTGAGAATTAAAGCATCCTACAGCATCAAAAGACAATATTACATTAAAGCTACCAGGGAACGTGCACTGTTAAAAAGAGAGTAAAATTCCATGTAAAGTTATGAGTGAGGAAAATTAACATTAAGAACATAGTGTCAATGCAATCACAAAATCTATAAACACAAAGTTTACATTTTCTTGTATGATAGATTCATACAAAAGCCACATAATAAGTAGTCTATCATTCAGGGAAAGCTTGCCTGAAGAGAAAGGTTTTTGCCTGTTTCCGGAAGGACAACAGAGATGAGGCAGTCCTAGCCTCTAGTGGGATGGAGTTCCAGAGTCTGGGTGCAGCAGCCGAGAAGGCCCTTTCATGGGTTCCCATGAGATGCGCCGGTGAGGGTGGCGGGATGGAGAGGAGGGCCTCTCCTGATGACCTTAACACTCTATCCGGTTCATACTGTGAGATTTGATCTTTAAGGTTGCTAAGACCCAGGTTGTATAGTGCTTTATAGGTCAAGGTCAGCACCTTGAATTGTGCCCGATAGCTGATTGGCAGCCAGTGGAGCTACTTTAGTAGAGGTGTAATGTGGTTTCTATAACCGTCCCCAGTCAGCAATCTGGCTGCTGCATTTTGGACCTATTGAAGTTTCCTGAGACTTTTCATTGGTAGCGCCACATACAGCACATTACAGTAGTCTAGCCGGGATGTCACTAGGGCATGTGTCACTGTGGCCAGAGCTGGTTTCTCAAGAAATGGGCATGCCTTGTGTGCTAGCCTTAATTGTGCAAATGCACTCCTGGCCACAGCTGTGACCTGGGCATCCAAGGATGAATCCAAGAGCACCTCCAAGCTGTGTGCCTCTTTTTTCAGTTGGAGGGTGACCCCATCCAGTACAGGTTACATCTATATTCCTTGTTCTCCCAGTGCGGTGCAGCAGATAAGGTCATGGAGTAGGACTCAGAAGACCTGGGTGTTTGTCCATGGAAACCCATGGATGATGGAAGAACTAATAAGAAGAGCTGGTAGAGAATTATCATAAGGTGGAAAGGAATGTTCAGCATTCCTAGAGAAAGGTGAGGTGTGCTTAACCAGTTGTATTTGTTTGAACTACAAGGGCAGAACCATACAGAATCAATAGTGACCACAGATTTAGTAAGCATAGGGCACATACAGTGTAGGGAAGAATCTGTACTGTTGGCCTGATGGTACAATTAAGCCAGTGCCTACCACTTTGCTTACATTATGACTGTGAAGGGGGTGATAACATGACCACAAGTCACAAATATTCCCTACCACTGGTAAAATCTTGGACCACTTTGAGCCATACCTGAACAGACATCCTGGAGACATCTATTTTGGCATCTCTCTTTCAGTCGAATAGTGGCAGGAAAAGAACTGGCACAGTATCTTAGAAGCATTAATGTATAATAGAAGACAAAAAGTAGTTATGCGAGAGAAGACTTTTGTAACACAAACCAGCACCTGAATGCAATATTGGGCTTGAAGTGGGCAGTGCTAGAATATTAAAATGGTTGAAGAAGGTCTGTTGGAATTCTGTTATTCTGTTCATAATTGTTTGGATTTGTTATTTTTCTTATTTATGGCACTTGATGTCATCATCATCATCATCATCATCATCATCATCATCATCATCATCATCATCATCATCATCATCATCATCATCATCATCATCATCATCATCGCTGCTAGACTCAGACTACAGTCCTAACTACAAATATGAACAATTCAGTGTGTGTTACTTCTGAATATGCCTGTGTGATATACAGTGGTACCTTGTATAAAGGAACTAATTCGTTCCAAATGAAATTATGTTGAGCAAATTTTCCTTTATACAAATTCCCATAGGAATGCATTTAAAATGGAGTGATCCCATTTTTATGTTGTACGGATTCTCCCCATAGGCGATTATGTTAAGCAAATTTCCCCTATCTCCGGAATTTTTTATGTTGTACAAGCTGTTTGTTATACAAGGGTCCACTGTACGTCTTTAAACAATAGAGCAGTCCATAATCTAGGGTCATTGTACCTGATTCCCTCCAGCCAAGAGAAGTCTATAGAAGAAATATGTTTTAAAACCAAATCTTGTTTAGAAAATTTATTGTTCATTGAATGAAAGTCTATGCTAGCCATGCCCATTTTACTATTGTGGAGCATTCTCTAAATAATCATCACATTGATAAGTTGCACAGTCACTTGCTTTACTGTTTGCTGTCTATTTTCAAGTGACATGTGTAGCATTCCCGTGCTTTGTCCCTGGCCCTTTCACAGGCTATTGACAAACACCGTTTCTAAATTTTCTCTTCCACTGCCATCAAATTGCAGCATTCCCGTGCTTTGGCCATTGACAAGCACCACTTCTAATTTTTCTCTTCAACCGCCATCAACTAGTTCCTCTAGTAAATTAATGCTTTCACAGTGGTCTTAAATTGAATAAATACAAAAGAAGTTTATTTATTACAAAGTAGAATCAAACTCATAAGGGTAACGTGTCTAGGCACAAACAAAGGGAAGAATATAGCTCAAACCCACTAAAGTTTGGTTACTGACAAAATTGAACACATGTACACCCTGTTCTTAAGTTTTCAGATACTCAACACTTAGTATTCTTCACTCCTATCTCTTCTCTCTCTAATCTTTAGCTATCTCTCAGTCAGACCCTATCTATCTTTCCCAATAAGTTATCTGACCTTTTCTCATACAGTGTCAGTCCCTGTCTGTCCCTACCTAACCAATATAGAGCTGGGCTGAGCCTTAAATCCCCTCAGGCTACTCCCCCAGACTGTCTCATTGGTCCACAAACAACCAATCAGCATGGATACTTCTCATGAATTATTCATCACCAAGGGGTAAACACCACATCATGCATAATTTCTTTCAGTATGTTCACTATGAAAACTACATAATGATGTCATTACAATAAATTTTTGATAAGGCCAATTATTAGAGCATTATATTGCAGCACAGGGAACTAAATGGCTACTTTTTTAAACGCCCCACTACAGTGGTGCAGTGTCTGCCGCACAGTTTGCGGTAGATAATGTGAACAGTATTATTTGATCATAAATGAGGGTTGAATTTGTACAAGGCACTTCAGACTGCATTAAGGATCTATTGGAATAGATGTTTTAGAAATCAGCTATTAATTTAAAACTAGTGTCAAGAAGTAATGGCCTTTCAAGAAGTCATATCACTCTTAAGAGCCATGGGAATCTGTTTTAACTGCAAGAATATCCATATATAAATACCCGCTATGCCAATGTATAATTCTTTAAAAGGTCTTGCTGCAGAGAATTTAATTGGAGAAACAGGAGATATTCACATTTATGTGAGTAAAGAATGAAGGGGTAATCTCTTTTTTTTTTAAAAAAAAAAAGATCTATTCTAAAATTCAAGCTACTAGCGTCATAAATTAAGCTCAAAGTGGCCACCTCTGATAAGCTACCAGACTTGTTAAATCTAACAGATATTTATAAGGAAAAAAATTAAAAGATAACTTTTAATATTCAAACCTGAAGACATGTGCCAAGGAGTATGCAATTTGATTCTGAAATGGCTTTTTATTACTTTATTCTTCTTAGAGCATGTGCCATATTCAGAAACCCTTCGCTGCCTGAATTAGACAGTGTTCTCTCGGTAGAAGCTCAGTCCTAAGTGTAAAGGTGCTTTTCTCTTGCTGTTCATCACTTGTTTCTCACTGATAGCATTGCCATTGTGCCTAGAAAGCAGAGTATCATCTGGGTTCATAGTAGCTCCTGTTTACATTTTAAAAGAAATATCAGGTCTTTGACTCTTCTAACTTCACAGATAGTAAGGGAAAGGGTTTGGAAGTGTTCTGCCCAAAAGTTTAGTAAGAAAGAGCCTAAACCGGTTGTCCAACTTTCTAGCCAAAGACATGCAATTGCCATTTTGACTAAGTCAGGCATGTCCAAAGTCAGGCCCGGGGGCCAAATGCGGCCCGTTTACAAATTTTGAGTGGCCCACGGCCTCTTCTTCCTGCCGGCTCGGCCTGTCATGCATCCCTGTCAGATGGCCCCTCCACATACCGGATAGAGGCATCAGCTTGCAGTTTTATGTTTTGCCTGCCCTCCCTGTCTCTGTCCACCCTCCCCAGCCACCTGCCCAGCCTACCCACCCCCAGCGCTGTTGCTGCAGCGTCCTCCCTTCCTCCTTACATATCTTGAGGCTTGTCCAAAGTCCGGCCCCGGGGGCCAAGTGTGGCTGAATGATCGGCCCCCACACATGTTCACCTCGGCAAATCTGGCCCTCCTTGCAAAAAGTTTGGACACCCCTGGGCTAAGTTATAGCTGTTGTGTGACGAACAGAGGCCCTTCTAAGACCAGGGACCGAGATTTTTTAGGATTCAAGGGTCAAGCCCAGCATGCATACAGTGTATAAGCGACATGGCAGATGTTTTCCTGAATCACATGTGAAAGTGAATGGTGGTCGCAGTGCGTTTTTTAAAGGTACAATACCATATTAGGTGGTGCCTATTAGGCATATTTATCATATTATTCAATGTTGGAAATTATTAATAGCATGTGGCCTAAGCAAGATGGTAGTTACAGATTGTTGTAGAAGCATACAGGGTTGTGTAAGCTTGTGCATGTCTCCCTCTGGCTATTATTACCCTTCTCTCCTCTGAGACCGCCTAAAACTGTTAAATCTTAAAATAACATTGGATACATGGGATACAAATTTTGATATATAGTGTCCGCCAGATCAGTTGCTGACTTCTGCTGCCAAATCTGGCTGAGAGAAAAAGTGTGGATCACACAGAAATATTCCCACCTGTCTCCAGGGAGCCAAAGGAAAAATTCAATATGTAGAACTATTAGGCATAATACTTAAAGAAGTTGCAACATAATTCAAGACTCGTATCTAATGCATGTCTGTATTACTTGACTTCTAATAATAAATTGTTGCCTCTCAAATCACATTCAAACAGTTATCTGGCATACATAGCTTTATGTGGACCTAATAATTCAGGATTATACCATGAAAGTGTTTAGCCTAGAGAAAAGGACAGAGAGGTGGTACGATAGCAATCTTCAAATATTTGAAGAACTGTCACATCGAAGATGGAATACACTTGAATCCAAAGTCATGGATTCAAACACCGGGAAAGGAAATTTCACATAAACATTAGGAAGAATACCAGAACTAGGGGACATCCACTCAAATTGAGGGTTGGGAGAGTGAGAACAGACAAAAGAAAATACTTTTTTACCCAGCATATTGTTAGTCTGTGGAACTCCCTGCCACAGGATGTGGCCTGGATGCCTGCAAAAGGGAATTGGACAGATTCCTAGAGGAAAAGTCCACCACAAGTTACAAGACATGATGGGGATGTATAATCTCCAGGTTTAAAAACAGGGGTACTTCATGGGCCAGATGCAGGGGAGTGGTATCAGGAGACAGATATCTAGTCTCGTGCACTCCCAGAGGCATTTGGTGTGGCCACCGTGAGATGCAGGAAGCTGGACTAGATGGCCCTTTGACCTGATCCAGCATGGCTCTTCTTATGTTCTTATAAGAACCTCTTGATGATAAGAGCAGTTCAGCTGTGGAAGGGAATTCAATTGCTGCCTCTCAGAGAAGCTTTAGTTGTGGAATTTCCTGCTTTGAGAGGGAGTCAGACTCAATGACTCTTGAAGTCCCGTCCAGCTTTACAGCACTAAGCTTCTCTAGTTCTGAACACACTATATAATTGTTGATAAACATGATCTGAAAATTCAGGAACATGACAGACACATGAAAACTAGCACTGTGCATTTCTAAAGCAAACATGCCCTTTTACGCCCTCAATATCCTTTGTTTTCAATCCAAACACAGTAAATTTAAATCAAAAAGCAAGAAAAAATAAATAAATGGGTAAAGTTCATAAAATAAACATATTGATAAACATATCAAAACAAAGTCCAGATACAATCAAACGTCTTCAAGGCCTGTTTTGATGTTAATTTCAGTCCCAAAATAGTATTGAATAAAAAGAAAATAAACATTTCATTCACATAAATTTCACAACTGAATGTTGCTTTAATTGTACTAAGCTGTTGTCACTTAATGATTAATAAATAATATTAAGACTTTTTAATTTTAATAGCTTAGTCTGAATAGAAACTAAATATTTTGTATATAGAATTAAAACATTCAGTTGAAGCTATGATAATAAAGTGTCATTCTGTTTCCAGAAATATTCACCAATTAAATTTAATTCTGGATACATAAATGGGTATTTTGTAGGAGAGTTCATTAACTAGAGGTATAATTTCCTGATAGTGGGAAGCATTTATTAATCTAGTAAAAAAGTTGTAGTTAGCTATGTAATAAATCATATTAGGTCAGGCTAGTGTTTTATCAAATGCATATTGTAATTGATAATAAAGTGTATTTTTCAAAAAAGAATAATTTTGAGAGGAGTAATATACAGTGCATTTCTACAAACTAAGCTTTTAAAATTAGTATCCAGTTTTCTTTGCATGCAATATTGATCTAATTTTAGACTATGAAACAGTGCGTACAGTATCATGAAAATAGTTAACACTCCAAGTTCTGATGTGATACACTTTTAAATGATGGGCAGTCCTTGAATTTTTGATTATCACATTTGCATGAGGCCTTTTTACAATAACTGCAATAAGATTTTTCTCCAGAGTAGGATCTTGGATATGATGTATGCAAACAGACAGGATGTGAAACAAAACAGAATCAAGAGCTGAAACACCAGCACAGTGACCACTCCTTAGGAACTCTCGCTGTCCATCAAGCATACAAAAATACCTCATAAGACGTATGCCCCTTAAGACAAAAAAAAGTAAGACGAATGAAATGTCCGGGAATAGAAAAACCTCGTAAGATGAATTTTCCTATGGGATGCTTCGCAAGGAGAATTCAATGCATTCCTATGGGAATCCGCTTTAAACCGTACTTCATAGAAAGAATTTTTTGTAGGATGAATTGACCCGTAGAACAAATTAAATTCATCTTAAGAGGTGTGTGTGTGTGTGTGTGTGTGTGTTGTGTCATTACAGTCATGACCAACTCTTCGTGACTCCATGTCCATGGAGTTTTCTTGGCAGGAATACTGCAGTGGTTTGCCAGTTCCTACTCCAGGAGCCTACAACACCTGTTACTCCCTGGTGGTCTTCCATCCAAGTACTAACCAGGGCTGACCCTGCTTAGCTTCTGAAATCAGGTGAGATTGGATGTGCTTAGGGCATCTAGGCAGCTCTTGTCTTAAGAGGTACCACTGTATTAATATACCTGACAAGGCCATCATATTAGCTGTGTCTAGAATTCTCTAATTGACTTCAATTAACTTACAAAAAAAGTTGTGACAATGTCCCATAATTTAGATCCCCCACAAACAAAATAGAGCACACTGTCTGGAAGACCTGTACTGCCATTGACCCCATGATTGGTGCTTAGGAAGGCAGGAACTTATGGTTGTCCCAAATCCAGGGCTTTTTAAAAGGCAACTATCCAAAGCATCTGCAGTCCTGGGTATAGATAGTAGCCAAACAACCCATTTGACTGTAATTTAGCCATAGAGTGTAGTGAGGAAAAAGGTATAGCTTGGGGCTTTTTAGGCATTCTAAAGTCTCTGTCCTTGGTTTGACTAATGATTGGATACGATCAAGTGAGGAGTAAGTGTGCCTCTACACAACTGTGTTGTGAGTAAATCAGGGAAAGCATTGTAAGATGATTTTGAATCCTTTGTCTTTTACTACTGGTGGTACATTTCCAGGGATGGGATATATTATCCCATAATTGGGGTTACAAATTGTTTAAAATCTTAGCTGGCAGATTGTGTTTTAATGCATGTAATTACAGGATTCTAAGAGCTATGGCAGTGATGGCGAACCTTTTAGAGACCGAGTGCCCAAACTGCGACTCAAAACCCACTAATTATTTCACAAAGTGGCAATACAGCCATTTAACCTGAATACAGGTGGCTGTGAAGGGACGATGTTGGGTGCCCACAGAAAGGGGTCAAGTGCCATGTTTGGCACTCATGCCATAGATTCACCAACACTGAGCTATGGTATCTGAGACTTTTCCATATCAAATGGGAAGGTGCCAGTTCTGGTTTTCCCCAGTGTTGTTTCCCATCTGTGCACATTGGTTTGTGGCTAATTGTTCTACCCAGTTTGTCTACTTGGCAGCCAGATTTTGTACTTTCCAAGAATTGTTCACAACCCTAGTTGGGATTTTCTAGTGGTGCATGGTTACATAGAGTTCCTTGTATCTTATCAAGGTCCTCTGTCTCCACCTTAATGGCACTTTAATGCCATAACAGCACAGTTATGCTTTGCCATGATGAAGTGGAACATTGGCACACTTATCCCACATAATAGCAATGCCCATAAACCAGGGTTTGAGATTATGGCTTGAGGTGGTTTTGATAAACACAGCTTTGCACTGAGTATGGCTAAGATGCATTTGTACTGATTAAATCCCCCAGAGATGAGTGAGGCCCATGTCATATGAGGGGAATGTTTTACAGTTCTTCTGATATTTTCCATAGCTCTGTTGTTTGGGTTTGCAGTCAAGTGATATATCTACTGGTATGTATGTCTCAAGCACTTTAAGACACATTAGAGCCTTTAGAAGAAAAGAGTAATATAAATATCTTAAGTAAAATAATAACACATTGTTAAATTTAAAAAGAACAAGAGAAGACATTAGAACTGTTAATACAAAATTTTTAAAATAACGAAAACATCAATGGGCTGAAATACAGTTTGAATACAATTTAAACCATTTTGAAGGACTGAACTATATGAAGAACAGATTTGTATTACTAATCTCAATTGAGTGTCAACTGAAAAACTGTGAATTGTAACTGAAGATGTAAACTATCTAGTGAGATTTGTGCAGAAGACTAAGACTATGAAGGTAGAAAATAATGATTAAGTGATAGCCTCTTGCGAGTGAATAACCTGCCTATGCAATCCTTCTCAATACCCATGAAGTATGGGTTGTTAGTAGTGGCCTTGTTGGTGGAGGTGTTAAGCGCTTCCAATTTGTCTCGGAATTGATGAAAGGGCAGCATAATAAATAACGACCCGGACTTTCACACACCCCAGGCCATTTTACATCTACGAGCTTATTCAAGCCGCTGGCCATCTAACGAAGAAGAAGAAGAAGAAGAAGAAGAAGAAGAAGAAGAAGAAAAGAAGAAGAAGAAGAAGAAGAAGAAGAAGAAGAAGAGAGTTGCCATGACTTAACGTCTGGACTGTTTTTGTATTGTTTCCATAATTAAAAAGAGACTACAGCCAAGAAAATAGAATTTCCTTGGAAGAAAACTGAAAAATATAGATACATGTAAGGAAATTGTATTGAAAACCAACATCATCAAATTAATTACAATATACAGATGTAGAAGCTGCACGGTTAAGAAAGCTACCATTTAAAAAAACCCAAATCATTCAAAATCTGAGGTTGGCAGAGAGCCTGAATGATATAAAGTTAGCTTCTGGAAAGACAAACAAATGGCTTCTATATCAAATTAAGCCTGAGCTCTTACTGGAAGCTAAAATGATTACACTGAAGTCATTATATATTTGAATATATAGCGAGAAGAGAGCTTGTCTGAAAAATACAATAATGTTAGGAAGAGCTGAAGGCAATAGACAAAGAGCATGGGCTAAGAAGAAATAACGAGACTCTTCAAAGCAAGCCAGCACCTTAATTTATTTCTTTATAGTTATTTTCTTTTATTTGTGTGCCGCAAGTACCTAGCCCAAGGGCTACTCTGGGTGGTGCACAGGAAGACAAAAATACAAATACATGGAGATAGGGGAAATCTGCTTTACAGAATTGCCTATGGGGCAAATCCATACAACATAAAAATGGTCGCGATTTTCCTATGGGAAATATGTATAAAGGAAAATTTGCTTAACAGAATTTCATTTGGAATGAATTAATTCCTTTATACAAGGTACCACTGTACAGGGAATGATTTACTATGTCCATAAACTACAAAATATACAAGAACAATGATAAATAAATATAAATCATATAATAAATTCAACATAATGGCTAATGAAATAATGATATAAAAATCAACCACAAAACTGTGAAAAATAAATAATAAATAGAGAAGATTAAAGGCAAGCTACAAAAAGGCAGTAAAGATGGAAGTTTTCACGAGAAGGGGAGGCCAACCCTTCCCTCGCCAAGGAAGGCCAACCTATATAATCCATGTTTTTACTTGGGGGTAGACCTTGCAAGACCTAAGCAAGGCTGTTAATATTAGGATCTTTTATAAGTCATGAATTCGTAGAAATGCCATAGGTTTGAAGCAACCTGATGGTACATAACAGTGACAGGGTTGAACTGGAGCAGGCATAACACGTGCAGTATTGGAAAGGAAGCAAAAAGTTTATATGCTCCCTTAAAATTATTGACAAGATAGTAGCTTTAAATTTTATCAGTTGACAAAAATGTCATTTTGAGTCTAGCCTGTTCTCATACAATTGTTCTATTGTTTTAATAGTATGTTCAACATAATAGTTCTGAGCTCCTTGTCTTTCACAAATAATGAAAGCAAATCAAAAGCTTTTGAGCTACGAGCATGTTTTAGTTTTGATAAGGTCATCTATTATCTTTGCTGCAAACGTAACACATAAAGCTATGCTTGTCAAAAAATAATGGAAGTTGAAGGCTGACACAGCCCAGTATGTCATTCTGAATGTTTCCGAATAGTGAAAAATATAAAAAGAAAGATTTGCCGCACCAATTATTATGGCTTAGATTTTTTCCCCTACTGTAGGCTAAGTATCATCAATATAGGAAATAATCCTGTGCAGAAATAACACAACTTTTGTAGCAGTAATTATTTTTGCTCTCCATTATTTCCCTTTTCAAAGAATTTGCCAATACCACTATATGCATTGGCTTGCAACTCTCTGTCCTCTCAGAGACCGTGGTCAGGGGGAGTTGCAGATTAACACATCTGGAAGGAACCAATTTGACAGAGGTGAATCCCACTTCTCATATAGAAATGAATAGTAGTTTTTCTCTACCATCACCAACCTGGGGTTTTTAAGAGGGATATGTAAGGTGAAAAGCTTCACTTTTGGTTTGTTTGTTTGTTTGTTGGCTGGTTGGTTGGTTTTTTGCTGTCAAATGATATATTCTTTATGACCCAGCTATCATACTATTTAAAAGGGACAATTACATGTTAAGGTTTTGAATTTTCCAGAACTCTTAGGACAGTGGTGGTGAACCTTTGGCACTCCAGATGTTTTGGACCACAACTCCCAGAATTCCAAGCCTGTATTGCCAATGACAAAGGGTTGTGGGAATTGTGGTCTAAAACATCTGGAGTGCCAAAAGTTCACCACCACTGTCTTAGGATATCTGCACACTTACCAGTAACACATCAAGCCTGCAGTCATCATTTGTTTTTGTTCTAAAAAACTGGAAACACAATCAGCACGATCAGAATTCATTTTTAAATGTATCGGATTACAATGAAAAGTTAGTAATGACCTCTGTGCTCTGTGGTATGCTATTAAACACAACATTTCAGTTTTGGCCAAGGCAAGTTAATTGAGCCTTGCTTAAGAGATTATAAATTCTCAAGCAGCACAAAGAACAGGTCAGGCCTGGATTTGCGTTTAGGAAGCTTGTGAAAAATTGACATTACTGTCATGTGGCTAGCATTTAAAATACTTTATTTAAAGACTGAACATTTTAGATAGCAGAAACAAACAAAAAGAGGACCCTTTCCTGCTCTACCTCCCAAGTCAACACAAAGCTTTTTAAATTTTCCTTGTGAGAATTTACAGAGCATGTGTGGGTGTAAGAAAAATGACAGGAGGCATTGAACAGAAGGGTGGAAGAGGGGGGTAGAGACACTGCTGTAGTATAACCACCCACACATGCTTTATCAAGAATAAGCAGCAGCTGATTTATTCAGCATCCAAGAGGAGTTCTTAAGGAGCTGAGATGCATTTTAACTGTAATTTAATATTTCATTATCTGAGTCCTTAAACCTTTATGTATTTGAAATTCTGCTTAGAAAAGTAAGGGACCTATAAAGGCCCTGCCTTGCACTTTAAAGTCCAGTAAATTTTGTTTTTAAGGAAAATGCAAATGTTCATTGATGACCCAGATGGCTAATTCAGTGATTACTACTTGTAATTCATTTGATTCAGACTAACTTAAGTGTGTTGTATTTTCTCTATGGTAACACAATTCCTTGTGGCATTTGTTTTCTTAAAGTTTTTGCTGTACAGTACTGTACACATAAAATCTGCATACAGGGTATTCTCAAGTATAATTGTCTATCTGTATTATTGCAAGGAAATGATAGTAGGTCACAAAAGTTTTAACATGTTAGAGGTAGGTTTATCCCTCACCTTCTCCAAGACTCTACTTTTATTTTCCACAGTGTTTTGACATAAAACTATGAATGTATGTAAATGTTTTAAAACACAGTTGTTCATCAATCTAAGTGGAAGCCCTCTTTCTAGAACAGTGTTTTTCAACCTTTTTTGGGCAGAGGCACACTTGTTTCATGAAAATAATCACGAGGCACACCACCATTAGAAAATGTTAAAAAATTTAATTCTGTGCCTATCAGACACACAAAAACACACTTCTCACCCCCCCAAAAAACAACAACAAATCCATCCTCCAGCCCAGGCCCTCCCAAGGCATCCCTATCAAAATGTCCGCCTGTCCTCACCTTCCCCCTCCCTCCTCCTGGCACTTTTTTTCAGAGGAACTTGCAAACCCAGGAAGGTGGGGCTGGGGGAGGCTCTTCATATACGACCCCCCAACCCCCATCTTTTACCCCTTCCAGTATAAGCCTCCCTTCTCTCCCCCCCGCCTCCTTCCACCCAGGCAGCCACAGGGCCCAGAAGGGACCCCCCATCCCCGTCTCCTCCCTAGGTCCTAGGAATCCCCTCCTCAGCCTCCCACGTCCTCCCCTTTATTTACCCCCCCACACAAAAAAATTGCCATTGTCAACGGCCGCCCGCTCCCCACCCTTAAAAGAGGGGTGCGCACACGCACTCCTACCTGGCTCGGCAGGGGCGCATGCCCACCCTCGGGAGGCAAACAACGAGTGTGCGAGGCGGGGGAGGGAGGGAGGGGGGTTGGTGAGTGAGGAGGGGGAACCAACCCCAAGAACCTTTAAGAGCAGCTTCTGGAGCGCCCTTTGCCGCAATGCGCCTGCGTGGGTCTCCCGGCTCTCTCTCACTCTCTCACTCTCCAGTCTCCTCCTCCTCCTCCTCCTCCCTTATTTCTTCTCCTTCCCCGCCCACGGCCAGCCTTTCCTCGCCGGCGCGCAAAGCACACTGGGAAAGGTAGTCTTCTCTCCTCCCCAGGACCACATCTCAGACCTGCGGGAGGAACTACATCTTCCAAGGAAGCCTTGCGGCAGCCGGCTTCTTTCTGAACACCCTGCCTTCCTCTGGCTCGCCGGCGCCGCACCACTGCCTTGGTCACGAGCAGGATGCGGTGGGGGGGCCATTGCTGGTGTAGGGAGAATTTTTCCCACGGCACACCAGCCAACATCTTGCGGCACACTACTGTGCCGCGGAACAGTGGTTGAAAAACACTGTTCTAGAAGATACCACTGCAGTCAAGTGTAATATCTTTTGATGTTATCTTCCCATCTGTGGGACAGGAAACATCCATTTTCCTTTACCAGAAGATGAACAAAGAATAAGTGCATACTTTGAATAAAATCATATCCTAGCTGTCAACGGCAACAATTATATTACACATGCAATGATGCTCTATTGTTGTGTTACCAAAATTATAGTCCTTCCAATTCCTTCTGTGACGTTTGAAAGCAAGCAGCAGTTGCAGGTTTTTCATGGGAAAGTAGCTTAATACATTGCTTACAGATTAAGGTGAAGAGATTTCAGGTGGCAAACAAATATCAGAAACATAAATGAGATCACAATTATAAAGAATCTTTTATTGTTTAACCTTTGCTGCTGGTTGGTGGGAAAATGTTAATTAAAAGATAATTTTATGTCTATGGAGATGTTTGACAGGTAATGAACACATTTGGCATTAAACACTAGTTTTGATATATCTCTTAATCATCCCTATCATTTTACTCTATGGAGTATTTAATCCAGTCCCTGTCAAGGAGGCACAGTGAGGAATCGAACTTCCAAACTTTGACTCTGCAATCTGATACAATGAGCTATATATAACAAAAATGTATATAACAAAAAATTCAAAACAAAAAAAATAAAGACATTGTGACACCTTGAAGACTGATATACATTAACACAAGCTTTTATGGAACATGTCTACTACTTCATCAGACATAAAAGTTCGAATGTAATTGATTGAACATTCATGCAGGGTTCAAGCCAAAGGAACAATGGTACTTGGTTGCATTTCACACCTAGTAATGATGTAAGATGCCTGTTTGGTATTCAGTTCTTTTGAAGCCCAGTTCTCAAAATGGTAACAATAATTAAAGGGAACAAGATGTGGCAATGTAGAGAATGACAGACTTTACTGTTAAGACTTATTCTGATGAGGTTAGATGGAAGAAAAATAAGAGTAGATAACAACACAATTATTACAGTTGCTATTAGCTTAAGAAACCTTGGCTTATATTTTATACTTTGAGAAGGGTGTCCAACATGTGTATGTATGTATCTCAACTGTTCTATATTCTGTATCCAGAACAGAAAATTTAAAAACTTGAAAAGAGTTCCCTGGTGGATTGAAGTGATTTAAGGTTTAAGGTTTCTGCGCATTATGATTTTTATGTCCTATTTTGCTCATTAATTCTTTTCAATAGAAATTGTCCTGTTTGTCCTATGTAGAGTTCAGAGGGGCACTGTTGGCAAAAGATGGCATAAATCCCTTTAAAAAGCAAATAAAAGTGCCCTTGATATTATGTGTGACATTGTTGGGTCTCATTATTATGTTGTCAGAGTAAATGTGGTAGCAGAGTTGAATTCTTGGGTTATATCAGTGTTGTGTAACTCATTGTGTGTTTATAGTTCCTTAAGATAATGGAGGTTCTATAAATAAATATAGGCCTGCTACCATGTAAGAACTGACAGGAGGACATGCAATTATTATTAACCTTATAGTAATTTGTTGTAATTCTACTTTCCATTACACATTTCTGTGCATTCTCATATTTTTGTTATCTAAAACAATTGCACTCTTCTACTTAGGTAGTTTATATCTAAAGCCCATTAAATACTATAGTCAGATTCCTGTTAGGAGGTTACCCAATAGGTATCTTGGCAAATAGCCAATACTTTAGCGAATTTAGTCCTATGTGTGATAATCCTCATCAGTATTCTGGTCAGTGAGAATATAGATCAGTTGGACAGAACTGGTAAAGTAACTTTTGATACAACTACCGGAATATATATTTAAACAAACAGTGAAGACCATTAAATACTATCAAGCCTGTGTTTCATTTGTTCTCCTCCATACCATTACAGAGTGTGGGTGCATAATGGGGTCACATTTTTGCATTTTTACGTTGAAATTCCAAGCGTCGCCATGTGGCCATGTTCAGGGTGAGGGGTTGATTTTTGTTCTTTGAGGATATGCTTTCGACCATGTGCAAACCTCCCCCAATTTCAATTTATTCATATAAGTTAATGGAACTTTAGTTTAAAATCAAAGGGCTTTACATTTGTAAAACTAACTTTAAGACCCATTGATATCAGTGAACTTCCACCAAGTATAATTAATGTTAAATTCACCCCTGCATCATGTGTTCCAGGTAATGAAACCATAATCTGGTGTTACAAAAATACAAGAACAGGTAGGCAAGGTCAATAATAGAAGAATCTACTCAGGGATTATTTTTCTCTTCCATTGTTTAAGGTTTATTTAACTGTAGGGCTGTCCTGTTCAACAGGTAGACCGCGGGCTACTGGTAGCCCGTGAAGAGTTAAAAAGTAGCCCACCGGCTATCAATAAAAAAAGTGAAGGGATAATTTTTCCACCCCTTCCTCCCCCATCCCAAGGACCACCACTGCCCCAGCAAAGTTCTGGGTCTGCCAGCCCACTGTCTCAGCTGAGCAGGGCAGTTCAAGGGCCATGACACATTGAAATCTGTTCCCGCCAGAACAGATTAATTGGTTTTCAGTGCATTCCTATGGGAAACCGCTGCTCTACTTATTAAAATTTTTACTTATGAGCATGTGCTCGGAACAGATAAAATTTGCAAGTAGAGGTTTCAGTGTAGTAGCCCTCAAGCACTTTGGGCCGGAAAAAGTAGACCTCGGTGTGTTCAAAGTTGCATAGCCCTGCTGTAGGGTTTACATTTATGTTAATTACTGATTTAAAAACACACTTTGTGTGACAGCTAAATTTCATATAAGTGCCAGAAAGCTGTTCTTGTATTTCTGTCCATTCCCCTAATTAGGTTGGCGTTTTATTTGGTAGTGTGGCAGATAACTGAAAATGATGTTCGGAGCAAGCTAGAGAGTGAATGTGTTTCATGGATTATAGTTATGAGTTGTTTCCAAAACTGCCAAGTTAATTATTGCCAAGATGAACTTTGATTGCACATAATTGCAACATTTATTTTTGCCCTGAAGTAATTATAAAAATAAATCTGCTCCACTTATTTTTTTTAAAAAAGATGCAGTTACCAACCTAGTGCCAATAGACTGGCAGTACAGTATAGTTCATGCTCAAGTAGACACCATGCAGTTGGCAGTCCTAAGTTGTTAAAACCATACCAGTATTGGTGCCTACTGTAGTTATGAGAATTATGTGATCAATGGATTGTGTTAGACTTTGAAATCCCATTTCAGGATATTAAAATGTTTACAATTGCAATAACACAGTGCAGATATTCGGGGGGGGGGGGAAAGCAAGACAAATATGGATGTTTAACTTTGAAAACATATGTGACAAAGTGTTTAAATGCCATATCTGTACTTTGTAAGCCAATATCTAAAACAAACAGTGTATTTTTTGCTATCTAACCTCCAGCTCCAAGTACCATACATAATACAGTCCTTGTATTTTTGAGGACTTTTTTGACATCATTTTATTAGCTTTTGTTTTTTGCTGGTGGATTTCTTTAATTTGTTTGATTAATTGTCTTGTTCTAGTTTGATTAATTGTGTATTTAGGCTTCAATCCTATACCTACCTCTGTGTGTGTATGTTTTGTCATTATAGTTGTGACCAACTCTTTGTGACCTCATGTCCATGGAGTTTTCTTGGCAGGAATACTGGAGTGGTTTGCCAGTTCCTACTCCAGGTGCCTACAGCACCTGGTATTCCCTGGTGATCTCCCATCCAAGTACTAACCAGGCCCGACCCTGCTTAGCTTCCGAAATCAGGCGAGATTGGATGTGCTGAGGGCATCTAGACAGCTCCTATACCTACCTACATGGCAATAAGTTCCACTAAAACCAGTGGCCAAAATCTATTTGAAGAAAAGCCTCAGACAGAAAAGTATCATCTCTTTCTGCAGATTTTCCTCTTGGTTCAGTGGGGCATTTGAAGAGGCATATACCTGATTCAACAACCATTGTGACCCTGCACAGAGAAGACTGTGTGTGTGTTAAATGATCGTAACTTGTGTCAAGAATATTCTTATAATGTGAGAGAGTTTTTCAACTTACAATTAGAGTTATGGGGTCCAGCTGTGGACTGAAGCAATCTTGACAAGAATGCTAGTGTCCAAGGACAGTGGAATGTAGCTGATAAGCGTGGATGAGAGAAGCACTGTGACATGTGATGTGAAAGTAAAGAAATGATTGGAAAGAGATGTTATATATACCATATGTATTGCAATATGTTTTTAATGTATTGTATTTATTGTATCTACATGTTTTATTGCTCTAATGTTATTGTATTTTGATGTTTTAACTGTTCACTCTGATTGTGAGCCGCCCAGAGACCTTTGGGTAGTGGGCGGCATACAAGCTAAATAAATAAATAAATAAATAAATAAATAAATAAATAAATAAATAAAATATGTTCTTGCAGTTTAGCCAGGGCTGTTTATCCAGTTTGCTGAAAGCCTGATGTGTTGGCTGTGATCAAGAAGAGTAGCTGGATTATTTATGGTACTGGACCTAAGTCTCTGGAAATTAATGGAACCTTTATAGATTTTGTAAATAGACTGCAAGAGAAAACCAGCAACGGAGTCTGTCATATTTTTGCCTCTTATCCTTGACATTGCTGCAACTCTGCTTTTGAGGTTAACTCCTCATAATTCCTGACAACTAGTACAATCATGTCCCAGTGGAGGTTCTGGATAGATACATATAAATTTGCTAATATTCTTCTTCTCAATAAGGTAGCTCTTTAGCCTAAGTGTTGTACTCTGTATGTCTCCTTTATTTCTCAACCCCTGCAGTTACTGCTGCTTTGCACAACTTGGTATGATATGGCTAATTCCATCTTCACTATTACTTTTTAATGAGATTGATGTAAGTGCCAGAACAGTATTTGTCTCTGTATTAGAATACACACCTGAATGTTAAAACTACTGTGGCTATTGTGCAATTGAAGCTACAGTTAAATTTGTAAATTTGTGACTTTGGCAGAAATATTTTGGCTGAGAGTAAACGGGGGTTACGAAAGAGCTCACAAGTTGCTGCCTCCGTTTCATCCGGCTCTCTGCACAGAGCGGAGAGGGAAGTGCTGTTGCTGTGAGGGGGCTATGCCGTGTGCCCACAGAAAGGGCTCCACATGCCACCCGTGGCACCCGTGCCATAGATTTGCCAGCATTGTAACAGACTAACACATCAAGTACAATGTAACACATGATGCATTATATAACTATCATTACACAAACCGGCAACATTATAAAAAGTAACAGAAAGTGCTATTCAGAAAAAAACATGTTGGAAGATGTGATTTAGAAGGGCAAATGAAAATGAAGCAAGGAAAACCATTCTTCTAGCCAAGTGCCCTGCTGTACATGACCTAGATCACTGGCTCCCAATCTTAGGCCCCCCAGATGTTGTTGTACTTCAACGCTTAGAAATCCTGACCAACATAGCTAGTGGTGAAGGTTTCTGGGAGTTTAAGCTGAAGAATATCTGGAGGACCAAGGTTGCAAACCACTGATTTAGAGGCTACAATGTCACTCATGTTCCCTAGACTTAGGACTGAATTGCAAGATAGCCCTTTTCAATAATTTTCCATAATACAGCCTTGAAGTCAATACTAGACAACTTAGGTCAGGCATGTCCAAACTTCGGCCATCCTGATGTTTTGGACGACAACTCCAAGAATTCTAAGCTTAGCATGCCAGTGGCAAAGGACTGTGGGTGTTGCTGTCCAAAACATCGGGAGGGCCGAAGTTTGGACATACCTGACTTAGGTGGAGACCAGTTTCCTAACTCTCTTGTCTACAACTGTACTGCCTCGCTACTTCATCACCAAAACTTAACAGTAAGCTGCAGAAAGCCTGTGAGAACAAGTAGGACACACTTCCTATGGGTTTTCCCCTCAACCTTTCCATCAGCTTCAATAGGCAAACAGAAAAAGACTTGTTTTATACAGAAACGTAGTATTTATTTATTTATTTATTTATTTATTTATAACTTCATCTAGCTACATGGCTACTCTGGGTGGTTTACACACTGAACAGAAATCAAACCATAAACAGTAAAATACAATATAACAAATAAGTACAAGTATATAAATAAAATACTATAACTAGTAAACAATATATAACAACATCATAGAACAGGAGCAAGATGGGCTACAGATAAAAGCAAATAAATATATAATATAATAGTCATTTTGTATTATATATAATATAATACTTATTTTGGAGGGCATTTCCCAGGTTGCTACCAAATAGCAATGGAAGAGTAGGCACTACCTTTATAGGCCACTAAATATATTATCATATAATCTGGAAGCTTTCATGGATCAGAACCACTTTTTCTGGCAGGTACTAGTATGAGGAACTTAAAAGTCCTAAAGTCTTGGCAATGTGGATTTCACCAGCTACATTTTCCTGAGATGTAAGTAAGCAAAGATGCAGGTTGCATTAGATATGTTGTTATAAAGTTACAGCTAAAGCAGCTGTGCATCATATATCATTTGCCAAACAGAAACATCCATTTCAAAGAAAGACCAAATTGAAAGGTATGTCTATCCATGGCCCATGCCTCTTTGTTGGAAGAATTGGGGTCTGATATCCAGTCCATAGTTGCAAAATCCACCTTGCCAAGAACTGATTGACTTCACATCTAAGTGTAGCATTCTGGGCAAAATTCATTGTGCCATGAACTTTTGGAAGTCCTTCACAATTGTACATGTCTGCTAAAATTATATGATGATTTGTAAGTGATTTCTATGGTGTCACTGATTCTAGCAGTAGCATTTTGTAACAATGATGTTGCTCCATGTTACTTCTACCAAATGTCAGGTAGGGGTTGGGGGAGCATGTTGACTCATGCAACCTAGAGACAATTTGTTGCCTACCTCAATTTAAACAGTTATTTGTTTGAATAAATAATTAGTTAATATTATCTATTCTTACTAATTGAGTTATACTATGTTTCTAAATGATTATGGGTGCAATTTTATGTTCCTGTTTGCCTGTATACTAAAGCCCATTTAAAACAATGAAGCTTTTCATCATTGTTTTGTAAATGTATCTCCAATTTTCTTTCTGAAATGACATTTAGCTTTTAAAGTGCGTATCTAGCTACTATTATGTATTAAAAATAAATGTAGGTTTTATTATAACCTCTCAACAATGTGGGGAAATTGCCAATAAAGCTTCTAAACTCATGCTTTAGATTCCTAGATCTGAAGGTCCATTGGTATTGAGGAGTGGAAATGTTTTTATCCTTTCTTTAATAATGCATTATATTTAAAATTTTAACAGTGCTTTAGCAGAGATAATAAGATGTGATGTGAATATCGGTCAAGGACTGAAGAAAATGTAAAAAAATAGGCATCTACAAATTCTTTGTACCTCCATCTTCATAAAAAGGGCATGCATCATAGTGACTTGCATTTGTAGATGAAGATGAAACTAGATGCCGTTCCCTCCTTGAAAGCTGGACAGATAGCACCGCTTTGGTCCATATAAGGCAGGCAAGACATCAAAGGCTAGTCCCAGCACCTGGCCTGGTTGGCAAACTGTGAAGAGCTAGCTATTTATGACCTTGTTTGTATCTGACCTTGATTGATTGATAGTTCTATGCTGCTGACAGATTTAGGCTTCCCATGGTTCCTCTGCAAAATTCAAGGCACTGTAGTTCAATGAAAATTAAATGAAAGTTGAACACAACACTACTGCCACTGTCACTAAACCCATCCATAGGTCTGCAGCCATTGGGGGATCAGCAGATTGAACTTTGCTAGATTGAGTGTTGGGAGTACAACAGTAATTACAGTAATACCTTAAAGAGTAACTCGGTTTAAGAGTGTTTTGCAATACAAGCAAACATTTATTCTAAATTTTGCCTTGATCAACAAGCAATGTCTTGATATGCAAGCATTGCTGCAGGTCACATGATCACAAGTGTGCCAGTGGTGGCTCTCTTTCCCTCCCTACCCCTGCTGGATTGCGGGTGATTGTCTGGGATATCCTGTTTCAGGAAGTCTCCAAAGCAGAGGGAGGAGAGATGAATCGAAGTCTCCCTTCTACAAATTGCACTTTATTATTGTCATATTTAAAACACAGAGAAAATTCAGTTGTCAGTCCCAAGCAGAACAGATACGGTAGCCAGGTACCTAAACCATGGTGTGAGCATGGGCTTCTAGCCAACTTCTTTAGTGACTTTTGGCATTTTATGTGCACAGTATGTGGTCTATGGGACGCCAGAATGAATAATCTGAATTTCCATTATTTCTCATGGGAAAATTTGCTTTGAAATAAGAGTGTTTTGGTTTATAAACATGTTTCCGGAAAAAATTATGCTTATAAACCAAGGTATTACTGTAGATCACAGTTGTTGAAATGGTGCATTGGGAAGATTAATGTGTTGTTAGAAATATGCAGCAGTTAGCCCATGCATTGATAAAGGTAATCTAGAATGCAGGGCTAATAAACAAGTCATGGGCTAATGTAGCTGAGGAACCAGAAAGTTCCCTTATGTCTCCCTCTTGATGCAAAGAAAGTTCAAATGTTTTGTACAGCTAGGTGCCCTATGGCTTTGCCTCTCTGTGGGGTCTGTGAATTTTCCTAGCTAAGTGCTCTTAAGTGTGGACTCAGTCAATCAGAAACATTTGCTGACAAGGGGCTTGAGTTTAGTGCTGATTCTTTGAGACATCATGCCCTTTCTTTGAGTAGTTTGCCACACAGAGAACAGGAGGAAGTCATGACAACATGAAAGATACCAGTCTAGTACAAGGCAAATTGTTATAATTATATGTTGTCAGGTTGCTTTGGACTTATTTAGTGGCATGCCATAAAGTCATAACCTACTTACAGCAATCCTAGAAGGGCTTTCAATTTAAATGAGATTAAAGGAGTGGTTTACCAGTTCCTCTTTTCCTGCTTCCATCCACTGTTCCCGACATTATCTTTTTCAGAGGATGCACTGATCTAGGATGCACTTGTTTGTCTTTCTGGCAGTCCACGGTATCCACAAAACACCAGCATTACATTGCAAGCGAGTAATTCTTTTCCATCTCCGTTTTCTTAACAATGTTCACACTCATACATAATGTTTGCAAAATACAATAGTGTGGATTATTTTTGTCATAGTTTCTAGTGATGTGGTGCATTAGAGAAAGTGAACTAATGACTTTCAAAAGTCCTATTATTAATATTGAATAAATCATAGAATCATAGAATCATAGAGTTGGAAGAGACCTCATAGGCCATCTAGTCCAACCCCCTGCCATGCAGGAACCCCTTCACAATATTTCCGACAGATGGCCATCCAGCCTCTGCTTAAAAACCGTCAAAGAAGGAGACTCCACCACCCTCTGTGGCAGCATATTCCACCGCTGAACAGCTCTAACTGTGATGAAGTTCTTCCGAATGTTCAAATGGAATCTCTTTTCCTGTAGTTTGAAACCATTGCCCCGAGTCCTAGTCTCTGAAGCCATGGAAAACAAACTTGTTCCCTCTTCAATATGACATCCTTTCAAATATTTAAACATAGCTATCATATCCCCTCTCAGTCTTCTTTTTGAAAGGCTAAACATTCCCAGTTCCCTAAGCCGTTCTTCATAAGACATTTCTTCCAGACCTTCAACCATCCTAGTCGCCCTCCTCTGCACCCGCTCGAGGTTGTCAACATCCTTTTTAAACTGAGGCGCACAGAACTGGACACAGTACTCCAGGTGGGGTCTGACCAGAGTAGAATAGAGTGGCACTATCACTTCCCTTCATCTAGACACTATGGTTCTGTTGATGCAACCAAGAATCGCATTGGCTTTCCTGGCCGCCGCATCACACTGCTGGCTCATGTTCAACTTGTGGTCCACCAAGACCCCCAAATCCCTTTCACAGGTACTATTCTCTAGCCAAGTGTCCCCCATCCTATATCTGTGCAATTCATTCTTTTTACCTAGATGTAGCACCCTACATTTCCCTCTGTTGAAATCCATTCCATTAGCTTTGGCCCAGCATTCTAATCTGTTAAGGTCCTTTTGGATTTTCATCCGATCCTCTAGGGAATTAGCAACCCCTCCCAATTTGGTATCATCTGCAAATTTAATTAGCATACTCTCTATTCCTTCCTCCAAGTCATTAATAAAGATATTGAACAGCACTGGACCCAGAACAGAACCCTGGGGCACCCCACTGGTCACGTCTCTCCAAGATGATGAGAGGCCATTTATGATCACCCCTTGGGTGCGATCAGTCAACCAATTACAAATCCACCTAACAGTAGCACTATCTATCCCACTTCCTACTAACTTCTTAGCAAGAATACCATGGGGAACCTTATCGAAGGCCTTGCTAAAGTCCAGATAAGCAATATCCACAGCATTCCCCTCATCCACCAGGCCTGTAATTCTGTCAAAGAAAGAGATCAAATTAGTCTGGCATGACTTGTTTTTAAGAAACCCATGTTGACTTCTTGTAATGACAGCATTGTTTGTTAGATAATTGCAGACTGATTGCTTAATAATCTGCTCTAGGATCTTTCCGGGAATTGAAGTCAAGCTGACTGGGCGGTAATTGTTTGGGTCCTCTTTTTTCCCCTTTTTGAAGATGGGGACAACATTAGCCCTCCTCCAGTCGATGGGGACTTCCCCTGTTCCCTGTTCTCCAGGACTTCTCAAAAATCAGGACATTTTAAAGAAGTATTACAAAAATTATTAAATGTGTTAATATTTATTCCAGTCCTTGTCCGTGTTGATTCAAAAATCAAACTGAATGTGTTCTGGAATGTATTTTCACTACTGTGAGAATCCTAGTATATTGTAAGTTGCAAAAATGCCATGCCCCAAGGGATGTTGGTGGGTGAAAACTTAAGTCTGTTCTCCAGTACTCTAATATGCAGTGCATATTTGGATACATATAAGAAGGAATGTCTTTTTAGTAGCCATCAGTCTTTTTTTCTTTCCAGAAAATGTAAGCAGGAGAATCCACTTCCCTGCTTTCTCCAAATAACAATTCTGTGCAATACACCAGGCTGAGGCTGAGAGAGTAAGGCTGCCCTAAATTTAACACTAAATTTAATGGCAGGTATCTGATTTAAGCCCGGGTTTCCTGCCTCCTTCTTCATTACTCTTATCACTATACCACACTGGTTTTCAGTTCAAAGTGATAAAATCTTGTTTTGAACCCTAGAATCATGCAAATGAAAACAAATTCTTGTCTATGTCTCCAAATGACATGCCAGTGTTAAGGATAAATATGGAAGAAGAATCTCTGTTATAGTTGTAACGACTAGATAGGGCTCTATATGAGGAATAGTAGTATCTCAAATATCTGAGCACCAAGCCTGTTAGGGCTTTATTGATCAGCAACCTGAATGTAGACCATATAATTCATTCTTAAAGTTGTTGCTATCACTATAGTGATCAGGAGTCTAGTTGCCATGTTTTGCAATTGTTGTAGCATTTGTGCCACATTCAAGGGCAGCTCCATGCATTGCAGTAGTCTAAATAGGGTGATGCATCTAGGTAAAAAGAATGAATTGTACAGATATAGGATGGGGGATACATGGCTGGAGAATAGTACCTGTGAAAGGGATCTGGGAGTGTTGGTGGGCAACAAATTGAACATGAGTCAGCAGTGTGGTGTGGCAGCCAAGAAAGCCCATGTGATTTTGGTTGCATCAGCAGAAGCATCGTGTCTAGATCAAGGGAAGTGATAGTACCACTCTATTCTGCTCTGGTCTGACCCCATCTGGAATACTGTGTCCAGTTCTGTGCACCTCAATTTAAAAAGGATGTTGACAATCTTGACCGGGTCCAGAGGAGAGCGACTGGGATGATTGACGGTCTGGAGGAAATGTCTTATGAGGAGTGGCTTAGGGAGCTGGGAATGTTTAGACTTACAAAAAGAAGGCTGAGGGGGGATATGATAGCTAGGTTTAAATATTTGAAAGGATGTCACATTGAAGAAGGGACTGGTTTGTTTTCCGTGGCTTCAGAGACTAGGACATGGGGAAACTACAGGAAAAGACATTCAGTTTAAATATTAGGAAGAATTTCATCACTGTTAGAGCTGTTTGGTAATGGAATATGCTGCCACAGAGGGTGGTGGAGTCTCCTTCTTGGGAGGTTTTTAAGCAGAGGCTGGATGGCCATCTGTCGGGAGTTGTGTGATGGGGGTTCCTGCATGGCAGGGGGTTGGACTAGATGGCCCTTAAGGCTCTTCCAACTCTATGATTCTATGATTCTATGATTCTATGAAATAGGATGTTTTGAGCAGATGGACTACCAAATCATCCCTGCCCTGGAATGGCTGGACAGTCAAAGCTGTCCTTTAAGCACTCCAATCCATTGAGTCCACATGACAGTCAAAAAAGAGAGATTGGTCTAGCAATACCTCTGAGTATTCCAGTAGAAAAAGATAGTTGCTGGGGATGTTTTTCCCAAGCATTTATTGTCTGCAAAAAAACAAAAAACAAAAAACAAACAAAACAAAAACAAAAACAAAAAAAACCTCACAAAACAAACCTGTGCATGGCTCTTGACTAAAACATGGCTCTTGACTAAAATATGCATCTATGTCTAGTTCTGTGCAGATTATATTACAAAATATGCCTCTGAGAGACTAAAAAGGTTTCTGTGCATGTAGATGGGAGATAGATGATACAGCTATATAAAAAATAAAAGCAATACCCCAAAATAATATGTAATTTGTATCGTGCAACATAGGTAAAGATAAAGGTTCCCCACGCACATGTGTTTTAGTCATGTCCAATTTTAGGGGTGATGCTCATCTCCATTTCCAAGCTAAAGAGCCAGTGTTGTGCAAATCCAGCATGGGTGACCGCATTTCTGTGCATGAAACACTGTTTACCATCCTGCTTTGTATGGCGACACCTATTTATCTACTTGCATTTACATGCTTTTCAACACTAGATTTGCGTTAACAGCAGGAGCTTCCACTGCATGGCATCCGGGATTCGAACCACCGAGCAGCTGACTTTACAGACTACATTTTTCAGCTCTCTAGCCCACTCAGCCCCGTGGTGGCGCTAAATGTAAGATGTGTCCTTATATCAAGATTGCTTTAATTTCAAACCAAGAGCCAATTGGTTTACCATAATAATGATAAATATGCAATTTTAGTTGAATGCCAAGTTTATACTGCCAGAAGCATCTACCCATTTCACAATGATTGGAGCCACTGGTAGGCTTGTATGGCCATGAAAATGTATAATCTGGTATACCTATATAGGCCCTGTGAAGACAGCTCTTTGACAGCCTTACTGTCCATGGAATATGTCAGTCCTTAATGGTCTTGAAGGAAACTGTTAGTGAGGGTATATTGTCTCAGGCAACAACAGTTTCTTGAAGGATGAACTTTTTAGGAAGTCCATAGCTCTGATTGCTGCCACCGCTTCAGTGTGAATATAAAGCCACGTCCAACTCCTGAAACATCCCTATGTTACATTGAAAGGAAAATGTCCTTAACATGTTTATATACTTAATTCCCTCCTGTAAAGGATTGCAGAGTCACTAGACCCTAAGAGGCATAAATGGTCTTGCATCTCTTGGGTGTTAAGAGTCGGATGTCACCCATTTCTCCTATTTGGCCCATCAGTACTCCATTCTGAAAAGGAAGTTATTATAAGAATAATCCTTAGAAAAGATCTGTGTTAAATGACCAAATCCTTCTCATTTGTATTGCTATGCTATATGTTTGTTAGGAATTTTTGCTTATTTAATGTAAAATTAGCTCATATATAAGAAGTGAACTAAAATGTACTATGAAGACAACAGGTTCTGTTGAAAGCATAATGTATTTTCTTGGACGTACACATATATGATATGTAGGATTCTGCTTTTCATTATTGCATTGTACTTGCTAGCTGCTATAAAAATAATACTGTGTTGATTTTCCCCTCTCTTGCAGTTATTCAGTAGACTCCAAAGTGCTAACGTTCCTGCTAGGTTTAAAGATAGAATTAGCCATCTGCAGATCACACTGTGTAAAGTTTCTGCCTTTTCTTTCTCTCCTCCATGGCATAATTGTTAAATTGCAGTAGTGCAGCCAAATCTTTGCTCACAATCTGGTGCAGTCCCAGGAAGACATAGACTCAGTCTTCCATTCATTTATTGAGGTCAGCAAAATAGGTATCCAGCTCATTTGTGGGTGGGTGGGGGGTATAGCCTGCATAATTAAATTGTTCATGAATTCAAAATCAAGAGTATTCTACAGAGCATGTAACCCAAAGAAATATGTTTATATGATATGAATGCTTGCTTTTTAGTACCTTTCAGCCTACTTATTTATCTGTGACTTTAAGACACAGGAGAACCTGTGTATCTGATAGATACACTGTATATTCCACCTTTCCTTCAATGAAATAAAGGTATACACCTTTTAAGTCCCATAATTATCCACTCTGGTGGTTCCACCTGGTAGGCATAACACACCTTACAGATATCAGATATGCCTCACCTGTAGAGAAAGGCCTCAACTGTAGGGGTGTGAGGGCCTTGCTTTGCTAAAACTTCCTGATCCTGTCCCAGTACTAGGTTGAAGATTTCTTTCTGAAGAATACTAGGGGAACAGGTATGTATAGTGAAGACTTTAACTGGAGACTAATGTTACGGATGGGTAGAAATAGCATTCAATTCATAAGCTTTTCACATAACTATTTATGTGATTATTACCGTTATACAGTTTGCTTGCTTTCTGTCACAATTTCAGTGGCTGAAATCTTATTCATAACATTAGCCCAACAGTGACTGTCTGTCCTTTTCTCCCTGGGAAACAGACAAACACTGCTGAGATTTGAGAGGCACAGGAACATGATAGCATGGTAGGTGTTGCAAGTGGCACCAGTGCTTTGTTGACTAGGGAAGAATGAGCAGCATGTTATGCTTGGGCTTGCCTTGCAAACAGGATTTCAACCTTTGTGTAAGGCATTTTTTTACAGTGGGCTACAGATGAGCATGAACTGGTTCATCCTGGTTTTGTCAAGGTGGTAGCACAGCTGCTCTCCTCCCCAACCTCCTCAGCCAATCTAGCCACTCACCCACCTCACCCACCTACTAGCTTCTGACTGCTCCTTCCACTCCTGATAGAACACTGGCTTCTCTGGACCCTAACATACATGTTTTAAGAGATAAGCAAGGTAGAGTAGAAGGTGGTTGTCTTAAGATATGTTGAGGTTGCAGCTCCGAGACACCTGCCCAATTCAGATGCTAACATGCTGTTCTCTTTCTTGGGATGTTAGAATGTCAACTGGTTCACAGTCTCCTGGGCCCAAAAGATACAGTAGGACCCCGGCATCCGCCAGGGATTGGTTCCAGGCCTTCCCGTGGATATTGAAAACCGCGGACAAGAGAGAATGCCCACCCTCCCACCCCCAAACTGCTGTTTCCTGGCAGTAGCTTGCTTTATGACTGCTGTTTTGAGACAATAGCTTGCTTTATGACCGCTGTTTGTGATAGTAGCTTGCTCTACAGCTGCTGTTTATGACAATAGCTTGCTTTACAGCTGCTGTTTGTGACAACAGCTTGCTTTACAGCTTGGTTTGTGGCTGCTGAATTACTTAATTCTTTTCCTCTGCCAACCGTGGATAACTGAAGCAGTGGATAATGAATCAGTGGATACGGGGGTCCTACTGTACTACCAATTTTGATGTTCCCCTACAAATGGGAGAACATGGTCTGAGAGGCAGGCTGCTTTATGACTGGAAGCTTGCTGTATGGCATGCCAAACACTAAGCTCTAAACCATACACTTGTTACCAGTTTTACCCCTTGTTCCTGATTGTTCTTCTTGTCACCCTTTTCTGCACTGCATCAAAAGCTGCTGAGGATGAGTACAGTTAAGTATTCACAGGTACAGTTGGAACAATGGCACTTCAGTATCTGGCACAATTATTGAGTCCAGGGAAAACACTTAGCTTCACTAATGCATACATAACATGTTACAAAAATGTTCACATGAAAATGATTGAATGGAAACTACATTAATGTTCTACCTTAGTTAATCATGCTGATTTTTATATAAATCTTATAAGAATTCCCTGCTAGCATTCTTTAGAAACAGAATGTCACCTAAGCAGCCATTTGCCCATTAGTCATAATCATATGTAAATTATGTATACAAATGCATCAACTTCATCTTAAGATAAATTTTAATCACTGTAAATAAATTTTCCAGTTCACCATAAAGGTAATAAAGCCATCAGAAGATCTATTAGTCTTGTTGACTCTTCAGGCTTTATGGGTGTGAAATACCTCTCATAATTGGCACGTCCCAAGGGAATATTCAGAGCTATGTACCAGTCAAAATGCTATACAGTACTTTCTGTTTACTTTTAGACCATTCCCACTCTTAATTTATTGTGGAAAAATTATCCTCTGGTGAGGACAAGATGCCAAAATACTATAAATTCAACTTCTGTTTCAGACTCCTTTGCTACATATTTATTTATACTTGATCTTAGCCAGGGTGGAAATCAGCCCAGGAATGTCCCGAGACCAATCCGTCTGTCCTGTGCCTTGCCTATGGACATTGGGGTTTCTCACCTCCCGAGATCTCTGCGTTTCGCGATCCATTTCCATTACCGTAGACTTTGCCGCCACTGCCACCGCCGTCAATCGTTTCATAAATTCCTTGGGCTTTCACCCTGACAACATTTTGCACTCTGTACATGTTCTAGAGGCAATCATGTTGCACTCTGTGCATGTCCCGAAGACACATTAAACTTAAAAGGAAAAATGGTTTATGTAATACCCAGATTCCTTTGCGTTATCCAACCCCACCATAGATTTCTTTCTCCTTCCGTTTTTCTTTTAGGAAAGTGCTCCATGTAAGTTCTCAGTCTTCGGATGACCCACTTCATTCCCTCATGTGGGTCCTCCGGCCTTTTTGTCTCTTGTTCTTTTTTCCTCTGAAAGAGGATGACGCTTATTAGAAAGAGATTGATAATAATGACTAGAGACCAGGGGACCCTCCAATATTTGGACTGCCCTCCCTCCCCACAGGGCCTTTAATGGGGCCTTGCCACCTTTCCGGTTGTATTCCAGAAAGGATCACATGGGCGCTTTGTTCCATGAGGAAGGGCCATCTGAGCCTCCTGGCCACCCTTTCCCATTGGACTTGTGCCACCGGACATCCCTTTACCAGATGGGCGGAGGTCTCTTTCAGACTTCTTGATGGTAACGATTGGGATCTGCAGAGGTTCCTGGTGCAATCGGCATTGATGTTTCCCAGTACAGTGGAACCTTGACTTACATACTGCTTGACTTGCATCATATTTGACTTGCAGCAAGAAGGGGCCTGTTTGACTTGAGTCATAGGCTTTGACTTACATCTTGGAGCCCCGGCGCAAGGCACCGGAATTGGGCGGCAGCCACAACCGAGCATCGCGGCTGCCGCCTCCAAACTGCTCCTGCCTTCTTCCCCTCCTCCGGCAGCGGCGGCTTCGGCGAGGCCAGCTCAGAGCACCTGGAGCTGGTCCTCGGCCTCACCGAAGCCGCCGCTGCTGCTGGAGGAGAAGAAGGGCCAGGAGCTCGGGGCTGGCCTCGCTGGTTAGACAGTCGGCTCAGTCTTGGAAAAAATCTGGCTGCAGAAGTCTGGTCCACAATGGAAGCATTTTAGTTGGGGTGCTGTAAAGTTGTGGGACTCTAATGGTAAGCATAGAGTTGTTCAGAACTTGGAACATCAGGTTAAAAATCAGTAAAACTTAAACGTTAGGCATTGTTGCTATGAACATTAAAAAGTGGAGGCGTATAACTTGTGGACTATAATTCCACTGCCTCCTCCTCTCTTTGAAGAGGCATTTCATTTACATCCCCAGAAGGGATCTCCTATCCCAGTCAAATTTGTGTTAAATTGCTGTTTTCGGGGGTCTTTTTCATCATCTGGAACGGATTAATCCGCTTTCCCATTACTTTCTATGGGAAATGTTCGTTTGACTTAAGTCATGTTTGACTTAAGTCTAGACCACTGGAACGGATTAATGACGTAAGTCAAGGTTGCACTGTACCTGGTGAAAGGCTTTCCATTGCGTTTCTCTCAAGGAGAGTGGAACATTCTTGTCCTTGAACATCAAGTATCTGTGCCGTTGGCTGTTATCCGGGTGTCTGTAATCTTCTGGGGTCTCTCCCGCAGCGACTCACCTCCTCATTTCCTCCCGATAAGGTACCCACACTTTATTATATAAAGTTTGAGCGAGTATATCATTTTTGGCTTGCCTTAACTCTTGAGGGGTCGGGTCGGGTGATAGGGCTTTGAGGGTGTTTGCTTTAAGTCCCCATTTCAGAATTACACTCGCTATCTCTGTCTCAAAGGGTCTCAGATTTATTCAGGTTAAAGTGAGGGGGGAGAGGGGGTGGGGTGGGGGAGAGGGTCTGGGGGGTTTCTTTCTTCATCTTGCTCCCACCAGGAGTTGAACCGTTTGGTTTTTTTGAGCATGCCCATAAGATTAGCGCTCTTCTCCGTCAAATTTGTGACTCAGAAGATAGATAGTAGGAGAAGCCCTGGGGGTGTGTGACATCTCATCCGCCAAAGTGTCTGGCGCTTAGGGTGATCGCTCTTGCCACTGGCAAGGGCCCCAGTGAGCCAGAACCAGAACCAGATCAGATCCCAGCACCCCTGGCGACACCATCCCTTCCCCAGCAATTCCAAAAGTCCCCCCTCTTCCTTCTTCCGATCCAAAGACCGCCACCACCACCACTCCTTCTCCCGTTGCCGATTCCCTCCCTACCCCCTCCTCACAGCCGCAGCCTGGAGAAAGACAAGAGTGTCCCGGGGACCTTTATCGAGTGTCTGCGTATGCTGTATGCACACGCCGCAGTGACCCCGTGCGTAAATGGGTGGGAGGGATCCCCTATACCAATAACATCAGGAGTCAAGCAGGGGTGTCTCCTGAACGCTGCCCTCTACGTAATTGCTTTAGACCCATTGCTCGCTGCCCTAGAAAGTTCCCAGAAGATACTCGGGTTCCGGCCTCAGTTACCTTCTATGGATCCGATCGATCCAAGAAAAAAACACTGTAAAATTGATAGCTCATGCAGATGACATGTGAGTCTTCATGACACACAAAGAGGCCGAGCTAGAGGAAGTGGTCCGCATCGTAGACCTCTACAAAGAGGCCTGCAGTGCCCAAATTAACCAACAAAAATCCAAAATCTACTCCCTGAACTGCCCCGGAGAAGAGATAGAAGAGACTTCCCTTTCGCATGAATTGTCTAAACTCATAAAAGTCAAGGCCGACCCAATCGAACTGGTCTCGTATAAGAGAGTAAAATCTGTAAAAATCCTCGGGGTACTCTTCTCCGCCAACCCGGGTGGTTGGATAGAGAATTGGACCCGATGGGAAGAAAGTGTATACGCAAACTTCAAAAGCTGGCAAAATCTAAAGCTTGACCTCTTCCAGAGGTCAATCTTTTAAAAGACGTATTGCATTGCAGCGGCCAACCACATGGTGGCGAGTGGGGTGTCACGGACAGAATCTGCCCTCCAGATTTTATATGGGATCCCGATCTGGATTTCAGCTGTCAACCCTAAAATGGACAAGACTGCAGCTACCTTCTTTCGTCGCATCCTAGGTGTTCCCAATATGATCAGTCTTTATACTATTGCTAACGAACTGGGGTTCCATTTGCCATCAACCTTTGCTTGGACAGTCACTATTAAGTTTTGGCTACGTATTCATTTCCACTCTGACTCCAATTCCCTCGTATACGAACTATTAAGGGACCCTTGCGTTTCAAAATGGTACCAATTTATCCAGTCCAAAATTCATCGTATTGGAATCAACCTAGACTTTCTAAACAACTGCAAAGAATCCCTAATCTTCAAAATTGTCTGTCAAAGAATCTGGTATATAGAGTGTCAAACCATCTCATCAGGGCTCAATCCAACATGTTCTCCTCACTTTTACGGCTTGATGCCAACTCCAGGACTAGGAGCAAATTATATGAAATATCTCATCAATCCTTGTCTGAGTCGTGCTTTTATGCTCGCTAGATTGAACATCCTCCTCTCAACAATTCTTTCAGGAAGATACCACAACGTTCCATTTGAAAATAGATTCTGTAAACCAGGGGTGCCCAAACTTTTTGTAAGGAGGGCCAGATTTGGTGGCTGAGAATGTGTCAGGGGCCGGTTGCTCCCCAACCCTGCCACGGCACTGCAAGTCCCACCCACTGACCCATAAGCCCCACCCACTGACCCCTTGCAACCCCACCCACAGGAAGGAAGGTGGGGACCAAGGGAGGGAAGGAGAAAGGTGGAAACCAAGAGAGGAAGGAAGGAAGGTGGGGAACAAGGAAGGGAGGGAGGGAGGGAGGTGGGGACCAAGGGAGGGAGGAAAGAAGGAAGGTGGGAACCAAAGGAAACACAGGGAGCCGTGGCCGCAGGTCGCCCCTTGGAAGAGGCGATCTGTGCGACCTTGCACCCCCCAAGCTCCCCAGCGGTGACGACGGCTCGCCCGCCATACAACCCCGAAAGCTCTTTGGTGGTGGCAGAGGCCTGCTGGCTTGGCCACGCCCACACTTTCCCCTGCAATGCCGGTGGCGGCAGACCGCCTGTCCGCCCAGCTGTCCAAGCTTCCCAGCGTTGTCAGTGTTGGCAGAAGATTTTTTTACAAAAAATACATGGGGCAAAGGAGCGGGAGGGAGGGGCGGGCCAGTAGCTGCGGGCCACTCAGAATGGCCTGATGGGCCGGATTTGGCCCCTGGGCCGGACTTTGGGCAGGCTTGCTGTAAACGATGTTTACTGGAACCCGACTCAACCTCTCATATCCTTCTCTCCTGCCCCTCCTATCACAAGCTCCGCCTTCGCCTTCTGGCCCCTTATATTTCCAATTTCTCTGGATCCCCAGAGAGTATAACAAAGCGTCTTCTTGAGGACAAACTTCCGGAATTGACAGCCTCTGTGGCTGAATACTTGGCCACTGTTTCACATATTAGTAATTAGTCTGGATCCAAGGGCTGCTATTAACCCAATCTTTTAATCATTTTTAACCTATTTATTTATTTCCTACCTCTCTATTTTATATTTTGCTGCATCTGTTTTATATCAATTTATGCCAATAAAGATTCTTGTATGTATGTATGTATGTATGTATGTATGTATGTATGTATGTATGTATGTATGTAGGTAGGTAGGTAGGTAGGTAGGTAGGTAGGTAGGTAGGTAGGTA
>JAHTLZ010000015.1:39822314-39834195 GCA_023846285.1 Phrynocephalus versicolor | reverse complement strand
GTAGGTAGGTAGGTAGGTAGGTAGGTAGGTAGGTAGGTAGGTAGGTAGGTATATTTATTTATTTAGAAAATCTTTTGATGTGGTTACCCATAGCCTATTGTGCCTCACTGGACAAAATGAAACGTCAGACTGCTGTAACAATTTTTGAGTTGTAGTCCAAGTTTGAGTAAAAGGTGTTTTCCCATACTGTTGATTAAGGTAAGTTGGTCCATAGATAACCAAAACTTATGCCAAGATCTAAAGCATGTTGATTAGAGAGGGGCATGATTTGTTTTTGTTTTTCATTTTTCATTTCGTTCCCTAACAAAATGAAAAACAAACTGCCCCTTCAATGAAAATTTTCAGTTTGTTCCATTTCGTATTTCGTTTTCGAAACCGCTTTAAAACCCCGCACCATTCCCCCCTCAACTTTTTTTTTTTTGCTGCCCAAACCCCGCACACCAGCTGATTGTCACTTGCTTCTGCAGCAACAAAAAAAGTTTTAAAAGCCCACACCATTCCCCCCCAACACACCCAGTTGGATGAAGGAAAGTGCGGGCTTTGAAAACATTTTTTTTTAGTCCCTGAAACAGGCGCTGATCAGCTGGCATGTGGTGCTTGCTTAGGGGGCTAAAAAAAGGTTTTAAATCCCCTGCTTTCCCACCCAGCATACCCGATCGGGTGGCAGAAAGTGCTGGCTTTTAAACTTTTTTTAGTCCCTAAAGCAAGTGCTGATCAGCTGGCTCACGGTTTGAAAACGTTTAAAAAGCCTGCACTTCCCCCACCCCCCAAAACACATAAAACAAATGTAAAAAATATGAAAAGCACATACACACATAGTAGTTACATAAAACATGCACATAAAACATGTAAAAAACAAAATGAAACAAGAACTATTTTTTTAAAAAAATGATTTCAAATGAAACAAAATGAAATGAAACAAAGATAAATGAAATGAAACAGGAAATGAAATGCCATTTTGGCATTTCATGCCCATCTCTAATGCTGATACTTCCAGTGAACCTTACAGTTCCCAGTGACAGGAAGTAATCAAGCTGGAAATTGAAGCTATAGAAGGTAAAAGTGACACTCTGCTAACAGTCCAAGACAGAAGGGCATGTGTTAGGATTTGTTGTTACTTTGTGCCATAGAGGTTGCTTCCAAATTATGGCAACACTGTGATTTAATGAATTTCAAAAAATGCTATGTTTCATCTTAGCAATATTCCCAACCCTTAAAAAACCCACCTCAATTCTTCATTTAATAAAGCCTTGCTCAGATCTAGCAGGCTAGGCTGTGGTTTGAGTTAATGCATGGCTGTGTTAGTTCTTCCTCTTTTCTGACTGTGTCCTGTTTTCCTAGCATCATTGCTTTTTCCAGTAAGTCTCATTGTTTCGCAATATGTCCAAAGTACAGTAGTCTCTGATGAGTTTCTAAGGAGAGATCAAACTTAATTTGGCCAAGAACCCGCTTATTTGTCTTTCTGGTGGCCCATGGTCCTGGCCTGCTGAGATGCAAAAGCCAAGAATGCTCTATCTCCCATGTGACAGCTTTTCAAATACTCGTATAAAACATAAGAACATAAGAGGAGCCATGCTGGATCAGGCCAAAGGCCCATCTAGTCCAGCTTCCTGTATCTCACAGTTGCCCCACCAAATATGTCCGGGAGCGCACGAGACTAGATATCTGTCTCCTGATACCACTCCCCCGCATCTGGCCCTTGAAGTACCTTGCTTTTAAACCTGGAGATTACACATCTCCATCATGGTTTGTAACCTCTGATGGACTTTTCCTCCAGGAATCTGTCCAATCCCCTTTTGAAGGCATCCAGGCCAAATGCCATCACCACATCTTGTGGCAGGGAGTTCCACAGACTAACAACAAGCTGGGTAAAAAAAATTATTTTCTTTTGTTTGTTCTCACTCTCCCAGCCCTCAATTTGAGTGTATGTCCCCTAGTTCTGGTATTTTGTGAGAGGGAGAAGAGCTTCCCTCTATCCACTTTACTCATGCCCTGCATTATTTTGTATGTCTCAATCATATCCCCCCTCAGGCGCCTTTTTTCCAGACTAAAGAGGCCCAAATGTTTTAGCCTTTCCTCATAAGGGAGGTGCCCCAGCCCAGTAATCATTTTAGTCACTCTCTTCTGCACCTTTTCCAGTTCCACTATATCTTTTTTGAGATGCAGTGACCAGAATTTTACACAATACTCCAGGTGCGGTCTTACTTGTACAATGCCATTATAATGTTGGCTGTTTTATTTTCTATCCCCTTTTTGATAATCCCTAGCATGGAATTGGCCTTCTTCACCGCTGCCACACATTGGGTAGACACCTTCATGGAGCTGTCCACCAACACTCCAAGATCTCTTTCCTGATTCGTCATGGATAGCTCAGAGCCAATGAGTTGATAGATAAAGTTTGGATTTTTTGCCCCAATATGCATTACTTTACATTTGGCTATATTGGAACACATTTGCCATTTCTCAGCCCATTCCCCCAGTTTTGAGAGATCCAGATGGAGCTTTTCACAATCTTCTCTGGTTTTTACCACACGGAAAAGTTTCGTGTCATCTGCAAACTTGTCTCCAGGTCATTTATGAACAGATTGAAATGTACCAGTCCCAGGACAGATCCCTGGGGTACACTGCTTTTCACCTCTCTCCATTGTGAAAATTTCCCATTGAAACCTATTCTTTGTTTCCTGGATCTCAACCAGTTCTCAATCTATAAGAGGACCTGCCCTCTTATCCCCTGACTGTGCAATTTTCTCAGCCGCCTTTGGTGAAGGACTGTGTCAAAAGCCTTCCAAATATCAAGATAGATAATATCCGTTGGTTACATCCCAATTGTGGGAAGTATCAGATTAGAAACTTTAATTTCTGGAATGGAGCCCAAATTGGGCCCCTTGACCTCAAGTATTGTGGTGCAAAAAAAAAAAAAAACACCTCTAAAAAGACGAGGCCGAAACAACCTCTCCTTGGTGTCAGTGTTCAATACTGTGGCCAGAATACCTTTAAAGATTGTCCTATGGGTAAAAATTGTTTTGAATGGTTTGTCATGGTAGACCAAGAAGTGAACCACATTTAATAGTTGGAACTATGTAAAACATCAGACCTAGTGTTTAGAAGGGAAAGGAATGTAATGGAGCGGTGTTCCCCAACCCCCGGTCCGCGGACCGGTGCCGGTCCATGGATCAATCGGCACCGGGCCACCCGAGGAAACCAGGGAAACTCATCCTCCCTTCCATCCCCGATCTCTTCAGCACACGCCCCGGGAGGAGGAGGAGGGAGGAGGCGGCGGCAGGGGAGCCAATGAGCGCAGCGCTTGTTGGGGGGTGGCCCGCTGCCCAATGGGTGGGCGGCTTGTTGTGTTGCAGGGGCTGCCGCCGCGGTCGCTGGTAGTGCTGTCGCTCCTCCTCCTCCTCCTCCTCCTGACAGGGGCCGGAGGCGGCAGCGGCGGCAGCAACAGCAGCAGCACCAGCAGCAGCAGGAGGAGGAACAACGAAGAGTAGGGCTCGCAGAAGGCGGAGGCGGCGCGCGCCTGCCCACCAGGCGGGACCAACCCTTAGCAACCGCGGCGGCGGCGGCGGCAGCCCACCCACCCACCGACCGGCCCACCAGCCATGGGGGTGGCGGCGGCTCCGGCGGCGGCGGCGGAGGGAAGAGGAGGAGGAGGCCGCTGAGGGGGGGTTCTCGGTCGCGGAGCGGATGAAGGCAGGACGCCGGTAAGCCAGCCTCTCCCCTCTCTCGCTCTCGCTCTCGCTCTCCTCCCTCTTGGTGTGTGTGTGTGTGTGGAGGGCGGAGAGGGAGGGCTGGGGGGGTCACGGGAAGGAGCCTCGCTGTGTCCGTCGAAGCACCCGGGGTGACAGCTTGCCTCCCCTTTTCCTTTATTTATTTATTTATTTATTTATTTATTTATTTATTTATTTATTTATTTCAGAGTGCTTTTTTACCCCGCCTTTCTCCTTGGAAAAGACCCCCAAGGCGGCTTACGTCAATGAGGGATAAGCTATACAGCCCAGAAAAATTAGGACAAGTTCGAGTATCGAGAAAGGCTAAGTCTAAGTGGAATGGACTGAGGGTCGTCTTATTACAACATCTTCCTTTCCCTTCCCCCCGCCCCACTCGCCCCAGGCTTATCTTCCGTCAGGAGGAATTGCCCACCGACCACACACACACTCACCACCACCACCACCACCACAGTAGGAACGGACTGTCTTCTCCCTCCCTCCCCTCCCTCCCTCTTCCCCGTGAGTGACCGAGGTCTCCCTGCAAGCGTCCCTCGGGGCATGGACTGTGTTCAAGCTTCAAGGGGTTCCCTTTTTCTAAAGGCACACTTGGATGGCAAGACCCTTCTAGTTCTCCTCAGAACAAGTGGCCAGATTCTCTTTTGTTTATTCACATGTATTCTCCACCCTTAGGGTTATTTGAAACACATGCAAAATATATTCAAATATGGGTTATGTGCAAAAAAAAAAATTCCTTTCAGAAATCCCTAGCCACAAACGACTTACCCAAAGAACAATGTCTGAGTGCTGAAAGATGCCATGATATATGCCCAGAGTAGCTGTGCAGCTAGATGGAGCAGTATATAAACTAAATAAATTAAATAAATAAATAAATAAATATGTTGGGCCTCCAGAGTGTAGCATTCTATCAGGAAGCAGGCAGAGACTTCTTAGGAACTGGGCCAATGGCTGTCTGACTTTTGGAGGGCACAACTCAAAGAATGTGAATTTGAAGTTGACAATGGATGTGCAACAGGGTTGCCAGTCCAACAGCATCTCATTCCCTGGGCCACCAATTCCCGCCCCCCCCACTCTCCGGCCTCATGTCAAGGAAGGGCGAAGGGTCCCAAGACCTCACGGCGGCTCGGTAGCTTTAAAAAAAGGTCAGGCTCCCCCCGCCAAGAGTGGCTCCTGTCTTCCAAAGTGGTTGCGAATAAACTCTGGAATTGGAATGATCTCCTTGCGTTTATATGCTTCCAAACCTAGCCGTTCGAAAGCACGTGAAATGCAAGTCAGATAAAGAGACGCCCCCGGGGAAAAAAACGCGAGGAAGTAAAAACAGTGTTTCCTTGCAGGGATGCCATGGACTCGCACAACACTGGCTCTTCGGCTTGGGTACGGAGATGAGCACCGCCCCCTAGAGTGGGAAACGACTAGCACGCATGTGCGTCAGCGGCCGGGGGGGGGCATTTACCTTTTTTATCTTATTAAATCAAAACAAGCGGGCCAGGGGAAAATTATCAAACATTTACCGGTCCGCGGCGATAAAAAGGTTGGGGAGCACTGTAATGGAGAATTAACAGGAAATAGTTTTGTTATAAGACCTTCTGTATGTATAGTATTTTTTAACAAGTTTGAAAAATAAACAGTTCTGGTTTCTTGATATAATAAGGAGTGAGGTAGTAAATGAGAAGTATATGATTCCAGATATTGGAAAATTGGGATGATACCCTAAACTGTTTGCATATATTAAAACAACTGACCTTCTAACGGAATTGTTCCAGTTTCTCAAATAAATAGTATTTAAATTTTGTCAAGGCTATTTACTGATTAGAAGTACTGTATTTTGTTATTGTTTTCGCTCACCGTTTTCTCAAAGGCATTTACAGTAACTTGGATTATAGTTTTAAAAAGATTTACAACAATTGTATAATTTAATTTTATAAAGAATTTTAAGGTCTAAAGTAAAAACCTTTCAGAATAATGCAAATTTGGTTGTCTACCAGATCCATCAAAGGAATGGAGGAACCCTGATTTTCCACAAAAGGGAGTTTCACAATAGGCTTATTGCTACAGAGAAAGCCCTTAGTAGTTTCTGAGAATGGTGGTATATGCAGTAGTGCCTCTGTGGGCTTATAGAGTTGCTGAATATATTTTATAAACTGTGATCTAGATGTTTATTGCATGAACTAGAAAGCAAGGAAGGAGCCAGTAATATTATTAATGAAGAGCAAGTGACTTCCAAACAAGACAAACAATGATAGATCTGTGTTGGCGAATCTATGGCATAGGTGCCAAAGGTGGCACTCAGAGCCCTTTCTGTGGGCACCCAACATCGCTCCTTCGCAGCCACCTATATTCAGGTTAAATGGCTGTATTGACACTTTGTGAAAATTTAGTGGGTTATGAATTGCAGTTTGGATACTCGGTCTCTAAAAGGTTCACAATCACTGTGATAGATCATTATTCTGGCTTTTATTAAGTTATGAATAAATCCATGCATAGAGACCATTATGGGAAAAAGTCTCCTTTGCGAATATTTAGCAGAGACTAAATATTTAGCAGACTATTATTGTTGATCTTTTGTGTTATAATGGATACCATGATGGACTAGGGCACAGGTATTGGTTTAAATCCCCACTTGGTCATGCAAACTCACTGGTGAAGTAGAACTGCTAAAACACTCCTAAAATATCTTAGTTACCTTGAAAGCCATATTAGGGTTGCTGGAAGATAATTCTGACCTGATGGCAAATAACAATATGGCTAATTCCAAGTGGTCATTGGGTGAATGCAGTGGAGATTAAGATGGGTTTATATGACTTCTCACATAAACTAACATTAGTCGATAAATCAGGTGGGATTGTATTTTTGCCTTTTCTTATCTAATTTCTGTTAACTTTCATTTAACTATAACAATGTCATTTCGTCCACCACCACCCCTGACACTGAAGACAGAAAAATTCCCAATTCAGATATATGCAGTTTATATTATTTTGGTGTCAGTGTTAGTTATTTAGGGCTGTTCTGAATGCCAGCTGATATCGCCTTCAAAAATTAGAGGGGAAATGTGTTGCAGTAGTGTGATAAAAATGCTGATTTTAGAAACAACGTAATTGTTGCAAATTATCTAATATTTGAAAAGCAAATAATAACCTACTAATGAATGTAAGGAAGCTGTTTTTAATAACTGAAAAACATCTGGAAATTCTGATCTGAGAAGTGGGGGAGGGGAATACTTCATTGCTTGCTTCCTAGCTATAGAATTGCACCAGGAACTGTGTGGAAAGGGAAAGCAATTTTAGGTATCAGATTGAATTTGAAAATGGCTAAGAAAAAAAAGTTTGATTATTCTTTCCCCAAAAATCTGTTGCGTGCAAAATCAGTCTCCTATTGACAGTTTTCTTTCTTTCTTTCTTTCTTTCTTTCTTTCTTTCTTTCTTTCTTTCTTTCTTTCTTTCTTTCTTTCTTTAACCAGGAAGAGAACCATAGTTTTATTATACAGATTTGCATGTGATGTATAATTTATTTCTTAGAGTTTCACAGATATGTGTTAAGCTTAGTTTGCTGTTTGTTTGTTTGCTTTTTATATATCTATCATATTTTCCCTATAGGAGACACAGGATGGCTCACAGCAGATAGAACAGCCAATTTAAAATAATGGTGTAACTATCACATTAAAAAAAAAGAATTTTAAATGTTATAATTTGTTGGGACTCCAGAAGACGTACTTCATTTCTGAACATGTGCTTGATACTTTTAGTGGTTTTTCTCAGAGCAATATTTATTTTGCTATAAACCAATAATCCTATAAAATGCCATTTCCTTTCATCAAATTAGAGAGTAATTCTTTCAGCCCTAGTTTCCAGCTGTGTGTGTGAATATGACAGTAATGTTCAAGCAGAGTTTCTCTACACAAGCAGTGGCAGTAATTCAAGACAAAGAGGAATATATTTACTGCACTTGGTCTTTCCGCCTCTGCCTGGCGTGCACCTGTGCCCAGCATGAGCTTCCTCCTGTTTCCAGTCAGCACAAGGCTTGGCTTTCCAGGGCAGAAAGCCATTGGTAAAACCAGAATGGTGAGATAGAGGAGATAAGCAGCAGCATCCCAGCGTCATGCTGAGTAACTTCTTCATAACCCACTTGTCCCTGATAATTAACTTCATCATCTTTTACCATTTTAACACTTAGATAATACATGCTTAGGATCTTCTAATGCTAAACCACACATTGGCATATTGTTTTTCCTTTTAGAAACATATGCCTATTATCAAGAACAATATGAAACTGTTATGTCCTTTGCATCAGCTGTTGATAAATGCCTGTTCCATCTGCATGCAGATTAAGGAGGCATGAACATTGGTGGCAGAAACCACCGTAATTTAAGATGGGCAGATGGCAGCTTATTATTGGCTGAAATTAGCAATGACCAGCAATGACTATTCTGGAAACTGAGAGAAGCGCCAAAGCAGGACTGTGGTTGAATGTTAAGGGGTGGGGGGGGAATCATGAGTCCAGAAGAACTACATAACTTTAACACTGACAATGAATAAATTGAAATAGGGATTTTTGTATACCTTGCTTCAATCATCAATCCAAACTGAGAATGCAGCCAAGAAATCAGGGGCAGACTGAGACTAGGAAGGGCAGCAGTGAACGCACGTATTAGAAAAGATTATTAGGTATAAGGAAGAAGTGCTCAACAATCCATACAAACTTATATCAAAGTCTCTGAAGAGCTATATTGATTGTTTCAACTCCAGCAGAAGTTGCAAGGAAAGAATACTACTTTTTCCATCATGAACCTGGGAAACTAGGCTATGAAATATATATCCCTAGCAAAAGAATTAACATGTCAGCTGAGATCTTAAGAATAACACCGAGACTCAATAAATTCATAGGCTATGTTGACCATAAAGTGTCAACCTATTTCGCACTTGATGCTTCAATTAATTTGTGACACAGTGTTCTTGCTTAATAGGTGGGTTGCAAATGATATGTTATTTTGACAGTTTCTGTTTTTGTGTATCTCTTCCAGATTAACAAACTCCTGTTTGTGAATATATGATCAGTGCTGTTGTTATAATTAAGCATGTTCTTTCTTCTGTTCTGTATTGTGTGATGCATGACTATTCTAACTGGCCAAGGTTCTCTTTTGAAAATGTATGCTGATGGAAGCTGGATGATGTCATCTGGCCTAATAAGATGTAATTTAAATTAACTGAAAGCATATTGTCTCCTCTTTTCAAGTTATAAGGTGGAATTTGTGATGTATATTGGCTCTGTTGAATCAAATTCTCCTGCTTTTTTGTCTCTAGAGAACTATTTATGACTCAAGAGGAATTGTGGACAGTGTAGGGTTGTGTCAGAATAACTAGAAACACTGATCTGAACTGAAAGCAGGGCTTTTGCTTTTCTTTTACTGGAATACAAGCAGACAAGGGAGATGCTGAATGTGCCATAACAATGTTGATTGTATATTCCTGTCCTTCCCAGATTAGATTAAACAAAACAGCCTCCTAGTGACTTTTTCATCAGCTAGAATTTTTTAAAGCAAATTTGATATTTATCAGGAAAACTAAGGTTTTCATCCATTTATATGGTATTCAAAGCAGTTTTCATAGCATATCCAGTCTTAATTTGAGCTTTTTTGGCTCTTCAACCAGCTGGTTTGAATATTGAAACAGATATGACTCATGAAATTCTCCACATGATGCTAACCTTCCCCATCACACCTTCATGTCTGGAGATTCTTCATCTTCCATAGTGGGATTGTTTTGTCACGTCAAGATAATGGGTTATCACTTGAGTCATTCACCAGTCCTGGGGTAAGTTCAAGATGCCTCAAGCAGGCCCCTTAGGATCCACAAATTCCTATCTGGGTCTAGGGTCCTTTATCCTATACTACTAACTTTTAATCTTACCTTCACATTAATAAAAACTCAATCTCAGTTTGCAACAGTTTCTAGACAAGTTCCATGGAATCCCGGTATTCACAGAAAAATGTTCCCCATACATGATAACCCAAATCTACTAATGGTCATACTCTGCAGAGCTTAAAGAAGGCTCTCATCATGGGAATCGATCATTCTCAAACATAGTGTAGCTACAATTGTTATGCAAAATGCAACTTTACCAGTAGCCTAAACAGCTGCACATTGTGACACTGGCTACTAGTACAGGTTTAATTTTTTTTTTTTTTACCTTTAAACCTGTAAATGGTCTGGGATCTGATTCCCTAAAGGACTATTTCCATCCATATGAAACAGAGGAAAAATACTACTTTCTGCAAGAGTGTTTGATGAATATTAGAAAATATTTCTGATCACAACATTTCTCTTCATGAAGACATCCAGCAAGTCTCTTCCTTGCTGTGCATCTGAACGTGTTTTTTTTAAAGAGAGCTTTTTAGCAGCATTTTTAACATAAAACTGATATGAAAACCCTCTTTTGTGTTATGTTACTTGCTTATGCTATGGTTTTATTGTCATAAAACCACCTTTTATGGATGTATAACAACAAATGAAGCATTGTAGCAGTATTAAAACTTCAAATTTATGGCTATGCAAATGTTTTCAGATGCATAGATACAGAGGAGAAAGTGGATTATAATGTATGAAAGCTCAGTCTGACGTGTACCTTTTGATCTTAAAAATGCCATAATACAGTAATCCCCCGCCTCTTGTGGGGGTTAGGAACCTGACCTGACCCGCGATAATGGAAAATCCGTGATATGCAGATGCTGGGTTGGTTCGGGAATGGGGGCCTATCTGGAGCCTCCTACACTTACCTGATGCCTGGCACTGCCCCGAACCGGCCTCTGGTGGGCTTCCAGGGCCTGTTGAAGTCCCCAGAAGTGGTTTTGGGTGATCGGGAATTCACTTCTGGTTCACTGGAAACCAGTTCTGGGGCCTCTTAACAGGCCCAGGAAGCCCGTCAGACGCCCATATGGGGCAGCACCAGTCCTGGGGTAAGTGCAAGATGCCTCAAGCTGGCCCAAGCAGCTTGCCCCAGATGGCCTTGCATTTCATAGACTACGGTCCTGCAATGTACCGGGACCGCAGTATATGAACCGCGAAATGACAGGGGATAACTGTACTCTTTTGTTTCTGTTTTTGTGATATGTGCTGAAATAGACTAATACCTCTTTTAAAACTTCCTTCTCCATATATTTTCAGGCAAATAAGTAGGTAGGCAAATAACTAGCTGGATTGACAATCAGAGTTATTTACAAGTGGAGAAGCCAAAATAAAAATACCCCAATAAATATATAGCTTAACAAATATATTGAGATGAGATTCAATTCTCTTCAGAAGACCTGAATGTTGATGTAGTTGAAATACTGTGAATGGTTTTGCATCTCAGATATCTAGATTAAGAACTTGAGTAGCAGTTATACAGGCTTTGACTGGAGCAACTGATTACAAGAGACAATTTTCATTCAGATAATGGCTGTAAAAACAGGTTACCTAGCAGATGGTATGTCTAATTGTGAGGGGAGATATTATCCCTTTTAAAATTCCTTTTCAGATTTGCTGGAAAAAACTTTGCTCCTTCAAATGACCTTTGCTCCTTCAGATACCTTTCAGGAATCTGAAAAACAATATCTCCTTTTTGTTATCTTTGTCAGATGCTAAAAAACAGAGAATTTCGTTAAAAAACCTAGCCAACAAATGTCTGTCTATTTCTTGGAAGAAAAACACAAGTGCTGCACAGTATTGGGCTTTTAGTAAACTTTGCTGTCTACGTTGATATCCATCTGTTTAGCTAGATAATGGAACAGTCTTAAAATATGTCTGTGGTCACATGTCTGATTATGAAGTACAGATGAAATCTCATGTATAAATATATATATATTTCTTTAAACTGCTCACAGCCTTTTGGCCTGAACCATTAATGGCCAAGGGAAGTGATAGTACCATTCTATTCTGCTCTGGTCAGACCCCACCTGGAGTACTGTGTCAGTTCTGTGCACCTCAGTTTAAAAAGGATGTTGACAACCTTGAGCAGGTGCAGAGGACGGCGACCAGGATGGTTGAGGGTCTGGAGGAAATGTCTTATGAAGAACAGCTTAGGGAACTGGGAATGTTTAGCCTCTCTAAAAGAAGGCTGAGGGGGGATATGATAGCTATGTTTAAATATTTGAAAGGATGTCATATTGAAGAGGGAACAGT
>JAHTLZ010000015.1:39771069-39816667 GCA_023846285.1 Phrynocephalus versicolor | reverse complement strand
TCTATCTATCTATCTATCTATCTATCTATCTATCTATCTATCTATCTGTCTATCTGTCTATCTAATCTGCCTGCCTGCCACCTTTTTTCCCCATAGGAGACCCAAAGTGGCTCAGAACAGACAAGAAATTTAAAAGCACTATATAAATATCACATCTAAAAAAGTAAGCTTGCATTAATATTTTTAAATATAGTATAAAAATAGTTTTAAAACATTTGTAAGTAAAAAAAAAATAGCATTCCTGAGATCATACTGCCTGAAGAGGAAGGTCTTGGTCTGAGGATGATGAAGGGACAAGAGGGAAGGGGCCAACCTGGCTCCTTGGGGCAGCGTATTCTGAAGCCTGGGAACAGCCACTGAGAAGGCCCTCTCTCATGGTCCTCAACACATGAGGTTGGGAAGGTGGTATTACTGGGGGAAGGGCCTCCACTGAAGATCTTAAGAGCTGAGAAGGCTCATAAAGGGTAATAGAATCCTTTAAGCTGGACCCCAAGCTACAGGGCTCTGAAGGTAATAACCAGCATTTTGAACTGGCTCCGGAAACAGGCTGGCAGCCAGTGAAGCTGTTGTAATAAGTGACTTAACTGAAGTTTTCTAACAGTCTTCAAAGACAGCTTGACAGCGAGTGTGTTGCAGTAGTCCAAATGAGATTTAACTAAGCTCATGTCATCATGACCAGATCAGACATGAATAAAAGTTCATTAATGTGTGGGATTGTTCTGTTTCTGTCGCTTGCTCCCATGATTTTAATTTTCCAAAAAATGCACTCAGAAGCAGCATCACCATTTTGCTTGCTTAGGAATTGACTACTTTTAGGATATCATTGGTCTTCAGTATAGTTTTTCTTTCAGATACAGTATTTTGTTCTGGTTCATTCTCCATCTCTATTCATGTGCCCTGTCTTTGTTGGCAGAGAAACACTTGTTGTAGTTCACTGCACTCTCCAGGGGTCACAGTGTTGGAATCTTTTCCCTTTGAGAAGAGGCAGAGGATCAACACACATTCAGACAGGAAACCTGCTTTAACTTTTAATTCACACAAGCACCAGCTTGGCCCAGTACTGAATAAGATTTCAAATTTTAAGTTATCAGCGGTACAATTTCACAGTCCCTAATTATAAACCAAGAAAGACAAGAAATATTAGGAGCTTATTTTACTCTCCTGATTTCGTTTTAACATAAGCTCCCATTGAAGAATCATGACAGCTCATAGCTCCTTGCTTAATGACCGTCCTGGAATTTCAAGGGAGCTTTCTCCGCCTTGCAAAAGCAAGTTTCGTGACACCTTAAATGAGCAGATAAACACCAACAAACAAGACATCGGGAAGCAACAGGGATGGGGACTTGGAGTTGCCGGACTCGAGGCCAAGTCAGACTTGAGTCACAATGGTGATTCAACTCAGACTCAGTTTGTTTCTGTTTTTTTCCATGAGTGACTCATGACCTGGAACTGACCTACCTCTCCTTCTTTTCTGGGAGAAAAGGCTTATTTTTAATAGGGTCTTGGATTTGGAGCTTGGTACTTGGTACCAAAGACTTGGGCTTGGGCTTGGGATTCAGACCCAAAGGCTTGCCAACATGAACATGCTGAAATTCCCCCACTGTTGTAGTGATAAACAAATTATGCACACATACATTTTCTAGCTCCCCCTCCACTTCCCTGATGAGCTGCTGCATATCTTATCCATATGGAATGGATTGTAGGATCAAAGGGGTTTCTCCCATTCCACCCAAGAAGGAGCAGTATAGAAAATAGACATTTAGCCGGCAGTGGTTGACAGGGAGGTTTTTGGCTGGGGACTGGGTAGAGTGGGGATGAGCTGGTATGGCTGCAGCTTGGCATGGTGGGAGGGGCGAAGTGCCCACCCACCCTCTCTTTCTCCACCTCCCATGATGACGACAGCAGCAGCAGCAGCAGCCAGGCGGGTGCCCGGCACTGAGCTTGCGCGTTGGAGAGGCTGCAACTGGCTGACGGGATCAGAGCAAGCAGATGGGTGGGTGGGCAGCGGGTTCCATCTGAGCTGAACAGAGCCCAGATGAGACCATGGACCACTGCCGCCACCACTGGGCCTCTCCCCCTGTGGGGCCTCAATGCCTTGCCCTCACCCTCCAGCATAGTGGTGGCCCTCCAAGGATCCTCCCCCTTGTTCCTCCTGCTGTTGTTGTTGCTGCAGCACTCCTTCTCTTTCTTGTCCTTTTTCAGCTGCAGCAGTAGCAAGGAGGCGGTGGCGGGCCGGGACCTGGGCTGCATGAGGGTCAGGTGGCTCCTGCTAGGGTGGAGGCAGCAGCTGTGGTGTAGGGCTGGTCACCCTGTTGGAGGGCGCCAGTGCCCTGCCCACATTGCCTCCCTGTCTGCCTGCCTGCCTGCCTTACCTCCCTCCCTGGGTGGAGGTGGCCATGGGGAGGGGGAATCGGCGGTTGGGGCATCTAATGCAGGGGGAGGGGTGGAAAAGAAGGTGTTTCCTTAGCTGCTGTGCTGTGGAGGGTGCCAAACATACTCGTCGTGCAGGGGGGTGGAGAGGCAGGTGGCGTATGTGTGATGCCTTTTTTTGTGTTTGTGCATGCGCATTACGCCTCCCTCTTCCTGTCCCAGCTGGCACAGGGAAAAACCTGTCAGGTATGCAAGATTGAATTGTAGAATACTGTAGTAGTATAATAGGAAGCTGCCATAAATCATGAGTTTTTAATGCCTAAAAGCACCATATAATGAAGTCTATCATCTCCCAGATGTAGTGGTAAGAAGACTCATCTATTCAGCTACACTAAATAACTTAATGTGATACATTTATTCATTCATTTAAAATATTCAATTCTTCTAAAACATCCAAGGAAGCTTACATTGTTTTTAATAATTATTTGTGATTATAATAGCCAGGATTCACCTTTCTTACTCTGAGTTGTTGACATTTGTTGCTGCAACAGAATAATCCTGAAGATATTAAAATGATGTTTGGAGCCTAAAATTATTTATTATTGTAAGAATAGCACAAAGTTTAGGCCATTTTTCATTATTCATTAATTTGCTCCTATTGCAAACGCAACTTTTTTTCTGTTTGTTGCCTAATAATTTATACAGTGGTATAAATGAAAGTGTTGGAGATTATGGGATGTTTTAATTCTCATTTCCATGCTCCTGTTATAAAGAGCAATAAGAATAGGTATGGAATATGTTTTGGTGGAAGGAAATATGAGCTGAATAATGGATAGTTAGCTGCAGTGGGAACCCTTGAATGCCTAACTTTTGTCCCCAGCCACCAGGAATCTATTGTGGTTAATGGTTTTCTGTGCTGAGAGCTATATTTATGGATTCACTCTGAATTACATTTCCCTTTCAGCTTCCTTACATCAAGGGAATAATGTACAGCAGCCCTTAAAGAATGACATGCCTAAGGAGTACATTAAAGCATTCCCGTGTCCCCAGAATCGACCAAAGCAGCCTGTCTGAGGATGAACATTTTTCACTTAGACAAAATTCAATGGTCTCCTCTCACAAAACTGATTTTTTTGTGTGATTTTCACATAATAATAGAATTGTATTAAGGGTTTAGCTGTTATGATAGAACAGATGTCTTTTAAACCTCAAAGAATGCATTCCGCTTCAAATGCAAATTTTAGATTGAGTCCGTATTATTCTTTTAATGGTCCCTCAGAATATTTCCATACCTGTATAGATACTTGCCCTGAAACCATTACAGGCAGAATAAAAATAATATTCTTGGAACTGTAGAACTGAAAGGGAGCATACGGATCGATCCTCCAGCTCCTGTCCAAAAGGCACAGCAGGGAAGCAAAATCCCAACCTCTCGCTCCACAGTTACATAGATGCCTATGCCAACCTAAGCTATCGTGCAGTTGGACTTACCCCGGCAATGCTCTCAGATGAATACATCTCATAGTTTTTTGTATTTCCCTTCCAGTTGCTCCAGTGCAATCTCAGATTCCATGAATCTCTTAAGGCAGATCGGTGCTCCAGGTCTTTAGCCTTAGTCCTTCTCTCCATATTGATATTTAAATATGAGAGTGGTGCTGGGGAATTTTGGTTGTACCTTTTAGTTGGAGTATGAGTTAGGAAGAGATCTAGCAACGCTGTCACATGGGGAGAGGAGCTCAGTCTCATCACACACACACACACACACACACACACACACACACCATCCTGGTTTCTTGTAATGTAAAAACATAAGAGCCATTCTGGATCAGGCCAAGGACCCATCTAGTCCAGTTTTCTGTATCTCACAGTGGCTCCGCCAAATGCCACTGGGAGCACACAAGACTAGATATCTGTCTCCTGATAGCACTCCCCTGCATCTGGCCTTTGAAGTACCCTGTTTTTAAGCCTGGAGATTACACACACCCCTCATGGTTTGTAACCTGTGATGGACTTTTCCTCCAGGAATCTGTCCAATCCCCTTTTGAAGGCATCCAGGCCAGATGCCATCACCACATCCTGTGGCAGGGAGTTCCACAGAATAAGAACATTTTGTACATAAACTAGCATTCTGTATGATAAAATCACTCTATAAAATGTATCTTTAATTGCAATTCTCCTCTGTAGTTATGATCAGAAGATAAAAAATAGGAAATGTCTCTTGCATGTGGTTGTTGTTTAGAAGAAGATTGAAGAGGGAAAGAGGTCTCAAACAAAACAAAACCCCACAATGCAAGCAAACAAACAAATAAGAAGAGGTGGGCAGAGGCTTGCTTTTGATGCCAGTGATGGGAAAATGTTTACAATCAAGTTAGTGGCAAAAGACAGCCCCATGAGGTTGTAACGCCCCCTCCCACTGAAAGCTAGTATTAGTGCATGCAAGACTGATATTATCCTAAAAAGCAGAAAATTAAAATGAACCCAGAAAGTATAGAGTTGTGTTCAATCCTAGCTGTTAAAACAAAGTTACTACTTTAAAATATAAACTTTAGATACAAAGGAAAGTAATTAAGGAATAATATTGTACAGCTGGTTGGAGATTTGGTTCCTGAGAGTGAACCGACCATTATCTGTGATTGGGTTTTCATTTCTTTTGTGTTCTTTCCCCTTTTCCTTGAGAATATGCTGAACCCTCAGCTTCATCTGCCCTTCCCCACCCCCTCTGGCAGCTGATCACTCCAATGAGAAAGCGGTATGGAGGTTCCATCTGCGCAGCCATGCAGTGGCATGAAGTGCAGTGGCTCAATTCATGTACATCTCTAATCTGCCTATATATCTTCATATGTGAAAAATGTGAGGTACTCCTTTCTCCAGGAAATGACTCATTTAGGCTTTAGTCCCCATGTTCAGGCTACTGTGGTGTGAGTCTACCTCATTGCCCAGTATAAAATGATCTGATTCTGGTATTCTGCACATGAAAAACAATGTATATGGCATTAGATGGAATCAAACCCCAGCAGTCTTACTATATATGCTCAATATAAATAAGAAATGGCCACTTTTGTTTCCTTTTACCACAGCCCTTTGGAGAGTGCTGAAATTGACATTGCTGTGAATCAATAGTGTGGTGAATCAATATTCACCTCTATCTAATGCCTTACATTTCTTTTCATCATATTTTCTGTTACCATTGAGGGGAAGCAAAGCCCTTTAGAAAGGTGAATGCTGGATGTACTTGGTGTAAACAGACATAATGCAGTCAGTATTTGAAGGCTGCGGCAGTTTTTCTTCCAACTTCAGCTTTTTTCTCTGAGGTGGATTTTGGATGGCACATCAAAATACTCTAATCCTGAAGGATATACTGTAGAACAGTGTAGGATTACAGAATTATAAATTCAGGTCTCCCTCATCCTTCTCTGATAAGCAGGCTGAATCCAATGGATTTATGAAGGAGCACAAGCAAATAAGCCAAATATATAAGTGATTTTTCTCTTGAGAAGAACTTTTGAATACTTAAGAACAAGAAGAATTCCTAATTCTGATGGATGGTTGATAAACTTTGGTTCCTTATGCTCTAATCCTCATTTTAAGTATATCTCTTTGATGTGTGTGAGTGCACCAACAAATTCATATGAAAACAAAACCAGGCCATCTTCGAGTCAAGGATATTTGCTACAAACTTTTCAGAACTCGAACATTACATGACTTACATTTTATAGGAGTAAAGACATGGTGTTAATAGAATCGTTTGTTGATCTACTAGGTACTCTTACATTACCTAGTCCAGTACCATGCTAGAGCCTGCTGCGGTAAACTAGGCCCTATGTTGTAGAACGCCATGGGACGAATTTGACAATTTAGTAAAGTGTATATAATTATCAAAAGTACTCTGCTTTGTTTCCAGAATGCAATGTTATGGAGGATTGGCCAATGGCTTCCTTATCAACCATTGCACTGCAGGTGGAAAAGCAAATGGTCCTGAAGAAGCGGTCCCTAATTTGCCAATCAGCTGAGCAGCTGTGGTTCAGCACACTCCTTGTGATCTCCCCACCCCTGCTGCTCTTCTGATTGAACTGCTTTCCAATCAGCTGAACAACAGTGGGGCAGGATATCATAAGGAGGGAAGCACATGTAGGAGAGAGACTGGAACAGAAGGAGAGAGATAAAGAGATGATGCCTCTGCAGCCCCCCCCCCTTTGCTACTCCAGGGGATGTGGGGGGGGGGAAACATAGATGTCAGGTGGATGAGTAGGTAGAGGGGGGAAATGGAGTGAATTGATGAGTGGGGGTATTATGTGTAAGAAACCGTGAGAGAAAGCAGTGATAACTGTGCATTCAGGTATATTAATGTTTGGGTGTATCCCCGTGTGAATGTGTCGTATATGTAGCTTTCACTCCACCAAACCCTTGAACCTGTCTGCAGAAGGTTATACACAAAGTAAAATGGTCCATTGAGTGACCAATGATCTAGGGCAGTGGTTCCCAACCTGGGAGTCAGGACCCCTTTGGAGGTTGAACAACCATTTCACAGGGCTAGCCATGAGCCAGTGAAGAAAAAGGAACAAATGGCTTGGGTCTGGAGGAGGAGGGGCAGGAAGGGGGGGAAAGAGTGAGTTGCAGCTTGATAGATTGGAGGGGATGTCAGTCAATGACACCGGAGACTGCAATTGGCTGAGGGTGCCTGCAGAAGGAAGTTCTCTATGGCACCTGCAACAGTGGCCTGCCAAAAGAGGCTTGTGGCCTCTTCCAAGCAGGGCAAGGGGTCACCACAACATGAGGAGCTGTATTAAAGGGTCATGGCATTAGGAAGGTTGAGAACCGCTGCTTTAGGGAATCTGTTAAGGAACTCATCTTCTGTTTCAAAACAAAACTTGCATAGTGTCTCAAGTTTTATTGCCTAAGTACCAGACAGAGAGATATAATAACTATTTTAAATGTTAAGAATGGTGAGAAGGCTGCCATCATGAGTGATGCACTCCATATCGGCTGTTTGCCATATGTAAGCCTTATGTGGACAATAGTCTCAGTGGACCATTATGTGAACAATGGTGAATTTATTTATTTTATTTATTTTAGAGAATTTTTACCCTACCTCTCTCCTTGGAAAAAGGACCCAAGGCAGCTTACAGTAATGAGGGATAATATACAGTCCAGTACAATTAAGATATGTTCAAGTTTTGAAAACAAGGAATTGAGGGACATCTTAACAGCATTAATAGACAACATTACATTCAAGCTACAAGAGAACATGAGCAGTTAAAGGGGAGTAAAGTTCCATGTGAAGTTATGAGTGATGGAAACTAACATTGAAAACATAGTGTGAACGTGAACCCATAAGGTTATAAGTAATAAACACAACGTCTGTTTGATCCTTTTAGAGATGGGCATGAATCTAGTTTTTTATTCATTTTGTTATTTGTTACTCATTTCATTATGTAACAAAACGAATAGTAAACCACCCCCTAAAAACAAAACAAAACAAAACAAACATTTTCATTTTGTTCATTTCAAACCCCTCCCCCCACCCGTGGAGAGAAATGCCAAAGCAGCAGTGCCAATCAGCTGTAGCGCGGCTGGTGCTTGTTTTTTAAAAAAGTACTCTCAGGCAGCCGCACTACAGCTGATCAGCGCTTGTGAGTCAGCAAAAAATAATAATAATAAAAATCCTGCCTTTCCCCCAACCTAATTGGGTGGGGGGAAAGGAGGGATGATGATGATGATGATGATGATGATGATGATGATGATGATGATGAGCCCCAAACACCAATAAGCTGTAGCGCAGGCTTGGGGTTGGCAAAAAAAAGTTTAAAAATCACTGCTTTCCCCCCACCCAATGGAGTGCGAGGGGGGGGAGGAGCAATTAAAAAATATTTTTTGTCAGCTCCAAGCCGGAGCTGCAGCACTTTGGGGCTGAGCCAAAAAAAAGTTTAAAAAAATCTCTCCTCCCCCCCCCAGGGTGAGAAAAAGGCGGCACTACAGCTGGTCAGCACTTGGAGACCAAATAAAAATAAGACTAAAAATAACAACTTTAAAAATCCCTCCTTTCCCCCCACCTGATCAAGTGTGGGGAAAGGCAGGATTTTATGTTATTTTATTTTGCTGAGCCCCAAGCACGAATCAGCGCTTGAGGAATTGGGTTGCGGGAAAGGAGGGATTTTTAAACTTTTATTGCCAACTCCAAGCCTGTGTGCTACAGCAGATCAGTGCTTGGGGCTCAGGAAAAAATAAATTAAAAAACCCCTGGTTTCTCCATGCCCAATCGGGTGGGGGAAAAGGTAGGATTTTAAAACTTTTTTTTGCCACCCAAGCCTGCACTACAGCTGATTGGCCCTTGGGGTGGCAAAAAAATGTTTACAAATCCCACCTTTCCCCATGCCCGATTGGGTGCAGGAAGTTACACAAACAATACACACACAGACACACACACACACACACACACACAGTACACAAAAAATCAAACAAAATGAAAAATAAAATGATTTTTTTTAAACAAAATTCATTTCAAACAAAATGAAATGAAACAGAATGGAACAAACGAAAAATGAATCAAAATGCTATTTTAGCGTTTCGTGCCCATCTCTAGATCCTGTAGATCAGGCACATCCAAAGTCTGTCCCGTGGGCCAAATGTGGCCCTTTTTCAAATTTCAAGTGGCCCGTGGCCTCTTCTCCCTACCGGCTCACCCTGTCACACATCCCCGCCAGCTGGACCTTCCCATACTGGATGGAGGCTTTCAGTTTTATGGTTTTCCTGCCCTCCCTGCCTCTGTCCATCCCCCCAGCCACCTGCCCAGCCTACCCACCCCTGGCTCCATTGCTGCAGTGTGCTCTCCGCCTCCTTGCATGTTATATAGCAGTGGTGGTGAACCTTTGGCACTCCAGATGTTTTAGACCACAAGTCCCACAGTCCTTTGTCATTGAGAATCTTGGCTCAGAATTCTGGGAGTTGTGTTCCAAAAACATCTGGAATGCCAAAGGTTTGCCACCACTATTATAGATACTTGTCCAAACTCTGGCCCGGGGGCCAAATGTGGCTGAATGGTCAGTCCCCACACATTTTCACTTCACCAAATCTGGCCCTCCTTGCAAAAACTTTGGACATCCCTGCTGTAGATTCATAGGAAAGACACACAATAGGTAGTCCATCATTCAGGGAAAGCTTGCCTGAAGAGAAAGTCTTTGCCTGTTTCCGGAAAGACATCAGAGCTGGGGTAGTCCTGGCCTCTAGTGGGAGGGAGTTCCAGAGTCTGGGCGCAGCAGCCGAGAAGGCCCTTTCATGGGTTCCCACAAGATGTACCCGTGAGTTGCACAGGGAATTTGGGAGTTAAGAGAGATTGATACCTGCCTACTCCCACAGCTTCATCATTTTGTGTCTTGTAATATAGTACATTAACAGCAGAGTGGTTGGTGTTTTCCCATTCATCAACATGTCATTCAGTAACAGAATTTACAACCCAGAAGGACTGCCTCCACTACTGTCCAGGGTACATGAACTGGAAGACAGTTTGGGAGTGCCCAACACCTCATAGCTCTCCTTTCTTCCATGATGGCACACCTGTCTTCCCCACCACATCATTCCCTCTTCCCATTATAAATACTTTCTGTCTTCTTTCCTCTACCCCCCCCCTTTAAAGTAACACATAGTTTCTGTAGCCACATAGTTTCTGTAGCCAGCAGGCAGTAGCTTCAGTACGCCACTGATCTTACCAGGGGTGGGGAACCTTTGGCCCTCCAGATGTTGTGCACCTCAATTTCTACAGCCCTTTATTAGAGGCAGCGTAGGCTTGGAATTCTGGGAATTGTGGCCCAAAACATCTGGAGGGCCAAAGGTTCGCACCCCCATTGTAAGCAGATATTATGTCCCAACAACCACTTCTCACTGTAAAATGTAAGGGTTCAGCTCCTTGCCTTCCACCAAAAGACTAACCCTCCTTTGGTGTTACCTTCTTTGTTGGTGATCCCAGCAGTGGTGCTTCCCCCAGGAGCCCACAGTTCATCACAGAGTCTCAGAAGATTGTGTAAGCCTCTAGTGCAGTGATGGTGAACCTTTTAGATACCGAGTGCCCAAACTGTGATTCAAAGCCCATAATTTTTTCGCAAACTGCCAATATAGCAATTTAACCTGCGTACAGGTGGCTGTGACAAGGTAATGCTGGGTGTCAACAGAAAGGGCTCCGAGTGCCACCTTTGGCACCCGTGGCGTAGGTTCACCAACATTGCTCTAGTGGAGGATGATAATTCAGGATCCTGGTCTGGCAAAGAGGAACATTGGCCCAGCTTTGGAGTTCGAAGTGATGGGGCAGCAGGTACCAACAGTTAAAAACTGGATAGTAAGCTTACCTTCTTTAAAATTGTTTTTATTTCAGGCAGATGTTTGACTGGGATGCTGATTAGTTAAGAGCTCAGGATCCCAGGCAAAGCAGACTTGCAGCTGTGGAGTCTGAAGCAAAAGAGAGAGTTTTTTTTTTCCTGTAGGTGACTTGTTTTCTCAGGCTCCAAACCCCATGCTGAGGCTGACATCTTAAGCAACCCAAAATAGAATCCCTTCCCTGGAGGGGTAAATGTTTAAGTTAAGGTTATCTAAGTGAATATTTGGCTTTCCTTCTATGCAGTCCTTTTATATGAGGGGAAATATTTGATCTGCTCCCTCTAAAGTAAGAGGTAATTTGATTTCAAGGCTTTGGGCATCTGGAAATATGACATAGACATATGGGTAGGTTTAAATTGTGTAAGCCCAATATCTTTAATAAGAACTGAACACAAGCTCTCTCAAGAGGAGACGTAGGAATCTATAAGGATTTTATTGGCTGTATTTTCATTCATATCACATCCAATTTAGTTTGTTTTGGTTTTTGAAGCAGGCTATTAAATTATTTTTCCCTCATCTGACATTCTTGTCAGTCTTCTACACTGGCTTGTGTTGTATAATGTATAAAGTTTGTGTTTGAAATTGCCCATATTTGTCATTTATAAAGCATCTGGCTGGATTATATAAGACTGCAGAGATACGAATGTTGTTATAATTTTCCTGGAAGTGTTTTTATGATTTTCAGTGTAACTGGAGATGCAGTGTAAGGTAGGTTGGGTAAAATCTTCTCATCTCTGCCACTGTAAACCAGCATGTCTTCTTAAATAGGTTTCCTCTCTGTTCTGTTTGAAACAGAACACAAGGAAAAGACCCATACTAAACACAGATGCTGATAAATGGGAAGAAAGATCACTCAAGCAGTGTGTTATTCAGTATGGCTTTCAGACAGTCATTGATATCATATCTATTAAATTTAATTGGTACTATCGTGGACTTCTTTTATTTGCCTTTCTTTAAATTCATTCACTGTCCTTTCACAATGGTTTCCCTTGATATCCTATCTTTTATATTTTCTATTGAATGCCACATTCTCGCCTGCTTTATAGTTCTCTACCCTGTGTTCTTTCTAATTAACAATATGATTGCTGCTAAATAAAAGCTAAAGCCATAAAAGTATATAAAGGTCAGCTTCACTGTGGTGACAGGGGAATACCCAGCTATCCAAACAATTCGGAATATGGTTTGGAAGAGAGCTTTGCTCTAAATAGCCTTGAGATTTGCATGGAATTCTGGGGCTTTTATGTTTAGGTCCCCCCCCCCAGGGTTGAACTGCAATTCTGAAATGTATAGTTTGGTATAAGATGTATTTTTAAAATAGTTACCATGCATTAAAATGACAGGTTTCAGATAGGGAAATATGAAATGCATACCACATGTGCCTGAGTGTAGTAATGACTACACATGGAGACATTATTGGGTCCAACAGGCCAGGCCCTGTGCAGCAGTTTCTCTCTAATCTGCTAGCCTGGGTGCAAAGCTTTATTGGTTACAAAGGCAGAGCATCATGAGGGGGGGAGGCAGGGCCTACATGTCAGGATGGTCGAGTAGGCAGGTGAATTCCTGGGAAGGCTTATCTATAATAGCAGGGTCTTTGGGCTGGTCACGTAGCCAGCTTGTTTTTTTCCTACATACCCATCTCATGGGCTTCCTGGCTGATCTGGGGAAAGAGATAAGACCAAGCTGGCTTTCCTGAGCATATGGGTCCATGGAATTCATTTCCTTCCATCCGGGGCCTCCCCGCTCAGATGGAGAGTTTAATGATTCCCAAAAGCCTTACCCATGCTGCCAGCCAGGGTACTGTCTCTGCCCCAAGGGGGACATCTCTATACCTGAGTTTCTAAAGAAATATCAAGTAAAAAAAGCACGGGGTGAAAATCTCCACATCTCTCATTGTTCCTACAGTACTGTACTTATTTCCATCTTATTTCAGGTACTCCCAGTATTACTTTCAGAAAAGATATTAAAGAAATGGGACACATCATTAAGGAAATGGGCTTTTGGGAAGAAAAATCAAAGAATGAAGCATAAAATTCTATATACAGTAAAAGAAGGAGGAGGATGGAGTATGCCCTCTTTGGAAAAGTATTATATAGCTTTCCAATTAAAATGGGCAATGAAGGTGGAGGAATATCCCACACCCAAGAGTAGAAGATGCAATAAATAACTCAGCAGGTTATTTAGGGATATTTGATAGAGATAAAAGAATATTGAAAGAAGTTAAGAGACCAAGGCAAGTAACAATGGAGATTTTAATAAAGAGGACGAAAATAGGTGGAGTATTGAATTGGGGCCCCTTAGAACAGTTTAATAAAGAGGGGAAGATTTTGTCACAAATAGATGTAAAGAATCTAAAAGAGAAAGGATGTAAAATCAAAGACATGCATGAATTAATGTCAACAGGAGCTGGGATAAATAAATTAAAAGGGATAATAGGGAATCAAAAATGGATGGTGGCAGAAAGTATGAAAAGGAGATATGAACAATGGTTCCATTCTCTTAAGGGAAAAGAAGATAGGCAGTGGGAAGTGGTGTATAAGAAATATGAAGAAAAAAAGGTCGGAGCAGGAGAGATTTATAGATATTTGGTCAGATTGAGAAATCAGAATGAAGATTTAATTAAATATAATTGGGAAGGTGATATGGATTTAAATGCAGAAAAGATTCAGGATATATTAAGGGGGATAAGAGAGGTAAAATTGGAAAAAATTAAGGATATGCAACTGAAGTTATTGCATAAATGGTATTATACCACACAGAAATTAAATAGAATAAATAATAACATATCATAATATTGTTGGCACTGTAAAAAAGAAAAAGCTACTTTTGCACACATGATATGGAAATGCGAGAAAATACGAACATACTGGAAAAAAGTAGAAAATTGGTTATCAGAAATTACAAAGAAAAGGATTGAGCTAAAATAGATCATATTTTCTTAGGGTTAGTAGATAGAGAAAAACAATGGAGAGGCATAAAAAGATTGTGTACTATGGAATAGCAGCAGCTATAATGGTATTAATGGGTGGATGGAAGGATCAAGAAAAATGGAAATATGATAAATGGAAAGATTATATACACCAATTTTTTCAAAATGAATGGATACAAATTATGCAAGAAGGAAACATAGAAGGGAAACACAGAATCTTAAATGAGTGGGAGAAATATATAAATTGGATAAAAGGGAAGCCTGAGAATGAGAAATGGGCTAGACTATTCCATCATTCCTTAATAATGTTTAACGTGAAAGGGTAGTGAATTTGTGCTTGCGGGGGGGGGGTTTAATGAGGAAAGGAACAAAGGATGATGTAATCTTTTTGGAAACTTGTAAAGACTGGAAATGTATGAACTTCCTCAACAAATAATTAAATATTAAAAAAAATCATACAGTATACAGCCATATTGTCTCTGATACATAAAGTAATATAGAACTTTGTACACAACGTGTTCACAAAAGGATTTAGGGCAATATTTCTTCAACAGAAGGCCACAACAGCACATTAAAAACTACCTTTGGATATGGCCGGGAGTGATGAAACCTGTAGATTTCTCTTTGAGTTTGGTGTTTTTCTTAAGTCAGAGTTTTTGCAGGATGGACCCACATCTTTGAATATACATAAACAAGCTCTTTGGACCTCAGTTATCCTATTTATCAATTAGCTAACAGTTAAGTGGACTTAACTGTTAAGCAGAGCTAACAATTCAAGGATGGAACTATTCAGTCGATTCGGAACAAGAGAGACATGGAGCCATTCTGTTATGACGCTGGATGATAGGCAAGCTGTTGGTGCCTTGCTGACATTGACCTAGATTTCCTCTTCTCTAAACTGCATCGCCCAGAGCTGTTGGCATTTTGTCAGTGTGGTTGCAGAACTTCAGGGACTGAACGGACAGTGAGGACTTAGTAGCAGGAAAATCAGTGAGATTGTAAGAAGTCAGAGTTTAATGGCTGGGAGGGAGCAAAAGAAAATAAGTTGAGTTATAGTTTAGCTAGGATTCACCTATGAGCTATGCATCTTTATATTGCAGTTTTTAATTTAGATATTGTGGTGTGGTTATAATCTAAACAGAATTATAAATTTCAACATTGCCTTTACTTTTAAGTAATATGTTTAGTTATAGGCCATTGCTATAGGCTGTAGTTTGCTGCTTATATGCACGGTGCTACTAAGTCATCATCAGAGTGTAAAATTTTTTTCCTTTACATTTCTTAAATGTTCAGATCTTCCATTACTTCTAGTTTTATTCTTATAAATCCATTTAATAACATAGAAGCAAGTAAACACTTCATTGGGCCAATTTTGCCAAGTGTGCCCATTGACCACCCCAGTCATAATGTTCATGAGGGACGGTGTTTCTTTCTTTGTTCATTTTGGTATTATCAGTTCTTTCTCTCCCCCCCCCTCAAAAAAAGAAGTTTTCCATGTGCGAGCAGGTTAAAGTGGTGAAATGGGGAACAGGCAATTTAAGACTGAAATACGTAGGAATTAGATGTATTGTAGGAACTGGGGGGAGATCTTTCAAATAATTATCTTCTTTTTCTTCCATAATCCATGGGGACCACATGTTGACAGGAAAAAGCAATATGACATGTAAGCACAATAAATAAATAAATAAATAAATAAATAAATAAATAAATAAATAAATCTTTTGAGTCAGTGCTCCAGCTACAAATGCTGAAAAAGAAGAAACTAGAAGCTTTTAGGCAATTGTCCAAGAAGAATTAAATAACACTCCCAAACAGATAAGGATAAGTGACTGAAGCACAGAATTGACAAAGCAGAACAAAATACCATCAGAGGATTTGGGCAAGGTGTTCGAAATGAAGTAGGAAACTCACAGAATTATTTGAAGCCCATATATAATTGCTAAAGCAGACAGTACATGGTGAGGTCTCCAAACGACTACTATAACTACCTGTTATGTGACTTTTAGATGGATTACCATATATGATTGTATTGACTGACTTCATAAGTACCCCTGTGTTTTTCCATGTTAGTTTCCATCCCTCATTATGGATTTTTTTTCTCCTTTAAATATTTGCATGCTCTTTTTACTTTTAATGTTGCCTTTTAATGTTGTAAGATGCCTGTTCTAATTTCCTGTTTTTAAGCTTTAATATGTCTTCAATGTTCTGGGCTGTATACTGTCCCTCATTATTGTAAGCCATCTTGAGTCCTTTTCATAGGAGAGAAGCAGGGTAAAAACATTCAAAATAAATAAATAATAAAGCAGCAATTCAGTAGTGACTAGAGAGTTCAAGTGAATTTGTTCAAAGACTTTCTAAATGTATAGGTGGCTGTTGTGTAGCATTCCTTGCACCTATTCATCTGGAGTCTTAATTTCTTCCTGAAAATATCTTCCAATTCTGCCAAGATATAAAACATAATTGACGTTTAAGAAAAAAAAAAGCACACTGTAAAAAAATCCACAAGAAAATCCATACACTCATTTGTCTGCAATTTGGCAGGCACTCTCTCCTCCTGTGGGGCTAGTAATTCCATCGTTCGCACATAGAAGACAAAGGTGAGAGCTGGATTTGGATTTCTAGTCGAAAGCAAAAAAAAAAAAAAAAAATCTGCTTTCCAAACTTTAGCAATAGGTTTGAGGGCAGATTAGAGCTGATCTGTCTTTGAATCGGTTTAGCCCAAACAGGCCACTGTCTGGGCCCTGACTCAGGGTCCAAATCAAATCTCGAGAAAGGTGTGCACCTCTTTAGCATGTCAAGCATACATCAGATCCATTTGATTCACTTCAACATTGCTACTTCTTTCCATTGTGCAAGGTTATTGAGTTTTTTAACCTGTTATTTTAATACAACAAATATGCCATATCTAGCCAGTACCTTTTCTGCACCTGCTGAGCAGAAAGTAATAATGAAGAATCATGCTATGGCTGGAAATACTTGCTAATTGTATTCTTGGAGGCAAGATTGAAAAAAAAAATCAGCTTTTCTTTTGTCTATTCAAACATTGCTGGTGGCAAGCAGATGGTATGTTTACTTCACGGAGACTGCTGCTCGTGTGTAGTTCTCCATGAATGGTTGTGCAAGCAGTGCTATCCTGCGTTGCTGCATTGGCAAGACTTTTCATTTAGTGGGAGTTTAGTAAATACTGGCCTCTGGAGCTAAGGGATAGTTGAGTCCCTCTTTAATTTCGTAGCAGGATCCTGTGGAGCACGTTAGCCCAGTGAGACAATAAATACTTCCTGTGTAACTGTTAAACCACTCACTTGATCATCCATTGGTTTGAGCTGTTTGAATAGGATCCTGAATCTTGCCTTCAGGAGCAACAATATTAAGTGAGACTTTGAATGCAGAAACATTTAGGATTTTACCCGGATTTGAAATCTTCTCTTTCCACTGAAGCAGGAATTTCTGAAGACCAAACTGTGTTTAGATCAAGATAAGATCAAGGCAGATTTCATGAAAGGACTAAGGACCTTTGAAATCATTAATAATTTTGATAACTAGTCTGTTTCTTCAGTTTTAAGCGGTATTAATGTAAAGCTGCTGATATTTTAGCAACTAAACATACAAAATTGTTCCTTTCAGGCTCATTTTATGCTTTAGTTGGAATGGCACAGTACTCTAATATTCTGAAAATGAGACAAATTTTGAAGCAAAAATTTAACCAGCAGATGGCAGTGGTTTGTTGCAATCTTAGGTATTTACTATTAAAGATTTTGGTAATATTTTACGCATGCTGCCTAATGAATTGTTTTGCATTCAGATTTTATATTCACATACTGAAGTAGTTCAAAATGAACATTGTCTTCTTCGCATGTTGTGTTGTGGTTGTGAGCAGTTGTGAGCATTTCTTCCAAATAATTCTGACCATGTATATGTAGCCATGTGCATTTAGACACATGCAGAATGCCATTTGGCGTTTAGAAATAGAGAAACATGTTATCTTTTATTCTCAAACAGATACAGTGCAAATTGATAGACTAAAACACCAGGCATTTTTGATCCCCTAGATTTATTTTTTATGTATTTCTTTATTATTTCAATATGTCATCCCATAAGTGTAAATACTGTATGGACAGTTCACAACCAATCAAAACAAAATTATAATTCACACAATACAAAAACCACAGCATACAAGTGTAATAAAAGCCATGTCACTAAGGGCTCTATCACACGTGCTTTAAAATGCTGATTAAATTTCAAGATAAAGCATTTTCAAAAATCTTGTCCCCACGGCCACCAGGCTTTAAAAAAAGTCTATGCCCCCTTTAGCGAGTTTTCCAAGACCTACCAGAGAAGTTGGGAATGGTTTTCTCTGGTAAAAAATGCGAGTCAGAAGACCATGGGAGCTCGCATATGATCTGGTTTTCTGCTCCCCTCCCCAGCCCCAACCAGTTTGTTCTGGGACTTGTTAGCACTTTAAAAAAAACATTTTTAAAATTTCTCCTCCCCCCCCCAGCGCGGATCAGCTGGCCTTTGGGCTGTCAGCGCTGCTTTTTTATTTCATTTTTTTTCTAACAACAACCAGCTCATCCTGGGGCTTGTCAGCACTTTTTTAAAAAAAATTCCCTCCCCCCGCCCAGAGCTGATCAGCTGGCCCTTGGACTGTCAGCACTGGTTTTTTTAACTTTTTAATTTTTTTTCTAGCGCCACCTGCTGGCCCTTGGGCTGGTCTGCACTTTTTAAACAAAAAATCCTTGTACATGGGAACAGAGATCCCACATCTTCAGTCACATGACCAAGAAAGAAGAAAAGCTGGGCTTTCACAATATCCAGATCTACCCCCAGGTGAGATAGCGGCCTAACAGAATTGATTAAACCTGCATTTAAATAAAATTAAACAAACTTTTGGTCAATAGTTAAACACTCATTAAAGTCAGCTTCATATAACTCTGTTTTAGTTAACTTTCTAAAAACTGAAAGCTGTTATGTCTGACAAAACTCTGGAAGAAGCTTTTCCAGAGGAAAAAAATATGGTTCCTTATGTTAGCTCTTTTGACTTCCTTTGGTGTCACAATTTTTAGCACCAGGTACGGTGAGGAAGGGGTGGGGCAGGTAGCTATTTTGTGAGAGAGACATTCTGACATGTGGGAAGGTCCTTAACCATTAAAGCTTTTTAAGGTCACAATAAGCAACCTGAAATTGGCATAGAAACTAATAGGGGGCCAGTGAAAGCAATCCAAGCCTGGGGATATGTGTTCCTATCTGGTTTACCTATAATCAGTCTGGAAACCACATTTTGGACCTGCTGCAGTTTCTGTACTGATTTCAAGGGCAGCCCTATGTAAAGAGTGTTACAGTAGTCAGATTTAGAGCTTTCCAGACTGATGAAGCTGCTTGGATGAGTAGCAAAACGTTTCAGTCTCTCCAGTTGCCATGACTCAACTTTTGGATAACCTCACTTGGATGACTGAGAATCTTCACCAAGATGGTTAAGGTTCCACCATCCCCACCCCACACACGCACACCTTATGAGTTTCTGTCACTGAGCAGGGATCTGAACCAGCTTTCCTAGTCTGTCACTGTACCTACTGCACCCCACTGAGTGAAATGAATCCCACTTCAGGCTGATTGCCATTTTGCATCATGGTATCACAGGACTTCAGATAGCTTAAAAATGATTGGTTTCAGATATTGTAACACCAAAAACAGTGACATTATTTTTTTTTAGTATAATACAACTTGTATTAATTAATTAAACAACAAGAACTGCGTGGCATGTGGCATCATACTGACTTTTGCTTATGGGGAATCGTCTCATAGTTTTGTGAATGGAAAGTACTTGGAAGTGGTTTACTATTCTTTCTCTGCGGACAGTCTGGGACCATGTTGCATGTCCAATGCCACACCAGGCTGGTTGTTCTTACAGGAGGCACAGTGGAGAATGACATTCCCAAACCCTGGCTCTGCATTCCGTTGCTCCAACTCAGCAAGCTTATCCAGCAACCTTATCTTGAATTGGCATCTACTTATTTTGACACAAGAGGGCAGCAGAACCCTGCAGCTGTTTCAGACTGCCCGTTGTTGTTTTTTAATTTATTTTATAAAATTCATAAGGGACCATTGTGAAGACATTAGCTCTGAGAGGGCTGAGGGGAACATAGCATTTTTATTTTTTTCTCTTTGGGGGTAAGAAACAGAAGCTAATCAGAAGAAAGAAAGAAAGAAAGAAAGAAAGAAAGAAAGAAAGAAAGAAAGAAAGAAAGAAAGAAAGAAAGAAAGAAACAAAGAAACAAAGAAAGAAACAAAGAAAGAAACAAAGAAAGAAAAAGAAAGAAAAGAAAGAAAGAAAGAAAAGTAATAGAGTATAAACTAAAAAAGTGACTGAAGAAGCTACTTGGATTAGTAGTGAAATGTTTCAACCTAACAAGAAAAGAAGTCTCATTGGTATGACTCATTGTCCGAATAACCTCACCTGGCTGATTTAGAATCTTCACACATTAAAAGAAGTTGATAAATTCAAAATTTTATTGTTTTTGAAAGCACATTAAAATGGTATCTCAGATAACAAATTTAATTCATTCTGCGAGTCAATTTGCTAACTGAAAAATTCATTATCCAAAATGCAATTTCCCATTAAAATGAATGGGAAACCAATTAATCTGTTCCGGTGGTTGGATTGGCAATCACTTTCCCCTCCTCACTGCAGTGCCTAGCAGGGGAAAAGAAGAGCTGGATCAGGTGTCCCAAAGCCAAACCCAGCAATGCGGGGAAGCTTTGGGGCGTCTGATCACCCAGCCTGGGGTGGGGTGGGGTTGAAAGATGCAGGTGCCTTCTGCTTTCAGGTGCATCTTTCATCCCCCCACGTCTTTCATCAGTTTCCAATGGGATGGCCCAAAAGTCATAAACCAAGGTACCCCATTGGAATTTTTCATTAAGAGAAGCATCTCTATTCCCAAATATTTAAATTCACTATCTGAATTATTCATTAACAGAGGCATTCATTATCAGAAGTTTTACAGTACTGTATATTGGTTTTTTAAAACGGATATTTATGATTTTCCATCTTATTCAAATTATTGCAGCCCCATAAAATAATACATACCTTTTATTATATAAAACTGCTGATTCGTTGAACATATAGAGTAAGAAGGTATACATCAGTTTTTAATTTCTGTTCTGGCATGATTCAAATATTTTATAGGAAGCAACAAGAAAGAACAACTGGTTCCACCTGAGGATTTCTCTCTCATCATGCTTGATGAGATACAGGAAGACAAACAGCGGGAACAAACTGAAGACCTTACCCTTAATATAGTTGATCAGGTATCTTGCCTGACAGGTGCAAAGGTAGCAGACAGTTTGTTAGAGAGAAGTGGGAAGCAGCCAGTGTTCATGGTACATCTTGTTACCAATGATGTTGGGAAGGCCAAGCAGTCAGCCCTGGAAGCCAAATTCAGGTTGTTAGGAAGAAGATTGAAGTCCCGGATTTCCAAGGTAGTATTTTCAGAAGTGCTGCCTGTTCCTTGTGCAGGACCCACCAGGCAGGCAGAGCTCAGAAGCCTCAATGCATGGATGAGGCAATGTTGTTGAGAGGAGGGCTTCAGATTTGTCGGGAACTGGGAGAACATTTTGGGACAAGCCAAACCTGTTCACAAGGGACACCTGAACCATGATGGCACCAGATTGCAAGCACTCAATATCAAAAAGGCTGCTGAGCAGCTTTTAAACTGATAACTGGGGAAAGCCGGCAGGAGCTGGGCAGCATCCGATTCGGGAAAGTGTCTACTTGAGTAGTGAGGATGCAATAATTACTGAGCAGAGCAAGGAGCTAGTCTCCATCACTCCAGCAGAAGCATGTAATAGGCAGGCTAATGATGCAACTGGACTCAAAAGATTGCATCAGAAAAGCATCTATAAATGCTTGCATGCAAATGCCAGAAGCCTCCAGAAGAAAATAGGGGAGCGGGAATACTTAGTAATAGATAAAAATATTGATATTATTGGCATCACTGAAACCTGGTGGACGGATGATAATAACCAATGGGATACAGTTATCCCAGGCAATAAACTGTACACGAAGGGCAGGAAGGTTCAAAAAGGAAGGTGGTGTAACCTTGCATGTCAAAGAAGTGATAAAATTGTATGAATTGGAATATCCAGGTGATTTGGAGTCACCATTAGAAACTCTGTGGTTAAGATTATCAGGCCACAAGGAGGGTCTAACAGTAGGCATATGCTATCGGCCTCCGACCCAAGCGCCTGAGGGAGACTGGCAGTTGGAGAATGTTGTAAAGGAGGCATCCAAGAAGGGAAGGGATTATGGGGGACTTCAATTACCCCCACATAGACTGGATGGACTATTTTTCAGCACATGATAAAGAGATAAAGTTCCTAGATGTGCTAAATGATTATTCCCTGGAACAGATGGTTGAAGACCCAACTAGAGGTACAAGAATCCTTGACTTGATCCTGAGTAATACACAGGATCTGGTGTAAAATGTTAATGTGATGGATCCAAAAGGAACAGTGGCCACAACACAATTACTTTTAAACTTAATCATAGGCTGCCAATCACTGATAAAATCTAACCCAGAGACCTTAAATTTTCAAAAAGGAAATTTCCCAAAGATGACGAAACTAGTAAAAAATCTGAAAGGGAAAACTGAGAGTGTCCAAACACTCCAAGAGGCATGGAGGCTGTTCACAAAAACAATAACAGAGGCCCAATTAGAATGCATACCCAAAAGGGAAAAGGGTACTGCCAGGTCCAAGAGGACTCCAATGTGGCTTACAGGAGCTGTTTGGGAAGTGATCGAAAGCAAGAAAAGCTCATTTAGAAGATGGAAGGCTTGTCCAAATGAGGAGAACAGGCAGGAACATAAATTCTGCCAGAACAAATGCAAGGCATCAATCAGGAAAGGAAAGCAAAACTTTGAGGAGCATATAGCTAAAAACCCTTAAAGAAATAACAAGGATTTTTAAGTGCATTAGAAATAAGAAACCGACTAGGAAGGCTATTGGACCATTAGATGATAATAGAAGACAAGAGATTATTAAGGAAGAAACAGAGATTGCAGAGAGACTTGAAATCTTTGCTTAAGTATTCACTGAACAAGACAGAGACCGCATGCCCAAAACAGAGCCTATCTTCATAGGGAGGGAAATCAAAGAATTAAGACAGATAGATATAACTGGGGAGGAGGTCCTTGCATGTCTTGTTAAAGTAAATGCTAACAAATCACCAGGATCAGATGGCATCTATCTATGAATTCTCTAGGAACTTAAAGATGAAATTGCTGATGTCCTAGCCAAAATATATATTTCCCTCAACTCAAGCCTTGTGCCTGATGACTGGAAGGTAGCGAATGTAACACCAATCTTCAAAAACGGATCCAGAGGTGTTCCAGAAAATTACCGACCTGTCAGTTTGACATGTCTCCCAGGTAAAGTGATGGAAGCCATCCTAAAAGATAAAATTGATAGGCACATAGAAGAGAAGGCACTGCTGAAGGAGAGCCAACATGGCTTCTGCAAGGGCAAAACATGCCTCACTACTCTTTTGGGATTTTTTGAGAGTGTCAGCAAGCATGTGGATAAGGGAGATCCAGTTGACATTGTTTATCTGGACTTTCAGAAGGCTTTGGACAAGGTCCCACACCAAAGACTCTTGAATAAACTTGCTAGTCATGGAATCAAGGGACAGGTCTTGTCCTAAATCAGCAACTGGCTAAGTGACAGGAAACAGAGAGTAGCACTAAAGGGACAATTCTACAAGCAAAGGGAGGTAAAGAGTGGGGTCCCCCAAGGTTCAGTACTACGACCCCTACTTTTCAACCTCTTCATAAATGATCTAGAAGGAGTAAATAACAAGGTATCCAAATTGGCCAACAACACTAAATTATACAGGGTAATAAAAACTGAGAGATATAATTACATTTATAAACTGATGGGGTCTGGAATCTCTGTAACAAACCAAGAAAGGGACCTTGGTGTCCTGGTGGACAGCTCAATGAAGGTGTCAACCCAGTGTGCCGCAGCAGTGAAAAACAAAACAAACTCAATGCTAGGGATCTTTCTGAAGGGTATCGAAAGTAAGTCAGCCAGTGTCATTTTGCCTCTTTATAAATCTATGATGAGGCCCCATCTGGAGTACTGTGGACAGTTCTGGTCACCATACCTCCAGAAGGATACTATGGAAATGGAAAAAGTGCAGAGGAGGGCAACCAGAATGATTAGGGGACCAGAACACCTTCCTTACCATCTGAGGCTGCAACGTCTGGCCTCTTCACTCTTGAACAACGGTGCCTAAGAGGTGACCTGATTGAAGTTTATAAAATCATACATGGTATGGACAAAGTAGATAAGGAAAAACTGTTTTCTGTATCACACAACACTAGAACTAGGGGGCACTCCATGAAACTTTGGGGTTCTAGATCTGAAACAAATAAGAGAAAGTACTTTTTTCACCCAGAAGATCAATGGTCTGTTGAATCCTCTGCCAGAAGAAGTGGTAACAGCTGTCAGCCTTGACAGCTGTAAGAAAAGAATGGACAAGTTCATGGAGAATAAGGGTCTCAATGGCTATCATCATGGATGCCTAAGGACAACCTCTGGGTTGGAGAGATAGGCAAGATATTTCTCAATGCCATTTGTGGGGAATCGTAAGCATTTGAAGACATCTGCTTGGGAATACCCTGAAGCAAATGGTGAGCCACTGTGTGAGACAGAATGCTAGACTGGATCGGCTGTGGTGTGGCCTGTTCCAGCAAGGCTGTTCTTATGTTTTTGTGTTCTAAGAAGCTTAGATTATGTGAGCTTCTTGAAACCCATCAACATGTGATCCGTGCATTCCAGGGCACTGTGCTGGGAAACATTATTTGTTTCTAATCATGATTCTCAACTAAATTAGATTTTATATAATGAGAACAATGGGGGGGGGGAAGAGTGACAAGCCCATGTTTTAAGAGCCAGTCAATAAAATGTTCTTAGAGATAATTTGATCAGTGTTAATTCTGCTGAAGCCATGTTGAAATGAAGCTTCAGAATCTCCGCTGTGTTAAGTTACAAAAACAGTGTTCAGTTCTGTGACCAAAATATCCTTTGGCAAAATATTGTGTCTTTTGGTGTCCTGTATAGCAGAAAGAGTGCCTTTTGTACTTTTATAAATTACAGGTTGCAATTCCAAAACAGCTTGTATGCCAGACCTGTGTTTAAAAAGAACTAAATTGAGCCTATTCCTGTTTGCCATTTGCCAGCAGAATAAAAGGTAGCCATTTGTAATTAGAAGATGAAATGATAGGGATGATTCACAGAGCTCATCTCTTTGTTGGTGTTGGAGTCCCCTCAGCTTGTTATGCTGGGAAACGTCAACATCCATGCCAAGGCAGCTCTGTCTAGAGTGGTTCAGGCCTTCATGACCTCCAACATCATCTCAGGTTTATCCCAAAGGGTATCTATTCCAATACATGTGGCAGGACACAGTTTTGACCTGGTTTTCTGTACAGAGGGAGATCTTGATGATCTGGATGTGGAGGAACTCTTTACAGTTCCATTATTTGAATGTCAATCAATCCTTCTTGGGTAGGACACCTACAAAGCACGCACTGCCCTGATTGGTTAAATGTTCAGGACTGTCATGGGGTAGGTGGTAGGATATTGTTAACAAGCTGCCATATTGAGGGATCAGGATAGGCAATGAGAGGAGCCATAGAAAAATGAGTCTGAGAAAGTGGACTTGCCTATGGAAGCTCACATTTAAATATACAGTAGTAGGTGGTCTTTAAGGTGCCGCAACATTTTGTCTTCTTTATTTTTCATTATTCTTTAGTTTTTAATAGAAAAATGTATTTGTATTATCATAAATGTACCTATAGCTATGTAAAAATAAAATGATATTCCATGTTTCAGCAATTGCTATGGCCAATCAGACCACGCGGCACAGAATTCTGGAAGAGATGAAAGTTCATGCCAGTTGGAGATCGTGCCCATATTAATCTCTGGCATTTTGCAGCAAAGTATGAGAAGTTCCAGGACTAAAACTCAGCTTCACTGTCCTCTGAGGAGCTCCCTAACCACTCAGCCACAAGAAGACACATCATAGGAGTATTTGTCCTGAGTCACAAGACCAGGCACAATGAGTACCTGGATTGCATTAGCTGACTGAAACAAACAGGTCACAGCTAACCTGAAGCTAACCTGAAGAAACTCCCGATCTGAATCAAGCATTCAGTCACATCCTGGAAGATATCCAACACCAGGCAGATGCTACACCTCAGCTAACTATTAGGAGCCATTGATTTGATCCTGCATGGGCCATTCAGTCCTTTGGCCCCAGTTCCTTACACTGGTAATCTCTGTGAGCAAGTTATCTCTCCTCCATACTCTACATGGCAAGCCCTTCTGGTTGGTGCCCAAACAAATGTCTTTACTTCTCCTCAGTTCTTCCTCCTCTTCCTCCCTATAGCACAGAATCATAGAATCATAGAGTTGGAAGAGACCTCAAGGGCCATCCAGTCCAACCCCCTGCCATGCAGAAAACCCATCACAGTATTTTCGACAGATGGCCATCCACCTCTGCTTAAAAACCTCCAAAGAAGGAGACTCCATCACCCTCTGTGGCAGCACATTCCACTGCTGAACAGCTCTAACTGTCATGAAGTTCTTCCTAATCTTCAAGTGGAATCTCTTTTCCTGTAGTTTGAAACCATTGCCCCAAGTCAATATATGTGCCCCCTTTTTTATCCCTTCCATACATCCCCAGCTGATTCAGATGTCTTGGCAAGCAGTACCTCTTCCACTTGAGCCTCCTTCAGGTGCTTTTCTCTTTCTGCTTCCCTTCCCAGTTGAGAAAAACAGTAAATGAGTGGTCTTGAGTTCTTTGAGAAAAAAACTCAAGCTGCTTTCTTTAGGTAGTGGTTTGGGAGATGCAGGAAGGATCCCTTTGGTTGCAGAGTCCCATTTTTGTCCCATTCATTTGAGCTGAAGAAGACAGACTTCCTTTCAGGGTGTTTCATCTAAAAGGGGCAGGAGGGGAAATCTAGGATGGGTTTGTAGTTTTTCTGTCGTTCCTAGCCGAGCCACTTAACTCTTACTCTAACAACTGTTGGGGGCAACACCAAAGCCCAGTACTAATCTGATAACTCTCTCTTCCTTCTATAGTCTTATTCACGTAGAGATCAGAGATTGCCTTTTGCTCTCTGATGAATTAACATTGCTAGTGCATGTACCACTCAATCAGTAAACACTCGTACCCTTTGCCAGGAATAAGCTAGCACACACACACACACACACACACACACACACACACACACACACACACAACCACAACCACACACACCTTTTTCTCTCAGCCAAACATGACTATTTCTTGCCACTTTGCCTATTTTGAGCACTCAGGATGTGGATTTGTTTATGTCTGTTGCTTGTTTTTCAATAAAATATTGTGCAATAAAAATGGACAAGTGATGAGCTTTGAAGTCAAGTTTAGTGAGAATAAAAGCAAGCAAACACATTCAGGAACTAATAAATATAGGCATCTCTTCTCAATAATGACACGGGTTATTACAGGTCGTCAAAATTCTTCTCCAAGCTTGGCTCTGTATATTCAGAGCTGTGGAATTATAATCATAGGTCAATCTGCAAGCCAAATGGTCTGTCCAAAAGAGGATGGAAGAAGAAGACAGGTGGAAGAAGTAGAAACATACAGTCAGGAGCTGGAAGGGACCATCAAGTCCAACCCCCCACTCAATGCAGGAGTCCAAATCAAAGCAGATCGGACAATTGTTTAAATGATATCTTTAACGTCACCAGTGTTGGTGAATGTCAAAGCAATCATGATCTCTTAAGGTAATTGGTTAATTGTTATACTGCTCTTACAGTTAAGAAGTTTATTTCTGATATTCAGCCTAAATCTGGTGCCCTGTAGATTGAACACATTATTACGTTTCCTGCAATCTGGGATGACCAAGAACAGACACTGCCCTTTGTATGACAACCTTTGAAGTGCATGCTGCATATGTGTACAAGGAGAATAAATTCTATTCTATTCTATTCTATTCTATTCTATTCTATTCTATTCTATTCTAAAGTACGTGAAAAGTGCAGCCATATTTCCCCTCTTCTTTTGTCAGAAATTCCAGTGTTTCCTCATAGGTTTTGCTTCTCCGTCCCCTGATCATGCTCGTCATTCTCTTCCTTAGAAGAGAGCAAGGGTGAAATGCAGGAAGGTTAGATCAGAAGGAGATAGAAAGAATCTGTACATCAAGTCTAGCTGGTTTATAAGTAGATTGGCAAGTTTTTCTGACTCCCAACTGCTGAACAACAGCTACCATAAAATGCCCTCCCGATACTTTCACCATCCCTGCAGTTTAGTAACTCATATGTTGCTACATGTGCAAGTCATCCCAGTGTATGACTCATATTCAATTAGTACAATTAGTACTGGACTTCTTTTCTTGTGGAATCAAAATGTTTTGCTACTAATCCAGACTGAAGAAGCTACTTGCATAAGTAGCAAAACTTTTTAATCCCACAAGAAAAGAAGTCCAGTTGCCATAGCTTAAACTCCCAAATATTAAACAATATAAAAATTGGAAGGAGAGGAGTATCTCCTCACTTAGGCAGCTAGTGACTGAGAAAAATCCTGCCTCGAAGAAAAGGTCTTTGCTTGGCGCAGTGGTTAAATGCCTGTACTGCAGATAAAACTGTGCTCACGACCTGGGGTTCGATCCCAGGTAGGTGGCTCATGGTTGACTCAGCCTTCCATCCTTCCAAGGTCTGTAAAATAAGTACCCAGCTCACTGGGGGAGGGGGCAATGTGTAGCCTGCGTACTGTAATTAAAAACTGTAAACCGCCCAGAGACTACTTGAAGTGGTATGGGCCGGTATATATAAGCAGAACACTTTTTGGTTGCAGAAGAGCAGGGAAGATGGTGCCAACCTTATCTCCCATGGAATTAATAGAGTTTCATGACTTCAGATTAGTGACAGAGAAGATCCTCTCTCATGTCCTCACAGAATGGATCCAAGAGGTCGTGAGACTCAGAGAAAGGGCCTTCCCTAGCAATTATAAAACCTGACAGGTTCATACAAGGAGAGGTGGTCTTAGGGATAGCTTGGACCCAAGTTGTTTATTGCTTTATTAATCAAAACCAGTACTCTGAGTACTGCCTGGAAACAGTCTGGGAGCTGGTGGTTGTTGCAACACGCGAATTCTGAGATATCTATAACCAACTCTAGTTAACAATCTGGCAGGGGTATCTAGTTTATAATATAGCATTACCAATTTGGATTGTCTTGTGCATCCCCTTGAGGAGGAAGACAGGTACCCATATTTTAAATAAATAAAAATAAATACATAATAATAAATAATAAATATTTTAAATAAATAATTATAAATGCAGCCAAATATTAGTGATTGGTCTATGCTGACAATTTCTTCTTTGCCAGCCAATCTCAAAGAAAACTATCTTTTAAAATTTAAATTAGGGCATTTTTTTCCTAAAATGATTCAAAGGCAAGAGTGAGTGATAACTTTATTAAACTGCTAAAACTATCACAGACACAAAGCTTGATTTTGACCCCTTTGGGTCTTCATCAAACAGGGCACCACAAACCTGGAGGTGGTACAGAAGAAATGAAATGAAGCATTATTTTATTATTTTATTTTATGCTTATCAATCACCCGATTTTCCCATGGGAACTCAGGGCGGTATACAACATGTTGCAAAAAAAAACAAAAAACAAAAACTGCCCAAACCTACAAACCCCAGACATCTCCAATCAAAGTACAAATAATAAAGAAAATAATAATAATAAAGATAAAAGTGATAATAATAATAATAATAATACGAAAATAGTAAAAAATAGTTAAAACAAAATAGCTGTAGCACATTAAACAGCCATAACATAGATATAATCCAGCAAGAGAAGGCTGGTGCTAGCAATTATACATACTAAAATCATAATGTACTCAGAGGTTCCCAAAGCATTCCCTGAAGAGCCGGGTCTTTAATGCCGTTCTAAAGACTGACAGCGAATCATACTTTTTCTAAAAGTATGACCAGATGTGCACTCAAGGCTTCAGTGCTTAAAGTAAGTTTCAGTGTCAGATTAGAGATGTGTGTCCCGATTTCACCTCTGGTGGTGACAATTGGAATGTGTCTCGTAGTCTTATTAGACAAAGTCCTGCCAACGTACTCATCAATCCCCACCTACCCACATGGCCCTGTATAGCAAAACATGGTTCCCCCCTTTTTAAATTGAGAATAGAGCCATGCAAAAATTCAGCAAGCCCTATACAGTATCAGAGTTTCGGGTTTAAAATTTAATTTACACACTAAGTAAGCCAGCGGCCACCAAATTAAAAGTATTACCTAGTGGCTCGAGGAGGGTTTCCTCAATCATTAATACTACCATATTTTACCATCTATAAGATGCCTCCATGTGTAAGAGGACCCCCCTTACTTTCCAACTCAACATTATTTTTGGACTATTATATTATTTCTGGACTATTATAGCGTTTTGCAACTTGGCTTACTTCCATGTATAAGATAACCTCAATTTTTAATCTAACAATTTCAGACAAAAATATAGTCTTATACATGGAAAAATACTGTAATTAATATACAGTACCATGGGTCCCAATGAGAAAGTGAATTCCAAATAACGAGAAAGGAAGTAGCCTTCATCTTTTTTCTTCTTGCCATAAAACTATTTTACATCCCCCAGGGACACTTTGTTTTATTAACAAAAGTGGCATGCAACTGATGTCTTGGTCACAGTTGATTTTAACCTATATCGTAACTGTAAATGAAGCAGGGAATCTCAATCCTCCCCTAACAAGACTTTCTAAGAGCCTCCATATGTTTGATACCTTACTTTTTCAAACAAGAAGTGAGTGTATACATTAAACAGACAGAATTAAACTTTGCTGCAAATTTCTCAAGTTAATATGCTGGGAATAATATAGCTTGATCAGTATTTTATTTTATTTTATTTCAGCATTGAAGGCACCACTTAACTTTGGAACAGGCCCTATTTTTTTCAGTAAATAAACACTTCAAAAGTTAGTCAGAGTTTAGTCTTCTGAATCTGGGAAACCAAGAACATGCTTTATGATGTTATGCTTGAGTTAAAACGAGAGAGCGAACGAGCTATGAGTGATCTTTTAAGCCTAAAACATTAAGGAAGCTTTTAATGCTTTTCTACTTCAGTGTTTAATCCTTCTGGAGAATTAAGTCACTAAAAGTATTTGTGGTCTCATTTTGTTTAACATTTTGCTAGACTCCAGATGGCATACTATAATGTTCAGTATTAGTGTTTATTTTGAAAACTGAGGTCATTTGTTGATACTTGGAACTTGCCAGAGATCAGATATAATTGCTTCATTGAGAGGATATTTGCAAAGAAAAGGTGAATCTGTGGAAAAGCATTTCATCATTATTATGATACAGCAATTATAATTGATATACAAGATCCAAATTATTTTTCGATACCAGGCTTTTGCTGCACACATATACTGTATAAAATATGAAATGTTTTCTTTTTGTTAAAAGTTTGCACAAGTTAAGCAAGTTTAAATGAGGTACAAATGTGTCCATTAATAATATTAAAACGATTTTGCAGTGGGGTATACTAAAGGTGGCATATTTACAATATATTCTTTTCTTTTTTAGGACCAAATGCTTTCGTGGGAAAAAAGTCCATGGCGAATATGATATCAAAGTAGAACAGGTATTAAATAAGGAATTTACTGTCAATTTGAGATGCATGATTTTCCCTAGTCCCATATTTCCCCAGCAGGTACCGACACCATTGAGTTATTTAGCATTTTTGCGGTAGGTACTGTATGAGTGTTTAGGATCCAGTGTAATGCTCTCCCGTAGATACAGTTATTAAATTCCAAGACGATAGTGAAATTAGATGAATATTTATATAAAGCAAGTGGTATGCAACCTAAATAATACTTGGCATTCTAGCATTCTTCTGAAGCTACAGACTTTCTTAGAAAAATTTCTGTTAATATCCTGCGAGTTGCTCATCTCTAGATGATGCTCTAGAAGTTAGTGTTGATTATCTGTAACAGGCCTGCACAACAAGTAGACCGTGGGCAACCGGTAGCCTGCGAAGGGTTCAAAAGTAGTCCACCAATTGTCAATTTAAAAAGTGAAGGGATAAGTTCTCCATCCCTCCCTCCCCCACCCCAAGGACCACCACTGCCACAGCAAAGCAGGGCAGTTCAAGGGCAATGGCGCATTGAAATCTGTTCCTTCTAGAATTGATTAATGTATTTTCAATGCATTCCTATGGGAAACCACTGCTCTACTTATAATTTGTTTTAACTTATGAGCATGTGCTCATAAAATTAGTAAGTAGAGGTTTTAGTGTAGTAGCCCTCAGGCACTTCGGGCCGGAAAAAGTAGACCTCGGCCTGTTCAAAGTTGAACAGGCCTGATCTATAAGTACTTATTTATTTCAGAAAGAATTTGGAAGAGGACACGTGATCCTTAATATTATACAAATGTGCGAGTAGGACATTTATTGGATTGCTTAAAAAGAAATCAAATACATTTCAAGCTTTCGTGAAGAACTTCCACTTCATTATACTGAGTACCACCCCTTCATGGATAACACAGAAAAAATATGTAGATACAAGTACAGTACCAACAGTTTATGGCAGATGACTGTGCCAAGTCTACTCTCATGATTGGAAATTTAGACTTAGGTTGCAAATGTGTTATTGGGGTGGATAGGTCTTCTAGCACCATCCCTTGCAGCATAGTTGGAAGTTTTCATTCCAAGTGGCAGAGAGAGTTTTCTAATTTCATATTTTAGAATAGTTAAAATATGAAAGTTGCATCATAAAATACCAGAAATGTATAATTATATTCAATATAAGTAAAACATGAAGGCATGTTTGCAAATGTGTACATAGAAAGAAGTCCCAGATATTCACTGTTTTACCTCAAATGTTTATTTGATATATATAGTGAAATGCTGTACAAATAGTGGTGCAGCCTCTCATACCCTAAGGTGGCTTGTCTTGCTCCCAAGAGTAGTTGGTGAAATTATACTGCCAATAATTTGTAGAATTACACAGTTTCAGAATTCCAAAGGTGTTTGTATTCCATAAAGGACTAATAATCTATGCACTGAATAAATATCTCTCTCAGCAGCGTCTTCAGGCATACTCTGTAGTGAGAGAGGAAATATTACTTGTCCAACATTAGTCCGCCAGAAGATGATGAAAATTTTACCAGACACACATACATGCATAAAACGGGTTTATTTACTTGGTTTCTTGTCTTGTCTCCCCCCCCCCCCCAAACAGGCACAATTTTCAGAGATCAACTTGATAGCTCATGCTGATGGCAGTTATGCTGTGGACATACAGGCATTTCGAAATGGCACTAAAGTTGTCAGGTATGTTCTATTTCCACTACCAAAATTAACATTAACATATTCTAGTAGGAAGCACGATCATGACTTTGCTTCAGTAAAATTATATCTCCTAGTGTTTGACAAGCTAAGATCCGTGGCATTCCTAGGGTTGCTGGTGCCTCCTTTCTTCTCCCAAGGCCCAAAATATGGCTGGCCCATTCAACACACACCATGGTAAATTTTCCAAATTAGTGCTATCCCAGTAGCCCCCGCTCGCCTCCATTTGCCCCACTTGAGAGGGAGAAACATGGAAAATCTTTTCAAGGAGAGAGTTCACTTTATGGCACCGCTGTTCCAGTGTCCTCCTTTCAAAATAAAAGCAAGACAGAGTTGGTCCAGATTAATACGGTACAATTACATCTCATTACCGAGGGCGCAAACCCTAAGAGTAAAATAAAGACAACTTCTACTCATCAAGGGAGACCGCCGGTTTGTTAGCAGAACTCCTTATCAGAGCCATACTGCATCAGTTAGTTAGTTTGATTTATAGACCATTTGACTTAGTGAGGATACTACTTAGGGTGGTTAATCTAATGAGGCAAAACGTATGACTAAAATAATAATAAAAAATAAAAATGCATGATACCACAAACTATCCCATAGTGTCTTCTCTGAGCACATCTGAGTTTTTTTTTTTTTGTTTTTTAGAAAACTGTCAAGAGAAGTACTTGATACTGGTTGTTCAGTTTTCTGATTACCACAGATTTTATGACACCATTCAGGTAGATGAGGGGCCTTTTTGTCTTCCAGCCTTCTGGTTTAAAATTGGAAAAGTAAAGTGTTCTGCTTATATACCGCCCCATACCACTTCAAGTAGTCTCTGGGCAGTTTACAGTTTTAATTACAGTAATGCAGGCTACACATTGGAAGCAAATGTATATCCTTTGGATATACATATACCGTACATTTGAAGGGCCCTGCTGCTTCTAATTGAACTTCTATCCAACACCTATCACCTTTTTTAGCCCAACATTCGGGGGGGGGGCTGGTAGGATGTCTGGTAACTCTGACATCTTTCAGTCTCCCCTAGTGGGAGTTTCATGTGCACCATTTTATGAGACCACAGAAACTCTGTATCCACCCATCCCCACCCAATAGTTATATCCTCCTCCTTTCCTTCCCCTGGCGCCTTTCCATCTTTTCCTTTTATAACCACCTGTCCCTCTTCTTCCTAGTCCTCTACCTCAGTCACCAGGAAATCATGTTTATAGGTTGGGGTATTTTTTTTATCACTGCCTTCCCACCTTTTCCCCTCCCCTACACTTTCCGGTGCCCTTGTCTGGGACATCATAGGTAACAGGGTGCAAGCCATTCCAAACGCTTCTACTTTGTTTGTGGGAGAGGGTGGCTCAGTCCTAGGTCTTTATTGCTATGTCCCCCTTACAACTCCCTCTCCCTCACCACAGCAGGAGGGGCAAGTGGCCAGTGTAAGGAAGGGTGGGCAAGCACAAGGCAAAGCTTCAACTGAAACAATTCAAAAAACCCACGTGGCCCCCTCAACTGATATACAACACAGCTTTAAAAAGATTAAATGTTTTCCCAAAAGAACATGCACAGACCAATCTAAATACCATGTGAATGCTATATAACTTGAACCTGATTTCAAAAATCCCAGTCGGGCTAATGGAAGCATGCTCTTTGTGCATTTTCTATATTATAAGGAGGGGGGGTCAACAACCTTTATGGGTTCACTCAAAGCACACAATGAGTATATCTCGGATGGATAAACAAACCATAATTTTGACTACTTTGTATATATTGTTCTTTCAGATGAAAATAGCAGTGGCTGTCTAAATCAGTGAATAAATATGATTACTGTTTGGCAGTGTTATACACTAGATTGACTAGTTTATCTTCTCATAGAGCATGGATGGGCAGACTGCAGATTGCAGTCCCCAGGGGCTTCTCTAAGGCCTCCAAAGCTATGTCAGAGTTCTAAAAATGTGCACAACACACCCTCCAAAAAACAAAAAAGCAAGCAAACAAACAAACAAACAGCGAGGATGGCCTGTTTCTGCACCAGGAGGCTTCCAGACATAGTAGCTATCCACTGGGATCACAAGGCAACCTCACCCCACAAAAATGTTTTTATTTGGATTTAGATTTGGTTTTGCTCTCATTTACAGTATCTTCTGGCTGGTCAGTTGGTTTTAATGGACATTTTCTGTCTGGTGTGGCTCATGCCATGGGTTTAGGGGCCAAAATTTCAGAGACCATGCTATGTATATAAAAGGTAAAGGTTTCCCCTGCACGTACATGTTGGTCGTGTCTGACTTTAGGGACGGTGCTCATCTCCATTTGCAAGCCAAAGAGCCAGTGTTGTGCAAGTCCGTGGTGATGTGGCTGGCATGGCTGACTGCATTTATGCACATGGAACACTGTTTATCTTCTTGCTTTTTACGGCAGTACTGATTTATCTACTTGCATTTACATGCTTTTGAACTGCTAAGGTGGCAGGAGCTGGGGTGAACAATGGGAGCTCACTCCACTGCGTGGCACCTGGGCTTCGAACTGTCGAGCTGACGACTTTGCAGCCGACAGTTTCAGTGCTCTAGCCCACTGAGCCACCACACCCTATGCAATGTATATAGCATGCTATTACATCGGTGTTTGCTATACAATTCATGTTTTATAGCATTCGGGGGGCATTGCTTAGAACTGGTGCACAGCTGATACAGGAGTCCTGTCTAGAGATGGGCACGACTCAAAAAAATGGTGTTTCGTTTGTCATTTGTCATTTAGGGGGTCCGTTTTGGTTCGCTTTCGTTTTTCGTGAATTTTTGCAAAAAATCGTTTTCGTTTCGTTACATAACGAAACGAAAAAATGAAAACGAAAATGAAAAATTGCTGTTTCGTTAGCATTCATTACAGTTCAATGTATTTGCCGCAACGAAAACGAAACACACGACAAAATTTCTGGTGTTTTGTTTTGTTTCATTTTAGAGACAAAATTCGTTTTTCGTTTTGTTACGTAACGAAACAAAAAACAAAAACAAAAACGAAAAATTGCTCGTTTTGTGCCCATCTCTAGTCCTGTCATTTCATTTGCAAAGGTTTGGGGGTAAAAGAAGCTGTGTCATTCTGGATTATATCACAGTAAATTAGAATAGCATTTAGTGAGCAGTGTGTCAACAGCTGTGGAAATTGTAACCCTAAGGAACTAAGCTTTCGGTAATAGGACCTAGTAATAAAATCAACTTTGTGTGGGCAGATTTATTTTTTGAATTACAAAAAATATCTCTGAAAATGCTTATTCCTTTGGCTTAGTTGACTGAGTTATTTGTTCCTTTAAAAGTGGTTCAATATTTATGGAGACTTGCTTTTAATATTAGCCAAAACTTCCTGCTTTTGCAGAACAGAAGAGTCATTATAAATGAAGTTCCTCATTGTACTAAGGTAGACTTATGGGTTGCTACTAAAGTTCCCTTGAAGTAAATGTGGGGGGTGGGGGAGGACCTCCCACAAGCAACAGATGTATCTGAGTTGCAGCAGTGATAGATATTTACAAGATATTTACAAATAAGCTTCACCCATTCTTTGCATGGGAGCTTGACATAGTGTTGTTCCATCTTTTCTCTTTATTCTATTTACACAAACACCACAACAAGCATGATTTTTTTTAAAGGATGGAAATGGGGAAGCTAGATTGCTGTCATATTCTGTGGGGATTCCTTCCCTCCCATTGTTACTGCACCTGCAGAACAACTGAATAAAATCCATGCTAATTGGCTAATTGGGATAAATGTACAAATACTTTAAGCTATCACATGTTTTTATCTTTTGTTTATATCTTTCGTTTGTTTCTTTGGATTTTGCTCCAAATACAAATTTTGCTGATTAAAAGTATACCAGAAAAATGCTTTCACTAGGGCAGTTCTAAAAGTTTCCAAGAGTCCCCTTTCTATTTGTTTTCGGACAACCTCATTATTGATGTGCACTCTAAAACATGTTTCTTCTTGATAAACTGAATGAAAGACTCCTTCGGTTTAAACTCCTGCCTAAACTATACAGTATGACCCCGGTATCCGCTGATTTGCCATCCGTGGATTCAGTTATCCGCAGATGGCAATCGGCAGAAAAAGGGCCTGGACCTGGCGGTGGGACCACAAAATCGGGGCCAGGAAACCTGGCCGCCTGGCTCCGGAGCTCCCACCTGCCCACCTCCATCAAAATCAGCCATGGGGACAGGGAAGCTGGACAGGGGAAAGTGTTCACTCTTATCCACTTATTTCACTATCCACATGTGTGTGGGGGGGTCCCAGAACTGATCCCCCACAGGTACTGCGGTTGTACTGTATTTCTGATTTACAACTAAGGGCTTTTCCTGTTAATGTTTTAATCTGACTTCTCTAATCTAGTGTCTCATATTTCTTTCCTTTCATGTAATATTTAAATAATTATATTTATTTACAATTCTCCTTAGATCATTCAGGCCTGACTTTGTTCTTATTCGACAACACTCATTTGGGATGGCAGAAAATGAAGACTTCCGTAACTTAATTATTGGGATGCATTATGCTGGGATTCCAAGTGTGAACTCCTTGGAGTCAATCTTCAACTTCTGTGACAAGCCTTGGGTGGTAAGTACTGTAACTGATTTATTTATTTATTTTTAAAAAATCCTACATCTTCAACTACAAAAATGTATTCTAATGAGCCAAAAGCTGGACTTTCCATACACGCAGGGTCATGGGTTATATTCTTTACTAGCAAATGTATCTATGTAGTGCCAATCAATATTTTCAATTATTTGTAATGGCTAATGCCTTAAAAGTGAATTTGACTGTTCTGTTAGATATATTGAGAGAGAGAAATGAAGCTTCTATCCTATCTGGCAACCTTGTTTTATGATTTCAATCCTGTTTTATTGTTGTTTTTGGTGGTATGTATACAGTAGGACCACCATATCAGTGGGGAATCAGTTCAGGACCCCCCCCCCCATGGATAGTGAAATCCGCAGATAAGAGCAAATGCTCTCATCCGAGGATAATGGTGGAAACGGGTGGTGTGGTGTCAGGGCAAAAGCTTTCACTGCCAGCTAGCCACTCTCCTCGCTGCTCAGGTAAGTGGTGGCGACTGGAAGAAACAAGAAAGAAAGAAAAACTGCCGATCCTGGCCACCCACCCTCGTCACTGCCGATGCTGCCAGCAACGACCAGACACCTTTTGGAGGGATGGAGTGGAGAGTTAAGAGGACCCCCCTGTTCAACTAGACTTTGAACATTCTACTCTGGTCCCAGGTGCAAGACTGGAAGTTTTGAACTTCCCACCTGGGATCCGAGCAGGAAGTTCAAAGTCCAGTTGGACAGATGGGTCCTCTGAAGTTACCACCCCACCTCTCCAGAGTGTGGCTGGCTCTCCACCTGCCCCTTTGCCACCACTCGGATCACCCCTGCACCCACTGATCACCAACCCACGGATAACTGAATCCACATTTAATGAATCAGCGGATGCAGGGATTCGTACTGTATAGGTAAATTGTCTTGATGATTGCACAATGGCCTGAATGGGTTAAGGGACAGGTGAGTGCTGGCTGTGTGCCAGGTGGGAGTCACTAGAGATGGGAGGAAATGCCCCCTATAGAGCCTTATTTTCATGAGCAATTTTTCCAAGCCAAAGTGGGGTAAAGTGTATAAAAGAATGGGGGGAGGTTGGAAAAATTACCTAAGGTGATTAGAGGAAGGCAGGCAGGGTTGTTAAATTTACATATACTTTAAGAAATTAGGATTAGGTTAGATAAGAGGCTTCATGAAATATTTTTATCCTGTTTTCTTTGTCGTTCCAATTCTTTACGATTGGAAGCAGTTCAGTAAAAACTGAGGGAGAGAGAGAGAGAGAGAGAGAGAGAGAATGGAACAGAATATGCTGGAAATGTTATGGCTGTCTAGAACCTTGAAAAGAGCGCCCAGTACTTCAGTGTTGTCCACAGGTGCCAAACATGGATGCCATGATGCCAAGGCTAGCCAATTTCCCCACTGCTCATTCTTGCAATCTGCTGATGCTTGCTTTAGTGCCGCCAAAATTACTTGTGGAAGCAGAAATTAATGTGATTTGACAGGCTTTTTAATGATGCTTTTGTCTTTGAGAAGGATCTTTAATAACTGAACCAGCTGTACTTGTATTGAGCGTCGTTCTGCCTAAGGCTATTCAGTTGGATGTTCTTGCTGTTGTTAAGTAGGTTGCAGGAATTTAGATTGACCTTGCATATCTTTTTATTTTAAACCAGGATACTTTGATCTCTCACTTCGTCCTTAGCATATGGAAATGGCTTTTCAGATTTACCGCATAAAAATGGAAAACTGGACATGCCAGAGAGAGTGAAAGCAAAAGCAGCTGAATATCATGTAAATAGGATTGCATTGTATTTATGCTACAAAATTTACATGTTCTGTTGGATAGTCACTTTTCAAGAAAGAGTTTACATATTTAGAAATAAATGTTCACAGAATATTAAGATGCGGCCATGCCAAAGCTCATTTTATAGAATGTGAAAACCGCATAGATTTTTGCTATACCAAACTTCATATTAAGAACAGAGGAGGTATGGCAGACTATTACATGTGGTAGGCATGGAGGTAACAGCTGGACAGAGCGTGTACAATCATTCTAGTGATTTCCAAATAATAAAGTAATATCACAAGTACAGTAAGTAAATAAAACTATGTATTTCAGAAAAACCAATCTTTATTCAGCACAAAAGTGAGACAGAATGTAGTAGTGATAAGAAAGGCAGTAGGTTCTATGGCAGACACATCACAATAACCCCAAAGTCAAACTGTAACATCATATCACTGAAAGATAAAAGTAAGAAAGAATGCTGCAGTCATCCCATAATTCACAAGAGATTACCAATATTATCAGGGGCAGGATTATTATAGGTGCTCTTCGCTTTATAGGACAGGGTGGGAAACCTTTGGTCCTCTAGATGTTTTGAACCACAACTCCATATGTCCTTTATCAGTGGCAATATAGGCTCAGAATTCCAGGAGTTGTAGTCTAAAACATCTGGAGAGCCAAAGGTTCCCCACCCCTGTCCTATAATGATTTTTAAAATATGCAACCATTCTAACAGTTTCCATATCCATCTGGTGCTGGACTTTTGTAAAAAGGAATGGGTAAAAGGAATTCAAAGCCCGGCCACATTCAGACATTTCTGTTACATCAGCTCCCTTTAGTGTTACTGGAATCCTCAGATACTTATGAGGATTGCAGGAAGGAAATAGAGAAGTTGGGGTACTGGGCGACATTGTCACTTGTGAAGACTGTTCCTGAGATCTTTTGACCCCCTCACTCCACTACAATAGGGGACTCACTCACTAGGGATGCCAGAGGGCTGGAGTAGCTTGCTATGTAAAAGGTTTACATTAGAGACTTTTTGAGTTTTGGGAAAAGTATGTCAAACTAGAAAAAATTGTACTTTTAAAAACGATGCATGCTATAAATAAAATGCATCTAGATGTTCTGCCTTAAGCTACTGTACGTAGAGAGAAAAGGGGGAAAGAAGCAGAATTACAATTCTAACTCCAGTTCTCTTCAAGATATCTGCAAGTAACCCCCCCAGATCACATCTGTATGCTTCTGTATACAAGTTTCGAAATACCAGTTGTTGAGGGAAACAGCAATTATACACAATTGTTGCTCTCATGCTCTAGTTAACAGTATGCACTTATTGTAGGCTACTGGATGGCCACTGTGGCCAACAAAGGTCTTTGTTCTGATGCAGCAGAGTTGTTTCTATGTTTTTAAGACTAAAATCCTCATCTATAACTACACAAATGGCTTATGGAGGCAAATTGAGAATTAAGAAATCACTGTAGAAATTTTCAGTTGCATTACTTTTCTAACCAGATAACTAAAGCTTAAAACCACCAGGCTGGATTTTTTCATATAGTACGCGTCTGGGGTTGGTCATAGTGACAGCCCTTCCTCTAGTATATCCTAAGACCAATTTGTAGCTTTTTAACAATCAAAAATGGAGGCCATTCACCAGGATCTAGACCTCCAGTTTAACAACAGCAAACCGAGCCAGGATGTCCGGTGCATCACCTTGCCTAGCTAGCCTTACTGGCTTTCAACCTATGGCAACATCTGAAGTGGACATGGCCCTTGATTTATGTTGTGCCACCACCTCCTCCCTTGATCCTTGCCTGGCCTGTCTCATAAAAGCGGCCAGGCTGGTAACCACCAAACGGGCCACTGCAATAATGGGTCTCTCCAGGAGGGCAACTGGGAAGAAAGAAAGAAAAGGAAACAGCAAGGGGTGGGGTGGAGGAGAATCCAAACTGACATCGCTGTTTCACTTCCTCTCTAGCAGCACTCCATTACCCTCATCTTTGCTTTACTGTTACATGGATTCTTTTCAGTCTCGCCTTCTTTTCTGGAGGAAAGGCACTTCTTCATGAGCTTCTCAAGCTCAAGGATTTCCCCACTAAAAATAAGGAGCCATTCCTGCAAAAAGCAAAGCAGAGAGCAGTCTTTAGAACTCAGAAAGGAAAGGAAACAGTGTGGGGTGGGGTGAAAGAGAACACAGGGGAGATGTATTAATTTTATTAATTTGGGGTCGTAAAAGTGGGGGCATCTAATATATGGCAGCACCTTATAGATGGAAAAATACAGTAAACCTGACCAAATTGAGAACTATACTGTAGGCCTGTCACCAATATTCCATTCATAAGCAAGATTGTTGAGTGAGTAGTGGCAGATCAGCTGATCAGAGTCAGCACTGGTCATCGTGCAAGATGACTATTGAGGGAGGCCAATGGGCAAATCATCCTTGTCAGTTTTCAGTCTCTCAGCAGTGTCAACCATGGTATCCTCCTTGGGAGGCTCTCTGAGTTGTGGATAGGAGGCACTGCATTGCAGTGGTTCTACTCCTCTTGGGAGGACCACCCCGAGACTTCATCTGGGGGAGATGACCTCTACCCCTTGGTCACTCAATTGTGGGATTCCACAGGGATTAGTCATTTCCCCCCATGCTCTTTAAAATCAACATGAGGCCAATAGAAGAAGTCGTCAGGAGGTATGGGGCTTCATGTCATCAGTATGCTGATGACACCCAGCTTTATGTCTCCTTTTTTCAATTTGAAGTGGATGCTGCTTGGATACTGTTCCGGAATGGATGGGAGTTAATAGACTGAGGTTGAATCCAGGCCAGACAGAAGTCCTCTGGGTGGGGGCCCCTGTTGTCGGCAGGTCAGGAAACTCCCTCAGTTTTAGGAGGGGTGACTCTCTCCATTCAGGTTGAGGTGCACAGTATAGGTGTCCTAATGGACCCAGTGCTCACCATGGAAGCCCAGGTGCCATTTGTTGTCTGCTCCACACATTACCAACTGTGGCAAATTGCATAGCTACATGCCTACCTCAATGCTGGGCCCTCACCAGCCTGGTCCATGTACTCATAATCCTGAAATTAGGCTGCTGTAGTGCAATCTACATAGGGCTGCTTTTGAGGTTAATGTGAAGGCTACAGCTAGTGGAGAACTCTATGGACCAAACTGGTAACAAGAAGATATCAGCACATTACCCCCACTCTGGTCACTTTGCACTGATGCCGATTTGGTTCCACATTGATTTCAAGGTCCTACAGTTGAGATTAAAATCCGTAAATGGTTTAGTGCCTCACTATCTGTCAGAATGGCTTCTACCACGAGGACTGATTGTAACACTTGTTCTTCTCAGGCAGGGCATAGGAGAGTGAAAATGTCTACTAGAAACCATGCCTTTTTTCGTGGTGGCATCACGAATATGGAAACAGCTGCCCTCGGAGATCTGCCTGGCCCCCATGTTGCAGACCTTTAAAAAACAACTTTAGATTGGCTTTCCCTGATTAACGAGTACCACTGCTCATTAACCACATCTTACTTCTTGTCTTACCTTTATTTATGTTACATTTATTTTAATATACAGTTGTCCCTCACTATATTGCAGTTCATATACTGTGGTCCCGATATATTATGGGACCGCAGTATATGAAGGCAAGGGCTCCCTGGGGCAAGCTGTGGGGTCTGTTTGGGGCCTCCTGCACTTACCTTGGGCCTGGTGCTGCCCCAAGTGCAAGAGGCCCCAAACAGACCCCCCCCCAGGTCCCAACCTGACCCAGCATCCTCATGATGCGGATTTCCCTTTATCGTGAGTCAGGTCAGGTCCCTAACCCCTGCAATAAAGAGGGGATTACTGCATCATCATTAATAATTTATTTATTTGTGATTTTATTATGTTTATTATTATCTTTTATGTTACATATTGTATTATTTAGGTTTAAATTTTGTAAACCACCTAGAGTAGCCTTCAGGGCCAGATGGAGTGGTTGTGTAAGTCAAATAAATAAACAGTGGAACCAATTACCTCAAGAGGTGGTGAGTGCTCCAACACTGGAGACTTTCAAGATAAATTTGGACAACCATCTGGCAAATATCCTTTCATTTGTATTCCTGTGTGGAGCAACAGGTTGGGCTTGATGGCTTTACAAGCCCCTTCCAACTTCACTATTCTATGGTTCTATGATTCAATGAAAGGAAGGCAATGAATTCCACAAGCATTCTGGGACTTGAGAAGGATTCCCTATTTTCAATCAGAGAACTTGCTACCCATCAGACATACGGGAAAACCTCTATTAAACCAGACTCAAGCTCCCCCCCCACACACACACACCATTAGTTTGCCCACTAAAAGCCAGTCCTTTATCAAATGGGCATTTTGGTTTTCATTTCATTTCAAAAGCAATCTTTACCCCTTCTAGTTCTTTTTTGTCAACCTGAGTAAATTCTGGGACTAATGCTTCATTTCTAAAATGTGATTCAACTGAGAAGCCCTTAGAAGGCCATTTGGAAAGCTGTACAGTCAAACTGTCTGTCACAGAGAATAATCTAAGCAAAGTTTTGTGCCTCTAACTGAAAGTGACCCTTTCCTTAAAATGTGGGCAAGATCCATGGGCCAGTTTTGCCTCAGAGATCCACACAGTCTCTAAAATGTGAGGCACCTGCTTCTACCTGTAACTTAAAGTTGTGTTGAACTGGGAGCATTATTGAACTGCTGCCATTGCTGAAAACAAAATCAAAAACATTTTTACTAACCCAAGAACTATGCTTGCCCATTTGACTTCTCATGCGTTGTTTCTCTGTAAATGTGTAATAATATTTCCAGCTATATCTTAGAATCGCATCAAAAGCTTTCAATAACTGATCATAACTGAAGAGCTGACTAGTAGCACTGATGCTGTTCCAATATGCTTCAAATTCTGTTTATTGTCTTCTGCAGTTTGCCCAGTTGGCGTCTATCTACAGAACCCTGGGACCAGAGAAGTTCCCTCTAATTGAACAAACTTTTTATCCAAATCACAAGGAAATGGTAGGTGTAAATATTTAACATTAATACCAGTTGCCTTTATATAGTAGGAAGGAACTATAATAATACAAAGTTTCATGTTGGCCTTCTGTCCATCTTCTTGATTATTATGGCTTGTATGGAGTGCTGCTGCTGTTTCACAGAAGTGGATTTAGGTAACTACTGATCTGAACCATTTCATTGTCTGAAACTTAGAAAAACATTCCTAAACCCTTTAAAGCTGCAAGCAGTGAAATAAAATATAAACGCTTCTGGAGATGAATTTGATGTACAATATTTGGGTTAAAGTCAAATGATCTTGTGGCTTTAGGTGGATGTTGCAATCTGCATGAAGTGGTGACTGTTCTTTAAAATGTATTTGTCTTTGATATGGTTAATACAATTTGGTTTCCATGCATAAATATGCCCCTTGCATTTTAATATTCGTTCTAGCAGGTGTTTCTCTTTTCAGTTTCCAATATACTTGATCTATTAGATGTTGCCATTTCCCCACAACCTCTTCAAACTACGTTAGTGGCTTTAAAAGGCCCAAGATAAGTGCTTTTCTTAATTTTATTTTGAAAACAAATACTGTATGCACTAGTTTCATTGGAATAAAGAGAGGTAGAATGAAAGATAATTAATAAGCTGGAGTTCAGGTTGAGTACTCAATCAGAACTTGATAAGTACCTGGAGCCCACCCCTTATATCAGTGATAGCGATCCTTTAGAGACTAAGTACCCAAACTGCGATTCAAAACCCACTTTTTCACAAAGTGCCAATACGCACCCTCACTGTGGCCATGGGAAATTCAAAAACCTGCTACCCTTCAGGAAAGCAAGGATCTAAGAGCAGGCTTTTGAATTTCCCGCAAGGGTCCTGTGGGATGCCCAGAGTGGTGTGCCTGGAAAGTAAATAGGCTACGAACAAGCCCAGAAGCTGCTGCCTCCCCTTCGCCTTGCTCTCTGCATGGAGCACAGTGGCATGCTCCGAGCGGAGGGGGAAGTGCCATAGCTGTGAGGGGGTGATGTCACGTACCCCCAGAAAGGGCTCTGCATGCCACCTTTGGCAAACATGCCATAAATTTGCCAACACTGCCTTATATAAAGCCTATCATGTCTGTAATTTCATGCTGCATGTCTATTTTATTTATTTATTTATTTATTTATTTATTTATTTATTTATTTATTTATTT
>JAHTLZ010000015.1:39739810-39769251 GCA_023846285.1 Phrynocephalus versicolor | reverse complement strand
TTATTATTATTATTATTATTATTATTATTATTATTATTATTATTATTGCCTCTTTAAAATATGATTCTGAAACATAGTTATACAACAGAGGAAATAAAATATAGCTGAATTTGTAAGAGCATATATTGATAAAATACCACTAATATCTGCAAAATTCTATAATCCCATATTAGACACACACACCCCAAAATCAGGAAGAAATGACTGTCAATTCATGTTTACTCAGACACCAGAGTGCAGTCCTCCCAATTCTACCAATTTTTTTTACTACATTCAGTAGAACTTTTCCCCAGAAATCTGTGAACACGGGATTGTAACAAAAATTTTATACGATTTCTGTTGTTTGCTCTGTAATTAAATTAAATTAAATCCTACAAATGCCTATTTTGGAGCTAGTTCCATAGTGCTCCTTTCACTTGGTCACCTAACACTTATAGAGTTGCTTCGTACTGAAAATCTTCAGTGTTTATATATCTGTACAGTAATACCATAGTTTACGAGTACCTTGGTTTACGTGTTTTGTAAGACAAGCAACCATTTCTGATCAATTTTGCCTTTATCAACTAGCAATATTTTTGCAGTACAAGCATTGGAGCAGGCCACATGATCCTAAATGAGTGAATGGTGGCTGGTTCCCTCTTAGGCAAACCTCCAAAGCAGAAGGAGGAGAGAGGAAGGCAGGTCACCCTTGCACTAACCAGGAATGTTTTCAAACGAGAGTGCAGGTTAGAGTTTTATTTTTCTTTATATTTTTCTTTTTACTTAATTTGTTTTCAACATCCTTTATTATTTTTCAAGCCATTTCTAATCATAGGGCAGCTCGTCAAGAGTGTTTAGGGCTACAAATGTCATTTTATTATTGTTACATTAAAAACTCAGAGTAAAATCCAGTTGCTAGTCCCAAACAGAGCAGATTTCGCAGCCCGGTACCTAAACTATGGTGTGGACATGGGCTTCTTTTGTGAGTTTTCGCCTTTTATGTATACAGTATGTAATCTGTGAGGCCTCAGAACAAATAATCTGAATTTCCATTATTTCTCATGGGGATATTTGCCTTGATATATGAGTGCTTTGGTTTACAAGGATTGTTTCCAGAATGAAATATGCTTGTAAACCAAGGTATTACTGTCCTCTTTGTTCAATATTGGTACCAGAAAGTCATATAATTTGAAGAAAAAGGATTTTATATGGTCAAAATGATGTCCACGTAAGGCTCTCTAGGGCTTCCTTTTGTCCTGACAAAGACTTTGGGTGCCTTGGATGAGGGTGGAGATGGTTAACCCAATCCAGCAGATATACATACTGTATATTGTGATTGGGGGGGGGGGGCGGAAGATATTTTCTGTTTTGATAATTGCTCAAGTAGATCCAGCTGTCTAAACACTGTACTGCCAGTAAATCATTTTTTCAGGAACATCTTTATATTTTCTTGTTTATTTTGGGAAGTACCTATCCTTCATCATATACACAGCTATAAAAGTGCAATTCAGTAACATCTCATTGCTTTCACCAGCGCTTACCGCTGCCCTAGTGAATGTGTTTATGTTTGTACAAGGCATGTAGGAAGAGATATTTATTTTATATTATTTATTTATTTATTGGATTTTTATATCACCCCTTTGGCAGCGAGGTCACTCTGGGCGGTTTACAACAATTAATAAATTCAAATAATTCATACAATAAAAACATAAAATACAGTAACATAATAAAATAGAAATAAAACTAAAATTAAGATTAAAGTGACATATTGGCAGGCTAATCAATTAAAAATCATGATTTAATGGGTGAACACTGAAATTGCATTATATTTGAGGGAATGCCTGCTTAAATAGCCAAGTTTTTAATAGTGTTTTAAAGGCAGCCAAAGATAGGGCCAGGCAGAAGTCTGGTGGAAAGTTATTCCACAGGCAAGGGGCAATGGCGGAAAAGGCCCTATTTCTAGTTTTTTCCTTTTGGGCCTCTCGTGGCATTAGTTGCCTCAAACGCCTAGCCTGGGAGGAGTGGGTATTATGGGCAAGTAGCGAGGGCCTAAACCATTTAGGGCTTTGTATGTCATAGTTAAAACCTTGAAGTTGAGGCAAAGCCGAACTGGAAGCCAGTGCAGGGTGGCCTGTTTCATCAGCAAAATGCATTGATTTGGTTTTGTGGTTAGTAAAAACATGATTGGTGTTTACTATTATTAGAACATGCTTTAAATCAGAGGTCTAGGTCAAATGTGGTCATTTATTTTAGCATAGTACCAGTATTAAGACATTTTGATTATATCATTTATTTATTTATTTCATCAATTCATTAATATTTAATATAAATGTACAGAACAGGAGGAGAACACTTTTTTCTAGTATAGTAAATAACCATCAGTGCTAACTTTGATTTTACTTCAGTACAAATAATTTAAAAAAATAGACCCTGGGGTGGAAAGTTCAAGTTATGGTAATACCTGGAAAATAAAATAGACATTACAGTTCAGAGTACATCACCTCTTGAACTCCGAAGTTTTGCTTCAAAGTGTTTCAGTTTATATATTCATGGAAATATATTTGAAATCTTTCAACTGAAATCTTTTCAAAATGAGTAGAGACTATTGTGTTCGTTTTGATATGATGAATATTGTATCCATTCTACATTTTGGATTTATAACATTTGAATATGCTTCCACCAAAAAAAAAGCTACAATAACCTAGAGTACTATAACTTGCTGGATGATCATTTACAGGATAAATTAAAAGTAAACTAATAGAACATCTCATAACAGAAAAAGTATTTTACATCTGAGAGCTAGTGTTGTGTAGTAGATGGAGAGAGGGACCCTGTCTCAGGGGGACCTAGTTCAAATCCCAGCTCAGCCGTGGAAGATCACTATTGGGTAGCAATGGTATATGTCCCCTTGAATGTCTCACATACCTCAAAAACCCCATGAGGGTCACTATAAAATGGATGTTACTTGATGGCCCATAAAATGACATCATCCACATCTGGAGAGATAAGGCTATTCTGTATTTACATTCAACTAATGAGGTCACTGAATGGCTGACGTTCCTTATCGTTCAGAATTAGGAATGCAACAAGAGGGCTTCAGAATCCAAACTCCCATTTAGAAAACAAACTTTGCAGATGACTTCAAAGTGATTCAAAGCTACACCTGTACACTGCAAGGACAGAGTCCTCACAGGCCTTGGAAGTCCTATCACTATTTTAGAATGTCTTTTTTAAAAAAACACTTATCATTTCAAGAACCAGCTGCACAACCTTCTCAGTATTGTTGTTTCAAGCTGTGGACCTGGTGAGCAGGTCAAGACTTCTGGCTCCCTTTGGGCTTCCTCCCTAGACTGGCCATCTCCTCTTTACAACCTTTCCCACCATGAGTCCATTCTTGGTTTTGATCTTTCAGAGTATCCAAAAGCATCTCAAGCTTTTTTCATGTATTCACTATGGATAATTAGAACCTCCAATGGGTTGCTGAGTGAACAAGACGCTTATCCAACTCCAGAGACATAATAGTATATAGTGGACCCTTGTATAACAAACAGCTTGTATAACAAAAAAAGTTGTACAACATAAAAAATTCCAGAGATAGGGGAAATTTGCTTAACATAATCGCCTATGGGGAGAATCCGTACAACATAAAAATGGGATCACTCCATTTTCAATACATTCCTATGGGAATTTGTATAAAGGAAAATTTGCTTAACATAATTTCATTTGGAAAAAAATAATTCCTTTATGCAAGGTACCACTGTATTTGAAATGCTTGCACATTAACTCCTTTTTCCTTCCTTCCTCCCTCCCTCCCTCCCTCTCTTTCTCCCTCTTCCCCAGGATTAACTTGATCTGAATCTATAAACATTTAAATAACACAGTACAAAAACATTTATCTGTATATCTGTCAGTACAGATGTAGAGAACATTTCCAATCAGAACATTTCTAGATGTTCCAGCAAAGAGCGAACAGAACAGCCAGCTCCAGTTCAGTAGCCTCTCTGTCTCATGTAGCATGAAGTACACCTGGATTTATCTGAGGTTTGGCCGCTTATATAGGGTTACTCAGAAGTGCTAGCACTGCAGACTCTTTTGTGAATAATGCATAACTTTCTCACAAGGCTCATATTCTTGAAAAGGCTAAGACCACATGTTAATTAAAACATTAATTCTGGAGATTTCAACAACAGCAACAAAATATTCTGCACTCAACTCCCCAGAATTACCCATGGTCTGACCATGCTGACTGTGGAACGCTAGTAGCTCTAAAATAATAAAACAACTTTTTAAACTGTAATTGATTCTCTTTAGTGCTCCAAATATTTTTAAATAGATGCAGTTGAGAAATGCGAATATGGCAAAAGATTATTTGTGTTGGCATTGCTATGCTGACATCCTTCCCAAACCTCTGAAAAATAAAATTGTGCCTGTTTGCTCCAAGGGGTTAGAAATATATAAAAACCATTTAGTATAATTTCCCAGTGATTAAAATTTGTATAAATTGTATGAGGTTGCATTTTAATATATTTTAATAACAGATTAATACAGGAGCATTGCACTTTTTAAAAAGATGCTGTGTTTTAACTTAGACAACTCTGGCAGAAAGTGCATTTTCACAGAGTGGTTGGTCAGTTGAGCTTTATCAGACCAAGTATGAAATGAAAGTGTCAAGTTTGTGAATTGTAAACTTATATATTAATTTATTCAACTTGTGTTTGAAGCTGAAACACTTAATGTGTCATGCACCATCCTTAGCATTCACAAGTCCCAGATGTATATTACTTACATATCTAACATGACATGACTTCTTGCTTTGTTTAATCTGACAGTGTTCACGTCATAAAAATGTAAGGAACCAACTCATAGTGACCATATTTATGACTAACATATTCAGGTAAACCATAAATTGATTGCAGTGATGGTGTGAAGTTGTGATGAGCCTGGATATCTCATTTCTCAAGTCTACCCAAAATAATATCATGTGTCCTGCCTATTTCCCAATGTAGATGTATAGGAGATCATTTGTGAATACATGATTAGGGAATGTTCAGGAGCATAATCTGCTCACCCTATATATGAGGCCAGTTTTCAGTGCAAACTCTTTTACTGCCTCTCATGGTGATGCCCTATTACAGTGATGGCGAACCTTTTAGAGACCGAGTGCCCAAACTGCAATTCAAAACCCACTAATTTTTCGCAAAGTGCCAATACAGCAATTTAACCTGAATACAGGCGGCTGTGAAGGGGCAATGTCAGGTGCCCACGGAAAGGGTTCCGAGTGCCACATTTGGCACCTGTGCCATAGGTTCGCCAACACTGCCCTATTACATATCAAGAAAGAATAGCCACTCCTGCTGTTGGGATCATTTCATCCATCTCCCTTTTTGCCCCTAGTTTCCTCCCCTTCACTTCATTTGTTCATGCAAGACTTGGTAACCAAATACTTTTCTAACCAATAAAACACACACACACACACACACACACACACACACACACACACACACACACAGAGAGAGAGAGAGAGAGAGAGAGAGAGAGAGAGAGAGAGAGATCTTGAAAGTTCATCAGCATAGCAAACGTTTTTTTGGCCAGAAAGATGCCAGTCACTCTGAAGGTGAAAAGTCCTAATAAAGAAATCAGTTTTTTATGATTTCATTGATATTCCTTCTTTGGTGGTAAAAGAGTCATAATAATTACATAACAGAAAAATCACTGTTAGATTTTGTTTTACAGTATATTCCAATCCATTGGATTACTACCCCAGATCTTTTTGATTATCAAAGACAAACTATAGTTACAAACAAATCCATTGGGACAAAGATAAGGCTAGATGAGACATAGTAAAGCAGCATACAAAAAACGTAGTAGAACATTTTTAACGACATACACAAAAAACATTTAACTTGCATCATCAGAAGCAAGGAAGGTTAATTTTTCAGACTTTTTGCAGCAGACTCTTGTAATATCTTACATTTACATTGTCCAAGTTCCCTCTCCCCCATTCCAAACTCTATTCTAAAGAAAGACAGCTGTACACAACAATGTTCTTTTTAGTCTCCAGAAATAGCATTTTGATTAAAACAAAATGGTTCTTTTACACGACTTATTAACAATGGTACTCGTCCAAATTCTGATTAATCTTATTTGTATGGAGACATTCATTTAGACTTTAAAACTTATTTTCCGAAAACAATAGTGTTTCCGCATAGCATCTCTCTTATAGAAAGAATTTTAGAGAGCCTCTGCCTCCAGGAGACTTATTTCTCTTCTTGTCTGGGTGCCAATTCTACAAACTGTGTGCTTTATTTACGTAGCAAAATTTGCTTGTGTTTCTAAGCAAGAAATGGTTGTTGGAAGTTCAAAGCAGCAGTGAGCGCACAGCAATGGAGAGACTTAACCCCTGGGGCTTTGAAAGAAAATTGCGTAATTCATGGTTCACTAATGTCCACAAACTCTTTCTCCAGAGGAGGGCCACCACGATACCAACTACATGTTCCATCGCTGCGCTTGATGCATGCATAGTGTTTTGCTTGGTGTCCATAGAGCCTTCTCTCTATCAGCCAATCTGTCCACAGGCATTCATTTGGTGTTGTGATGGAGCACGGCACCATGTAACAGGTAGAAATCTGAGTGCAGAAAATGTGGTTAATTTTCTCAAGCTTCCCCCCCTTTTAGACTGTACATTGCCAATGCATAAAATTCAGAATTATTCCCATCTGTAATGGTCTTGACACTCAAAATTATTACAATTTCAGTTGCCGGAAATGTGAGGTACCAAGCTAAACTCCATATAGACAGAAAATAAATAAATCTTGAAACTAATTATCACAATTCACAAAGCCACTAAAGAAGTTTTCAAGTGTCCAGCCAATCCAGTAGATTCAATTGGTAAATATATAATAGGCACAACATTATTAATGAACTGTCATTATGTAGTCATAATGCATTAATCAGACTCTTCCACAAAGAGTATCCTCTATTTTTCGAAGTAAAAAGGCATTTCAGTGAGGCTGATCATGTCATTATGAATTATTGAAAATCACATTTTGTGTATCCCTATGTTAATCAAGTAAAAGGGGATCCCTTACCGAATTTACCATTACAGACGAACACTATGTCATACTGGCAGGTTCATATGAAGCTTCAGCATGGGCCCGCATGTGTCCTGTAACACTCTCCCCTTCCTCTCAGCTGGGGCAGCCTTCTCTCCTGGCCGTGCCTCACTTTGGGAGGGAGTCCACCCAGGCTAGCCCTAACTCTGCCGTCAGCTGACCATTCTGGCAAGGAGGCAGGGAGACACATCCCGCTTTATCATCAGAATGGCTGTCTGCTGACAGAGCTAGGGTCAGGCTGGCTGTACGTCTTCCTGGAGTGGTGCGCTGCTGGGGAAGAAAGCCGCCGGTGGTGCATGCAGTCTGGTAAGTGGCCCCATTGGTGGGAGGGGAGAGGGCTGTGCCTGTGGGCTGTGTTGACAGCTTCATAGGAGATGTAAGTGTGACGAAGCATGCATCGCTATTTACCATGCTTGCGTTCCAGAGGCAAACCAACTATATATGTGTGCATGTGTGTGTATACGCGTGTGCAAATACAAACACATGCACACACACACCCCTGTATATGTACTTACTTTACAACCACAGCCCATCTGATATCTCTGATTCAGGCTTTTCTTTTGAGAGAAGGTGAGGTCATCCCATGGTTCAATATAGTTGCATAAATGGATTAGAACTTTCCCATCATCCAAAACTTGCCCTGGATAAAGAAAACAGAAAAATAAAACACACTGTATATTAACAGAGGGTGCAGAGTTCATATCTGTTTAAACAGTGAAATGTTCAAATTCTACTGCAGCAGAAGACATTGCATTCAATTAGGCTTACTCCAGAATCCAGATAAGTTTGCTTAGAATCACAACCCAAGTTGTGGCTTTTAGCATAAGAACAAACTGTTATTAAAACAGTAGACTTTGGCATTAGAAATGGGACCTGTAGGAAAATATTGATTTATAACCCCCACCCTTAAAAGGAGTCAGCCAAGTTCTCCTCCCAGATACTTTTAAAAACATAGCAAAACATGGTGCTTACATTCTACCCACAGCACTTAAAGCACTCTCTGGGAAGTTCACAAGTGTTCACCGGGCTTCCAGTGATATCATAGTTAAATAAGTTTACTATTTGGGAAATTATATACAGTATTTCAGTCTCCCCCTTTTTTATTCTACTTTTCTATCATCATGTATAATTTTTCAAAATTAAGGTAGCAATTAAATTTTAAAAAATCTTCCACCAAACAATAAACATTTAACAGAAATTTCATGAAGCGTCTAAATGAACACTGCTTTGTATGTCAGTACCCCATGGGTTTGTTTGGGTTACTCTTTAAACCCTTTTCACCTCTTGTTTAATATATCAGTAATTATTTATTTGTATACATTGTGCTTCTAATCTATATACTTTACCTGTAAGGAGATACTGCTTCTTGTTATTGGCTTCCAGTTTCACCCCACAGAGGGATGAATCAAAAGGTGTGAAGACAAACTGTACATCTTTCAACTTTTCAAACCCTTTAAACATCTGTATTAGGGAGGAAAGTGTTATAAGTGAGAAACCGTACGAAGCACAAACAACTAGAATAGTTCTTTACATTTTTAACGTAGGTTAGTTTTCCATCCCAGTTAGAAGTCACTGGCTGTGGTGTGGGGTGATTTGGTGGCTAATTGGCAAGACTGTGTAGCTTGTTTTGGGGGGTTGGCTACCCAACTAGATCCAATCCTTTTCCCACAAGGGGGGGGGGTAATCTCTACGCTTTGTAGCCTAATGGGTATGGCCTGACAAACGACAGAGTGGGAAACTGGAGGCTAGCTGAGATGTTCCCAATGCCTAAACCAGATATTTAGTTGTACAATTTAAAAATATTATTTTGCACAAAGTGAACACTCATAAGTCAGAGCTATGTAAGAATGACAAAAACAATTGTCATTTTGTACACAAGATTGTCTCAAAAATAAACTTGGCATATTTGTTCTACTTGTAATGTATTAAATTTAGGAGGGTTTTATAGCTAGTGTTGATAAAGTGAGGTCATTGGTGTCGACACATATCTATTCGATCCCTCTGTTTCTGTGATGATCATTTTCAATTGCCTTTGCAACTTGCTTGGAAACATCTCAAGTAGCTTACTAATGAGTTTAGACTGACTATATATCAGCTCCTGGACTTGAATTTTCCAGTGTTTATGGGTATTTGCAAATTAAGCATCAATACATTAGGCTTCAATACATATATAATATCAGTGTGAGTTCCAGCTGTTATTCCATACAGTGCTTAGAATGTCCTTCAGATGTCACTGACAGAACAAATCCTCAATGTTTTCTCACAAAACCAAGTCTATATATGCTATCCTCATCTTTCGATGGATAATATAAAACGTTAAACACATCAGTGCTTTCCATAAATTACAATGACATTTCCTTCTTATTCTTCTTTAGCATTTGTCCTGTCTGGTGGCAGAATCTTCTGAATTGCAATGACATTTACTGAAACATAAAAATAGAGTTCTCTTATAGAGTTTTCTTGGTTACGTCCTGCTAAGAATTGAGAGTTGTAAGCTGCTATAAGGTCCCAAGACCAGTAGTAGTGCTGTAAAATTTGTCTAATATTCTATTAAAATACTAAACTGAAAGCTTTGATAGCTAATAAAAGATGGCTGCCATGATATTCCAAATTTGAGATCCTAGTATGGGGAAAATGGCTTCTGAAGCTTCTGTAGCTTTTCCATTACTCAATGAATCTGGATTACTGGCACAATCTACTAAAACCATTCCTGTTAAATTCAAAAGCACTTCCTGCCAGGTAAGTCAGAACAGGATTGTAGCTTTAACTGGTCTCCAAGGGTCCTGTATCTTTTAGTAAATGTTCATATGCTCTCCCCACCCAAACAATTTCAGACTGTTTTAACTACTGAATTTGCTATAGTTTGCCTCAGATAAGGCTAACTTTCATTTGTCACAGACGTGTGAGAAATAAAAATAAGCAAAAACTGGTATTCAATTCTACCGTTTTTAATAACAAAATAAAATTTCTCTCTGTTATCCCCTGCCATGTACTATGGGCTGTTACATGTAGACTAAGTTTGGCATCAATGTATAGATTGAAATCCAGTAGAATAACTTAGGCCACATATGGCTGAAGAGGTCTTCAGTCATGGCCATTTTTCAGATATTACAATTTCCCAGCCTGAAAGTCTGGAGCCTCTTCTGGGTTCCCTTTCATTGTCTTCAGAGCGTTTTAGCTGGAGATTGGAGCAGTGTACCAGTCCTCTTTTACCTACCCCACACCACCAGTGCTAGGATTTCAGTGTTTGAGAGGAAACCGCCATGGACTTATCAATGAAGTCAGAGAAGAGGGATCTGGTGTAAAATATTTCCAAAATCTGGATCTCTCACTGATCCTGGGGGAGATCCAATCTCTTTTATAGCTAATAGGACACTATCCTAAAGCAAACATAAGAACAGCCTTGCTGGAACAGGCCACAGCCCATCCAGTCCAGCATTCTGTCTCCCACAGTGGCTCCTCATTTGCTTCAGAGTATTCCCAGGCAGATGTCTTCACGTGCTTATGATTCCCTGCAAATGGCATTGAGAGATACCCTGCCTATCTCTCTAACCCAGAACTTTCTAGCCTTGTGTATTCTGTGTCCAACTGGGAATCTGTTTTGCAGAGAAAATGCAAGATGAAGGTTCAAAATAAGGACTAATGGAAATACCAGATGGAATTTTGAGTACTCCAGGACACACTGGAGTACACAATGTGTAAAGGCCTAATTGAGAGTTCAGAGTACTGTGAGGATCACAATTTTAATAGTATTATAGTAATCCAATATAATTGCCCAATCCTAATTTTCCTCATGTATCACACAGAAGCATTTCTTTTTTGTATTTAAGATACACTGTTCCATAAGCAGAGACACTGTTCCTATTTATCTGCATAACCATCTGTTCTTAGTCCTGTTTTTTCCAACTTTAGAATTAGAATTTATCCAACCTTTTCTTAATATTGAACTTCCAATTTATTTTTTCTAAACCTCAACCAGATTGTAGTATTTCTACAACGAGGATTAGAAGGTGATATATTGTTAAAACACCTTCCGAAAATAGATTGTAAAACCCATAGTGTCAAAGCAGACAATATAGTTAACGTGAGTTTTATAAACTGTACTCCCTTAATAGTAAAAGCTGTTGCTAGAGTGACTGGAAATTTGTTTAACTCCTTGTGGTTTATGGCAGTGGATAGCCCAGATATTCTGGAACTGCAACTCCCAAACACCTCATCCAGCGCGGCTGGTGGCAAAGGCTTCTGGGAACTGCAGCCCAAGAACGCATTATTGTAACTGAAGTTTGGAAATCACTGCTGCATGTTATTTTATCCATAAGCATTCCAGCCTCAAAAAGGCAAGTGAGGTTATGTACCTTTATTTGTTTGATTTCATACCGAATCATTTTGTGAGTATGAAGAGGATCTTCACTTGGTGCTATCACCTTTTCACTGGAAATTTTTGCTCGAATCACTGAAAGGAAATGGAAGCAAAAGGTTAATGGCAACAAATCCAGTGTTTTTGTTCTTATTTCCTACTGTTACATAACATGTTTGTTATAAAGCACAGTTACTCTTTCAAAATAAAATACTCCTCAGTGAACAGAGATGAGCCTGAGCGGTGGACAGCCTTCTAGTTGAATTGCAAGTAAACCAGTTTTCTCGGTTGATTTCCATCATGTTTCTAGAAAGGCAATCCGGAATCTACTTGGGATTCTGTATATTTTCTACTAATGGCAGGTAGAAGAATGGCCAGAAGAGGTGGAAAGAGGTGGCCTCCAAAGGGCTGCAGGAATGCATCATTTAGCAGCAGCCACTTCCCACCTCCACTCATCCTATGATTAGGCCAAGAGTTGCTTGCCAGAGTAAAACAATAGCCCACTGCTTTCAAACAGCATGGGGTGCAGCTGCTTTGAACATGGATTCATAGGTGGCAACTCTCCCTCCTGCTTTTTTCAAAAGGAGCTAGTGACACACCGGAGGCCTGCTAACCCTGAGAACCTCTCCTGTTTGTCCCCACCTGTTGCTAGAAAGTGAAAAGGGACAATTGGAGTCATGTAGGTGTGCATCACACTGAGAGAGGAGAGAGAGGGAGGGCAGCAAAAGGAAGCTTCACTCCAAAGCAAGAGGAAGCATTTTCTTTTGAGAAAACTGGCCTGCCACAACACGCAGATGCTAAGACAGCAAGCCGTCTGCCTCCATCAAGGATTTCTTTCTTTGTGTCATAAAAATACTAGATGCTTTTCAGTCCTGCCAAAGCCTGAGATAAATGATGATAAAAATCTCAAGAGAGAGCAGTGACGTCACTTTGGGGACCTGGTACAGACTTCCAGATCAAGCTGAACACTTGAATGACATTGTCGGAGTTCAGATTACCAAGCATTTAAAGGCAAGAGATATAGTAGTAATGGAAGACTTCAGCTGCATGTGATGTCTGTCCTCAACCCAACTCTATCAAGATGTTAAGGACCAACCGATTTCTTATTAGTGAACCCCTTTATGTTCTAGAAGGGGGGAAAGCCACAAGGGGATCAGCTACACCTCACCAACAGGAAAGAAGTGGTTGTCAAATTAGAAATACAGTGGTCCCTTGTTTAAAGGAATTAATTTGTTCCAAATGAAATTCTGTTAAGCAGATTTGCCTTTATACAAATTTCCTATAGGAATGCATTGAAAACAGAGTAATCCCTAATCGCAGCCATTTTTATGTTGTATGGATTTGCACCATAGGTGATTCTGTTAAGCAAATTTCCTCTATCTCTGGAATTTTTTATGTTGTACAGATTTTATGTTATACAAACCGTTTGTTATACGAGGGTCCACTGTAGTTTGGATTTTAGGTGGATATAAACACACCCTCTCAGGATTCATGAACCTGAAGATGGGAAAAGCTAAAAGTAGTATGACAGTACAATCTGGATATCAGGAAAGCAGATACCAGAAAGAGCAAAGAAACTCTGCGTGAGATTCTGTTGCCAGAAGTAGTCAAGAAAAGGGAGTCTGTGACATGGGAGTTTCTTAAAGGGAAAAATATCTGGAAGTGTAATCAAACCATTCCTATGAGAAGCGCCTGTAAGTGGCTCTGTAAGAAGCATTCAATTAGGTGAGTTTAAAAGTGACATACAGTATAAAGAAAATGGAAAGAAGGGCAGATTATCATCCAAAAAAAAAAAAAAAAGATAGGCGTGTAAATAATTATCCAGTGTTGGTAGGGTGAAATTCAGGAGGGCTAAAGTTCAGAATGAGCTCAGTCTTGCAAGAGACATTTCAATAGATAGATAGATAGATAGATAGATAGATAGATAGATAGATAGATAGATAGATAGATAGATAGATAGATAGATAGATAGATAGATATACTGTAGTACAGTAATCCCCCACCTATTGCGGGGCTAGGGACCCGACCCGACCCATGATAATTTAAAATCCACAATATACAGATGCTTAGTAGGTAGGGACTGGGGGCTCTCTCTGGGGCCTCCTACACTTACCTGAGGTCTGGCGCTGCCCCGAACAGGCCTCCTATGGTCTTCCCTGTTTTTTGGAAGTGACTTCCAGTTCGCCGGAAACCACTTTTGGGGCCTCTAACAGCCCGGGAAGCCCGTCAGAGGCCTGTTCAGGGCAGCGCCAGGCTTGGGGTAAGTGCAGGAGGCCTCAAACAGGCCCCAGCAGCTTACCCCAGGGGGCCTTGCTTTCATATACTGCAGATCTGCGATATACCGGGACCACAGTATATGAACCGCGAAATGGAGGGGAACTACTGTAACAAAAAGCATCTCCTTCCTGTCCTGTTATGCTTAAAGTAAGGGGGAAAGCAAAGAAGCAATAGGTCTGATGTTTGGGGAAAATGTAGAAATGCTAATAGACAACAGAGAAAAAGTAGAACTGTTCAATCCATAGAACCTGCTTCTCTACTGTCATTTTACAAAACAAAAACCATGTTCAGGCTGGTGAAAGCACAGTCAAAGATTTGAGAGGGCAGAGCTCAAGGTAACTAAAGAGGCAATACCATTATTTTAAATGGATACAGATATCCAAGGGCAGGTGAATTGTATTTAAGCATGCAGATGTACAGTAGTCTCAAAATTACCCGCTGTAATTTTTCATTCAAACAAGTAAGGTCCTTGGAGAATAGTGTTATGCTAATGATTTCCCCTCTTTAAAGGGGCATGGGGTACTTACTCAGTGAACTTTACATCACTAGGCTGTGAAACAGATCCTTAAAGAGAATGTGTCTGTGTTCAGTTGTGGGGCTGGGGAGGTATACAGTGATCACTGAAATCTAAATATAGATATCCCAAATATAAGTCAGACCAAACTAAACTTCCTTCTTTCTCTGAAATAGTTATGAGCAAGTAGATCAGAGAATTGCAGTAGATGTGATGTATCTTGAATTGATTTCAGCAAGGGCAGGCTGGTAAAATGTGAGCTAGGTGATGCCCCTCTTGGGTGGATTTGTAGCTGGTTTATGGGCCATGTATAAAGAGGTTTTTGGTTATTCTGGGGAAAAATAAGTGAGGTGTCAAAGACTCTTGTCTTAGGACTTGTTTTTTTCAGCATCCATGGAAACAACTTAGATGAAAACTAGAGGAACACTTATCAAATTGATGGATGATGTCACAGTGGGGGTAATAGCTAATTCTTTTGGAAAACAGAACTATTCCTGCATAATAGCCCTGACAAATTACAGAACTGGTCCAAAAAACTAAAACGAGTTTTACTTGGAATAACACAATCTTCTATATTTAAGCAAGAAGATTCCGATTACTGTCAAATATAATTTATGTTATAGCTGCCTTGGCAGTAATTGTGTTTGGGGGAAAAGGAGAGTTCATAAACCACAAGCTAAAGAGGAGTCCACAATGTGAGGCAACAGCAAAAATCACTAATGTCATTTCAGATCCAACAGTGTCCAGATGAAGGGAAGTAACAGTACCACTCAATTCTGCTTTGTTCATGGTTCTCATAGAATATTGCTCCTAGTTCTAAGCACCACAGTTTAAGAACTACTGGTATATCAAGAGGCTGGAATGTATCCAAAGCCAGGCAGGAAGAATGGTGATGAGTCTGAAACCAATACTTTGAGAAATGTTTAAGAGGTGGCCTTCTCCTAATATCTTGGAGAGCTGTCACAAGGAACACGGATGAGACTTGCTTTCTCTAGCTCCAGAAAGTAGGACCAGAACTGATGGATTCAAATTACAAGAAAAGAAATTTTGACTAAACATTAGGAAGAAAAGTAAGAGCTGTTAAACAGCTGAATGGGTTACCTCAAAAGATGGTGAACTCTTTTTGGATGGCAGTCTGTCAGGAATGCTTCATCTTCTGTACACATGAAGCATCCCTACAGACAAGGGCTGGCCTTCATGACCCTTCCAGCTTCACAATTCTGTGTTCCCATAGAATTGTTGTTAGTGGAACATGGTTCATAGTTAACAATTTGTTTCTCTGGGGATAAGTTACATGGGAGTGAAATGTGCACATTAATTGCAGTCTGTAAACAAATGATGTAGTTTGAATAATGTTCTAAAGTTACAGAAAATCCCAGGAACAAGCCCACCATATTCTGAATACCATTAGAGTGGTAGAAAAAGCTAGCTATAGATGTGTCTGCCTTCAAGTGATGGAGAAGGCACCCATGTATAAAAGCGTTGGTGAACCAAAATTCTAATGGTAAATGCACTTTAATGGGCAGCCGTATAGGCTGTCTCTTTCAGTTTCTTCTGTTGAGCAGTATGTAGCTATCTTTTCTCAGCTGGAGTCAAGTGCCATTAGAATGATGAACAGTAGGCAGTGTGGAGATACCAACCATGAAAATCACTGGAATTAGCTTCTCATGTGGTGGTAGAATGTTAGAGCTTCCATGTTTTCTGATTAATACACATGTCACTGTGGTTTTAATGTTCCATAAGTCAATTCAAAATTGATGCAGGGACTTTGACATATTATACATTGAGGCATGTGGGTTTATTAATAAAAGAAAGAAAAGAATATTTTCAAAATGATAGCCAAAAACCTTTCCTCTCTTTCCACTCTGAGCAAGGAAAATGCATCTTGCTGTATGGGAAATGAGCACCTTCACAGAAGCCTGTTAATTGACACATTATGCACCTTATTGTCACCTTAAGCCATCTGCAGTGGTGGCTTGTAACGAGGGAAGTACTCGAAGACACAGTTTAACAGAGACAGAGGCAAAATTGAATCTTTATACATATTCAAAATCACACCAGTATAATCACACAGAGACAGGCTAACAAATATTCACACATGTGCAGCAATTGTGGTAAGGATGCAGGTCAAATCCCACTGACATATTAATTAGCAAAGCTGGATGGTCCTAATGGATGACTAGGAGCAAGTATAGAAATTATCTTGTTGTAATTTTATTCTATACTAATCTCCAGTGTAGATGTAACATAATTCTTCCTTTGTAAATCTTCCTTTGTAAGGAGAGTGCTGGATTTACCAGACCAAAGATTGTTGCTAGAGTGGATGCCACGAACAATGGAATGATGGTGACCCCCACGTGGGAAGCAGGGGATCCAGGGGTCCGGCATGGGAATGTGGGGTGGGGTGGGGGGACGCCCAGACACAGAAATGGGCACCAGGAGGGGACAGCCCCATTGGCGCACAGCACATTCAAAGGGGCTGTACCAGAGGCATGAAAGAGAGGGTCCAAGGAGGACAACCCCCTCTTTCCCTCCTGGTCACCAAGAAGCCCCACCCATCCTCCCTCTTTTTTCATTATATAGTGATTAAGTAATATAGTGATTAGGTATTCGTAGGTAATAGGATGATTTTTAGTATGTTTGTCACAACTGAGCGGTTTGGCGTTTTCTATAGGCCAAACCTGTAGAAAGGCTCTAAAGCAAAAAATTAAACTGGATATGGTCATGGTAAGAAACTGAGTCTGTGTGAAAGAAGGCCACCCCCCCCCATTTGAAAATGATTTATGAAGTGATTTATAACCTGTTGGCAATGATTTATGACCCGGTGACAATGATTTATGACCTGATGACAATGATTTCTGACTTTGCCTCCAATGGGGGTTGGGCACCGTCTGGAACCTGTAATTGGAGTGAAGGCTCAGGATACCGATGGGGCAGGCACCCTACGGTGTCACGTAGCAGCTGGGAACATCAAAGGGATGGGGGGCTCCTTTGATGTGTTGGATCCAACCCAGCCTAGGCAGAGTACCGTTTGCTGCATAAAGTTGTGGCCTAGCTACACCCCAAAACTGTGATGGTCACACTTCCTCATTTTACAATCATGCCGTTAAGGGAAGCTCAGCTATAGGCAACAATATAGTTGCACATTCAGTGGCTCCCTATGTTCCACTACACTATCTGACTTTAGGAGTTGTATCCACAGGAGTTTTGTACAAGTGAAAAGTTACTTCCCTTGGGCAAGGTAGCTCGAGTAAATTATCCTGTGTTCCTCTCTTTCATTTGAAATGGATACTGCTTCCTGATTCAGCAGAGAATTGGGCTGGGAAGCCTTTGGGCTCCTTTCAGACTCTTCAGCTCTATGACATTGTCTTGTTGCTGTGTGCCATCAAGCCAGAACTGACTAACAGTAACCCTAGTAGGACTTTCAAGGTAAGTGAGGTATTTAGGGAATGTACCAGCTTTGTGAGTTTCCAAGGCCAATGGGGGAATTTGAACCTAGGTCTTCTGTGTCCTAGCCCATCACTCTATCGACTACACTACACTGGATCATGATGATCTTTCAGGACTTGCTATTTCTGTGTTAATACCTTCAGCATTAGCTCCAAAAGCAAAAGGCTGTCCACCCCTTCAACATTCTAATAACGGGTGTATAAAAATACTGAAGCTATAAAGGGAATGTCAACTATGATGTCAACAAGGCTCAGTGTTTGTAATTCTGACTAGGCAGAGAATCCTTATCTTTAATAACTTTGGTAGTGGTAATTAGAGATGGGCATGAAACGAACAATTTTTCATTTCCGTTTTCGTTTTTTCATTTCGTTATGCAACGAAACGACAAATGAATTTGGCCTCTAAAATGAAACGAAACGAACAGAAACACCAGAAATTTTGTCGTCCGTTTCGTTTTCGTTACGGCAATGCATTGAACTGCTTTAAATGCTAAAAAATAAAAAATGAAATAAACGGTAATGAAACGAATGAAAATGAAAATGATTTTTTTGCAAAAATTCGCGAAAAATGGAAACGAACCGAAACGGACCCCCTAAACGACAAACGAAATGCCATTTTTTTTATTCGTGCCCATCTCTAGTGGTAATGTGAAATATGTTTCCTCAGTGGCGACAGGTCTGAGGTACAGGGTGAGAAATAGCGGCATGGCTTAGAAAATGTAAGGTCCTTTGAAGAAGTAGGCCACAGGAAGTTAGGTTATTAGAGCATTTAAAAAGATCACATATGGAACTGTGCTGTGCATGTGGCTGATAGCTGCTGGCATACTGTTATGAACATCACCATATTGCACAGCTCCTGCAGCCGTATGCCATTCCTAATGGGCGTTTTAAGATCTGTCCTTCCATTCTGCATGCCACCGTTCTCCACCCACCCCATCTCATTTCTTCCTGCCGGCACTTGCATCTGAATTCTCTTTTTAACCACTTTCTTCTCTTCTCTCCCCCCCCCCATTTTATCAATCTCTTGCTAATTTTATCTTCATTTATCTTCATTTTAGTTTTTGTTGTTGATAGACTTTATTTTATTATGTACCTTGTATTTTGGTTTTTAAAATGTATTCCTTTATTTAATTGTTATGTTATCATATGGTGTAAACCGCCCAGAGTAGCTCTAGGTCTAGATGGGCGGTATAAAAGTGAAATAAAATAAAATAAAATAAATAGTTGGAGGAGTTTATTTGGTAGCTAAGGATGTCTTGAAGCTAGGCATAGCTTGGAACAACAAATGTTCCCCCCTGACAGGAACAATCAGAATGTCACACCACTAATCACACAGACAGTGGCTACAATGAAAGTGTTCCTTGTTTCATGGTGGAAATGTGAAAAGGTTTGAATTAGCCAGAGGACATTTGTACATGGTCTGTTACAGACCCGTAGTCATTGGACAGCCCCTATTACTGGAGCACAAGCGGACTGGCTACTGATGTCATGGGAGTGTGACTGCCCACCTTCCATGTACTGTATAGTTTATTTGCTTTTGGAAGATCTGAAGCCCAATATTGCATTTACTAGAATTGCCTTCTGCCTGCTTCTCTCCTTTAGCTATATTGCCAACCTTTATTTATACTTCAACCCACTTAACTCAGAATTTCAATCAGTGGGCCTCCTCTCTCGATAGCCACTGCCTGTGCCACTATATGTTATAAAAGACCAAAGTTGTGAAAAGAAACAGAAGTTGGAGGGAGAAAAGAGTTCAGGAGGAGCTATTGGCACAGGCTTCATACTTTTCCTCTTGTATAACAGAGACTTTCTTTTTCTAAGAGGAAGTATTTGTTTAATCTATTTTTTTGTATCCTTAAAGTACTCAAAATAGTAGTGTTTATTTTAAAATAAGTTTTATTTGAATGGTTTCTTTATTTGAAATTCTGTATTACTAATTAAATCAACATACAAAGCAAAGCACAATTCATCACCATAAAATGGCCAGAGTTCACGATCCCTCTTATGTACTGTATGTTTATATGTATTTATGTATGTACCTTACATACTGTCCATATAATGGTTTAGTTCTTTATGCTCTCCAGATCAAATTTAAACTGTGAAATGAGCAGCAGAAGAAATGCATTTCAATCCTACTAAACATCAGAGCAAAACTACAGAAAATCATTCCTAACATATGTCATCCAGTTGTTACTTCATCAGTAGAAAGCTTGCAGTTAAACAGCAAAACACCCCCTGTCAACTTGTACTTTTTTTTCTTTTAAAAAAGCAAAATGGAAGAAGAGGGCAACAAGTATACAAGCCAGCCACAATTATAATGCCAGCTTTGAAGAGCGGGCACCTACTTTACAGAACTGCCATGGCTCTATAGTGATCCTGAACACTGGTTTACGTACAAGTGACACAGGCTGCATAGTGAGTTGAAGACAGAGAGGTACACATTAACAAGTGGAACATGCAGCAGAATGCTGCAGTCCACAGAGCTTCTGTTCTACATTCCAGCCAATCAACCACCCTACTTTGAGACTATTCCACTCTTTTCCCCACTCCACCAAGTTGCTGATCCCCCATCCCTGTTGCAGAAAGTTTCCAATCCACGCTCACTTCGCATCAGACCGTTCATAGAGGAAGATGGAGCTTACTCTAAATATTATCTGTACTTTTGCAAATACTGGTGCTTCCTCAAACATGCTGACAATGCTGTTTGATGGAGTAGATACATTTTGATCTTAATTCTGTCCACTCATTTGCCGAGTTCATAGATTAGATTGTATGATTACAAAGATCAAAGATTTATCCAAAGCCTCTATGTGCCAGTGTTTTTATTATACTGTATATTAATACAGTTTAATATCCATAATCAAATAACAAACTTTTATTAAAAAAAACTCCAGAACTCATACTAAATAAGGCTCAGAAGTTTAGATAATAAAGTACTGTGTTGCCTAAAATTTAATTACCGCAAGTTCAGGCCTCTCTTGCTCTGTTGAAGCAGTACAAGCATCTGTTTACTTTAAAATAAACAAACAAATTTAACTTGGTTGTTTATATGTGTTAGTCATATTTTACATGGTTAGTTTGGAGTCCAGAAAGAAACATTTACACACACACACACACACACACACACACAGAGAGAGAGAGAGAGAGAGAGAGAGAGAGAGAGAGCTTTTTTACAACGTTGCTTTACTGTGCTCCTAACATTGTAGGATGCCACAGTCAACTCTCTGTAGTTGTGAGTGACTTGATTACCATTCAATATAATTTACATTTCAACAGGATTTTATGATAAGACTTCTGAATAATATTTTGACTTCTGTTTACACTGAATAGCTTTTAAACTAAGGTAATGCTAATTGGTTCTTTCCCTATGTTTAACAGAGTTCTAGGCTGGCATGCCTGGTGTAGGTAATTTAATGAAAACATTACTTAACACAGCCAGATTAAGGAACAATTTAATTAATGGTCTTAAAGAGTTTAGAGTTTGTCATGGCTACAAAGATATTCTGTCAGCACATGAAAGCAATTAATCAGTATGCAGAAGGTATTGCCTCTCCCATAGAAATGCTAATTTTGTGGCATTTTAGAAACTCATGTTCTACATTTGCTGTTCTCTCTGGATGGAAGTTAACTAACTACAGCTTGAATTGATAAAATTTTAAGGCTTCCAAGTGTTACCTTCCCCCCCCCCAATGTTATCTAATAGTGAAAGTTTATTCTTTTTTAAAAAAACAATGTTTGATATTTATCAAGAACGGTGGGAATTGAGGATAGAAAGGAAGACAGGGGCAGTAGAATATCTTCTGCTGTCTCTTCTAGAAAGAGTTGTTAGGAACTTAATAATCTAAAATTTATTAAAATGACTGGAATCCAATGATTTATCGAAGATGAGTTAGTCTGGTTATTTTCTCTGTTCTATTTAGTAGGAAGAAGCTCAAAATTTGGACAGTACACATCTTACATAATCCATATACTTTCTATTCTCCTTCCAAAATATTTGTAATACTCCATCTCAACCCTAAAGGATTTAATACGGCACAGCTAAAACTTATAGTCAAGGAAAACGAAAGGCACCAGAAAGGGAATAACAGCTCCCAATGCCTATGAAAATCATCTCAGTCTTGAAAGCATTTTATCTTGAAAGTTCTTTTAGACACCCAACTACCATCATTAATACAGGAACCCCACAAAGCACTGCAGAGCTAATCTATTCCTTATTGCTTTCCTTCTAGCAGGATAAAAAAGTATTTAGTGTTTATGACTCACCTAAAGCAGAATCACAGATTTGCTGCTGAGGATGTGCAGGGGCACAGCTGCAAGCTTCTATCAGCTCCTGAATACTGAGCGTTAGAAGGAGTAGCAGTGAAAATAACAAGGTACTGAGTAGAGGATTCATTTTGCTCGAAACACAGCTTACACTGTCCAGCCTGAAGAAAATGCTCTTCCTCTCTTGAATTGATATCTAAACTTCCTAAGGACTGTCCGGTTTCGTCTTTGTGCAAGCAGCAGTCCAACGACAAGAGTTAAAATGCTTTCAGGGGTGCCAGAACAGCCGTCTGAGCTCAGCCTGAACATATACTTATGTTAACTGACTCCTAATGCCCCTGACATAAGACCCTCGTACTTATTTCTCTGACACTTACTTTTAATCCCGCCTTCCTTGATGCAAAAAGCACATCATTGGTGAAAATACTGTATGACAGGTTTGTTGTACCAAAAGAAAGGTTACCTTATTTGACTGCATCACATTTTGTTATGAGTCATTGTCAGCAGCGTTCCTCCGAGGTCTTCCAGAAAATTTATCCTCTCTGGTTTTCGGATACTTAGCACAATTAAATGTTTTTTAAATTTTATGTGTGCCTAAAAATTAGCCAGGAGAATTATATGTGGTTTCCTCACACTGACAAAGTAAACCCAATATTAACTTTTGCTTTGGAACTCAACTTTCGTTTCAGCCTCTGATCGTTGCCTTTTCAGTCTCAGAATTTTCCTAGAATGACGTCTCTATGCTGGTGGTACAGGCTATCATTCATGACGAAGAAACCTTTGAATGCCTTGCTTGTGAGGCCCATACAGTCGGTAGATGCAAGCAGCGCCTACCAGGAAATGATTTTAGAAGGGCACTTTGGCAGCTACCGTGCCATGCATTTATTCAAAGTATTGATTAACATTTTCTTAAGAGTGCCCCAGGTCCAAATTTGTAAAATGAACTTCTCACTCAGCACCATGCTGGTGCTGGCTAGAAGGAAGAACTCCTTACTCTGCTTTTCTCCTCCCTCTGCAGAGTGTGCCACATTTTCATGATTAGGAGGGCAGAAAAAGCACGGAATGAGCAAAGACATTCACTCTTATGGAGGCATTGTCTCCTCTGGAAGCAGAGGGAGTGGTAAAGTAGGAGGACAAGAAGAGCACAAGGGTCAGCATGACGACAGGAGAACCTCCACAGTATGGATTTAGTAGCTCAGATGATAAATACAGTGGTACCTCAGATAACAAATTTAATTTGTTCTCCGAGGCAATTCGTTATCTGAAAAAAATTGTTATCTGAAACACGGTATCCCATAGGAATGAATGGGAAACCAATTAATCCTAGGAAAATGACACAGATACCTGTTTTTTTGCTCAAAATTCTTTATAAAGTGCGCTTTAAAGGTACAGATGCAGTGCCACCTGGGATAACTCTTTTTTACCAATGCATGCTGGAAATTCGTTATCCGAGGCAGTCCATAGGGAAAATTTGTTATCCGAGGCAGACCTATACCTAGAAATTGCGATTCGTTATCCAAGGCAGCCCATAGGGGAAATTCATTATCCGAGGCAGCCCTATACCTGGAAATTGCAATTCGTTATCTGAAAAATTTGTTATCAGGGGCGTTCATTATCCGAGGTATCACTGTACCTTATCCACACATTAGCAGTTACAACAATTAAATTCAGCAAATGTTACCTAGTAATAGGTGCCATAACAGTGTTAAATTAGATGCTTATCTCATAAATACCAGCCTAGAATGTTTTAGAGCAATCAATTTCAGTTAACAATTTAGCAAAATTGATATAGGAAGCATTGTCCATCCTCTGAAGTAGCCTTATTTACTCTCAGTGACATGTTTCTGTAGATCAGTGGTTCTCAACCTGTGGGTCTCCAGATGTTCCTGGACTGAAACTCCCAAAAATCCCTTCTAGGACAGTGAGTGGTGGAGGCTTCTGGGAACTGCAGTCCAGGAGCATCTGGGGACCCACAGGTTGAGAACCCCTGCTGTAGATGAACAATCAGTCACATAAGCCTATTTATAGCTTAGTTGCATGATGGGGCTCCGGTGCTGCTTTTCCTACCCTAGACATATATAGTACAGTATCATGCTGAGCCAGTCACCTATGGCACCAGATTGCCTGAGTCCAGTTCTAGATTGTATCCCATCCCCCACATGTTCTTTCTTTCTTTCTTCAGCCATGGGTGGTTGCTGCATGAGTTTGAGTGGGAATGGGCTGGGGGAAAGCCTGCAACACTGGAGTCAGTTATCAAAAAGTGTCAGTTCCAGATGGCAGCTGCATTAAATGAAGGCCCATGACTTTGGCAGCATGAGACCATCCTCCACCACACTTTGATCCTGAGAAAAACTCTCTGGTTTGTATTTCCCAGTTCAGGCCATCTGATCCACAGGGAAGTGCTAGTCTGCAAGTTCTAGTGCAAGAACTCACAGATGCTGCCTGAGTGGTATTTGTGCCTCAACTGCAGCCCCTCTTTTAGGCTTAACTCTCTTATATAGGCAGCTCACTTTTTATTTTAGCCCTCCTACCCTGGAACTGGATTCCAGTATTCACATTTCCATTGGATTCTTTCTGTCTTTTTAAAAGGTTGTTTCTTTTTCTTTCTTTCTTTCTTTTTTTACATTTTGCCTTTGCATAATTTCTACTGTGCTGCTATGCTTATCTTTTAGCCTGCTGGTTTGAATTTGATTTCATCTGCTTCCAATTACTTTTGCTTTATGATAAATGGGCATAGCATATATTTGCTCCATGTTCTCTGTTATCATTTTTCTGTCTTGTGTATCTGGGCCACTATTTCTTTTCTCTATCCTTTGCTATTTATTTATTTTTTTGCCTAAAGAATGCTTTTGTTGTTGAGGAGCCCTGTGGCACGGTGGTTAAATGCTTGTAATGCAGGTAAAACTGTGCTCACGACCTGGGGTACAATCCCAGGTAACCGGATCATGGTTGATTCAGCCTTCCATCCTTCCGAGGTTGGTAAAATGAGTACCCAGCTTGCTGGTGGGAGCAATGTGTAGCCTGTGTACTGTAACCCTAAACCACCCAGAGACTACTTGAAGTAGTATGGGGCAGTATACCATAAGCAGAACACTTTGCTTTTGCTTTGGTTGTTGCTTTTAGTGTCTCTTGCTATACTCAGGTTATTCTAAACTTTTGCTTTCCTCATGCCATCCCTGCAATTCTTTTCTACCTGTCTCTGTTCTTCCTTTAGGGTCTGGCCTTCCTTCTACTTCCTATAGGTGTCTATTTTGTTTTAAGGTTCGGTCTCAGTTTTTTTTTATGCGTTTGTTTCCTTTGAAATCAAGTACTCAGGCATAGTATGGTGCCTGAGTACTTGAGTACTTGCCCACAGATTTTCCCCTACTGCCAAATTATCCAACTCTGTTGGTTAGAATTTATTTAGAATTTATTTTATATATGTTTACCTTGCCTTACCCATGAAAAAGGCACCATGTCGGCCTACAACATTAAAAGACAAAATTTAAATCTAAAAGCAATGAGTATACCAAAGTGTTTTACATCCTTAAAAGACAAGATTTAAATCCTATAGTTCAGTTAGTAGTAGACTCCAATGACCATGTTCCTTTTATTTTTTGCTTTAGCATTTATTTTTTATTTGGTTGTTCTTGGGACAGAAAAACTGAATGCAAAGAGCAATCTAAATGTCCTTTTCAGCTAGACAGTTCTGCCATCTCCTGTTACTTTAATTCAAAAGTGAGCAAAACATGGTCCTCCAGATGGGACCAGACTGCACCTCCCAACAAATTTTCTAGTTGGCTGTGCTGCCTGGGCTGATGGGAAATGGGAGGCCAACAAAATGGTGGCTGCACTTTGCCTACCTGTGCACTAAGTCCTGAGCCTGTGGGAACAGCATAGCCTCAGTAGCCTTATACCTTGCCCTGTGCCTTCTGCGCTGCTCTGCTCTGCTCTGCTTTTTATTTATTTTATTTATTTATTATAAAGCTTATATACCGCGCCGTCTTCCCGAAGGAACCCCAGGCGGTTCCCATCAAACAACAAATGAGTAAATACAACAAATAAACAGATAATAAAATCAATTCAATGACATAATAATAAGAAGGCATGGAGGCAGATGGCAGACGACCAAAAAAAAAAAAAAAAACTGATCAAGAGCCACCAAACACCTCCTGGAAAAGCAAGGTCTTTAAAGCTTTCTGGAAGGCAGGCAGGGACTGTGCAAGCGCACTTCGCTAGGGAGATGGTTCCATAGTGTTGGGCCAGCCACAGAGAAGGCTCGGTTACGGGTGTACGTGTTCGGAGCCTCCCTGGGCGTGGCCACCCACAGCGAGTGCGCCCGCGACATTCGAGTTGGTCGGGCTGAAGTTGACCGCTGGGAGATCCGCTCTGCCAAGTAATCAGGTCCCAGGCCATGGAGGGATTAAATTATTATTCCTTCGGATAGAAGCAAAACCACAGCAAACTACAGGGAAAATGGGCTTCCACATACATTGTGCTACAGTGGCACTGTTTTATGCTTATGGTCGTGGCACACATTACAAATAGTTTGCTTGTGTGTGATTTTCTCCCTAGAAGAAAGTTTTGTTGCAGAAAGTACAGAAAAGACCCAGCCGCATGGGTCTGTTCATCCTCCATTAAGTTTCTCATATATGTGATGTTTTCCCAGTCATTGCCTAAGTATGGGACAGGGTGCCTCACAAGTCAGTAACTTGTTAGGCCATAGTGTGACAATAGCTGGTTCGCCATTAATCAGCAGCTGATTATTTAAATGAAATTTGGGAGTGGGCAGTAATTGTTAGCTTCCTACTGCAAATGCTCTTCCATAGAACATTTATGTTGTGTTCCAGTTAAACAGCTTACAGACACTTTGATTTGGCACAAAATGTCAGTTGGCCACATTCATAGATATATATGTCCCTTTACCATGTTCATTTGATGGATGTGTCCATGTCATCAGGCATATGCATTTGCTATTGTCCTATAGTACATTATGAAATGATTGGGCAATTACAGTATCTGCTGCTTTTGGCTCCATAAAAGCAGGACCTCTAAATGTTGGGTTGATCCCATAAATATTCAAGAAAACCAATATGGTAGGACTGGGGAAGTATTTGCTATCGCACAGCAACAGATGCGTTAAAACTTGTTTGTGCTTCTTCCATAAACTGTCCCTTTAACTCCAATACCGGACTGTTGGAATTGAAGCTTGGGGCCAGTTTCATGCTGTTTTAGGAAATTAGTTATCTGTTCTTCCTACTGTCTTCAGAATTCAGTTTTTAACCTGCTGGTTGCTTCCAATTTTTTTAATTTTCACAAGCTGCTTGATGTGTGTAAATGGAAGTGCCAGCTTCTTAATGTTATTAGCAAAAGCAGAGTTTCAATAAAACAATCTCAGCATGATCCTACCTAGATCTTACAGGTATATATATTGTCTCTTATTTAACTCGTCCCAGTGATTCCTATAGTATACATGAAAAATGCTTCTCCACTTTGCATTGCAATATTTTGCATCTTTTAAATAGGAAGTTTTTAGAGAGAGGATTTTATATAACATCTCCCTGATTGCCAACTGCTGTGTGTTGGGTGGAAAATACAAGAGCACTGACGTATAAATTCATTCTCACTCACTTAAACTTACAACTGCAAACTTGGCAGGATATAGTAGTTAATTACAGTGGTTGTCCTGCTTGAGTTTAACAGATTACCATGAACTTGGTTTTCAAAATACACCCTTAGACTTTGTTCATTAGGTGTTTCATCGACTTTATTTGGTAACATTTTGGACCATCTTTCTAAACTGTAGTTTGTAGACTAGCTGCTTTAGATAGCCCTCATTTGAATCAGCAAGTGCTTCTCCAAAGATGTTCTTGGAGTTTAAATTGAAAAGGAAGCATGAGAGGATACATTCATCTCGTACTGCTTCTGTCTTTATGTCCTCTGCTGTCGAGTTGGAGCTAAACTATAGAAACTCTAGTAGAGCTTTCAAGGTAAATGAGATAATTCAAGGAGGACTTTAGCAGTTCCAAACTTTCAGTGAAGCTCCATGGCTGAGTGGGGATTCACACCCAGCATCCCTGAGTCCTAGTCTATCACTGTTTCCACTATACTGGGTGACCCACTGTCTATGGAGATTCTCAGTCATCCAGATGAGGTTATCTGGAAGTTGAGTCATGGCAACTGGACTTCTTTTCTTATGGGATCAAAATGTTTTGCTACTCATTCAAGTAGCTTCTTCAGTCTGAGGAACATTGGTAGGAGACCTCCAATTTATAATTCACCTTGGTTTCACCTTGGAAGGTGTGATCTTCACACACCTCAGGCCATTGTCCATCTAACAAGCCTGTTCAGATCAAGGTTGTCATTTCTTATTGCTGTGCCAGGGCATGTGTCCCCTGCACTTGACACCCAGCAGTGTTTTGTCCCACCTGCAAAATTATCAAAACATCGCTTCCAGTTTACCACCCATATACCTAGTAGTTTGTGGAGACTATTATTTGTAAACTGTCATAACATTATGGTTTGTTTCATGTTTTAATCTACATTCTTATCATATAAACTAGGGTGGCCATGTGAAAAAGAGTTCTTGAGCCTTTACAGCTGCATAGAAAAAAAATCTGTGAGATGTGGCTTGCTACATCTGCTTTATGGGCTAAGTTTGCTCTACTACAAAACTTTCCCTTTTAATCTGGTCACTCTTGTATTTACATTTCCTGTGCTCAAAATCCGTATGTTCATAGTTTGCAACCATTGTCTCCAAAGACATCTGCACTCATTTTTTTCAAGTTTCAGTACTCAATGTAAGTTTTATATTGAGCCATTTTCCACTCTTAACAAAAAGCAGGGAAATGTTTGTGCAGATGGCAGATTCAAGTTAGCTGTCCATAGAGATTAAGATTGTAAAATATATTGGGTAAAATTCAATTTTCTTAAATAATCGGAAGTCTCTTTGCTTTCCACCTGTCCATGCTCCACCCACCCCTCCCAAATATACTCCGGAAGATTTCTGCAGTCTGCCAGGGCAGTTTTGAAAGTGGGTGGCAATGTAGTAAGGGGGAAGTTTTCTCTATGTTTCATTCTGTTGGTGGAAAATGTCAGTTGGATATCTCTTATGCTATACACTCTATCATGTGAAATCATATTTAATGCTGAATAATTAGAACTGTAGAAAACAAGGAAACCTGTTCTGATTTTCTCACAGAATCTTCTTTTCATGGGGAGGAGGAGGGTAAACAGGCCAAGTAGATAGCTAGCTAGCTAGCTAGGTAGGTAGGTAGGTATAGGCAAGTTTTCCATGAACGATGGACTACCTATTATGTTACATTTATATGAGTCTTCCAGACATGACTACACAGACGTTGGGTTTAGAATCACTTATAACTTTATTTTTATACCTCTCCTTGTATGATTGCATTGACAGTATGTTTTCAATGTTTATTTTCCATCCCTCATAATTTTAGATGATCTACCTTACATGAGTTTATTGATTGACTTCATAAAAACACCTGTTT
>JAHTLZ010000015.1:39716658-39737810 GCA_023846285.1 Phrynocephalus versicolor | reverse complement strand
ATTTTCTTGTTCTGCAAATAGTTTCTCTCGAACAATGTTAGATGGCTGCAACAGAGGCAGAATGTTCATCCTGCCTCCTTTTGGTGATAAATTATCTGGAGCCATTTAAGTGACCCAGGAAAGAGCCCTGTGTGTGTGTGTGTGTGTGTGTGTGTTTTAAAGGTGCATGTGTGTTTTAAAGGTGCAGGTCTTCTGCAACAGTGGTATTTTTTTTTAAAAAAAAGACCCCAAACACCACCATCCCATACAAAGGGTCCCAGTCCAAGTCAGAGGCCCCACATAAGTTTAAGGAAGTGGATTTCTACTTCAGAATACACAATGACATGGAAGCAACTAGTGCTAATTTACATTTTTATCTGATTTTATATGTCTGCTTTTATTTATTTTATATTTATTTAGCAGACAAGCACCTCTCTTTATATTCAGAAAAGGTTCTCAAAGGGGCTTTCAAGAGAGTCTCGCAATGCATCAAGTACACCAGGAAATGAAATAACATGGTATCCAGTAGTGGCCAGGACTATTCAGGCAGCTTTTTCTGCCCTAACCTTAGTCTTCCTTGAGGCTGGCATTTAGCTAGCCTCTGCCCAGCAAGTCAGCATACTGAGACCCTCCAAGACAAGAGAGTGATGCCAAAGCCAAGGAAATTTGCTCAATGCATGAGGGAGGCAAGTCCTCCCTTGCCAAGAGTCACTAGCTGCAATGCAGCCACTCTTACCAAAATCCTGCAAGAACCAAGTATGGTTCAGCAAGTGGCAGTCATTCAGGCTATTATGAAAACAGGTATTTCCTATATGTAGGGCTGCTATTTACACATGATGCACATTAGTATGAGGCATCCTTATCTGCATAATATACAGATACAAGTTCTATAGTAAACAACTTGGGGTGGGTTTTTCTTTATTGTTCACATTAAACACATTGATTCTTACATTGTTTGTCCATCAGCAGGTTTCAACCTTAGCATTATTTCTGAAATAGCCACAGATACGAGAGAGACAAAATTGTTAGTTTTAGACATGGGAGAGCAATTTTTGAACTCCAGTTTCATTGCAAAGCTGGTCCTTCAGCCAAGCCTACTTACAAGGTTGTTTTGGGGAGAGACCTGTTAAGCTGCTACATACATGAATGTTACAAACAAAGAAAGAATGGCATTTTGCCATACTTGTGGGCTTTGGGTGGTATTGTTGTGGGATGGCTTTTGTTTTGGATCACTTTTTATTATTTATTTATTTGACTTATATGACGCCCATCTAGCATGGGGCCACTCTGGGAGGTGACCCAACAATAAAATAAAGAAAACATGATACAGTCACAAAAATACCTTCAAACAATACAAACATTAACAAAAATGAATAACAGCAACAAAACAAAACAAAACAGCAAAAAAAACCCATAAAAGTAGACAGAAAAGGACAATTGAAGGATCAGAGCCAGAGGTGGAGTTAGGTTGTGAATTTTCAGACGTCAGACGTTATCTGCACAGTCCGGGAAGGCCAATCTGAATACTCAGGTATTTAATAGTCATTTAAATATCTGCAGTGAGAGAGCTAGGCGAATTTTGGCAGGTAATTGGTTCCATAGCTGCAGAGTGATCACCGAGAAGGCCCAACTCCTCTTCATTGTCTTCCAGGCCTCTCTTGGCATCCCACACCCAGGTGGCGTGCCTGAGATGAACAAGTGATGATGGGGTTACTTTTGGGGAGGAGCCGTTCTCACAGATGACGAGGACCTAAACCATTTAGGACTTTGCAAGTTATCATTAAAACGTTGAAGTCAACGTGGAAATGTATTGGGAGCCAGTGCAGTGTGGCCAGAACAGAAGTTAAAGGTTTAGAAATCCCCCCCACACACACACAATGAATACCAAAGGGATGTGTGATACACTGTCATACACACAGTACCTATATAATATTCACACACACATACACACACACTCAAATGAAATACAGTGTATGAAATACATACACAAATACAGTGGTGCCTCTTAAAACAAATTTAATTCGTTCTACGGATCAATTTGTTTTAAGAAAATTTTGTCTTACAAAACACGGTTCCCCAAAGGAATGCATTGAAAATGGATTAATCTGTTCTGGAGGCTATGGATCACTTCGTTTTATGAAAATTTTGTCTTACGAAATGGGATTTCCCCTAGGAATGAGTTGAGAATGGATTAATCCATTCTGGACGCTAGAATAAAGACAAAAATAACAGTTTTTCCCCTCAATACATGTGGGACAGTTGTTTTGTCTTGCAAAGCATCCCATAGAGATTTTTTTGTCATGCAAAGCATGCCTTTTCCCAGAATGATTTTTCTTCCTATGTTTTTTTGTCTTATGAGGCATTTCTCTTAAGACATACCACTGTATATGAAAACAGATACCAATCCAATATAGTATTTCTACTTTATCAGCTTGTTTTGTTTCACTTTTATGGGTCATAGATTTTTCCCTCCCATCCAAGATCCCTAAGCCAGAATAGTCTGTGATCATATTGGCAGGAGGAGGTTGAGAGTTGTAATCCAAGAAAGTAATTGTTTTCTTCTTCCTGTTCAATACAAAAAAGTAGTTCACTAGTACATTTACTAAAATGTAAGGCCCAGCTAATTGATTTGGGTATAGAAGTTAACAGATAAAAGAGGTATGTTGTACTCCCAATGTCAGATTAATTCTCCAAATTGGACATTCTAATGTCCTTATTATTGTTTAAATAATTACTGTGCATGAAACCATAACAACAAGCATAAACATCTAGTAATTTGCACTAAGCTGCTTTGTGTTTTTTCCCAGTTCTTTCCTAATGGCAGCACTTGCCTAAATCTCCAAAAGCCCATGAGAGATAAATTGGAATTAATGTTCCCAAAGGGACATCAGAATCTTGAATGCAGCTCCCCTGCCAGATAGAAAATACATTAAGAAACATAATATTAGACTTTGGAGGTTTTTCTTTTTCAGGGTAGCACTATGACTTCCATATCCCATCAGTTTCCAAAGAAGTAGCTGTGTTAAGTCTGTTTAGCATGTGGCTAAAAATGGGCTGAGGGGGAAGGGCAAGATACCATAACATATTTGTTTCTGGTTTTGCTTTTGTGTTGTGGATCATAATCTACTCCCTCAGACACTAATTGTTCTTTAAGACAATTGTTTTAAAATAACTAAATTATCTTAAATCATTCTCGGCATGCATGCAAATGTCATTTTGCCTCTTTATAAATCTGTGGTGAGGCCCCATCTGGAGTATTGCATGCAGTTCTGGTCCCCATACCTCCAGAAGGATATTATGGAAATGGAAAAAGGGCAGAGGAGGGCAACCAGAAATCATACACATTGTAGACAAAGTAGATTAGGAAAAACTGTTTTCCCTGTCTCACAACACTAGAGCTTGGGGGCACTCCATGAAACTTTTGGGTGCTAGACCTCAAACAAATAAGAGAAAGTACTTTTTTCACCCAGAGGATCACTGGTCTGTGGAACTCCCTGCCAGAAGAAGTGGTGACAACTGTCAGCCTTGACAGTTTTAAGAAAGGATTAGACATGTTCGTGGAGAACAAGTATACCAGTGGCTATCATTATGGATGCCTAAGGACAACCTCCGGGTTGGAGAGATAGGCAGGATATCTCTCAATGCCATTTGTAGGGAATCATAAGCAGGTGAAGACGTCTGCCTTGGAATACCCTGAAGCAAATGGTGAGCCTGAGACACAAAAGGGCATCAGTATTACTGTATCACAGTGGTTTCATGATGCTGTGGCAGAAGTCGAGGAATGATGAAGATTGTTACTCTAACGATGAAATGGTACATCCATTTATTTTTATTTTATTTATTATTAGACATACTGCACCATCTAGCAACGAGGCCACTCTGAGCAGTGTATAAATAATTCAACAAACAAAAAAAGAACAGTATACAATGTAAAAATAAAGCTAATAAGCAAAATGAACATAACTAAATCAACAATGACATCATAAAAATCACTCAAGGAACAGAACGATAGCTAAAACAGAAAGGGTGGATTAAAGATCAGCGAATCAAGAAAAGATGAATAGCCAGGGAAAGCCTTTCTATATAACCATATCTTGAAATGTTTTGTGAAAATTAACAGCATAGGCGCCAGACAAACCTTGGCAGGAAGTTGATTCCATAAGCGAGGGGCCACCACTGAGAAAGCCCAGTTCCTCGTTACTGATTTCCAGGCTTTGTTTGAAGTGGGCACCCTCAAGTGACCTGCTTGAGAAAATTGAGTAATTTGAGCGATATTCTGTGGTAGGAGCCATTTTGACAGATATTGCTTTAGCATGTTTGCACAACAGATGGACTGTCCCCGAGAATGACAAAGAGTCCTTCTGGAACCTCCTCGAGGAGAAATCTATTACATACCTTATCATTGTGGAATATTGGTCAGCTCAACTTGTCCCAGCATGGCTTCATACATATCCAGAGATGAAACCTTAGAAAACTTGAAACCGTGATTGGCACCAAAGTAATCTTGTAGAAGACATTTGTTCCCCAACACTGGCCAGTTACCTGTGTCCTCTGCATCAACCCACCCAAGGAATAGAACATAATGGTACAGCAAGAATCATGTGCTGGAAACAGCAACAAAAAGAGGTGAGAAATATCTTGTAAATACAACTTCCTCCCATTACAACAGTAGACAGCACATGGGCTGAAGCAAAACAGGTGATTAAAACATCTGCTTGGAGAAACAAAGTGGTGATCCACAAGAAGAAGCAGCTCTATCACATTTCTTTTTCTGGCTGAAAAGACAGCTGACAACTGGCAGAAATTCCGTGGCGCCCTATGCAGTGCAAAGAAAACAGTAGCTGCAATGAAATCCACACACTTTGAGGAACTGTACAGAAACCTCAGTACGCACAAAAGTGAACATGGCATTCACTGGCTAGTGCAAGCCTGCCACAAAAGTGCCTAGGATATTAAGAGATTCCTCTGTGTCAGTGATGATAATGGAAAGCTGATCACTGATTGTGTCAAGGCAAAGAGTGCTGAGAAAGTTTCCATAGAAGAATTCCCACACCCACCAATCCCATATATTCCTCCAGTTCTAGGACTTCTTCAACCTATCCCGTCTGATGAAGTCATCTCAGCAGTGAAGCAGATGAAAACGGGCAAGGCCATGATGATGTCATGATTACATCAGAGAGTAAGGCAGATCTTGAGCACCACACCTAAGCATGGAGTGACTGTCTGGTGATGTTTGGCCTGTGCCTGAATGTGAGGAAGAAGGAGTAGCTGATGACCAACCCAAATGAATGCGGTACAATCCAAATCAATGGTATCCACCTTCTAACTGAGGAGTTCAAATATCTCAGTTGCATGATCACAGCCAACAGGGGCCTGAATCATGAGGTCATATCAGGGATCAACAGTGTCTAGTAAAAGTGGCATATGACAACAAATGTCGTGTGCAGTAAAAAGATCAGCAACCATCTAAAGTCAAAGTTCTATCTCTCCATTGTACGATCTGTTGCGCTCTATGGTGTGGAAAGCTAGCTGGCAACTGAAGATGTTGAATGCTGCCTTGGTCTCAGGGAAACAAAGATGCTGTGATGGACCTCCAGCCTCATGTGAAAGGGTCATGTGACCAATGACAACATCCGATCTAAATAGGGCATTGCACCAATTGCCAACAAGATGCTTGAAACCCAGCTTTGATGGTATGGATCTATCTTGCACATCATTGAGGAAACTCTGGCCCCAAAGGGTTTCATCTTGGAAGTCAGCGCACCACAACCAAGGGAATAACCAAAACAGCACTGGATGAACACCCTTGTCAACAAAATGAAGTTGTCCTGGGTTCACCCGAACCAAGCCCACTACCATGTGAAGTAGAGGACAAAAACCAGAATAACGAACCTCACCACCAAGTGGGACAGAGGAGGAAGGAGAGGAGGAGGAGGAGGAGGAGGAGAAGCCACAAGTTAACTTAGCTGCTACCTAGTGTACTTCCTCTGCCAACAATGTTATGCTCCAGCATTGACGAGAGAGAGAGAGAGAGAGAGTACTTTTAATGAATTCATTGTGTTAGCTGAGATCACCTATTTTTCTGTTACTGCTAATTTTCATTTTGGAAGATTCTTGACTCCATTAGGTGCATCGTGTTAGGTCTTTCAGCACTGTTGCAGTTAATCAGCTCTTTTAGTACAGCTTTGACCCACATCCTTGGAAAGCATTCATGTTGCTTTGAATTTGTTTTTGCTCACATTTTAAGTGATCAGTGGCTTCACTGTTTCATCATACACAATTTAGAATGTTTCTTTGATGTCCTTCTGCACACAAAAAGAAGAAAATGTGATTCCAGCAGAAGACATTCATTAATCTACATGGGGATAGAGGGATATAAGCATAATAAAGGTTCTCATAAAATAAAAAGGCATCCAACTGGAACTCTATAGTTTTACTGCTAATTTCAGATAATATCTGCCTTCATGCCTGGCCCTCACTCCTTTATGCAACAAACAGTGCATAAATTGAGGCATAAGAGCACAAATAAATACTTTGGTCAATTAAAAAAAATACTAGAATGCATGAGTTCCCATCAAAATGTCAAAAAAAACCTCAGCTCCAGGTGAGACTATTGAAAGATGGAATTCCACAAATAGGACGTCACCATCCACCTCACGTCAAAACTCGTGGCCTTCTATATTTAGCCATCTGAGTTCACATGGAAGTAGATTACAACATCTCATCCTGCATGAATCATTAAAAGTTAAAAACAGCACTGAATTATGCTCAGTAATGGACTGGAAGCCTATTGTAATATGTAGAGAATGTGATTGGGCACAGTGGCTATTAGGACCAGACCTCATAACTCATGTAATCAAATATTTCATTTTAGATATGATCACTGTAACAAATCAAATCCTGTAGCACTAAGGTCTCTGTGACACCACATAGATGCACTGGCCATTCCATTTCGATCCCTATACCGGTATTGTCTCTGTGATCTTAGTATACTCTTTGTGATCCCAGGAGAGAGGTTGAAGTATTTGAAAAGCTGTTGTGTGCAGTTTCTCTGTTTTCATGCTTATATGAAGTACATTTCTGTTTATGCATTTCAAAGCTGAACTATGAGTAGACTTTATACGCTTCACATTTTAGAAAAAAATCAGTTATACTTGATCAAGGGAAAGAAGGCAGAATATTACAATGTTTGAGACAATTTCCTTTGGCTTTCGTGGTTAAATTGCACTACAGAATGAAAATTTGATCTGCAGCTGAAGAGTCAAAATCAACATGAAACTTCTATTATGCTTCAACTGTGTTCAGAAAGGTCTAGTCTGTAGATTGATGCTCTACAGATGTGGGTTTTTTCCTTTTCCTTTTTCCCTTTTAGTTCCCTCCCCCCCCCTTGAGGTGTGTATTTTGTTTAGGGTTTTATTTTGGGCATGCGGGTGGGTTCTGTATCCATGTCCATGCACAAGCAAAGAAAAATTACTTGAATAGCTGCTAAATGAAATATGATCTGCTTCTGTAGCTTTAAGGCTGTGATTGGAATCTCATAATGGTTGTATCTTCTGTGGCCATGGGCACAGAACTCACATTATAGATGGCTTATTCTATGCTAACCATCAGATAATGGATAAAGCATGGAACCATTCCCAGTTCCACATCTTCTGCAAATGCTTAGAGATTTATGCCATATGTGTAAATACCACTACATCATTGTTTTAAGGAAATGACATAGGGCGAAAGAGAAACAGGCACAGTAGGAAGAAAACTGCACACATGGAAACTGTCAAATTCTTTGGTATCGTTTTGTCTTTTTTCCAACAACAACTTACTGATTCCATAGATTTGTATAGGTTAATATAAAAAAATACACCGGTGTAAATCAAAATACATTTTGTAACCTGGGCTTCACAAAGTCACAGTGAACGGCATAATTCTTAATAAAGTCATATAATTGTTGTTGAAAAGTACAAATGATGGGTCACGTCCAGGTAACTGTGTTTCGAAGTAGAACTAACAGATCCTTTCAGCTTCAGTTTTTCATTTCATTTCTTTTCTTCTGTTTCCTAAAGTTAGAACTTCTTTCCCAATTGAGGATGGACAGGTATCATTTCATTCAGTACTCATCAGATTTATGACTAGCCTCTTTTCTGTTCTGCTCTGATCGTTTCTATTCATATTCAATTAAATACTACTTTTTTAAAAAAAAAGTTCAATAGATTTAATTGTTTGCTTAATATTTTGATTTCTTCAAGTTGCTTTTCATACTTATTATTAGGAAATAAACACAGTCAGTGAACAGTGAATACTTCAATGAAGTTTTCCTTATATTCTTCACAATTTTGTTTCTCTACAGGAGAACTTCTATATCTGGAAACTGGAAGACAAACACTGGATCTGCAATGTTGGAACAAATTGCCATGTCAGATAGGTAGCTGTTAGCATTAATGTATTATATAAAATTGCATTTAATTTCCAAATGCAAGCCATTTCCCGAATGGTCCAGAAAATAAATTGTGCCCCACAAATCTGAAAAATATTTTTGTTACTGTGTGTGATGTGAAATGTAGCAGGTTTATGCTACTTGAGAGCATCTCTCCAGAAGGGTGACTTAGCAGACACTTTCAAAATACTGTCGCATTTATTATATTAAAATGTTTAGTTTTAACTACCATTCATTCCTGCCAGAAGCCAGAACCCTGGATGCACTATCTATTGTTATGTAACATCCTTTTGGGGCAAAATTAATAGAGTTCCTCTTCCTCGGCATGTATGGAATCATCTCGTTCCGTGTTCCTCCACTGCAGTGAGACTTTCTGCATTAAGCTTAGCCCTTTCCCGTTACTGGCAGTGAGGGCGTAGTGAGGGAAATGCAAAATTAACCCAAAGTCTCTTGCTGCAAAGTCACATTGGCACATGTGGTTCACTCAGATAAAAATGGTCACAGTAGCCCGAGAAAGATAAAAAGCCTCATAGTTGCAGCTCCATTTTGAGTGCCTGCAGGAGGTGCAGTTCAAAGCAACTATCATAAGAAGGCTTTCCTTCCTCCCAGTTACTCCCCTATCCTGCTTATTAGATTCCTGAAACTGCTGAAAGCTAAATAAGTGGATAAACCGGACTGTGCGGGTGGGGGAAGCTATTTTTTTAAAAAATGAAGTGGCGTGGTAGGGAAGCAGAGACTTTGCAGGGAGTGATGAGTACTGGCGCTGCTGGTGTGGGTTTGGGTGTGCATGCATATATGTTCCCATCCCTTTTGCTCCTCCCCCCGCTGTCCCCCCTTCCGCTCCCTGACTTCTCTCCCAGCTGCTGCTTCTCCTTTCCCTCGTTCCCTCTTCCCCCTCTACAGACAAGCCAGCCCTGTTCATCCCCATAGGAAAAAAAGTGCTTTCAAATCCTACCAGCAAGGGGAAAAAAGTAGCCCCTAAACAGGAGAGAAGAAAGCCATTTTGCAAGTGAAAAGGACTGGACCAGTTCAAGTCAGCCTTCATGCCATGTGGACAGAAAAAACTACTTCAAATTCACCTGTTTTTCAAATGGAGCAAATCCAAAGGATGAGGGTACTGTCTGGCTCACTGAAGGGAAGAACAGAACCACTCCCAATACTGCATAAATTGTTAGCCTTTCTGAAGCATGTGTGTTCAGCCCTGTGGATGTAGGTGGCTTTTCAAGATTTAATGTCCTAAGTGCAAAAGTTGGGAAAGGGGCTTTTTGAGCAAGTAGCACTTCAGATCTTTCTTGCTATTTCTTCCAAAGTATAACATTTGTTATTACATACTGCATCAAAAATAAATGTGTTGGTCAAACATTATTAATCTCATTGGGTTTATGTGGTTTGTTTTGTATTTTTTGCAAAAATACCTTAAAAATAAAAACTTATCCAATACTCACTCCAAACCAGTTTTCTTAATAACTAGCTGCTATGCTACAAGAAAAAGTATGTTACTTAATTTTTAAAAATCTTTATGTCCTCAATACTGCAAATAATATATTACAGTGGTACTTTGAGTTGCAAAATTAATCTGTTCCAAACACATTTTCTTAACTCAAAATGCGGTTTCCCATAGGCATGCATTGGAAATGGATTAATTCGTTCCAAATGGGAAATCACCCCCATCAGAAAACAAAAATGACAGTTAACAGGCAAACAAACAACAAAAGATGAGCAACCTTCCTTATAACCATCCGAGAAATCCACCAAAGGTCCCCAAAACAGTGCCAGATACTTCCAAAACAGGGGCACTTTGTGCAGGTCATTGAAAAACAGAAGCCCTAATTCTCAGCTTCCCTTTTCAAAATGGCTCCTTCTTCTTCCCAATTGCAGCACTGTAGTGGACACAAGATGGCAGTATTGCTGTTGCAAGCAAGCAGGAGACATTTTGAAAAATAATCTTTCCTTTTCCCTTTTGTAACAAAAAACCCAGGCTTTTTTTCGTAACTCAAAATTTTCCTGTACTGGCGGTTTTCTATTCATAACTCAATTTTTTTGAAACTCAGGGCATTTGTAACTCAAGGTACCACTGTAGTTAGTGATACTTTGTAGAACAAACTACCTGAATCCTGAAGGTTATAAATTTATCCTACCTGAAAGCAGGAAGTCATGAGAACAGAACTGAAAAATATATATTTAGATTTAAATTATCTGAATAATCCTTGGCTACTGGCTAGAAATCTCCTTCCTGGATAACCTTCCTTCAGTAGGTTGTGCCTGTTAACTCTTGGATAAAACAGATTTCTGCTATCTTTAAATCTGTGATTGAGGCCCTTTTTTCTTTTTTTTCTTTTTTTCCCTCTTTGTTATATTTATTTATTTATTTATTTGACAGTTCGGCTGTCTTGATCATCCTGTGGGATTGTTTTCGCTAGGAGAGAAACAGATGGGATATAATCATGTTAATTTTGCTGTGTGGTTGGTTGGTTTTGATCTGTTTAAGATTTATAGAGACCCTCCTCTCTATTTGGACAACTATTCCTGGAATAGTCTGAGAGCTAGCTACTCAACCCCATGGTATTCCTTGTGCCCATCCTACTTAACACCTTCATGAATCTGCTGAGTGGGTCTGTCTGGAAATTTTGAGTGTAGTGCCACCAGTATGCTGATCACAGTATGCTAATTGAATCGGGAAGCCACAATAGCCTTCCTGGAGGTTGAGCAACTAACAGCTTCAGTTCCAAATACTGATTGAATTAGAAAGATTTTTTCCTAGGGGCACCCCCTTCAGAGTGTAATAACTCACCCCCCCCGACCCCCAAACCTCTCCAAATAACAGGGGTAGAGATGGGCATGAAACGAGCGATTTTTCATTTTTGTTTTTTCGTTTCGTTACGCAAAAAATGAAAAACGAATTTTGACTCCAAAATGAAACGAAACGACCCAAAACACGAAAATTTTTGTCGACCGCTTCGTTTTCATTACGACAAATACATTGAATTGTGCTAAATGTTAACGAAACAGCAATTTTTCGTTTTTGTTTTTGTTTTTTGGGTTGTTACGTAACGAAACAAAAACAATTTTTTTTTTGCAAAAAACCTCACGAAAACGGAAATGAACTGAAACGGACCCCTAAACAACCAAACGATAAACGAAACACCATTTTTTTGAGTCGTGCCCATCTCTAAACAGGGGCTTAAAGGGAAGGAGTTGAGGAAGCTCCCCTGCCATTTCCTCTGGGACAGAGCTGTTCAACTTTGAACAGGCCAAGGTCTACTTTTTCCGTCCCAAAGTGCCTGAGGGCTACTACATTAAAACCTCTACTTATAAATTTTATCTGTTATGAGCACATGCTCATAAGTAAAAACAGATTTCAATGTGCCATGGCCCTTGGCTGAGACAGTGAGCTGCCCCACTTGGCTGAGACAGTGAGCTGGCAGACCTGGAACTTTGCTGGGGCAGTGGTGGTCTTTGCGATGGTGGAGGGAGGGATGGAGAACTTATCTCCTCACTTTTTAATTGATGGCCGGTGGGCTACTTTTGTACCCTTCACAGGCTACTAGTAGCCCATGGGCTACCTTTTAGGCAGGCCTGCTCTAGGACAAGTCATTTCATTCCTAGAGGGAAAATGGCATTTCATTTTGTTTTGTGACTAAACATGTCCTACCGTTTCATTATATAACGAAGTAATTCATTAACAAAATGACAAAACTGTGTTTCATTTTTTGTTTTGTGCCCATCTCTATCGATTCATTTCTTTCTATTTAACCAGTATAGCAGTCTACACTGCTCTTAATTTGATATCAGTTAATTTTCTCTACTGTTTATCAGACAAAAATCAAAGAAACAAAACAAAACAAAAGGCAAAAAACATGTAGCACCTTAAAGACTATTTATCAGTTTCATATGGCAGTCAGCCTCCTCTTGTCCTGAAAAAAAGCATAACAAAAGTGATACATTGACAGCATCTCTTTGCTCAAGTCGCCTTTCACCTGGAAAGGGGGAGGAGACTATATTCTTTGAGCAGTCTCCTTCTGAGCTATGTATTCATGTTGATTTTGCTAGTAGCAGCAACTGTTATTGCTGATCTCTCAAAATGCCTTTAAAATATTGGAAAGAAGAAGAAGGTGCAAGCTCAGGGGGGCATGAATTGGCCACAGTGGACAGAAACCAGAGCCCTTTGCAAAAGAAAAGAACTATCATTAATGTTCACACAGGCTGAAATAATAAGGAATGAAGCAATTCACCATTGGTTTGAAATGGATGCTGACTCTCTGAGAACAGTGGTCCAAGCGCTGGTGATCTCGAGGCTGGACTACTGCAACACCCTCTACATGGGGTTGCCCTTGACTCTTCTCCGGCGCCTGCAGCGGGTATAGAATGCAGCGGCCAGGCTGGTGGCTGGTGTGCGTCGTTATGACCACATCTCCCCAGTCCTGGCCCGCCTGCACTGGTTGCCTGTTGCAGCCCGGATTAGATTCAAGGTCTTGGTTTTAGTTTATAAAACCCTCCATGGCTTGGGACCAGACTACCTGGCAGAGCGTATCGCTCAGCGATCCACCTCGGCCCGACCTGTTCGGCAGTTGCAAGCGCACTCACTTCGGGTTGCCACCCCACGAGAAGCCCGGAAGTCAGTTACCCGGAACCGGGCCTTCTTGGTGGCAGCCCCTTCCTTATGGAATTCTATCCCTAGCGAAGTGCGCTCTGCAGAGTCCCTGCTGGCTTTTCGAAAAGCTTTAAAAACTTACTTATTTCGAGAAGCCTTTGGCGAGCCCTAACTAATTGATTTTTTTTATTCCCGCCATCGCCAGTAACCAAGCGATTTTTTGTTTCTTATGTTTGATGTTTCTATGTTCGCTTGGTTCGAAAGTTAAATATGACGCCATGTTGGTGCGCTGGGTGCAATAGGTTTTTAACTGTTTATATTTTGTTGTTAGGTTTGCTTATTAATTGTTGCTGTATTTCTTATTGTTTGATGGCGCTTGTCGCCCACTACGCCGCTTAGAGTTCCGCAATAAAGATAAGCGGGATATAAATAAATAAATAAATAAATAAATAAATAAATAAATAAATAAAACAATGCTCCCAGCAAGGGGGAAATAAGCCAGAAATAAGCGAAGAAAATTAGTTGATCTTGGCCATACACCGTGTGCTCAGAAATTTATGAAATGACCTAAAAACAGACTTGTAATTATAACTGGGACTCTTTACCAGGTGTGATCAAGCCCTAAGTCAGATTTCATTCAGCAATCATTTTCAAGGTGAAATTTTTTTCCTCGTTATTTTTTTAAATTTATTTAAACATTTTTGCTAAAAATTGCTGTACTTGCCAGGGCAATTTACAATATATTAAAATAGTGAAGAATATATTTTTAAAATGTAAATACATAGTCAAGACATTCAGAAACATTTAAAACATTAGAAACAAATGGAATATGTTTGACCAAACCCATTTAAAGAACAAAACAACCTTAGAGATGAAAGGAATAGTGAAGTTTTAGTTGCTAATCGGAAGCTTAACAAAGATGGGACCAGTCTAACATCGTTTTTCCATCTGTTCCCTATGAATAAGAAAGCACCTTTAGCAAAATAAATAAATAAATCTCCTCAATATTCCTTTGATTTTAATTGGAAGGACCTTTAAAAACCAGCTTTCTCTGTTTGGTTTGGTTTTTCTCCAAATTTGTCATTAAAAGAAAGAACACTTTTCCTCCATTCAACTGACTCTAACATTTTATAGCAAGGACAGTTTATAAACAAATAAATTCAATCCCTGCAGTCAGCATTTCCACAGATGTAGGGTCTGACAAACATCCAACAGCAAAGAAATAACCCTGGGAATGAAGTTACACATGAAATAAGAATCCAGTTATTCTGATGTGTGGTTTTGGGAGCAAGGAGTTATAAGGACACATTCAAATCTGGGCCGTATAGTTTGGTCTCAATTGTGACTGCCATGTGTTTTACGTTGATGGGAACTTCTGTTTGCCTTCCAGGTACAAGCTTTGGATCGACAGCTGTTCTGAGATGTTTGGAGGTTTGGACATATGTGCTGTCAAAGCCATTCATGGCAAGGATGGGAAGGATTATATTTTTGAGGTATGATATAAGCTTTTTCTCTACAAGCACTTTTGCTGGTGTTAGTATAATAGGAACATTTTATGTTCTTCATCATCTCTCTCTCCCCCCCCAGTTTTTAATAAATAAATTTTATTATGCAAAACTACATCATTGCAAAAACAAAAGAGAAAGAAAAAACAACAATTTTGTTACACCCAATATGATGATGATATTTAATATTTAAATTTTCTATCTAGTTCATTGAGAGTATGTACTGCAGTTCAAAATTATTTAAACGTGTTCAGGGACACATTTAAATAATCAAGCACAGGCACATTTTCCAGTAAGTAAAATGCCTGTAGGAAAGCAAACCAGGGTTCCTTGGGTGCTATCATGTTGATTTTAGATATTTTCAGCCTAAAAATTCAAATGGCGGCATCAGATTTTCTTAACTCTTCTGTGTTCCGTTCTCACCATTTTTGCTTTGGGGCAGAAAACCCCAAGAAAAATGCATATTTTTAAAAAGAAATTCAGAAGATACATATAAAATGTTTTTCATGTAATGTGCATGCTACTGAACAACTGAATTTTGTTCTTCTTGGTTTTTAGGGTGCATGTCTCTTATTTAATTTAGAAAAACAAACCATCTCAGTTTATTTAACAAACAGACCACATGTCTCTTACTTAATTTAGAAAAACAAATCATCTCAGTTTATTTAAGAAACAGACCAGGAGGCATTTGAAACATTGGCATGTTAAGATGTAGACTTTTTTTTGAAACAGAAAGGCATTTCCACTCACATAAGGATACAAGTTCTATTTTTACCACAAAAGTACTCTATTCACAGGTGCTGCCTCCTAATTTTCATCATTCTGTTTGTACCGCAGCCCTGCTGAATGGGATACCAAGCAGGATCACCTACCCTGCTCTTTAGCATCTACAGGACTCAATAGGTATTGTTGTAAAAAACAAAGAGCAGGGAAGTCCATTTTCACCAACAAGCTGTATGTGTCCGTGCTCATGAAAACAACCCATAACATGGTTACTGGCATCTACCCAGCACTTTAAAAGTGGTCTTTTAAATCCTGCCCAGCTGATTTAAAAAGCATTTTATTATGTAGATTTAGGGTTAGGGTTAGGGTATACTTTCTTCATCTATATGCTTATTCTAACAAGTGGTTATTACTGTTTATTACCCTATGCTTATAGAAAACTAGTTTATGAAGGCTGGAAGTATATCATAAATGTGCACACAATTATAACATGCATCTGGCCATGTTGATGACTGATTTGTCCCATGACAATAGTCACAACCCCTCAGAGAACAGGTACACTTTAAGCCAATGGTGTCCAAATTTGGCCCTCCAGATGTTTTGGACCGCAACTCCCACAGTCCTTTGTCCTTGGCAATCTAGGCTTGGAATTCTGGGAGTTGTGGTCTAAAACATCTGGACGGCCAAAGTTTGGACACCCCTGCTTTAAGCCCTTACAGCTCTAGCACTTTGCCTTGACTTTTAAAATATTATTTCACAAAGGAAGAACAATTATCTCAAATCAACTCTGACGCAGCACTTTTTTCAAATGGTTCAAATTTAGTAACCTCACATTGGTAGATGTGCTAGGTCCCCAAAATCCAAAATCCAAAATAGACAGGATTCAAGAATCCCTGTTTCAGATGGGTATTAAGAAAATAGTTACTGCCAAAAACAAATAACCACACAATTTTAACATGAAAATCAGCTCTTTGGGGAGATGTTTCATGGGAACTATGAAGCTGGAAACTTGTTATTCAATAGAGGTGCAGAAAAGAAGACCTGCCTGTCTGTTCATATGATAATTTTAGAATCCACTGAACTCCAAGTGGCCTGATTATGTAATCCTGCCCCTGTTGTCTAGCATCAATGCTTTTGTTGCCATGGATAACTCAAATAGCTGTGGAGCCACAGTGGCAGAAATATTTGATCAGAACAAAGCAAAAAACAAAGCAAAGTGTTCTCCTTATATACCACCCCATACCACTGCAAGTAGTCTCCGGGCAGTTTACAGTTTAATTACAGTATGCAGGCTACACATTGCTAAAGAAAACTCTCAGCTATGTGTTCAGACTGAAATCAGTTGTCATCAACAGCAAGTGGTGTTTCGGTCTTGTAATAGTAATGGAATACATTTCAATTAAGGGAACTATTCGCTTAGCATTCTCTTAAGTGGATGCAAGGATTCTGAGCTGTGAAGAGCATGCGGCTCTGGTGTGGACAGTTGCAGGCTGCTGAAATTCTATTACAGTAGCTAGCTTGCTGATTTAAATATTTTTAATATACAGTAGGACCCCAGTATCTGCTGGGGATTGGTTCCGGGCCTTCCCGTGGATAATGAAAACCGTGGATAAGAGAGAACACCATGGAAATCACCCCAAAACTGCTGTTTTATGACAGTAGCTTGTTACAGAATAAATAACTTGCACCTAAATATAAAGAAAACAAAGGAGCTTGTGGTAGACTTCAGGAGGCAGAAAACTGATATTCAACCACTGGTGATTGATGGGACTGGTGTGGAGAGGGTTACAGGTTTTAGATTTTTGGGCATTGAGTTACAGGAGGATCTGTCCTGGAGTGTCAACACAAGGGGGCTTGTAAAGAAGGCTCAGCAGAGACTATTTTTCTTGAGAACTTTAAGGAAAAACCATCTTCCACAAAAGCTGCTGCTGGCCTTCTATCATTGTGCAATTGAGAGTGTGCTTACGTACGGGTTATGTGTGTGGTATGGAAGTTGTACCCACCGGGATAAGACAGTATTGCACAGAATCATAAGAATTGCAGAGAGTATTGTGGGCTGTTCACTCCCCACCCTAGAACAAATTTATACTACCAGGTGCCATTGTAAATCATTAGAGATATTAAGAGATCCAACACATCCTGGTCATTGCCTCTTTGAGTTGCTGCCATCAGGACGGAGATATAGAGTACTGAGGGCAAGAACAAACCGTCTCAAAAATAGCTTCTTTTTTAGAGCAATATTGGCCTTAAACGGAAATCCTGGACTTTGAAGTCAGCTTATTTTATATGTCATATTTTTAGTCATTTTATATGTCATATTATGTGTTGTACCTGTTTTTAAATCTATGTGAAATGTTTTTAAATGAGTTTTATATAGCAACCAAAAAATTCCGTTGTTCCTGCAAGGGGGCAATGACAATAAAGATTCCTATTCCTATTCCAGCTTGTTTTACAGCTGCTGTTTGCTCATGACCTGGGGTTCAGTCCCAGGTAGCAGACTCATGGTTGACTCAGCCTTCCATCTTTGCCTAAAATAAGTACCCAGCTTGCTGGAGCAGGGGCAATGCACAGCCTGCATACTGTAATTAAACTGTAAACTGCCCAGAGACTACTTGAAGTGGTATAGGGCAGTATATGAGAAGAACTTTGCTTTTTACAGTTGCTGTTTTATGACAGTAGCTTGCTTTGCAGCTGCAGGATTATGTATTTTTTTTCTTTGCCAACTGTGGTTAATGAATCAGTGGATATGGGGGTCCTACTGTACTGCCATATCTGCTTCTAATACTATCCAAGGCATATTAGGAAGCTTGGACAATTTTCAGCCATTGCTTCTGACCCATAGATCCTGTTAGATACTTTACACAAGGCCATTGTCTGATACCATTTCTGCAACGGGTGAATAGGCTTTGGGACACATTGGCCAAAATCTTGTAAGGCAGGGTTCCACTGCTCAACAGGTATGATGTCAGCAGCCTCTTGCCATCTATCAGAAGCCTTCATATTGCAGTTTCACCTTGCGTGCAACCTAGCATCCAAGCCCTAATCCAAGGGTGGAGAAATTTCAGTCCACCAGATATTTTGCACCCCAACTCCCACAGCCCTTTATCATCGGCAGTATAGGCTCTGAATTCTGGGAGTTGCGGTACATAACATCCAGAAGCCTTCCATAAAAGGAAGCTTTTTGTCACCGTCAGTTCTGCCACTGCCAAGGAGGTCATTGATGTGCAAGTACCTATGTGTTGATGTAACTGGTGTAATATAACAAGGTGGTCTTTTTTGCCACAGGTCACAGGGTCAGAACCCTTCTTCTAAACCGTGTTACCAAAAAAATCTAGGATAAAAAAATGTTGTGAATGAATTGAAGAATGGATAATAATCCCATTACCCATACCAGTTTAAAGTGGTAAAATATGTGACGTGTACAAACGAAATATATGTTGGAGTGTCTCTCCCTCAGACCATCAGACCATATCAGTCATTCTTCCCAGGCCTCACTTCTCTGGGTTACCACTCTGAGAGAGGCAAAGAAGATTGGCACCAGAAATTATGCTTCTCACTCGTGGCCACATACATACGGAATGGTCTCCCATCAGCCTTCGCACCCACCCTCTCATCCTTTAATAGGATCCAAAGAGTCCTTCTAAAGCTTCATCTCTTAAGCCATTGTATTTGAGTCTCCAGGGTCACCATCATTTTGGGTTTTTATCTATTATTTGTTTTATTTTAGATATTTCATGTCAACTGGTTGGGTGCCTGTTACATTGCCTTGCACTTAAAGTAGTGCTTTGTACTAAGTCAGCAGGATACTAAATGGAATAAACAAACTGTACCTGATCATCAAATTAATACTACTATCAGGTAGTTTGTAATAACAACCATATATGTGTAGTCTAGGTGTTTTTTTAAAGCAAAACAAAACATTGTTTTAAAAAAAATCAATCCCAGTTGTCTCAAGTCTGTGCAGTCAGGTGAGAAAAAAAAGTTTATCTGCATGTATCCAAACACCACCAAGTGACTTTCTAAGTGAGTTTTAGCTCATTCCTTCTGCAAGGGGTTCTTAGAATGAATGTATTTTAGAGTTATTGCAGTTTAAGTTGAACAATTACTTTTGTAAGGTTATGAACAGTAATTTTATTCCCCACAACACTGTAACAATCGCTTTCCATAAACCACTCTCAAAATCAGTTGAAGAATTTGGCAGATAGCAATAACAGCCAACAAAATGTAAAACAGAGGTAGAGATCCTTATGCCTTTGTCCATGGTTATTATAATGACAGTAATGTAAAGTAGCGTATTGAGGGCATTTAATAAAATAACCAACTCCTGTTTCCCCAGAATTAGATTTTAATAAACAAAAGGTTCACACTAAAATAAGCAGTAAACATACAACTTCATTTTGTTTGGTTTTTGTTTTTGTTTTCCCCCCAAACATTCTGGGGCTATATGCACACATCCAAAATGTCTCTCCATTTTCTTGCATTTTCTGTTTCGTTGAAGGGCACATTGTTGTGTTATGTACCTGATATTGTGCGCCAAATGTTCAGGCCTCTTAAGTGCAGTCTTGCATTATTTAACACAAGGTGACCACAATTGTTTATTTCCATGGCCACCACACAACAAATATTTCCCATTTTCCCTGCCACTCCTTTAAAAAAATAATATAGAGACATGAGTTTGTTAATGAAATATCAATGCTGTCCGAGCACAAATTTTAGGAGGTTCCTACTCTCCTAATACGTGGCTGCCAATGCATTGCTGTGGCGAACCTGGGTTCTCCAAACCTCTGCCACACATTAACACCTGGATGTGACCTGGTTTCTTTCCACTGGCACCATTTCCCAAAATACTTATGCTTGAACTAATAAATAAACGAAGACAGACACCTATTTTAAAGTTTCAAAATAACAGTGGAGTTTATTTAAGTTACAGAAATAAAAATACTACTGCATATTATTCACTTGAGGCTTGTACTTTTCTTTAACTTTAAAAACAAAAACAATTACAGTATTTGCTCATTTCCTTCTTCAGCTGTTCCATCAACTATCCTTAACCAGTCTGTAACAGACCCTAACCAGACCGTATTCCGCCCTGATTCCCTAGCATTCTAACTAACATTTGCTTATATACCCAATAGCCCCGCCTACAGGCTATTTGATTGGGTAAACAGATTCCACTTTATAAATATTCATAGCCTAGCTTTTAAAATTTTCATAGCCTAGCTTTTATAAATAGCCTAGCTTTGCGTTCTGTTACACTGACCATCATGGGGTCTATGTGTTTTAAACTGCACCGTTCTCTGTTCTCTTTTCTTTTCTCTGATTTCTCTGGTGTAGCCTGTGGATATCAGTGGGTTTGATAATTTGTTTGTGATTTTGCAAGGACCACACACACACGCACACACACGCTGCCCCACTGAACACGCTATGAAATCAGGAGGATCCTTCCCCTTCCAGGAATAGAGAGTAGGCTGATCACATTTGCAGATGATACCAAATTGGGTGGGGTTCTAATTCCGTAGGAGGAAAATCCAAAAGGACCTTGACAGATTAGAGTCCTGTGCCAAAGCTAACAGAGGGAAATCTAGAGTGGGGCATCTAGGTAAAAAAAAAATGAGTTGCACAGACATAGGCTGGAAAATAGTACCTGCGGCAGGGATCTGGTACTCTTAGTGGACCACCAATTGAACATGAGTCAGCCGTGTGATGTGGTGGCCAGGAAAGCCAATGCGATACTTGGTTGCATCAACAGAAGCATAGTGTCTGGATCAAGGGAAGTGATAGAGCCCCATGGCGCATTGGTTAAATGCCTGTGGTTAAAACTGTGCTCATGACCTGGGGTTCAATCCCAGGCAGCAGGCTCATAGTTGACTCACCCTTCCATTCTTCCGAGGTAGGTAAAATGAGTACCCAGCTTACTGGTAGC
>JAHTLZ010000015.1:39696242-39709305 GCA_023846285.1 Phrynocephalus versicolor | reverse complement strand
TATTTATTTATTTATTTATTTATTTATTTATTTATTTATTTATTTATTTATTTATTTATTTATTTGAATTGAATTGAATTTCTGTCCTGCCCATCTTCCCTAGGGAACTCTGGGCGCCTTACAAAGGGCTGAACCAATCAGCTAAACAGTACATCACAGTGTAAATAACAGTACAACACCAGACAAAAGCAACAAAGACCACAACAATTTAAAACAATATGAGCACCCATGGCGTAAAACGTACGACTAGCTCAGCAGCTAGCCGAGCAAATAAGCAGATGGCGGGACAAAAAAAGAAAAAGAAACTAAACAAGGTCAGCGTAGGCCTCGCAGAAGAGCAAGGTTTTTAACACTCTGCGGAAGGCCGACAGGGACTCTGCAGAGCGCAGTTCGCTAGGTAAGTGATTCCAAAGAGATGGGCCGGCCACCGAGAAGGCCCGGTTCCGGGTGGAAATTTTCCGGGCCTCTCTGGGGGTGGCCACCCGGAGCGAGTGCGCTCGCGACTGCCGAATTGGACGGGCCGCCTATCTACTCAAAGGCCACTCTGGGTGGTTCACAACATAAAACAAACTGTTACAATATAAAATACAACATGAACCTAAAACAAAACTGAAAATGCAAATAAAAGCATAGTAAGTCAGCACCCTACATCAGACGAAATCAGTGGAACAGCAAAAGAGTTAGTAACCAGGGAAAGCAGATTTAATCAACCATGTCTTCAGACGTTTTTTGAAGTTCATCAGCATGGGGGCCTGGCAGATCTCTTAGGGAAGTTTGTTCCAAAGTGTAGGGGCTGCCACTGAGAAGGCATGATCTCTTGTTGTTGTCTTGTAGCTTCTCTTGGTATTGCCACCTTCAGATGACTCACCTGTGATGAACAAGTGACACAGGCCAGACTTTGGGGGTGGGGGGCTGTTCTGACAGGTAGGAAGGGCCTAAGCCCTTTAGGACTTTGTATGTCAGCATTAAAACCTTGAAGTCATTTCGGTAACGGATTGGCAGCTAGTGCAGTACGGCCAGCATTGGGGTGATATGTTGGAATCTTTTGGTGCTCAAAAGTAATCTGACCTCAGTAGTCTGCATCACCTGGAGTCTCTGCATTAACTTCCAAGGCAGGCCAACATAGAGAGAATCACAGCAAACTAATCTCAAAAAGTACAAGTGCATGGATCAACGTAGTGAGGGTGCCGGGTTCCAGGAAGGTGCGCAGCTGCACAATCCGCCAGAGATGGTAATGAGCGGTACAGACCACTGACACCACCTGGGCCTCCGTAGTGAGTTCCGGTTTCAAAGTTACGCCAAGACTGCACACCTCACCCCATGGGGGGAGAGTCACACCCCCAAAACTGAGGGAGTTTCCCAACCCACCAATGCCAGGCGCCCCCTCTCGGAAGACTTCCATCTTGCCTGGGTTCAACCTCAGTCTATTTGCTCTCATCCACCCCAGAACAGCACCCAGGCAACAATCCAGGGATGAAACAGCATCCACTGCAGATGAGGAAAAGGAGATAAAGAGCTGGGTGTCATCAGCGTACTGATGACACAGAACTCCATACCTCTGAACGACCTCCTCCAGTAGTCTCATATAGATATTAAGGAGCATTCTGAACACTTCAAATGATGATTAGAAACATTATTCTCTTCACAAGGCCACTTAGTCCCCTCTCTAGTTTTTGTTGCTCTGGATGACATGGTCAGACCCCAGCCCTAGAGTTTGCCCAAAACACCAATACCCAGCAGTCTTCCTCAACTGGGAGAGCCAAAGCAAAATGCAAAAGAGGTCTTCTTACACTCATTTCTTGCTTCACTCCTCATGATTCAATAGGGAAGGAGAAGGGAACATCCCGTCTGTCCTACTGCTGCTTGGGAGCCTCCCAGTGCTCCATGGAAAGCAAGGACTGCCCTTCCCATGGAACACTGGAGCAACCCATGAAGCAGTGGGGCGGAGGGAGTATTGTGTCATCTTTGGTTCTTCTTTACTTCTACAGAGAAGCGACAAGCCAATACTTATACAGTCACCCCCACCAATCATGGGGGTTAGGGACCCACCCCACCCGCGATGCATGAAAATCTGCGATATGCAGAAGTGGGTCGGGTGGAGCGGGGGCGGGGGGTAATCGCGCAGGACGGGGGTGGCGTGGAGAGACCCGATCGCCCCCCCATGCTGCCCCCCCACGCGGCTCCGAGGTGCAGGTACTGCAATCCCGCGATGTAGTGGGACCGCAGTACCTGAACCACAAAATGACAGGGGTGACTGTACAAACATGCATTTTAACCTGCATGTGTCTTTAGAAAAACATTTGGAGGTATGTGTTTTTCTAACAAGTAATAATTTATGTACAGTATTTGATCTTTGCTAAACCAAATGTCTACCAACTATGTATTGTGTTTTTCAGAAGCTTCAACTTGGCCAAAATCCTTTGAACAGAGAGTATGGTCTACATTTGTCTTTTTCCTTGTCTGTCTGTCCTTGTCTGTCATTTTGTGTGTGTATATCTTTTTTTAAAATAAAACTCTGATTCTTCAGTGCTTGGGGATTCTACTTATTTCTTTCATGTGTTCCTCAAAACACTTCACCTTTTTACTGTCCTTTCAGTTGTCATCCAGATAAGAGTGTAATCAATCTCTAGTGTTTGTTGTCTCTGTGGCTGTGGAACTGAATTCAGTTCGCTGGACTGCAAGCATAGGTGCTTTATATCACAAAGCCAACTAGACTTGATGGCAAATGTGTTATAGGAACCAGGAATCAGTCACTAAGGTAGAGAAATGAGTGTTGAGAGAAAGAGAGTGTTTGAGTGAGTTACAGAGAAGGTCTGAAGGCTGTAGCAAGTTTTAGTCATGATCCTGATTTGAAAAGCAGGACTTTAAGGTCTTCCTATACACATCAGTTTCCATAACAAGGGAAGTCCACTATACCTATTGTTACCCCCCAAAACAGTATTATTTCCAAGGATGCTTTGAGAGTGAATGCTAAAATTATATTTTCATTGGCCCCTGGAGATGGCTTTTACCTTCTACGAAGTTCGAAGTTCGTTAACAGGCTTGTTATCTGTCTTGCAGATGTTGTCTTCTTTTAACCTCTGCTGCTTTATTTTATTGTCTTTCTATCTTGCAGAGTGGATCGCAAAAGGAATCTGAAGCAAACAAAGTTCCACCCCAGCGACCACCTCCTCAAGGTTGTTTACAGTACATTCTCGATTGTAATGGCGTTGCAGTGGGACCAAAACAAGTCCAGGCTACTTAAATTATTGAGACTAAACGCAAGGGTTAAAGCCAAAAATGGGGAGGGACCAGAGGAGGGGGAATCAAACAATACCAGTTTTTTTGTGCAGTTTTTGTATTGTTTCAGTGCTGACCTGGACTGTGTTTTTTTCTATGCAGTGTCAACTATAGCGTCTGGTTGTTTATCTGTTCATGTTTGTGTTGTAATGCTTACTTATGTTTCTCTGTATAACTCGTGATTCAGGGCTGTTGTCAACAGTGTACAAGAACTGTGCCTCTACCAAGTCAGTGCAACTGTATATTATGAATGGTTAGACAGTATTTTTTTTAAGTATTCTGAAGTATATTGTGGGGTAAAAAAAGACTAACCAATCCAGGTTGAGATTTAAATACTTTTGCTTAACTCCGTGGATACATGTGTTATATTCATTTTTTAAACATGTGCATGATCAATGTAGAAAGGTGATTCTAATATTTTCAGATTCTCATTTAGTAGAATGTTGAACGAGGAGCCTTTCTTTTTATAATTTTATAAAGGTCGTTCAGTTTTGAGTTCCTACGTATAGCTAAAATGAAAATCTAATGTTTTTATTTTAATTCTTTCCTATGAGATAAGAAAGAATTATATCAAGAAATATATAGATATCCTTTATTTTCAACGCAGACTTTTTAATTTTTAAGAGCTGTGTAAAATTATTAGCCTGAGTGCTATAAAAATGGGCCACCTATGTGCAATATTGACTCAGTGTGAAGGTACTGATTGTATTTAAGTTCAGTGAGAATTTATTTGATGGTTATGAAGTAGCCATCTGCTCTTGTACAAAATTAAAGTATGTTTATACCAGAAATTCCTTATCTAAATAATGTATTTAAGCTACATCTGTCCGATAGAGAAAATTAACAGGGCCATTCAATATTCCCTTTTCTATGCTAGGCTAGCCACTCTACTGTTTGAATTTTCAGTTCATTTTATTTTGCCTTTTAAATATATGTGCAAAAATATATGTATAGTTCATGGGTTCAACGTGTAGCTAAGGTCATAGCCAAGCAATCAAGGAACAAGACAATGACATTGTCCATTTTAGAATAAGGAGCAGAATATTTTCAAAAACATGCTAACATATCATGGGTGATACATAAAGAGGAAGAGGTAGTTAGCTTAGGTTGTCCTACTTGTCACTCAAGTATATGTAAATAATAACAAATAATAACATAAGGTGACCTAAAGGGTTTTTTTGTTGTCACATTTTCTTATAGCCATAACTGCTTATGACTGTCACATAACCAATGGCTAGGCGTATGATTTTTACAAGCAATATCCAGGCAGGCAGTTAAACTGTTACCAAAAACATCTAGCCCGTAAACATTACGGTGCCCCACTCAGACATACTGTCGAGTTAGCTGTGAGCAATGGAAAGAATTGCAATTCACCAGTTGAGTTTTAATACTAAGGTAAATCGTAGTCCTTAGTTTAAGACAAACACATCTGGTTTATTGCGAAACAATGCCATGGACTGATTTTATTTTCCATTTCAACATTGCAAGCAAAAAAATATAGTTCAGTTGCCACATAGTCTATTTATTATTATTATTATTATTATTATTATTATTATTATTATTATTATTATTATTAGGCTGGCCAGCTGAGAATTTAAAACTACTTTTAATGGCATTTTGGATGTTTTGAGAGCATAACCGTTTTTCCAGGCCATCTTTGGCTAGTATGGCTAAAAACATTCCGCCCGTTTCTTTACAATCACTGTTTCCGGTTGGTGACCTCCAGATATCCACACTGGCAATTATGATTGTGAAGAAAGAGTGCATTCCCTTCCGGCATCGGGTTGTTCCTTTCTTCGAAAGCCACAACCCAAGTGATCCAATCCAGCATCCCATCCTTGGGGGGTGAAGAAAGGAACCTGAGGATTGAATGCCATTAATATTAAGCCATGAGTGTTCTTTTGCATGTAGTACTCTGAGTATTTACAGAGGCTTTTGTGCATTGTTTATGGGCACTATGTGTGTGTACATGTGTGTGCGTGTGTGCGCGCCTGTGTGCAAACTGGAGAGAAACCATTTGCATTCTCTGCAGGACATGTGTGCTAACTGCAAAAGGTCTTAGAAAGACACACACCTGTACCGCCTACTACAGATTAAGAAGTAAACCAAGGTGTATCTGCATGCTAGCATGCTTAGGTGCAATATTGTGGGAAATAGGAAACTGATATTTTACATTATAGGATCAATGTCCAGAGGGTTGGTGTGTGTTTGGTTTTTTCTTTTCTTTTCTTTTCTTTTTGTAAAAGCTTTTCAAATGATGATGATTATTGCCTTTTTGTACCAAACCAGCTGCAAGAAAGTGAGCAAATGCTGAAGTGTGATTGCAGTATATATTTTGTGAAATATCTTGTACAGCTTAATGTGCAATAAAAAAAAGTTACATCTGTCTTCAGTGTATAGTTTCTGGCATGCAAGTTTCCATTTGGGGGAAAAGTAAAGAACAGCCAAGCAATCCAATAATATCTATCAAAAATGAGGTTTCCATCTAAAACAAAAATGGCAAGTCTATTGGAAATGGAACATCCTGGTTGTCAACCATTTGTTTTGGATTAACCACTCCCCCCCCCATACACCCCAGCTAAAACTGGCCAGCAATCAGGGATTATGGGGACTCTAGTCTAAAGCATCTGGAGGACACCAGATGACTGGCCGTGTCAACTCTAATGGTCAACATGGTAATTCGAAGACACATTGGAGTGGAGGAAGTAGGATGATGCCTGCGGGCCCCATTGCCACCTGCAAACTTGCAGTAGAGCTTGTATCGTTAAAATTGAACTGCAGCAGCTGAACTAAACCCAGTCCAAGAAGTCTATCTTAACAAGGAGCCAGTTTCAGCTGTAGTTAGGTTTGTGCCTTGGCAGAGCGATGGGAGGCAGCAGCTAAAGAGATATCTTCAATGGTGCTTTCACGAGGCTACTGTGTCAGTACTAAATTTAGTGCTGTTTTGAAATGATGTTGCTATATCTAAGTGCATTTGCTCCCTGATCATTGTGTGGTGCTTAGCTGAAGTGGTACCCGCCACTAGGTTTTAGAACAGGGGTGGGGAACCTTCTGCGCTCCAGATGTTTTGGACCGCAACTCCCACAGGCTTTTATCATTGGCAATATAGGCTCAGAATTCTGAGAGTGGCAGTCTAAAACATCTGGGGGGGGGTCTAAGAAAAAACAAACCTGTTAGAGAAGTTTGGTCGTGGACCCAATTACGTTGAGAGGTGGTGAGGGCTCCAGCGCTGTAGGAATTCAAGAGAAATTTAGACAACCACCGGCCAGGTATCCTTTGATATGAACAGGGGATTGGACTCGGTGGCCTTGTAGGTCCCTTCCAACTTTATGATTAATTGAAAGCAGACAGTGCTCAGATGTTTGAAGTACAACAAGAAGATCACTAACGTGGGCTGATACTGTCATATTCAAACAGCACACAGGGTTGCCACATGCTTTGTGCTACAGCCATCTGATTGAGGGTATCTTCCGTCTGAAGGTCTGTCCAGCCCCAAGCAAGGTTAAGGATAACCATAAGAAAGGAGAGATGTGGTGGCCTTAAATATATCTATCCATGTTTAGAACAGGGGCAGCAGACGGGTCACCAGTGCACATCCCACCACGCCCATGATGGAAAATACAGTACAGTATTTACATTTGGGCTATTGCACATATACAGTGGTGCCTTGTATAAAGGAATTCATTCGTTCCAAATGAAATTATGTTAAGCAAATTTCCTTTATACAAATTTCCCATAGGAATGCATTGAAAAGGGAGTAATCCCATTTTTATGTTGTACAGATTCGCCCCATAGGCGATTCTGTTAAGCAAATTTTCCCTATCTCCAGAATTTTTGTGTTGTACAGATTTTATGTTATACAAACTGTTTGTTATACAAGGGTCCACTGTATATGTATTATTTAGAAGGTATACATGATATGCAAATCTAGCTGCTCTTTAGGTAATGCTTTTCTTTTGTGGGCATTTTTAAAGGATCCACTCTGCAGATTAATGCATAGCTTGTATTTGTATGCTCAAAGCCATTATATAATGACCAGGTTGCTCCTCGTTGTAATCTGACTTCATTCTGTTTGTTGCGGAAGGGAACGACTGAAAGGCTTCTTTTCTCCTCCCATTTCAAGGAGTTTTAGAAAGGATGTGCAGAAATGTTATGATTAATGCATCTTGGTTTTGATTTGGGTGGGAGACCTTTGGCCCTCCAGATGTATTGGACTACAAGCCCTTCAGTTTGTTCCCATTGGCTGTCCTGGATGGGGCTGGTGTTAGTTGAAGGCCAAAACATCTGGAGGTCCCAAAGTTCCCAATCCTTGGGTTGAGATAATTATCACCCGCTGGTTCCAGAGGAGAAAGGAATGTGGCTGCTGGTATACCACATGTTCTCAGTAACACCTATTGTTGAAAGCTTTTCTGTTATGGAGGGAGTGATGCCTAGAGATGATGAGAACAAAAAGTTGGCTAGGTATCCTAAGACTGTACCTTATTAGTTCCAGGCTTATATTTTTAAAGTGTTGGATAGAGGACTTAATACAAAATTACTGATACATTATGAAGTTTTTCTTGTGCTGAACCTAGGGGGCCCAGTGCAACCCCAAGGAATGCAATCACAAAACCAGGAGCCATTGCAAGCACAGCGTGCGGTCCCCCCGGGACAGTCAGCAAAGACTTCCAGTTCCCTGCCTCCACGTCCGCCGGGCCCTGCCATTCAACAGCCACTTGCTCAGGCCCCAGGTCCTTCCACTGCTGGGCCACCGAAGAACACAGAGACGGAGTCCTCCTCATCAGTTCCACCTCAGAAGCCTCAGCCACATCCACAGTTGAAGTAAGACCTTCAGTTTTATTTTCTCTGCCTTGGCCTTGTATTGCTTCATGTTGCCAGTGAGATGTTACATTGCAGCCTGCACGGATCTCCTGCGTTGTGGGAGAAGAGTTTGGGGTTTGTTTGGCATTTCTCCCCGGTCAGTTTGAGGGGGAAGAAGAGCATTTCTAACCAAGAAAGCATAACTTGCTGAGAAAGCAAACTTTCATGCCATACATGCAGATTTCTGCTCATATGTGGCCAGAGAATGTGTCATCTTCCTCACCCCTCTAAAAGACACTGACTCATTTTTTGGTTGTGCTGTCTGTAAAACAGCTGCTGTGGGCAAAAAAAGGAAGTCTTATCTACATAAACTTTTAAACTCGCAGCTACTCAGATACCAGGTTTTCAGTTCCAAAGGCTGATCTGAAAGCCCATTAGATTTTTTTAAAAAAATATCAAAATGGAGATACTGTGCACCTATTCTGATTACATGGGTAATACATTTCTTGCATAGGACTGAAAACAATCAATCCAACTCCATCATTTGATGGAACCCAGGGTTGGTCTTCACATGGAATAAATCAGATATTATTAATTTTAGTTGCAGCTTTGAATATAATGGCATTCATAACATTTTTTGCATTTCTGCAAAGTGCAAATACTTATTAATTAACACAGAAAAGGAGAAACTAACTGAAACATTAGGTTTTTTTTAGAAATCATTCTTTTCTTCCCCACCCCTCCCTTTGTGACTTTTTTCAGGTACTTTTTCAGGTACACTGGGCCCCCTAGGTTCAGCACAATAATTTTAAATGTTACATTTAAATAAATATACTTTAAAATAAAAAGGCCTCAAGTCTATCAATATGATGCCCACCCCAAAAATAGTATAGTAATACCTTGGTTTAAAAGCATTTTGCAAGACAAGCAAACATTTCTTATAAATTTTGCCTTGATCAACAAGCCATGTCTTGATATACAAGCACTGGATAAGTTCACATGATCGCAAGTGAGACATTGGTGGTCGTCTTTCCCTCCCTGCCCCTGCTGAATTGTGGGTGATTATCTGGAATGTTCCATCTCAGGCAGCCTCCAAAGCAAAGGGAGGAGAGAGGAATAGAGGTCTCCCTTGCACCAGCCAGGAATGTGCAGGTTAGCATTTTATTTTTCTTTGTATTTAGATTTTTATTTAAGTTGTTTTCAACATTCTTATTTTTTCAAACAATTTTTAGTCTGGACGTTGAGTGATGGCAACTGGACTTCTTTTCTTGAGAGACTGAAATGTTTCGCTGCTCATCCAAATAGCTTTGTCAGTCCAAGACTGATGAAGCAGCTTGGATGAGTAGCGAAATGTTTCAATATTTCAAAAAAAGAAGTCCAGTTGCCATGATTCAACTTCCAGATAAACTCACCTGGATGACTGAGAATCTTTACAGACATTAAAAACACAGAGTAAAATCCAGTAGATTCCACAGCCAGGTAACTAAACAGCGTTGTGGACGTGGACTTCTAGCCAACTTCTTTTGTGAGTTTTGGCCTTTTATGTGTACACATGTGTACATGTGAATTTCCTTTATTTCCTTTATTTCTTATGGGGAAATTTGCTTTGATATAAGAGTGTTTTGGTTTACAAGCATGTTTCCGGAATGGATTATACTCATAAACCAAGGTATTACTGTAGAGGAGAAATGAGCAAATGTGACTTACTGTACTAAAACAATAAGAATTTTACCACATCTTCTGTTATTTTTGAAAAATAAGATTGTTACCCTCAAATGAGAGCACATTATAGAATTCAGTGTCCCATTGTAACATACCCGTATCCGTATATACTCGAGTATAAGTCAACCCGAGTATAAGTCGAGACCCCTAATTTAAACCCCCAAAACTGGGGGAAATTATTGACTCGATTATAAGTCTAAGGTGGGAAATGCAGCAGGGCCTGGCAGCTCCTCCTTTGTGAGCTGGGGGAGGGGTGTGTGATGTTTAAAATTACTTTTAGCCTTGGTGGCTAAAAGTCATTTTAAACATTGTGTGCCACTCCCCCGTGATGCAGAGGGGGTCAGGAGAAGTGGTGCACAATGTTTAAAATGACTTTTAGCCACCGGCCCAAGTACTTGCCTCAGTGGCTAAAAGTATTGACCCGAATATAAGTCGAGGGCCCCCTATTTCAGCACAAAATTAGGGCTGAAAAACTAGACTTATATTTGAGTATATACAGTATGTTCTAGTGACAACATAACACCTTCATTCAAAGCTCTGCAGGGTGGGTGGGTAATTTATCTAGGTCTGGAGTTCTAATTTTTACCACCACAGAACCTATATTCATATTTTTCACACACACAAAAAAACAGCCTTGGAAGTTACTGCAAGTCCATTTCCTCTTTGGAAAATCAGCTATTTGTGTCTGTGCATGCAGGACACATGCACATGGTAAATGGAAAACAACTTCTCTGAGAGATTTCTAATTGAAATAAATCTTTCTTTGTGCAGGTCTAGGTGAGTGGGAAGCAGGCATAGATGGCCCTCTGGGTACCTCCTGCTATCCGAATGTAATTCCCTCATTGCAAAAGCTGCTCTATCTAAGGTGAACAGGCAAAGGCTGCAAGAATAAATAGTGGCATTCCAGTGTGCACACACTTACAATTCTTTTTCCCCCTGCCATCAGATCACAAATTCAATATTGATTTATAATAAAGTATGTATTCTACCAGTAAAACACATAAAAGGTGGCTGACAGGAATAACAGCGAAGCCATCAAAAGTAGAAAACAGTCCTGGCACCTTCCGTTAAAACAGACTAACCTAGCTCATTTAACCAGAAATAAAATGCAGGTAATAAAAGTTGTTGCAGAGATAACAAAAATAACAAACACCAAATGGCTTCAACCACAAAGCCTGGACTGATGTGTGTAAATTAGAGATTAATATTCATATCTATTTTTATTAAGAGATAATTATATACTGCCTGTGTGCTTCCCCTACTGGGACACGCCACTTGCAGAGGGTGGAGATTTAAAACAGGAAAATAGATGAGAGTGAAAGGGTTACATCCCTGCATTATATCATAACCCTAATCTCCCATGGCAGCTAATTTTAAAAAGGAAGACACTTAAAAGTTCACTGACATTACAAGCTTTACAATAAAATTTGCTTAATTCTTTTTTAAATATTGTAATATTTTATTAAGCCTTTAACTTTGTTTTTTAATACTGTGTGATGTCCTGGATCCTTTAAGAGAAAGACAGCATATGTAAAATATGAATAGTCACAACAGCTTGGGTGTTAAGATAAGAAAGCAGAAGGAAGGAAGGTTTCGTGCCCCCGTACAATTATTTCAATGCTAACACAACAGAAATTAAAAACTGGACACGATGTGATGGCAGTGATCTATCTTTTAAAAGTTGGTGGCAATCAGAAAGACCAGAATAACTATAGAAGTAGAGGGTGTAGTTTTTCCTCAAAAAAAGTATTTTAATATTTTCAAGGCTAAATAGAGAACGCCAAAAAAACAACAACCCAAAATTGCTGTTTGTGACATTAGTTTGCTTTATGGCTGCTGAATTATTTACAGTGGTACCTCAACTTATGAATTTAATCCGCTCCAAAAGCATGTTTTAAGTTGAAGTACTCTTAAGTTGGGGTACCTATCTAAACAATTGAAAAAATAAATGAAAAAATGAAAAAAATGTAAGCCGAGCAGACCATATCTAAAATCTGCCAACCAAGGATAACTGAATCAGTAGTTAATGAAACAGTGAATACGGGGGTCCTACTGTACCTTTCTTTCCAAGTGCAGGTCAGACTCCAATTATACAAATGTGACTTTCTTTCTCAAAGGTCAACATTCAAGCCGTGAACGTGCTATCAGATCTAGTCCTTGGAAACCCAGCCTCCTATCTGAGCTTGGGGATTCTGTCCTTCCACCCTAGCCTTTTTTCCCCTAACCCCTACTGTGGCACATCTGGCAGCCATTCCTTAATACTTGAAAGTTCCATGCATATGATGTACCTCTGAGCCTTCCTGAAGGGTTCCACAGCTTGAGTCACCACCTTAATCCGGTTCATATTTCAATTTAAAAAAAATTCCCCCCAAACCCAAACCAAATTGCCAATGGGATTAACTGTACTCAGCGTATTTGGCAAGGATGTGCCCTGGCACTCTCACCCATGTACTGTTACTTAACATGTGTGCACAGGTTGTTTGCCTGTGAATAAATATTTAATTAGGCCAACTACTTTTGAGCTCTTAATCAAGTGAACTCCTGCTCTGCCTTTTCCACCCGCCTCCTTCCAGCGAATATTAAACCCAGGTACAATGGAAATGAAAGGCTGAACACACATACGGCATTGCGTGCTCTGATTTTCAACAAAAGGGACGTGTTGAAAGCAAACGAGCAGCGAATCGTTTCCTCATGCTGAGGCATAGTACGAGGAGAACCAGAAACCATATAATATGACTGCCTCACGGCATTTTTCTTTCCCCTTAAGATTTCACTGAAAAATGAGCTCGATCAGTTTGTGTCACTTTGCACACAGTTTGCCAGTTAAATCCAACTGAGGTGAAAGCTACAGTTATAGAATAAGTAGCAGTGTTGTGCAAGCAATATAAGTAGAAGCAAAACAAAACCTTACACGAATGTGTGTGTGTGTGCAGTGGCACTTTAAAGCCATATTTGTTTTTTTTAATTATGCCCACTTCATCAGACATAAGAGAAAGATACAGTCAATAGGTAGATAGATAGATAGATAGATAGATAGATAGATAGATAGATAGATAGATAGATAGATAGATAGATAGATAGATAGATAGATAGATAGATAGATAGATAGATAGATAGATAGATCTTTCTCTTATATGTGACAGTGGACTTGTCCACAAAAGCTCACATTAAAAATATAAAAGATAGCCTTTAGGGCACTAGCACATTTTTTAGTTTTTTATTTGCTCTTTTTATTATTATTATTATTATTATTATTATTATT
>JAHTLZ010000015.1:39663320-39689300 GCA_023846285.1 Phrynocephalus versicolor | reverse complement strand
GTGTGTGTGTGTGTGTGTGTGTGTGTGTGTGTGTGTGTGTGTGTGTGTGTGTGTATGCAAACCACTCCCCCATAATTTGCAAAGAAAATCTGTATTTTGTGCAAAATACAAGGTGCTTAACAAAAAACACGAATTTTCAGCATGTATAGTAGGGAGTTGGATACCCCACCCCTTCCGTTGTTGCATTCCATAGCAAATATAAATGAAGAGAGGTTCCTGTTCTATATGTGAACAAGAATGACATATAGGAATGTTTTCTTTTCAGACTCATTATTGGTTGTGCCAGAAAGGCAAGAATGGAGAGGGTGGGCTTTGCCACCCCCTCTCCAGTTTCCCTAAGGATCTGGGTGTTTTTTTTCTGGTGGGGTTCAGACAATACATGTTCTATGCATTCTCCCAACACACCCACACCCACACACACACCCACACCCACACACCCACACACCCACCCACACACACACACACACACACACACACACACATGTTTGTAAATGCCGAGAGTGATGAAAACAAGTGCTGGTTTGGTTGTGAGTGTGTTTTCCTCTTTCAGGCAGGAATAAAATTTTCAGAGTCATGGCCCTCCCCCTCCCACTTTTAATAGAGCCTCTCAGTATGTTAAGAGAGCCTTTTCCATTATGGCTGAGAAAACACGCAAGCATTTATTATGCCCTTAGGTGAACAGTATGTCCCACTTGAGATGTTGTGGCTGCCTGATAACTGGCAACTCCAGCCAGCATGGGCCACAGCAGAGGAACCTGGAGCATCCAGAGGAAAAGCTATGTCCCATGAGGCCAAGCCCCCTCTGGGGCAGCATTCTGATCCCACAAAGGCCAACCAGGCACCTGCAGGAAGCCACAAGCAAGGACCAAAGCTAATTGCACCCACCTATTTGTGTATCCCAAGCAACTGGGTCATAGAGACCCACTGTTTAGAAAACAACATAGCTCATCAGCTTAAGAACCCTACATCCAACTTATAAAACCTGCTACTTCCTTTTGTGCTCCTATTTTACCGTTTGTAGAGTTCCCTGTAAAAAGGAGGCCCATGTGGTAAAATCTTTACAGTCCTACAGTTGCTTCTCTTACAAATTTGCCTTATAAAAAGCCCACTTATCCTGGAAGACTGTAAGCGTTCGGGATCTCCAACTTTACTGGGCTCCTGAGGTATATTTTCTTTTAAAACGGCAACAACTCTCTGATTTACGAACTCAGGCTGCTGCATTACTGGTTACAGCAGCATCCCAGAACAGATGTGGTTCAACTCTCCTTCGCCCATAATATTTTAATTAGAGGTTAAGGAGACAGCTACTGGACATGTGAAAGAAATGGACGCACATGACAGTCCATGAAACCATATATATATATATACATACAGTATATAGGTTCATGTGGGTCTGGCAGCTTATTTAACAACAACTGCTGCCAGATCCAATCTGGTTCGCAGCTGTTGATGTTTTTATATGACTGTAAAAAAGAGTCATGACTGAAAACCCTGGCAATGGCTTGGGGACAGATGGAGGTCCTAGGGCAGTGATGGCAGAGCTTTTAGGGACCGAGGGCCCCAACTGCGATTCAAAACCCACTAATTTTTCACAAAGGGCCAATACAGCCATTTAACCTGAATACAGGTGGCTGTGAAAAGGCGATGTCGGGTGGCCACAGAAAAGGTTCTGAGTGCCACCGTTGGCACCCGTGCCATAGGTTTACCAACACTGTCCTAGGGTCAGCCCCTGACATCTCATCATGAAGTGCAGGATATAGTAGGGCAACACGCAGCATTTCTTAGACCACGTCATTGAATTTGCTGCTCTGGTTAAAAAAATATGGGTGTCTTAAGACGAGATCAGTAGGGAAGCTGAATTGCACTCCCCACCACCACCCCACCACCACCACCCCAAAAAGGCCAGAAACACATTCCAGTTTCAGATTGAGGTCTAGTAACCTGTTGTCATCCAGCTCTCCCCAAGTCCCTGCTTCACAACCACTTTTGTGATCAAGATCACAAGTATTGTGAAAACTGGCATGCCACAGGAAGCCTGTCAAAGCAAGTGGAGGTTCTGCTATTTCATTTCAGCTCTCCGTTTAAATCAAAGGACATGGGCCAAGATTTTTAAAACGAATATAGAAGGAAGCCTCAAAATGAAAACTCATTCATTGCCAGAGAGGTGGTCTAGGTCGCTCCTGAGGTCCCATGCAGCTCAACTGTTTCTGTCAGTCTACATCTATAAAATAAGGACTCTGCGCCTCATGGCACAGTGGTTGAATTGCTATACTGCAACTAAAAATGGGTTCAGTTCCAGATAGCAGGCTCAAGGTTCACTCAGCTTTCCAGCCTTCCAAGGTTGGTAAAATGAGTACCCAGCTTGCTGGGGGAATGCCAATGTGTAGCCTGCATAATTAAATTGTAAACCACCCAGAGAGTGCTTTAAGCACCATGGGAAGGTATATAAGCAGAACACTTTGCTTTTACCTTGCTTTGCTTATGAGGAAAATCTCCATTATCACTGCAAGAGGGAATTTGGCCGGGAGCAAGAGCAATATGGGACCTGACAGTGGGTCTGGGGAAGACAAGTACACACACCTCTCACTCTCACTTGCATTGAATTATTGGCTACAATGAGGAAAAGAGTAGTCTACCCTGATCTAAATAAGCTTCTTCTGAATAAAGAATGGCGTATGATTAGGAAGAATAGATATAGTGCCTTGAGCACCTGGAAAAGGTGATTAAGCCAAGGCATCTCATTGTGAGGATAAAGGTGGCAGGGGAGTACAATAACAAACAAACATACAAACAAGGCAATATTTTCAGGTGTGTAAAATTGGACTTCAAAAGAATCCAGTGCCTAAGTCAAGAATAGTTAATCACCAAACAAAGAAATCTAAATTGCATGAGAGAAACTTCACTGGTGCTTTCAAGATTTAAGGATTTTCCTCTGTGAATGACAGGCCGTTTCTAACCTCTGTTTCCACCCTCAGAGAGGCCAACAAATTAGAACAGACACCACATGATGCTGGTGGTGGGATACACCTAAGCACCATTCATTAGCCTTACCATTGTAAAATGGACATAACGGTGGACACCAGCTTATGCTTGGCAACGACTACCATTTCACCTTAACAAGTAATATTTTTGCTGACAAACAACAAAAGTACTGAAGAATCTAATTGAAATGTACATACGGAGGCCCAAACTTGCTATATAAATCTCCAGTTCAGCGTATTATAATATAAATCTTCTCCTTACCAGGTACTACAACAGACTGCTTTCCAAACCCAAGTGTGTCAGAAGGTACGGCGTAATTCCCAGCACATTACTTTAGGAAATATTCAGCAGGCAATACAATTACTTTGTAAAATAATGTTGATTGCAGTGCTAATGTTATTAGATCCTGAATGTGACAAGCTTTGGGGTTGGTAAAGTGTTGTTGTTGTTGTTGTTGTCGTTGTCGTCGTCGTCATCATCATCATTATCACACAGCAGACAAGATAACTACTCTGGATTTTGTATTACAAATCACTAGTCGAACGCTTCCCAAGCGTTTAGGACTATGTGATGTATCGGCGAATTATGCGAGCAGATCCCAGTAAGGTGGCTCTCTGCAGCTGACTGATAGTGACTTTGTCAACTCCAGTTTCTTCTAAATACTTGCTTAGCTCTATTATTTATTTATTTATTTATTTATTTATTTATTATTAATTCTCCCCACCCCCAACCCGATTGGTGAACAAGTGTGTGCAGATGTTAAGATCCTGTGAGTCAGATGCTAAGTAAGCAGGAAGGCTGAATAAAGAAAACACAGAGGAATCCATCACCTGTCAAGCAGCAAAAGGCATGAATCTGCAGATGAAAGTACAGTATCAGCATTCCCGTTTGGTTCAGATCCTTGGCCATTAGACCCAAGGCTCTTCGATCTTCCCTTGCTATAGGCTCACGTTTACTGCCCTCCCTCCTCGGGCTCTTTCTCTGTGCTCCCTAATCCAGACTTTCCAAAGACTGATCAAACCAATAATAAAAGGCACCTGAGAAGCAAATTAATTATTGCTCCCAAGAAAAGTGGAATCTTTGTCCCTATCTGGGCAGGTAATTGTTACCTGCCTCATTTCGGCAATAGATGGTACATGAATGTATTACAGGTAGCTCATTAGTGCAAGTTCCAGCTCCTGACTTGGGGCCAAGTTTCATACTTGATGAAGACTAAATCCCCTCCCGCCCTCTTCCTGAGGGGTTTGGAGTGGGAAGGCCTTCACAGCAGCCCTTTGTCTTTTCATCTATGGAAGGGGGGAAAAAAGAAGACGAAATGATGCAAGTGAGCCTGCATGACAAAGCCTCCCACGCCAAAGTGAGGGTGCCAAAATGTACTGCTCGCCTGCCTTCTGTGGTATGTTAATCCTCCTCGCAAGCAAGCTGGTGCATGTCTTTCTCCTAAGGCAAGGGGCAGGTTTAGAATGGGCTCGGAAGTGGCCTTCAGCCATTGTCCAGAGACCCAAATGGTCTCTGTGAAAGGAAATGTCCCACACTTCTTGCCATTGGCAGGTCAAAGAGAGTGCGTACCGATCCTTTCTTCTTGGCTCATCTGCCCTGCCATTTTTAAAATCTCCTTTGAATGGACAGACAGAAATGCTCATCACCAGTGGACAGTCTCTCTGCTAACCTTCCTTCCTCAGTGACAACATGGGTGGGCCTTCATTTCCTTAGGCCTTCATTTGTAGGAAAGTAGCAGGGAGGAATAGAAATGTGTGGCTGGGTATAGGGAACAAGACCAAGACATCAATGGTCTCTATGATAGAGAGGTGATCATGGACAGACATGAGGAGCAGGTAGGCACCCTCTTCTGTCGGTAAGTTGCACGGCGTTTTGCAACCAAGCCACGGCATTCTGGCCCCTGTGTCCTGACCTGAAAAGTCCTAGAAGAGCGAGGCAACCATCAGCTATGAGCCACAGCCAACGCTGACCCTAACATATTATCATTGCTATCAAAGGCCTATCTCGTCAGCCACCTAAAATAGCAAGGGTTGTTCCAGATGTTCTGTTGCATGAGGTGTTTGTGCAGATGAGCTGAGTGAATTGGCAGCTGGCTTTTATTTTGACTTGGGACGCTGTCTCCCTTGAGGGCAAAAGCTCCCTTGTGTTCCCTACAGGCCTATCCTAGAAAGCCTTCCCATTCCTTCCCCTTCCACCAACTCTTCCAGAGGCACCTCCCCCATTCTTGAGAAGGCCTGCAATCCTCTGCCGTTATACAAGAAGCCGAACGTGACTACGCTCCCATTTTACAGCGTTTCTGAGTGAAGGCTGAGGGTCGTGCAGCTGAAATCTCAATCATTACGTGTAACTGGAGCTGCAGTAGTGAACTGTCTGTTACCTGTTTCTAACCTAGAAATTCATCAGTGTAGAATGTAGATTATACAGAAGCTTCATGGCAGTGTTGTTATGATTTCAGAGGAGAGGGGCATAACTACATTTCTATTTAAAATACAGCTTTCTCCAATATGAAATGGACCTTTATTTCAGGAGCTCTTTGAGAAATGTACTGTACATTCCGCCCCTAAACAAGATGAAGATGGTGGGAACACAGGGCAGAGCCTTCTCTGTGGTGCCGTTCTCTTGATCCTGTGGAAACTGTTCCATTTGACTTTTATTTAAATGTGTTAGCTCTGGCCTTGCTTTTAAAATGAGTTTACTCCTTTTCTGCAATTTACCACAAGTGTGTTGTTTCAAAGCTTGCAAATAGTTATCAAACACTTCTAAGCTGCTCACGTGGCAAATGGCAGCTCAGAAGTTATTGTAGAAATTTAGTTGGGAATCCATTAGCAATTTCCCATTTCCATACTTCTCACCTCTGATATCATGTCATCTGCATCTAAAAAAACACACTTGTCTGGAAGCTACACAACTCCATTGACTCTCTTCAGCAAGACAGAACAGGAACTGGAAATGTAGACAACGTGCAAGAACGTAATTCATGAGTAACACCATCATCACCTTTTATGCAATCACTCTCACACACTCAAAATGATAACTACTTGCATCTTGCGTAGCACGCACCTACGAGAGCTTGCCATAAAATAAATATCTTCGTTTTCAGATTTTCAATAGATTTTGTTTCTTTGTGTGTGTGTGTTTTCTTTCATGCTTTGGTCATATTTGCTGAAATAGATACACAAGCTACCTTCCTGACAAAAACTCACCGTCCATGTCTCATGTCTGTTGCTTCTCCCAGTCACTCTGCACGGGGACTAAGGGAACTCAGACCTGGTCCACATGAGGTGTGTGGCTCAGATTGGTGTAATATAGATCTGTGGTATCTTTCCCCCACAAATCTGCCACGGCCCATTCCAAACTTCTATACATGCTTTCATTTTTTTCTTGAATTCAATCCAAGTTGAGTTTTCCCACTAACGCTCCTCTCCCTTCCGCGTCCATCTGCCTCTCTCCTTCTGCCCATTTTCTCCACCAAGTCTCCCTTCTTTGAAAAGGATATGCAGAAGCCTTGCCCTGTAGTGGACAAAAGCAGTAGAGAATAATCCATTCATAAATCAAGGGCAATCAAATGGCAGGAAAGCTAAAGGAAAAACCCTCCCTCACAAGAAAGGTCTATGAATGATACATGAAGCAGAGGGCAAAAAGAACCAGTGCTGGGGAGATTTCCCACATAGCAACTGCTTGTTGCTTGTACCTGCATTATTTTATCATCTAGTGCTTTAAGGTTTCATCCTCTGGTGAAATGTACTAGTAGAGATGGGCACGACTTGGAAATTTTTTTTTCGAGTTGTTGTTTTTCGGGACGGGTCCGTTTCGGCTCGTTTCCATTTTTCGTGAAAAAATTTCAAAAATTTGTCGTTTCGTTGTGTCATTTGTCGTTTGTCGTTACCGCCGCGATTTAGCACGACTTGACTTCCCAGAGCATGGGGTAGGGGGTAAGGGCTAGGCCTAGGGTAACGGTTAAGGTTAGGGTGGGTTAGTGGGCTGTACCTCTGGGTGCCTCTGGCCCACTAAGAACACAGTGTGCTGGCGTATGGGTTCAGGTTAGGGTTAGGGTTTAGGGTTCGGGTTGGTGGGCTTTTAATGCCCTCTCTGGCACACCCAGAAGTCTCAGCAAAATCTGGCCATGCGATTGGTGGAATGGCTCCAAAAATTTGCATGGTCCCATCCCAGGGCCAGCCCATCATTGTGCGTGCGCAGGTGTAAAAAAATAAAAATAAAATAAAATAAAATAAAATCAACGGAGACGTTTTGTTGCAAGAAAAACCCACTGCTGCTACTGTAAAAATTCAAGCATTTAAAATAGCTAATTTTCGCATGTTTCTGTGGTGCTTTGGTGGGTTTTTGGACCATGATTTCAAAAAAAATATTGCAGTCACCATTTTGGATCCCCCCGCCCGCACACCGCATGGCAAAGGCAGACGAAACGATGCCCCCCCGCCTGGTACCAGCAGCGCAGCAGTAGCACTAGCCAAGGAGAGGGGGGAACCCCCCCCCAAATAAAACACCCTTCTGGCCTGGTAGGTGCCCTCGGACAGTTTTCGCCTGCTTTTAGGGCTGGGAATCGGTTTTTTTTTTTAACTTTTAAAATTTTTTTCTGTGCCGCTTGGCATCGCGGGATCGCCGCGATGCCAGGAACGACAACGACAAATCAGACCCAATTATTCTTTAGTCGGTTCGAGTTCGAGTTCTGGCGGAGTAATTCCCGTTACCGTTTCTGTTCCGTAACGGAAACGAGTAACGGAAACGGAAACGGGAATTCCGCTAAGTCGTGCCCATCTCTATGTACTAGCTTTCAGAAGTGGAGGATTTTCTCTTGGGGAGTTCTGGTTGTACAGGACCCCCCCCCCCCGCGAAATAAAGGTTGTTGCAGAAGAAGGAAGATATAGTGCTGGCAGGTCTGGAAGGAAGATGAAGGTCCCCAAGCAAGGCAAAGTAGAGGGGAAGGGGAAATAAATGATTCAAGTCTCTAATAATGCCATGTCTCTCTGTTAAACTCCTATGAAATGATGAGCGAGGAAACATAAACAGGAGAAAATAGTATATGTGGATCAGCAGGTTGGGGCTTTCTCAAACTATGGTTCCCACAATCCTCCAGCCAGCATGCCCACATGCATACACATTGAGCAAATGTTCCTTCCTTGGGTTGCCACGTGGTCTCCACACTGCTGCACACATCTGAGGCTCTTTGGAGTGGCCAAATTAGTCGTGGCTTTGGTTGTGTTTTGTCAGTTGGATTCATCAGTGATGGAGGATATGATTAGTTTCTTCTGACTTCATCACTTCTGCTCTCCTACCATCTTTTCAATGTTGATGACATCGTGCCTTTTGCAGTGTTTCACTTATACAATTGGCCTTGCTTGGAAACTATAATATTTTGGTGCGCAAGGTTTTGAGATTGGACATCTTGTCCAAAAGGATCTTCTGTTTGTCTATATTGCACTGTTTCCTCCTCCTCGTCCTCCTCCTCCTCCTCCTTTTTCAAAACCAATTAAAACATATTGGGAAAGTATGCAGCACTTAAGAAGGTCTTGAAAGAGCTCTCTTTACATAACCAAGGAATCACTTTCGGTTTAGCTATTCCTGGCTTTTCACTTCTTTGCCTTACATGTACCTTATAACCAATAAGGGTAGGAGAATAGGAGAATCAACCCATTCCAGTTTTTAATTGCTACACTGATCCATTAACCAGTTGTGTGTGTGTGTGTGTCTATGTCAATAACAAAAAGCTGCTAAACACACTTTAAAGTATTTGGTTTGGGGTGGAGTGGGGCTTTTGTTTTTTACTTTACTATATCACCTTCTGCATTAAAATTTCATCCTCTGAGGCTGTAATTTTATACCCGCATGACTGGGAAGGAGCCCAGTTGCACTCCACAAGGCTTATTTCTGATCGGACAGGGGTAAGGCTGAACTTGCAAGCTCCAGTCCTCAATATGGAGAGGTTCTTTGTTTCAGTGAGGTTCCTATCCAGGTCAAGGTAGCTTTTGTCATAAGACAGCTAAAAGCTCCCCTTGTTCCACCAGACATGACTGGATTTGAGTCGACCAGCTGCTTTCCAGCTTACCAGCAGAAGGGTTTTTACTGCCTGACGCCCACTGTTCCTGATCTCTCTGTGCTGTACGTTTGGATTTTTCACATAAGTTGAATTGGAGCAGCAACAAAGGGAGAACAAAACGATCCAGAGTTCCTACATTTCCTCCAGGGTTTTGACATTGCCCTTCTTCAAGAAACCTGGCATGAAGGGGATGTTATATTGCCTGGATATACCTCAATTGTAACGCCAGCTATTGCCCCATCACGCAGAGGCCGGAGCAGCGCCGGTCTGTGCTGTTTGATCACTAACCGCTATCAGATCAAGATAGAGCACCTAGACAGTTGTCCCCCATTAGCTATGGCCATTTTAATCCAAAACCTGAAGCCCTCTCTTATGATAGTTAATGTTTATCTACCCCCTCAAACTAACAAAGAAAAATTGCAGGCACAATGGGAGACCCTGAACAGTTATTTATTTTCTTTAGAGACAAAACACCCTTCGGCTGAAGTCTTGGTTGCTGGAGACTTTAACGCCAGGATTGGTAATGACAACCCTGCTCTATTGGACTCAATGGGCAACAGCCTGGAGGACCATTTTCCGGAGCAGCTTAAGCTTCCAAGGTGTTCCAAAGATTTCCAGATTAATCCTGCGGGGCACCATCTGGCCAGACTTGTGATGGGGACCGGAAAGATTATCTTAAATGGTTCATCTGTATTGGACCACCCTGGAGAATTTACTTTCTGCTCCCACAGGGGAAGCAGTGTCATCGACTATGTAATTGTTTCTCCCAACTTGAGCGACAAGGTAGTCGATTTCCAGGTTGGATCGCAAATCGACAGCGACCATTTCCCCTTAATCACTAAAATAAAATGTAGCCAACTAACATCTAGCATATACTATCACCTCAATAATAAAAATAGTAAGGCACCTTATTGCATGAGAAAGAAATGTTCCCCCAAAATAGAGGATAAGATTAATTTAGCATTAAACTCCAACCATTTTATAAACTTGAAACAGAACTTGTCTGAGACATTAGACCCGTCAGAGGCCATCTCCCATTATGAAAACCTGACGGCTGAAATCAATAGTATTTTAAGTCAACAAATTTGCCAGAGATCTTACAAAAATGCAAGACTTAGTCCAAATCCCTGGTTTGATAGAGACTGTCTTCTTTTGAAAAACCAGTTACGTTGCCTGTACCACTCTTATAGATTAACCCAGTCAGATCCTTCTCCCCCAAGCGAATATATTAAATTAAAAAAACACTATAAGTTTGTAATAGCTCAGAAGAAGCAAACTTTCATCAAGGAAAGATGGAACTTAATGATTCATTATGTTCATTCCAACAATAGTAAACAGTTTTGGACGTTGGTTAGGGGTGCCTTAAAAAGCAGGTCAGGTTCCTTGGACGCCCAGATTCCTGTGCACATATGGAAGGATCACTTTACCAACATTTTTTATGATCCTCAATCCCCGGACCTAGATTCCCCTCATCCAGCATCTCCCAACTTACCTAAATGGGACCCAGTAAATACTTTAGAGATCAAAAATTTGATTTCTAATTTAAAACTGCGAAAAGCGGCCGGCCCAGATGGGATTCCCCCTGAACTCCTAAAAAAGCACTTGGAGTGGTGGGCCACTCCTTTGGCCACCCTTTTTACATTAATTGACCAGTTCGGAAGGGTACCTGTAGCATGGACTAAAGCCATTATAGTACCTATTTTTAAAAAAGGAGACCCTCTAGACCCAGGAAACTACCGCCCAGTCAGCTTGCTGTCCATTATAGGGAAACTTTATGCTCTCCACCTAGTGAAAAAACTGACAACCTGGATGGACAACCATAGGATTTTGGGCCAGGAACAAATTGGCTTTTGTAAAAGTAGACATACACCAGACCACTGCTCAGTATTGGCCCACCTTGTAGAGAAGAACAATGTCATGGGTGGGAGGAGACTGTTTGTAGCTTTTTTCGACCTAAAAGGGGCTTTCGACTCAATCTCAAGGACCCTACTGTGGGCCAAACTGGAAAAATCCTCAATTGATAGGAGACTGCTGTTCCTCATTCAAAAGCTATATCTTAATACGAGCTGCCAGGTGCGCTATGGCCCTGCCGGGGAACTGTCGGATGGGATCCCAAATAACAAGGGGGTTAAACAGGGTTGCATCCTGGCACCCTATTTATTTAACCTTTTTATCAATGACTTGAGCGATTCCTTGAAACAAGTTCAGGGCCGCCACCCCAAGTTAGGTTCCCAGCAAATTTCACTACTCCTTTATGCAGACGATGCAGCAGTTCTATCCCAAACCCAATTGGGTCTTAAGAGGCTCATAACAGCTTTTGCAACTTATTGCGATAGCAACAGCCTGTCCATCAACACCCAGAAATCTAAGATTTTAGTTTTCTCAAAGAGGTGGAAAAGACTGTGTTGGTTTCTACACAATGACACTCTAGAGCAGGTTAAGGAATATAAATACCTTGGGATTACTTTTAGATACAACATGAGCTGGGCAACTCATAGAAGCCACGCCCTTAATCTTGCTAAATGTAGTTCACAAGCAGTGGCTCGGTTTTTCTACAGAAGCGGAGGTCGCCATGTCCCATCAGCCATTCAAGTTTTTCAAGCAAAAACAAGGGCTCAATTATTATATGGCACCCCAGTGTGGATCAAAGCATTCAACTCTGAGGTTGAAAAAATTCAATCTGCTTTTTTGCGTCAGATTCTGGGGGTCCCAAACTGTGTACCCTATGCAGTGTTGTGCCTCGAGGCAGGAGTGGGTAGATTGGAAATCAACGCCTGGACCCAGACCCTAAAGTACTGGCTTAGAATCCTTTTTTGTGCAGACCAACTGGGGTACATAGCTGACATGCTGTCTGATTCTTATCAAAGCCGCTGGAATCCTTCATTAACCAAAAAATCAGGTCTGTAGGTATCCCGCTTGACCATATCTTGACGTTAGGGCAGAAACAGGCTCTAAGAATCCTTACCCAGAGGCTAAGTGACATAGAGAGGCAGGAACTTTTCTCCCTGGCACATAGAACCTGCTCCCCTTTGTCACAAGGCGTGTTTCCAACGTATAAGACCCCTGCGGCATATTTAACTTCACTTAGTTCACCACAGGCTTGTAGAGCTTTCATGTTGGCCAGGATGAATGTATTGCCATCAGCACTCCTTCAGGGTAGGTTTACGGGGATTCCGCGCCAAGAAAGATTTTGCCCATGTGGAAACCAGTCCCCAGAATTTATCCAACACGTGCTCTTATTTTGCCCTTTCTATGATCATATTAGAAACAACTTAATTGCCCCATTGCTGAAGAAGTTCCAAGGCCACCCTTCTAGATGGTTAGTCCAATACTGTTTATTAGACAAGAACTCTTATGTTACAGCCCAGGTAGCAAAGTTTTTTATGGCCGCTATACGCAAGAGAGCAGAGATTACCTCGACCATCCATCCATCTTCCTGATGTTTTTACCCATCCACAGTTTTACTCTTTTTCACTGTTTTTAAGATTCACTGTATATTTGCTTATATGGGTCATACGACCGCAATAAACTTGAAACTTGAAACTTGAAAACAAAACTTTTATGTGAGTAATGGCAGTCCCACCTTGGAGCTGACAATTCCTTTGCCAAATAATGACTTGGTTCTGTGCACTGCAGTTTTACCGAAGAATCAAACAGATGATTCTGTCGACATTGAAACCCGGAATTTTCAAAATGTAGCTGGTTGACCTCTTATCATTCAAGGTTCATGCAGCATTCCCTAGCTTTTATTGGCTGACACCAACATGTGCACAAATGTAATGCTTTTACTAATCCAGAATAGCATGGGACATCTAAAAATCATGACAAGGCATTCACGAGGATCATGTCTGTTCGTGGTATCCAAACACGTGGTCTGTTCTCGACATGAATGACAACAACAGTGACCCACCCATTTGTTAAAGAATGGCAGCACGCTCATTGTTGTGGTTCAAGGAAGAGGAGTGATAAAGGACTCTTTCAGTTTCTGTGTCATGGTTGCTGGTAACAACTCTCCACATGATTTTTGTTTCAACTGCAACTCCCATTATCCTTCCCTATCTTCTACGCTGTCTAGAGAAGATGGGAGATGTTTTCAGACAGCTGATTGAGGACTCTCCCAACTGGCATGGTTGTTTAAAGAAGAACAGATCTCTCATCCACCCAGGAGGAAAACATTTGTCCAGTCTGCCTTCCACCCATGTTTACCTTTACTTGGTTGTCCCTGTGACTTTTAGTGGCTCCTCTGGCTGTGTTCATACATGAGAATTACCCCTCTAATTTCTTGCATCCTGTAGAATTGTCCATTGATGTTGCATGAGCTACATTGCATGATAAGAATCCAGCCTCTTTCTGAGCCTGGCAGTACATATAAGTTCCACTTTACTCCATCCACACCCCTGGCATACTACTTACACTTTCTTTGTATTTCTCTTTCACCCAGATCCCCCTCTTTTTAAAATAATATAAAGAAGTCTATATTGATGTCTCAATAAAATATCATTGTTGCCAAAACACTGATTTTAGGGGCCGGTGACTTCTTCTGTAATCCATTGGTATCAAACTGGTGGGTGGCTGTGTTGATTGGCTGGCTAGAATGAGCACATTTCCTGTTAAAAACCAGACTTGCTGAGGCCATAGATGTAATATTCCCCTCAGAAAAGTTTTTTTTTTAAAGAAAGAAAGAAAACTGAGCAAAGCAAGCATCGTCAGCAGGAGAGGGGGCAGTGGTATGATAGACAGAAATATTTCAATACAGCAGTTCACACAGGATCACAAAACGGAATTAATGCACAAAAAAGCTGCAGCCTCTCTGTGGGTGGTTTTGATGTTGTACATAAGGGGAGCAAGGAATCTGATATGGATCATCTGCCTCGTCTGAACCCCCCCCCCCCCCCAAAAAAAAACAAACCCAAAATCGAAATCAATGAGATATATTGTGGAGGGTTTTTAACACTGTGGCTTAGCCATTTAAGAGTCTGTTAAAGTGTCAGGGGGCTCTAGAAACACGGGTTTTGTGACGTAGAAAATGGACAAGGCCCTACTTCCTCCTTCATGTGGAAAAAAGGGGAGCACAAGTCCCATAAAAGGCTTTAGTCATGTAGGAGGAAGTCATAATACAAAAGGTATTTTGGGGTCTCACTTGAGCTTCCAAGACTCCAGGCACTGGCTGAGACTCAGACAGTGGCCAGGCTGCCCCAAATCACTGGTGACAATTCTCATGAAGAACAGAACAGTGGAGGAATTCGGGGTAGTCACAGTAACAGAATTCTAGATCCACACCAGAAGTAACAGAGTGCTGTTCTTATGTCCCTTTTGCATGTACTCTCATCCTTATGGTTCTTCTGTAAGTATCCAGGGAGGCTTTTGTTACTCAGGCAGGAAAACTGAACCAACAGATTCCAAAGACATGTACTGTAGTTGTAAATATGAGCATTCTTTCCACAAATTATATTAACTTATAACAACTGCCCAAACCTAAAAGCAAGTGAACAGGCATCAAGTTCACTTGTTCATTTTCATTTCTCCAAAATGTTATTTCCTAAGCTGTTCTTTATTAGGAAACAATGATGCACACTGGCCTGAGGTAAACAGGTCTCATGTTCATTTGTTCTTTACATGTTGGGGGGGGCAGCTAACATGTTATTTCTTAAGCTGTCGTTACTGGGAAACGGTGAGGCACACTGGCCCGAGGTGTCAAGAGTCCATGGCTGAAACCAAAGGCGTGTCCACAGTCGCTACAAATCTTCCTATGATAGCAGCAGGGTTGCATAACTGCTCAGTGGACAGCATCAGCATGATTCAGCAGTTCAGGACAAATTTCATTCTGTTTGCTTTCCGGTTAGAGGACGCTTGAAGGCTTTCCCTTTTTCACATGCTGTAAAACAGTGATTGATACTAAAAAGGGCAATAGCCTCTGTGTGTGTGTGTTGTTTTTTTCCCCTATACCAAGAGGAAGAAAAAGATTTCTTTTCCCATGAAAAATATTTTAATGTTTTTCACCCAGCCTTTCATTTTAAGAAACTCTTGGGTTCTATATCATTTCTTTCTTAATGATGAGCTGCAGAAAACTGGCAAATGTGCCTAGCTTCCTCTTGGAGATTACGTAGGACAAGATTGCCCCATGTGTTCTGTGCCACAGGACTGAACTAAGTATTTGTTACAGACAGATTGTTATTTGAACAGGAAATTCCTCAACGGCTGAAAACATCTGTTTGCCACTTTCTCACTTTCCATAGTTTGCTGGTTAGTCTGCTTTCTTTCACTGGGAAACAAAGCACTGGATTCCTTTTGCATACTTGATGTCTCAGACACCAGAATCTGCCTGAACCATGCATCTGGAACAGTAATATGATTCCAGCACTAATAATGGGCTATCAGTGCACCATCATTTGGCTCCCAGTCAACACATGAGCCTGGATCTTCCAGGTCCTAACCCAATATGCTAATTTTTACAATGCAGTGGCTCTGAGGCAATGCTACCTTGGAAATAAGCACTCTAATTAAACTGAAACACACTGAAGGCAACATGGCATATTCCAAGATGAAGATCATGCTGTTACATCAATATCTGATAACACTGGCATGTTCTGTGGTGAAACTCTATCCTTTAGCTATTTCCCACATCGAGCAGGCAAAAAAAAGGCTCCTTCCCTTTCTAAAGTTTTAATGTTTACCCAAAAAGAAACTGACATGATGTGTTTCCTGACAAGGAATAATGTGTGGTATCCTCGGAGTCTAGTCCAATTTCATCATCAGCATTATATGAGTGGGAAGTGCAAGAAATGTGTTTTTTATGTTAAGTGGGCTTTTTCATCTAATGGGGGAAATGCGCACACACAATAGTCCATGCATAGGTTTCAATGCACAGACTATTTTGTGAGTGGCTTCAATCCCACCTTTTCTGGGATCTCTCTCTTTCTCTTGGCCATGCCATCTCCACCCACGTCCAGCTGGGTGAGGTTGGGGCAACTCCTCTAGCTACTTGTTTTAGAGTTAGATTCAAGTTAGTGTTCCAGATACAATACTGAGGCAGATTTTGGTGTCAGAGCAATCACATTCAGAAAGGAAGACACCCCCTGGAGGTGCCTTTTGAGAAACCTTGGGTTTTTTACAAGTTACTTGAAAGCAGCCAAAAATAATTTCCATTTCCCTTTTCCCAGTCTCTTTGTTACCCATCAAGATAAAACATTTCCCAACCCTTCCGCTAAGAGAAAAGGAAAACCATTAGTGGCCTGCCATGTTTCAAGGACATCTCCTTTCTTACCTGCTTAGAGAGTGCAACTTTCCTGCTTTCCCTCTCGCCACCATGAATACTTTTTTTAATCCCTTAAAATCATCCTTGTCACTCTTTTAGGGTGCAATCCTGCATCTATGTACCTGAGTATAATCCCAATTGAATGCAGTGGGATTTTCTTTGACAGTTCAACTAGATGGGATGGTAGCTTTGCAATCTGAAGTTGATGAAGCCTTGTCCCTCCAGAAAAGCATTCCTTCAAGGTCACTAAGAAGAAAGCAAAAAGGACACTTGCTTGCATAATAAACTTGCAAACGTAGTCTGTTGTTTACCTCCTAAGGACAAGTCATCCAATAAAAGCAAGTGAATTTGTGTTTCGTTGAGTTGTGCAAACTTCGTAGGAGGATAAATAAACCTCAGTCCCTCAAGAAATCTACACAGTGCTTCTGATCTAATTGTGAAGCTGGCATTTAGTACAGCTAGTCCAAACATACTGTGCTTCTGTATAATGTGCGCTGCTGGAATTTGTACATTGATCACCAACAATGATACAGTGATACCTTGGTTTACGAGCATAATCCGTTCTGGAAGCAGCCTTGTAAACCAAAACACTCTTATCTCAAAGCAAATTCTCCCATAGGAAATAATGGAAACTCAAATGATTTGTTCTGGGGCCCTAGTTTCCATTATTTCCTATGGAGAAATTTGCTTTGGGAGGGAGTCCTAACGTCCAGCTTTCCCCACTTTGGTGCATTAGCCTTTTTGAAATCCAGCTCCTGTTGTTGCGCTGATGCCCTGACACTGCAGCACAAGGAGCTGGATTTTTAAAAGGCAAATGCATCAACCTGGGAAAAAGGTTTCCCTACTTTGGCGTGTTAGCCTTTTAAAAATTTTCCTCCTTGGGCACGTTCCTATTTTTGGCATCCCCCTCCTTGTGCTGGGGTGGATGCCCACCCCAATAGAAGGAGGGAGATTTTTAAAAGGTGAATCCGCCAAAGTCAAAAAGGTAAACGCGTCAAAGTGCCGAAAAGCTTTTTCCCACTTTGCCGTGTTTGCCTTTTTGACATCCAAATCCAGCTTCCCCAGGGCAAGTGGTGGCACCAGCTCAGCAAGGAGGTGAGCAGCGGTGGTGGGTGGGGTGACCTGCAGTGCTCGTATATTGAGGCATCGCTCATCGATCAAGGCAAAAAGGTTTAGATATTTTTGCTCATTCATCAAAATGCATGTAAACTGAGTTGCTCATGAACCAAGGGACCACTATATGCGCAAATCCACAGAGCTCTTCACAGGCTCCATCTGTCACTCGCAACTTGGTTGGCCTTCTCTTGGCATGACACCTGTAGCCACCAATGTAAATCTGTCAATCCAGCATGAATTAACTACGTAATTGATTTGAGGGAAGTAAAAGGGGGACTTCACAGCAGGGAAAATGTATTGTGATCCTCTGTGGTTCATTTGTTTTTAAAATCAAGTTTCCATAGGGGAAATGGATGTAGCTGCCCAGGCATCAAGCACTTTCCAGGAATCAGCAAGGGCAGAGTGGTGGCCTTGCACTGCAGAAGCTGCCTTTGACCTGGGAGTAATTGTCAATTTCCATTTTTCTTTTAAACTTATTTTTCATGAAAGGACCTACTGAAGAGCTGCCTTGAAAAAGAAAACCACACCCTCACATCTTCCAGCCATAGGCACTAAGTTGAGGATAATGAACACTCCTGCAAGTGTGCTTTGGCCTTCAGATCAGGCGGTCATGCTGGGCAGAAAGCTAACCAAAGTGTTGTCAATCTGTCAGTCAGTGATGAAAAAGAAAAGTCAACTCCCCTAGTGGCGACTGGGCCATTTTTAAAGGGGTCCAGCCAATGACAGGTTGGCAGGACCCCTCTGAAAACGGCCCGGAGCTCCGCGCTGGCAATGGGGCCATTTTTCGAGGGAGCCTGCCGACCTGTCATCAGCTGAACCCCTTTAAAAATGGCCCAGTCAGCAACCTCCCCCAGTGCACTGGGTCATTTTTAAAGGGGTCCAACTGATGACAGGTGGGCGTGGGAAAGCTGGCTTTTAAAATCCCTCCCCCTGCTGAAGCCCATGCTCCAGCTGATTGGCGGTGGCTTCGGCAGGAAAAAACCCCTGCTCTTTCCTGGTGATGGGGCGCTTTGGGGGGGGGATCCGCCAGACTGCCAGCTTTTTCCCATAGGAATGCATTGCTTCAAAACGAAGTGAACAAAACGGAAATTTCCATTTTGTTTCATTTCGTTTTTCTTTGATGGGTCCCTTCGTTATTCATTTTGTTCCCTAACGAAACAAATAGCAAATCATGAAACGAATAAAAAATTCATTTCATGCCCATCTCTACTTGCAATGGTTTAAGTGCCATGGCATAAATTGGAGGTGGGGGCAAATTGCTTACCTTCTTCATTACATAACTTGACACAACACCTCCCTGGATGTACAGCAAGGAGTTAGGAGCTGCAGCTCATTTACTGGCATCAGCATAGTTTTGTGATTCATGCCATTGAACTTATGCCATTAGGATTCAGACTATTGTCTCATTCCCCCTTGCAGATCAAGACATGAAGGTAACAACTTTTTTCTCCATTCTTCTTCGTAGTCCACTACTTCCTCTCCTTTGGGTAAATCTGAAAGAGGTAGTCACACCCACGCATATGACCAATAGTAATGACGTATCGAGCAAGGCTCCCTCTGTTTGCCAATCAGGAAGTGAATTATCAAGACATTGACACCAGAGCTGGCTGAGGTTGGCATTTAGGTGGACTGATGAAATCCATAGCAATCCCTGACTGATTTCAGCCCTTTATTTCCTGCCTTCTGTCAATAAAATTCTAGAGAGTGTTTGAACAAACGTGCTATAAAGCCATCGGAAATGAATCATTGGGCAACAGCAGCATTAAAAAAAAAACACCTATTTTCTGATTAATCTAGCATGACAGAAAACCAACAACTTAGAAATGATTAATTACAAATAGTAGATTACTTGTAACTGGCCAAAATCCTATGGAGCCCTGTGTAAGGTTTCTGTCGGACTAGCTGCCACTAATGCAGTCAGTCCTGGGCCTCTTTCAGTCACGTGCATGGTCAGGTACCTGGTGGTACCCCTGAGATGTACCCCAGAACCTTGTCAACCAGCCACAATTAGTTTATGTTAACACGGAGGGTATTCTGGTCATTAATTGCTCCTTGCAGTATTTAAGGAATACTGTAACTCAGTCACATTGTCTTAACTCATCTCTTCAAGAAGGCATTTGGCGACCTTTCATTTATTTTTTTGTTGCCGCCCATGCCATCCTTTGTGGTGGGTATTGTACCCTCCTATTTTTACTGGTAGTCCTCTACTGGTGTTTTTATGTGTGTTTGCTACTGCTTGTTTTTAAGTTTACACTGCCCTGAGTTCTGCTTCGGAAGATAGGGTGGTATATAAATGTAATAAATAAATAATAAATTAATTAATTAATTAATGATAACTTCACTTCTTTTTTGCTGCAACTGTAACTGCATTAGTAACTTTCATAGTTACAAGTGGTGCATTCTTTGTACTTAGGGTGTTTTCTACCAAAGGCTGGCAGATTGTAGCAAAACAAAAAAGCAAAGTGTTCTGCTTATATACCACCCCATAGGACTTACAGCACTCTCTGGGCAGTTTACAAGTAATGGTGCAGGGCAGGCTACACATCCCCCCTCCAGCAAGCTGGGTACTCATTTTACCGTCCTCGGAAGGATGGAAGGCTGAGTCAACCTTGAGCCGGCTACCTGGGATTGAACCCCACGTTGTTATCACCATTTTAGCTGCAGTACAGGCATTTAACCACTGTGCCACGAGACTCAACTAACTATGCTTTATTTTCAAGAATGCAGAAAGGAACTGTTGCTTTTTAAGAACGGGTAGCTCTAACGACAATCAAATACCTTTCAGGTGAAATGGGAATGAATCATGTGATTGCTTTGGAGAAGCCAAAGTCAGTGTCACATCTGCCATTCCTCAGCTCAGGCACCGCCTTCTAGTGACTGAATCCACCATTCGCTTAGGCAAGTGTTCCATTTGCAACAGCAGATACGATGTCTCGGGGTGGGGGTGGGGGAGCCAGCTGTGAAAGCCCTCTGTTATCTTTCCCATCTCATGCTGAAAAGCACTGAGGTTTTGAAGAACGAACCTCCACGTATCTATCAGAGACTCAAGGCCTGCCGCTACTCCCAGAATGCCCACTATTCACACCCTAATCCTAACTTATAGAAGTCCCCGTTGCAGGCAGTGCCCTTCTGCTGGCTGATCACAGAGCTCTTCTGACAAGGTGATGGCACTGGCAGAGTTGCTCTGTAGTCTACATGGGCAGAACAGTGGGAGAAAGGCCAACATATTAGCAAATGTTTTCATATAAAGGGCCGGAAGAACTCATGGTTCCATGGTGGCGTTTGTTTCATCAAAGGCTGCGGTCCTACCAGCGTTTTCTGCGTAGTTTCCAGGTGGCAAACTGCGCAGTAAAACATCGAGTGCTAACCAGGAAGAGAAGTAAATTCTGGTCCCGGCCGACCATGCCCCTGGAACAGCAATTTCAGCGAAGTTTCCTAAACCACTACCAGGGGCTGGATTTAGAAAGTTAGCTCGACAGGACCCTGAAAATACATAATAAAATCCGTTGTTCCCCTTTATCGCCATGGAGACTTGGAAACTAGAGCCGGAAAGAAGGACAACATGCGAAGTAGACAGGTAGTGACCGAACCAGAATACGAAAATACGACGCAGAAGAGAGGACATCAACTGCACATTAAAAAACCACGGGACCGCCCGAAAAAAATGTGCAGATAATTTATATACAAAGAAAGCTCTGGTAAGACCGCGGCCAAAGATAGAAGAACAGAGGGCTGACATGTCTGCCTGCCTTTGACATTCCCATGTTGGTAGTGATAACATGAACAGGGCTTGATTACGTTTTGGTCTGTTATGACCTCTAACGTTCCCTAGCAAAGCTTCATTTACAGTCATACTAGAAACATTTCATCAGTTCCATTGGACAGGTGAGAAACCAGAGAAAATGTTCACAATCTAAATTGGATGTGGGAAAAACAAGGGCTTTTACCAGAACTCCGGTTGTCCTAGTGATTGACCAATATCTCTTCACTTGTTCATGCCAGTAAACGTTAGGTATTTCCCTGAAAAATGCTGCAGAACCAGTGTGTTCAGCTATGACCATTAATGTTGGCCTGTAAGAAAAGCAAACCGGATATCCGCAGCCTAGAGTCATACCAGGAGGAGAACAGCACTTTGTTACTGGAAAGGTTAGCCAGGGAGGTTAACTGCTAGTTGATGAATGTTTGGGCAAAAGTTCTGGAAAACAGATCAAGGGTGTTGTTAGGATAAAATCAGTAGCCCAAGTAATACTCCCCCCCCCCCAACATGAACAGTAGCAGGCATGGGCTTCACTCTCTCTGGGTAGTTCCTACTCCTAACAGATAAAATATTATGGTACAGTAAACCTCCACCTATTGCAGAAGTTAGGGACCTGACCCAACCCGCAATAACTGAAAATCTGCAATATGCGGATGCTGGGTCAGGTCGGGACTGGGCAGGCTCTCTAGAGGCTCTTATACTTACCCCAGGCCTGGCGCTGCCCCAAACAGGCCTGCAAGGGGCTTTCCAGGCCCCCCCGAGCCCCCCAAAGTGCTTTCTAGTGATCTGGAGGTCACTTCTGGTTTACCGAAAGTCACTTCCGGTTTGTGGGGAAGCACTTTTGGGGCCTTCGACGGGCCTGGGAAGGCCTTTCCTCCTTACCCCAGGGAGCCTTTTTTCATATACTGTGGACCTGCGATACACCGGGACCGCAGTATATGAACCACAAAAGGGCGGGGGACAACTGTATGAGATAATATTGCCTTAAAAATAAAAGTGATTTATCAATATCTCCCTCTCTACAGAGGGGCACCCCAAATGTCCACACATCCATAGATCACAAGATCTCTGGAAAGAGCCTGCATCACAGAAAAGCTTCTCTGAAAACAAAACAAAAGTACTTTTAGACTTTCAGCTCCCACAAAAAAACCTCATTGTGGTTTATGCATTGTTAATTGATGCTATCCGTGATATATGACAGCATTTTCATTTGATGAGATCAGTGGCTGGTACAAAATCACAGATTTCTAGAAAAACTTAGAAACATTTTTAGAAAGACAGGCGTAGAAACAAAAAATGAATATCACACACCGGGAGAGACCGTGTGTGTGTGTGTGTTTGTGTGTGTGTGTGTGTTGTTTTGCATTAGGATTTTATTCTTGGGCAGTTTAAAGCAAAAAGCAAAGTGTTCTGCTTATATTATTTATTTATTTATTTATTTATTCATTCATTCATTCATTCATTCATTCATTCATTCATTCATTCATTCATTCATTCATTTAACCAAGCCAACTTTACCAAAGGGAATTCTGGGCAGTAAAAAAACAAGTAAATGGGAAATTACAGAAATACAGTTTGAAATACTGTACTAAGACCAACTAAATTAGAAACAGTGATAACAACCCCGGCAAGGCAAGAGGGTGGTGGTGGGGAAACAACTGGGCAAACAACACAAGCCATAATTAACGATCACCAAAATGGTCTTTAAAAAGCCATGCTTTTAATGCTTTCCTAAAAGCTGGCAAGGACTCTGCTAGCCGAATCTCAGTTGGGAATTTGGGAGCAGCCACCGAGAAAGCCTGACTACAGGTAAAAACCCTGTGGGCCTCCCTAGGGCGAGAGGGCTAGTGATGGTCTAGTGCAGTGATGGCGAACCTATGGCACGGGTGCCAAAGGTGGCACTCGGAGCCCTTTCTGTGGGCACCCAACATCGCCCCTTCCTAGCCACCTGTATTCAGGTTAAATTACTCTATTGGCACTTTGCAAAAAAAATTAGTGGGTTTTGAATCGCAGTTTGGGCACTCAGTCTCTAAAAGGTTCGCCATCACTGCTCTAGTGGGACGGGACGAATCTAACCTTTAGGAGATCTGCTCTGCCAGATACTCAGATCCCAAGCCATGGAGGGTTTTGTAAACCAAAACCAATCCCTTGAACCTTATCCGGGAGGCAACGGCTAGCCAATGCAGGCAAGTTAGGATAAGGTTGATGCGGTCAAGCCTGCCCACACCAACTATCAGCCTGGCCGCCGCATACTGCACCCACTGCAGTTGCCAAACAAGGGTCAAGAGAAGCCCCGTGTACAGAGCGTTACAGTATATATACTGCTCCATAGCACTTAAACCACATCTGGGTGGTTTAAAATTTAATTATGCAGGCTTCACATTGTTTAATTGTTTCAGGAACATCATACAGTTTAATTGTTTCAAGAGTGTATTCACAGAATCAAAGCCATTTACTAGCTTAAGCATTCCATGGAATTGGGATCTCTGTATACAGACTCAAAAGTAAATGCCTCTTTGGACAGAATCTAGGGCTACATGGCAACCAGAGTAGACCCACCAAATCATTGGGGATTTTGTGAGTCAACTCCTCCATAAGTTCCATTGGTTCAAGGGGGCTGGAGAGAGAGAGAGAGAGAGAGAGAGAGAGAGAGAGAGAGAGAGAGAGAGAAAGAGAGAGAGATTTGTATTCGGACCCATTATGCGATTTGGAGTAAAACATACATGTACACCAATGTAACGAGCCAATGAAGTTGGGTGCAAATTAGGAATAGCTGGAAACTGGTGTCCAGGCTTTAAACCCACTTCACGCACTCACAAAGCAAACCACTGTCTCTTCTCTGAGAATTGTTCCCCCACCTTGAGACCTGAAGAAACACAGCATTTTTTTCTCATGGCCATGATAACTTGTCTTGTGACAGCTATTACTTCATGCTCTTGTTCCGTGACAAATTTTGAATTTGTCTTGCTTTCTTAACCCTTAAAATATCGTAAATAAAACTTTTTCGATATTTCGATTTACTGGTCTTCCGGGATTTACATGTCAATGCTACAGAATTTTCAGTACTTTCATTAATAAACATTTGCACTGCGTGGTGTTTCCCGTAGGGAAACTAATGTCGAATGCCGCTTCAGCCACTGACCACCAGATGGACATTGGTTGTTGCATGACAGTTGTTACTACACGGTCCCTTGTCTCGGAACAGAAACCAGGAAAGCAAAGTTTTCTGCTTATATACCAACCCATACCAATTCAAGTGGTCTCTGGGTGGTTTACAGTTTTTAATTACAGTATGCAGGCTACAAATTGTCCCCCCAAGCAAGCTGGGTACTCATTTTACCAACCTCAGAAGGATGGAAGGCTGAGTCAACCATGAGCCTGCTACCTGGGATTGAACCCCAGGTCATGAGCACAGTTTTACTTGCAGTACAGGCATTTAACCACTGTGCCACGGGGCACAGTGACAAAAGAATACCCCAGCCCAGCACCAGGTAAAGTATTGTCACGCTCCGATCTCACTCTGGGGGCATGGTCGAGACAAATTTCAGCTGTTGAGCGACGGACGTGAAGTAAGATTATTATTTTTTTTACTGGTCCAAAGCACAACACTCACAGAGATAAAACTGGTGTGAAGTAACCACCTTAAAGGCTGAAAGATAAATGATGCAGTTCTTCAGCCCATTTTATGCCCAGGTATCTGGGCATAATTCACACTGGATTCTTCAAGAGATGGATGTCCAAGCAGAACTAACATTTTCAAGACATAATGTCTCCACACCCCCCAAAAAGTACCTGGTGTTCTACTTTTGGAAATATTTATAAGGTAATGGTGTACGCTGCTCCCATGTAACCCCTCTGGTATTCACACTGGTACGTAAGAGTCAGAAAAGCAACTCTCAGAGTTCTTCTAATTAAAGATTAGATCAAGTCTAAAGCAATAACTTTATGTATCAAGATCCAGCCGTGCTCAATGAGTGTTTAAGGTGCAGTGTGTATCTGGGGGTTTGGTTGTGGTGAAAGTAGTAAAATCACTTCCTCTCTCTCCCTCACTCCGCCTGTTTCAACTGTTGGTTTGCTACGATTAACATATTGGCCAGGATCTCCTTAAAACACAGGCCTTTGGTTAAATAAAGTTTGCATTCAGCTCCTAACTCTCTGTTGTGCTCCTGCTCTATCTTTGCGCTGTACTGCTGAGTCACTTCCTGTGAGCTGTGCCCTCAGTCTGTGCCCCCCATCACTAAATTAACCTTCCTGTTCCATGCCCAACTCTCCTACCTTGTTACATGTATATGGGTACAACATGATGACCCTCCCCATTTGTCAATGTTTCCCTACTGCCATGAGAATTATTGTAGGCAATAACCATATAACAAAAGTATTCTGCAATCAAGTGATTCCAGGATTGGATTTAAGCGGACATATTGTTCCTTTGCTTTGTGTGTCTTGGCAAGAGTACTAATAGGAGCATTGAGAATAGGATGGCTAGAATCCTCTTGCCAGTTTAGGCATGTCGCAAGGGAAATGTCTTAAGTCTCCAGGGGACAGGCGGGCAGCTAGGGATGCAAGCAGCACCTCATCAGTGAGCAGTAAGTTGCCACCATAGGCTACACACTTTCTTTTATAGAAGGATTGTATTTATATTTTATTTATTTATAGAATTTTAATTGTAAGCCGCCCAGAGACCTTTGGGTAGTGGGCAGCATATAAGTTGTATAAATAAATAAATAAATAAATAAATAAATAAATAAATAAATAAATAAATAAATAAATACATACATACATACATACATACATACATACATACATACATACATA
>JAHTLZ010000015.1:39650415-39663310 GCA_023846285.1 Phrynocephalus versicolor | reverse complement strand
ATACATACATACATACATACATACATACATACATACATACATACATAAAATAAGCATAAAATGGCAATAGGTTTCCGGCCAGTGGGGTGGATTCAGACTCACATACAGCAGTGTTCTGCTGGCACTGGAGTAAGAGAACAGAACTGTTATGGTTGTATTGAAGACTGCTTCCCTCTCTAATCCCCAGTGATATGTCCCACTCTGTACTGGGCATCGGAGGGACCACCTAAAACAGTGGCGGGGAGAGAAAAATTATTAGCTCTAGGACCTAGGAGAAAATCACTGTCCCCTTCTTCTAGTGAGAAACTGAATCCTAACTCCAACCACAGATGGGAAGAAACTCTGTGTTTGTTTGCTTAATTTTCCCCCGTAGAACTCTCTGATTTGTGGAGGACATAATCTGGATTAGTCTAATATCTTCAAAACTAGTGAGAATTCCTATTATTTTTGAGCTAGCAAGTCCTGGGACCTGCTGGGAATGAGGTGAAGCCCAGGCTTTGAAGCCACCTCACAGCTTCCAAGCAATTTCTTGCTCTACTAACATGTTGACCACCATCAGCAAATGTGAATCAGATGGAAGAAACTTTGATTTGGGACCTTTAAAGACCAATGTTTGTGAAGGTTCTCAGTCATCCAGGTGAGTTTATCTGGAAGTTGTGTCATGGCAACTGGACTTCTTTTCTTGAGAGATTGAAACTTTTTGCTGCTCATCCAAACAGCTTTGTCAGTCTGAAGAAGGTTAGTGGCGAGTCCTCCATTTTAAAGTTCGCCTTGATTTCACATCATCCTGGTCTGAATAGGCTCAAAGGGTGTTTGGAAAGGTTGCATAGGTGGGACGGTGGGCCATTATCCACCTAACGAGCCTATTCAGATCATGGTCCACCTATGAACTGATTCAGGCTCTAGTCCACCTAATTAGCCTATTCAGACCAGGATGATATGAAATCAAGGTGAACTATAAAATGGAGGCCTCACCACTAACCTTACTCAGACTGACAAAGCTGCTTAGATGTGCAGCAAAACGTTTCAATCTCTCAAGAAAAATAAGTCCAGTTGCCATGACTCAACTTCCAGATTTAAAGACTAATGTAAATGGGAATCCAATGAGTGTTTGTGTGTCGGGAGAGTGCTAACGAACATATTGGCTTCCTGGCTATTGGGTGTCACAGAGCATTCTATGTGTTGGTTTTGAAATCCCACAGTCTCAAGGTCTACTGACCAAACAGCTGAGCCATATGGAAGTGGGAGCCTGACCCGATGCCCCACTGCCACCCCCACCACCAATGTTTCAGTGGGGTCTGTCCCAGCAGAGCACCTTGGAGAATTTGGCTGCTCATTACTGTGGGACCACAGAAGTAGGGGTCTGTGCAACAATTTTCTCTGCAAGTCCCTGTCGCTGTTTGTACTAGCAAAATGTACTGGATGAAGAAATCCCTGTTGTTCTTAAAATACAGCAATCAAGAAGCCAGTCAGCATATTTCTGCTGAGAGCTCAGGTCCCAGCCAACCAAAGCGAATTCCACTGCACCACCCACACTCATTCTCTCACCCTCCCCTTCCCCAGAGAAACCGCTACGTCTGGCTAATATAACAAGACAGAAAGCCTACCCATTCTATGACTCTGTGGTCTCCCTATACCCTCTGCCTGAACTGTCCATGTCACCTATGGAGATCTACATTTCCCCATCATTTCAGGCCCAGATTTACGGCCTGTTTTGATTAGGGCTGCAAAAAGTAAGCTAAAAGAACATAAAGTTTTTCTAAAACATAAAGCCAAGAACTGATAAAGGTTGTAACTGGTAAAAATAAATTAAAAGCAACATCAGCCCAGCCTTTCTCAAGAGACCTTCATATCTATCCTTTTGATCAGAACCAAGAGCTCGGAAAAGTTCTTTATTGGACTTTAACTCCCAGAATCCCCCAGCTGCCCTGTGACTATGCCAGTTGGAGGATTCTGGGATTTGTTGTCCAGAAGGAAACATTTCCAGGTCCTGATACAAGACAAACATGAGCACAGTCCTACCACTGAATGCCAATAAATTGAATTTATTGTATTCGTTTACCACATTTCCAGTTTGACTTTCTTCTATCCATGTAGAATTCTGATTATTTACAAACCTCTACCCCCCCTTACCCCTAAATAGTCCCGTGAAATGAAATTGTGTATAGCAAGGTCACAGGCTTTCAAAATGGTATGGCTAGAGTTTGTGGGTTTCCCCAGTCCATAGTCTTATTGCAACATCATACTGGCTCCAGATCCCAACATTGCAGCCCCATTTGTATGTGATGCCAGCCATGTGACCATGGACTTGCACAACACTGGCTCTTTGGCTTTAATATGGAGATGAGCACCGCCCCTAGAGTCGGACACAACTAGCATGCATTTACCTTTATCTTTACCTCTTAACTTGAGCATGTCAATAAAATATAGCGGCAATAGGGAACAAGAGCATAGTAACCAGAATAGCCAAGGTAAGACCTAAGAAATAGTAAGGGATTTCCAGGAAGGTAACTGTGTTGGCCTCTTATGGCAAAACCATCAAAAAAATCTTGTTGCACCTTAAAGACTAACAAGTTTTCATTTGACATACACTTTTACAGGCTACAAGCCACTTCCTGCTACCCATTCGATGCTTTGTGCGCCTGATGACATGGGTTGCAGTCCACGAAGGCCTATGTCAAGTAAAATTCATGGGCCTCTTAGGCGACACTAAACTCTTCAGTGATAGCAGTGGGGTCATATTGAGAAGGAAGAAGACCCTGTATAATTCTTTCTTCTTTATTATTTATGTGGGGTGGAGAGTGACCAAAGCAGAAGAAGAAGAAGAAGAAGAAGAAGAAGAAGAAGAAGAAGAAGAAGAAGAAGAAGGAAAGAAAGAAAGAAAGAAAGAAAGAAAGAAAGAAAGAAAGAAAGAAAGAAAGAAAGAAAGAAAGAAAGAAAGAAAGAAAGAAAGAAAGAAAGAAAGAACCTATGCCTCGTGGGAAAGTCAAAGGAAAGGGTGTAAGGGGGCTAAAATGTTTTTGTGGGACCTCTGCACTCACAGGGCCAGGGAGGGGGGCACCTTGCTAGTAACACATAATTTCACTAATGGCACTATCTAAACATGCCAGTTGACACCTATGGTACAGAGTGGATGGAGTGTCAGAATTGACACTTAAGAGATAGTGGTCGAAAGCTGTGCTCAGCCATGGAAACTCACTGGGAGAGGGGCAATGTTCAGGTCTTCCTTTGAACACATCAACTGCCTCAAAAACCTTCTTATGGTCCCCATGGATTGGAAGTGAACCGACAAGAAAAAAAGAATCAAGAGATTGACTGGTACAACAAAAGCAGAGTTACATTGCTTACTGGCGTGAACAAATTTGGTGTGTCAAATGACATGTTCTGCCTACTGGGAGTCCATCAGCAGATTGACAACATATATTTGAAAACATTTGAATGCTTGCATGTAGATAGAGCCTAGGCTACCATGTAGCTCTTGGTGGCATTACTGCTGCAGCTGCTGTTCTGTGCCGTCAAGTTTCCTCCACCTTAAGGCTACCCTATGCGTAAGGGAACAACAAAATGGCCTGTCCTCGGCCACCCTCCTCAGCTCTTGCAAGCTCAAGCCTGTGGCTTCCTTTATTTTTCAATCAATCTAATACCTTATTCCTGTTTTCCTTTTTTTTTCCTGCTGCCTTGGACTTTTCCTAGCATTATTCTCTTTTTCAGCATGTCTTGCCTTGACATTATCCCCAAACTCCTTTTTGCTTCCAGACAGTATTTGGACCCAGACAACTACAGGACCGTTGCTCTAGCTTCCCATGCAAGCTGTGTGCTGTTCACGGTGCTGCAGTAAAGCCCTTTTACTTATATGGAGAATGAAAGGCCTGCTGTTCAAGCTGGATTCAGAAAAAGAAGATGCATGCAGTATCACATTGGCTGACTGCTGGAACACACCAAACGTTTGCAAAAGAAAATCAGTTTTGGCTTTATTGACCGCAGCAAAACCTTTGACTGTGTGGGTCATAGAAGCTACGTGTTGCTCTGAAATAAACGGGTGTGCCTCAGCACTTGATTGTCCTGATGCAGAACCTGTATTGCAGAGAAGAAGCAATTGTTAGGACAGAATCTGGAGAGACAGAAGGGCTTCCTATAGGCAAAGATGTCAGACAAGAACACATTTTATCTCCCTATCCAATCTGTATGCAGAACATATAATATCGAAAGCTGGACTAGATTCAGAAGGAGGAGGAGTGAAAATTGGTGGAATAATTTAAGATACGCAGGCAACGCCTTATTGACAGGAAGCAGCAATGGCTCTAGATGACTTCTGATGAAAATGAAAGAAGTGCCAAAGCAGGGTTGCAGTTGAACATTTAGACAACAAAAATCACAACTGTAAAAGAACTAGATAACTGTAATATTGACAATGAAGAAAACGAATTTGCTAAAAATGTTGAGTCACTTGGTTCAGTCATCAGTTCAAATGGAGATTGTAGCCAAGAAATCAGAAGGGCAGCAATGAATGCAATTGAAAAGGCCATTAAGGGTATTTGTACACGACCCCTAAACTCTGCCGCAAATGGCTCCCAGCTCCGGAGCTTAAAATTGTTTCCCCACCAGCTCCGGAGTTTACAGATAATTAAGTGCGACCACGCCCACCTAAGCGCGTCCCAGCACACTTTTCAGATACCTGCTCTCCGGAGGTGAAAATTCCTGATGCGGATATAGCGTAGTGACTGCCAGGCTCTCCTTGCTTCTATTTGTTCTTTTTTTGCCCCCCGCCCCTTTAAGAGATCTGAATGCAGTGCCGGGATGGCAGAACGGAGGTGAGCGGCATTCTTTTCTTCCTTTTTTTCTCCCTCCCCTCACGCAGCCAGCAGCCAGGAGTGCGGAGGGGGTGGGAACGCAGGAACAGCGACAAACCCCTAAGATCTCTGGTCCGAATTTAAGTGGCCAGCGGATCTTAGGGGTCATGTGAAAAGGCTCAATGTGTAAGGATGTGGCACTGGAGAACAAGAACAAGATAATTCACCCTATAATTCCCAGGAGAGATGTATGGGTCTAAAAGCTGAACAGTGATGAAAACTGATAGAAAAAAATTGATTTGTTTGTAATATAGTGCTGAAAGATCATAAACTAGACCAGTGGTGGCGAACATTTGGCATTCCAGATGTTTTAGACCACAACTCCCACAGACCTTTGTCATTGGCAAACTAGGCTCGGAATTCTGGGAGTTGTGGTCCAAAACATCTGAGGTGCCGAAGGTTTGCCACCACTGCCCTAGAGTCTAGACCAGTGATGGCAAACCTTTCAGAGACCGAGTGCCCAAACTGCAATTCAAAACCCACTAATTTTTTTTGCAAAGTGCCAATACAGTAATTGAACCTGTATACAGGCGGCTATGGAGGGGCGATGTCGGGTGCCCACAGAAAGGGCTCTGAGTGCCACCTTTGGCACCTGTGCCATAGGTTCGCCATCACTGGTCTACACTGTAAAAAAGGGAAACAAGTGGCCTTGGATCAAATCAAGCCTGGAATGTCACTGCAGCTGAAAAAGACTGTCTCACTTTGGGCACATCACGAGAAAGCAAAATTAACTGGAAAAGATAACCATGCTAGGACATAGCAGGGGGAAAAAAACTATCAGGTGGATTGATGCCCCTAAAGAAAACCACAGTCCTGAATTTACAGGAGCCATGAAGGACTGTGGAGGGTAGGACATTTTGGAGATGGAACACCCGTAGGGCTGCTATGCGTTGGAGATGGCTTGACAGCATGTAGGGGTGAAAGGACACCAGAGGGGACCATCCCTCACTGCAAAATTCCCTGCACCCCCTGTTGGGCAAGTGAGCATGGGATTGCAGTTTTAATTGTTGAGTTACCCCATGCAAAAATTAATTTCAGTAACATGGTTTTGCAACTAATTTTTTTTAAATCCCTGAGCAATTTCTGCTCGAAATCCACAAGCATGGAAACTAAATCAGCCTTCGAATTGCAAAATACGGTGTACCTCCACACTACATTGGTACATGGAGTAGTTAAAAATTGCACTCCTTGGAGCCAGCATCAACATTGCAAAAATGTAAGATTGCACAGGCCTCTAAAGAAACTATTAAAGAGGCCCCAGTATTTTTATCCATTCAGTGGAAAATGAAACATCTGCATGTGTGTTAATTCATTTCCTTGATAAAAAAAAAACATAGCAAAAGGGGCCTGTTTACATTCCAGTGGCTAATATCATGAATTATATTCTGCTTAACCACATAATGTTTCCAGCATTCTTTCTATAATATTTCTATGTTCTGGTAATTTCCTAATACTTTCATTCTGATTTTATTTAGCTGGCATTGTTTATCATGTGCCAAGGATTCCAAACCCATTAGAACCAACCTGTATCTCCTTGTATCTGAAAGCCTCTGTGCTACTCCTGATCAACTGGAAAGGAGGCCAGGGACGAAAACTCAGACTCCAAAGCAACGGATTTAATGCAAACGATTGTTGGATTTTCTTCTTGAAGCTGCAAGTACAAAGGAAACCAGTTTAGATCCACCAGTACTCCTTAATATCCTTTATAACTGTGGTGTCCAATCTTCAGCCCTCCAGATGTTTTGGACCACAACTCCCATAGTCCTTTGTCACTGGCAAACTAGGCTTGGAATTCTGGGAGTTGTGGTCCAAAACATCTGGAGGGCCAAAGTTTGGACACCCCTGCAAACCAGAAGCTTGTTAGGTGTTGTCATGTCTTAGGCTTTGGCCTAGGGACACAGATGTCGGGACCCATTTACCAGGTTTTCAGTTGTGTTCCTGAAATCTCAAAGAAAGCCATGCTGCCCACCCAGCAACCCTACACGATACGTACTCAGAATTGCCTTTGGCATTTTCATTAGCATGCACACTTAAGCATGCCACTGCACTTCAGATTCATATACCGGCTTTCACCTTCAACACAGGGTCTCAACGCATCTGTCTCAGAAGCAACATTTTGCAACTGAGGATGAGTCTTCCACCCCAGTGACGTCACAGAGTCCCCCTTGTGTCCTGTGATGGCACAGGAAGCTGCAGCTCGTCTCAATCTTTGGCCGTGAAATCTCAGGGAACAGGACGCTGCAAAGCTAGCAACCTTCTCCCCCCACCCAAACCATCCCCTTGGCTTGCTCTCCTCGGAGTCCTCTTAAACGTCTAACAGTCCTTTGGGGAAGGGCCATATCTGTTTGCCAGAGAACCAAGGACTGCACAAAATAATTCCTGATCTATCCTGGTAGGGCTAGGAACGCCTTTACACATGCCGGAGAGCTCCGGAACGCTAGTGGAGACAGGTGCTGAAGTAGCTAGTCCGACACACTGATGGTAGAAGCTGGGCTCTCATGTCTAGGGAAATGTACAAAGTAAAATCATATGCTTGCCCGTATGGGTACAAGTGAAAAATTCTGAGGAGAACCCGACCAGAAGGATGGGAGAACAGCTGCAGAGCAGCAAGCTCATCCCGTTTCTCCATCTCTTGCTTGTGCTTCCTACCCTAAGCTTCTGTGATAGCAACAAGGGAATAATTTAAATCCAAATTAATCTGGGCAGAAGGATGCTACTAAACAATGGGTAATAATTTAGCCCTTTATAGGAAGGGTGGGCCTTTTTATCTTCTGTCATTTGGCATCACCTCCTTCATAACGTAAGGATGCAAGTAAATTTGTTTGGCCACCAGCCATCATAAGGATATTGCAATTATGTTGTAATCACCTTCAACTTAAGAAACAATTATTGCATCATTCCTTGGAATTGCAAATAAAATACCTGTTTCCCTCCCCTCCACACCCCATCTAAGACCTGGCCCACAATTAATAAAAGAAAAGAAACCTCCTTTCTGTATTCCTTTGATAGAAAATATTATGTTGTTTCCATTTGAACTTTGTTCAGACCTACCTATATTTGACAGTTGTCAAGAAAGGAAATCTTGTTCTGCAATCTTGGCAACTTTTCTGGGTGGTGGTGGTCCACTATTGTGTTCTCAAAAATGCTATTGTGAAAACAGCAATAAATAGAATTCTTAGCATCAGGATACAAGGAATGGGGTCCAAGATTACCGTTGTTATGCCAAGTCTGGATGTGACCATTGACCCCCATTCTGCCTAAGATGGTGCAACAATGTTTTTCTTAGCTGATAGGCGCAGAATACTCAGTAATGAGGAAAAACGTGGTTTAGTAGAACTTGAGTAACAGCAAGGAAATCTATTTCTGGAAAAATAAAAATTGGGAAGTTACATTCCTATACCAATTTCTCGCATAGTTTATTCAAGTGAACTGGGCACATGCAATATCAGGGGAACATTCCCGATAGCAGCCGTGAACTTGTACGAGAGAATTAATATGGAAGGAAGGAAGGAAGGAAGGAAGGAAGGAAGGAAGGAAGGAAGGACCTCTTCATACATATTAGTTACAAGATGTGGGTTCTTCTGCATCTCTGCTTTGGGGTGCACAAGAGGAAAGAGTGTGAAGCCTTGTGAGTAAATAAGAAAGAGAAACACCCAATAGAACTAATACCAGATAACCCAACAAAGTTTTTTTTTAAGAAGCATTAATTATTGGATTCTTCGCAGCGGTTAACAGAATTGCCGATTGCCTGTTACTTACATATTAACATTAATCCCATCGCTGCTGGTCAGGAATGGGTCCCAGCTATGCTTTCTCACCAGAAGGGGCTTCAAATAAGGCAACTGAATGTCCTTCTGTGACGTCCCCCAAGCCCAAATATCCATACCTAGTTTGGCATTCAGGATCAGGATCAGGTTAATCTGAATCCATAGAATCATAGAATCATAGAGTTGGAAGAGACCTCAAGGGCCATCTAGTCCAACCCCCTGCCATGCAAGAACCCCATAACAATATTTTCGACAGATGGCCATCCAGCCTCTGCTTAAAAACCTCCAAAGAAATCCATAAGGAGTCCCAATTGGCCTCATTCATGCCTGAAGTGGACAGTGTCCTCTAAGTGTACAACCTCAACAAGCCCTGGTTTTCCAAATTACAGTGGTACCTTGGATAACGAATTTAATTCATTTTGCAAATCAATTTGCTAACCAAAAAATCCATTATCTGAAACATAATTTCCCATTGAAAAAAGATAAAAAAACTGTATGTTTTTCAGACCTCTTTTTAAAGTGCACTTTAAAGGCATGCAGTGCTGGGTTATCCCACCCCCCCCAGAACACACACACCCCTGCAGTGCGATGGAAACATGGAGAAAAGAAACCAGCAAGACTACCCCAGCTTGTTGCGACCAAAAATGCAATGGGGAAAAATGCAAACACAAGCAGCAAGAGAAACCCAGCCCGTTCTTACCTGCAGAACAATGGAAAAGATTGCAAACATGGAAAACCGAAAGCAGCAAGACTACCCCCAGTCTGTTCCCGCCCAAAGTACAATGAAAAGCAGTGCAAAGATGAATAAAAGCTAGCTCCAAAACAAACGCCAGGTCATTCCTGCCAAAAGTGCAATAGAAACCAATGCAAAAACACAAAAGAAAGCAAGGAAAGCTCAGCTCCCTTCCTTTCCAAGTTCAAAAGGTCCAAATCCCTCAGCAAAAATGTCCAGAATGGCTCCAAAACACCATGAAAAAAGTGTTCCAACTCCTCCCACCCCTCCACAAACTATGGGGGGAGTGCAATGCATCCTGGGTAGACTTTTTTTACAAAGCATTATGAAAAATTTGTTATTCAAGGCAGCCCATAAGAAAAAATTGTTATCTGAAACATCCCTATTCCCAGAAACTTCAATTCGCTATCTGAATTATTCGCTTACAGAGGCATTTGTTATCCAAGGTGTTACTGCACACTGGGTGAGGAGAAGAAGTTGTTTGAGGGATTGGGCAGAGGGGCAGAAGGTGGTCCCGGAGGGAAGGGAAAGGAAGGAAGTTTGAGCTTCAAATGACCTGTTTGATGTGGCACTGATTTTTCAACAAGTGGATTGTGGTGCTTTTAAAAAAATCCTGCTACCCAGTATAGCGCTGTAGCAGATAGCAGGAATTTTAAAAAGAAATACTGGTAGAGGCATTCACATATGCGGAATTGTTTCCAATGAATCAATTTTACATTTGCTTCAAAATAAATGGATCTCTGGCAGAGGAGCAGAAAAACTCCCCTGGCATAGCACTCTGCACATACCTTGAATGAATGAATGAATGAATGAATGAATGAATGAATGAATGAATGGCTTTATTATGGTCAAAGACCAAAAACATCAAACAATTTGCAATAAATAACTACAATTTGAAATTTGAAATAAGTACAAAATTATACATTCTTCCATTTAAATCATAATAAATAAACCCTTACTTACAGCTTTATAAATTACATACTCAACTAAGCACATATCTTGTATATACACTAAAATTTAAATTATTTTTTTAAAAGCACAACCCGGAACAAGAGTGAATTTTATTGTTGGTTGAATCAAGCCCTAAGTCTCATGCTTCCCAGTGGAGTTCAGTCTCAGGTCACTTTACAGGTAAAAGTAATTCACATTTGAAATCTAGAATCAAATATTATTTTTTTAAGTTTAGAATTATTTGGCAGTTGATGAAAACCAATCCTCAGGCAAAAAAATATTATTTTCTTTATATACCCCTTTAAGAACCCCTTCTCTCCCCCTGTCCCCAATACCACCTCTACTAACTAATAGGAAATTTCTTTCAAGATTATATGTAAATGTTTAACATAATAATAACTTCAAAGAACTTTTTAAACCAGGTGAATAGTGTTTTTGGAACAAGAGTTTTGGAAGGCATCAGTCACTACTCATTCATTATTGTACTTTATCTTTTCATTTTTATTTCCTTTATTTTTTTAAAAAAAACACACATTTTTATCCTAAACAAGGAAAACCACCATTTCTCAATGTTTAACAGTGCACCAAATGATACCCCATGGCTACAGCTCAAATTTTGGTGCTTGGACAAATTGAGTAAATGCACATCCTGAAGCAAAAGCTGGCATGGATACCTCTTCCTACTAATCTGAAACTGATTATTTATATAGCTTGAATTGGACCACTTGCTTCATTATTCACTGTCTTGGGGAGAAGGGGAAACAATTCTGTGCAGTTACATACACACAGTTGACTGTGGGGTGAAGGCTGATGCTGAAAGTATAATGGGAAGAAATACCCTATGCCTCCTTCATGGTGTACAGAATTACAACACTACAGGTAACTTGACGGATTGCAATAAATGGCCCCATGGTTACTGTTGCTACCCTCTGACTCATTTTGCTCTGAGGAAGTAAAGATGCTAGTTTCGGTCCATTTTTTTCTAGTATTGTTGCTGTGCTTTCTTACAACTTCCTGCTTGCTTGTTTACGGAATGGAAAGGTGTACAGTATCCCATTACTCATATTGAAAATTGATCATTCGCGTTGATTTCTAAATAGTATTGGAGCATAATCTTGCTTTCATCAAGGGGATCCTCTCCAGTTCTTCTTATAGGCCACTCTTACAAAATGAAAACAAAAGCAAACAAACAAAAATCATGCACCAAAGGGGGGGGGGAGAACTCACAGAAAACTTCAGTTTACGCAAACGAAGTTAATATCATTTTTCCAGCCCATTGCTTAGGATTCTAAACATACAATATGTGAACTAACATGAATTCAGAGTGATTACTGTGGTGGTTTTTCCTAAAGCAAAAAACAAAACAAAAAAATCTCCGGCATACATTCATACATTTTAAAAGCAAGCTATGTCACAAGAACTGATTAGAGAGATAAACAATACTTGGGATTGTGAAATCTGAAGACTATAGGGGGGGTAAGCAGGGAAGACAAGCTGGTCCTTTAAAGATAACTCAAGTCACAAAATGCTGTACAGTAGTTTGGGAAAATACCTTTCATGTTTAATATCATCAGCTGTAGATTACTAATATGGCTGACTAGGAAAACTGAAACTATGGAGAAGCGTGACAAAAGACCTCTACCACCTAATCAACATCACTGCATGGATGCAATGCATACTGAATGGTCATAAGTTTTCTTGTTTTCCTGTCCAGGCTATCTAGCTCAGGCCTGTCCAAAGTCCAGCCCGGGGGCCAAATCTGGCCCGCCAGGCCATTCTGAGTGGCCCACGGCTGGCTGGCCCGCCCCTCCCTCCCCCTCCTTCACCCCATTTTTTTAAAGAAAGTGGGTGGGGCTTGCAGTGGGGTGGCAGGGTTGGGGAGCAACCGGCCCCTGACACATTCTCAGCCACCAAATCTGGCCCTCCTTACAAAAAGTTTGGGCACCCCTGATCTAGCTCCATCTGAGTCCAGTTTATAATGCCAGCGGTATACCTGATGACCGGTATGGCCCAGCTATTAATGGCCTTGATGGTTTTACAACCATTCAGCTTACATTTTAATACTTTCCTAACCCTTTGGATATATTCTTATTCTTATTCTTATCATCTTCTGAACACAGCTACCAGGTGTTAAGCTGGAGCTGGCCTTCCCCAATGATTGAGCTCTTTCCAAGAACCTAGGACAGGCCTGCCCAAATTTCAGCCCTCCTGATGTTTTGGACTACAGCTCCCAGAATTCTAAGCTTAGATTGCCAATGGCAAAGGTCTGTGGGAGTTGCGGTCCAAAACATCTGGAGGGCCGAAGTTTGGGCAGGCCTGACCTAGGATGACTGGAGATATCCTTGTAGAATATATGCTGTTCCTAATAATGTCGCCACTTGTAGTTGACCAATGCCTATTATTATTGGTATTATTCTTGCTTTCTTATTCCATAGCTTTTCAATTTCTAGTTCTGAATCCCGATATTTGGTAATCTTTTCTAACTCTTTTCGACAGACTCTTGTGTCTCCTGGTATTGCTTATATACTATTGTGATGTCTGGAGTATTTATTATTATTATTATTATTATTATTATTATTATTATTATTATTATT
>JAHTLZ010000015.1:39608985-39643016 GCA_023846285.1 Phrynocephalus versicolor | reverse complement strand
GGCGGCGGGAGGGGGGGAAGAGATGTTTTCTTAGTTGGTCTGTTTTTAAACGCCTCTACAGGAAAACAAAAAAGGACAACATTTCTATCCAAAAATAAGCACACCTTGCATAATAAACAATTTGTAATGCAGCACCATGGAGCGCAGTGGCAGTCTCATCCCCTGAGGATTCAACAGGGCAATCATAAGAAGTACAACCAGAGGAGTTGAACTTTCAAAGCAGAGTTTGTGTGATAAGAGCTGTTTTCAATGGTTTGCAAAGCAAGAGAGTCTGCTGGGTTTCTCTGGGGGCATGTCTGAACGAGATCTAAATACATTAAAGGAACAGCATTCTTGGCTCAGCATATTGTAACCCTCTAGTGAGCAATAAAATTTCTGCCAAGTTTGGAGAGTGCATGTCAAGCTGCTGTGCTCATGGGCCATTTTCTTGATAAGAAGTTTGTGTAAAGAAAGGAGAGGCCACGCCATGACTACAGGCCTGTTTAGGACAACAACTATAAAGCCTGATCACACAAAACCAGCTGCCTTTATGGTTATCTTACTGGCCACCACTCCTTGGTTTGTTTATTATTTTGTAGCACAGTATTCTACTCGACCGTCGGCTGATGCTGAAGAGAATGTTGACTGTTTCCACATTGCCTAAGAAGGAAGTGGACTGGGGTTGGACAGTGATTATCTGTAACAATTGCTGGAGGAGGGCATTCTTAGATTTCTGCATGATACATTTTCAGAGCGCTAATCTGGAAGAAAACTGTGCTGCGACGCAGTTCGATACAGACCTTCAGTTGAGCTTTTGGATGGAAGGGATGATATCAAATCAATTCAAGTCACTTCTTGGAATTTGGCACTGAAATTGTTTTTATTGAAGGTTGTTGACCTTTGTTGGGAGCAAAAAAAAAAAAGGAGGAAGTATGACTACTGATTTTCCTTGACCTCTTGATGTCTTGCAGTAGCACTATATGGCAAGACATAGTACTTGCAATAAGCAAATAACAGCAAACTAAAAATGTGACCATCTCCAGCAACCGTCTCCAACAGACTCAAGGAAATGAAAGAACTCTCAGCACAGAAGCAGGGCTCTCTTCGACATCATAGGCAGGAGGGAACGATTGGTCATGACTGGATGGGTTGACAGCCACCCCAACTCAAAAAGGTCCCTCCCAGCCAATCCTACTAAAGGCAGCATGCAAGACTGCAAAAATATCAATGGTTTTTCCTACCCATAGAAATAACCCCCTCTGAATTCTTGCAACTTCAGTGCTATCCTTCATGCTATTCAACATCTAAACTTAGGAACAGTCTACGGGAGAAATAATGTTCAACTGCAACACTGCTTTGGCACTTTCTCCTTTCATTTCAAGTAGCTTCAAGCCATTGCTGCTTTCTCCCAGTAAGATGTGTCATCTACATATCTATAGCTAACAGTGTTTCTTCCACCAATTTTCACTTCTTGCCTTGTATGGAGTGAGAAATACCGTTCAATATGTCTTTCATCAAGGAAGATGCACTGAAAATCACATTGTATCTCAAAAATCCACTGAAGTGCTCTGAAGAGTTTCAGAAGATCAGTCTGTGCTTTATGGACTACAACAAAGCCTTTGGTTGTGTGTCTCATAAGCAACTATGGGTTCTGAAATAAATGGGTATGCCTCAGCCCTTGATTTTCCTGATGCATAACTTGTAATATGCACAAGAAGCTACTGTTAGACCCAAATATGGAGAGAGGAAAACAGGTTCCTTTAGGCAAAGCTGTCAGACATGGCTGAATTTTATCTTCGTCATTCCCTATTTACATAGGTAATGTAAATATGTTACTTTTGAGGATTAAAAATTATTTAGGAGTAATTCAGGGAGTTCCTGCCCTGCATTGGAAGGAAGGAAGGAAGGCGAGCAGATACTTCACATCCCTCTCGCTGCAGTTCGCGGCCCCCGCTGGAGACCGGTTTGAAGGAACGTAACCTCACGTCCTTGTGGGGTCAATCCGAGTTCGAAGGAATGTGACCTCACGTCCTTGTGGGGTCAATCCGAGTTCAAAGGAACGGAACCTCACGTCCTTGTGGGGTCAATCCGAATTCACCCTGACCACGCCCCCTGAACTGCGCTCCAAGCGGGGTGAAAGATTCCCGTCCTGGAGCTCAGGAATCTTTTCAATCCACTTCTCGATCCGTGTTGGAAACCGATTTCAACACGGAGGCAAGTTCACCTTGGCTTGAGAAAGGATGTGAAGTAACCAGGGAGGGAAGGAAGGAAGGAAGGAAGGAAGGAAGGAAGGAAGGAAGGAAGAAGTAGCAATGTTTTTAATGGTCTCTGAGTAAACAGTAACAAATTACTTTTGAAGCTGTGTTGCAACACTTTGTACAATGAATTGGTTTTTGAAAAGTAAAGTTTTACAAGCAGTGTTCAGAAATTACTGGGGAACTCCTGATTGGGTGTATTTAGAAACGGTTGTGGTGCATCTGATAGTATTTCATTCATTCATTCAACACATTAATATTCCACCCTATATTGTAAGATGTTTTGACAGAGTGCAACAATAAATACTATATAAACCAATTCAATATTTCTAAACCATTTAAAAACATTAAAATCATTTAAAAACTACATACAACATCCAAACCACCCATGTAATAACTTACCCTTAATTTGCATTTTTGTATTGTGTTTTTGTTAGTTTTAACTTGTTAGCATCTGTAAAATTTTGGAAAGCTAGTGATATGTAAATGCTATCTATATTTATCAATGTAGGTCTCAGACAGGGTTTTTAATGGACAATTGCCCTGTTTGACAATTTAAATTTTACTGGGATCTCCTAATATCAGTCTTCTTCATTTACAATTGGCCTGCATTTTCTCACCATTTCTTGAGCCTTTTTTTCCTGCCTTAATCAGTTAATTATGAGAGAGAGAAAGGCCTAAGACCCACAAATTGTTTTTTTGGGTCTGTCCTTGTTGTGATTAGAAATGCAATCAAGTCAATCTATGCTCTCAAAGTGGACTGAGTATTTTTGGAATATTCTGTTCTATAATCCATATGTTGCTCCAGTGAAATTTTATTTCAAAGGAAATATATAATCTTTAAAATGTTTGCTAATAATGATAGGTGTTTGCTACCTATCTGAATCTTCTAGCCAAGTCCAAAAGAACAAACCTGAATCTTGAAATAAGGTCCAGGGTCATTCAGAAATCAACTCTATATTCTTCAGCATCACAGAGGATTACAAAATAACTCTGTCAGCACACCGCTAAGCTTTGAAAGCCTTTCATAGCATGAACTGCTGCCAGCAGAATTAAACAGTTTAGATGAAAGGAAGTGTTTAACATGTTGGAACTTAAATCACTTCAAGAGTTTGTAAACATATTTCTAGAAGTTTTCTACGTGTACAACTACTGTTGCACTCTTGAAGTCTCGGTGTTGCTATTACTGTTATGTGATATCAAGTTGCCTCCAGCAAATGGCAAGTCTATGAAGGAGTGATTTCCAAATCAGCCTGGCCTCAGCAGCCTTGCTCAGCTCTTGCAAACTCAAGCCCATGTCTTCCTTTAGGAAGTCAATCCTTCTGGCAGTCTAGGATATCCACGAAGTTCTTTTCCAGCACCGTGTTTTAAATACTGTAAGTCAATGTTTTTGCTGTTAATCTTCTTTTCTGTCTAGCTTTCACACTTGTACATAGTGACGGGGAATACAAGAGTGTGGATGATCTTGGCTTCCAGTGACACATCCTTGCACTTGATGGTCTTTTCTATTCCTTCGTTGCTGCCCTTCCAAGTCTTGGTTAGCTTCTAAATTCTTAGCTACAATCTCTATTTGGATGGAATCGAGGTACACAAAATCTTTAACAATTTCAGTTTTTTCACTGTCAACATTACAGTTGTATAATTCTGTAGCCATGTCTTCTTAATGTAGAACTGCAGTCCTGCTTTGAAACATTCATATTTTCCTTTTATCAGAAGTTACTTCAAGTCATTTGCTTTTCTATCACTAAGATGGTGTCATCAGTGTATCTTAAATTATCATTGATTCTTCCATCAATTTTTACTCCTCTTTCATCTAAGTCTAAATTCTGTATATGTTGAGTTTACAGATTGGACAGAAAAATTATTATGTGCATAAGAACCCATAATGAGGAGTAGATTTTTAGTTACAGCCAATAGGGAATGGGGTGAAATATTTTTAAATTGTCATACATGAAAGAGTCCATTCTTACATGAGACTGCTGTAGTTTTCTTAAATTCAAGTTTAGACACTTAAGAAAATGAATTACCAAATAATTCAATGAATGTGAGTGAAAGGAAGCACATTCTGCCAAATAGAAATGACTAGAGATTGGCACGACTCAGCGAAATTTTCGTTTTCGTTTTCGTTTTCCGTTTTTGTTACGCACCGAAAACGAAAATGAAAATTTTCCAGAAAACAAAACGAAAACAAAAACAAAACGAAAAATTTTGCCGTGTTTTTTGTTTTCGTTATGACAGACACATCACAATGAAAAGAATGCTAATGAAAACGAAAATTTTTCATTTTCGTTTTGTTTTCATTTTGTTTCGTAACGAAAACGAAAACAAAAAATACGCAACCCCCCCCCGAAAAACGAAAACGAACCAAAACAGACCCCTTAACGAAAAACGAAAAATGAAAAATTATTTTTTTGAGTCGTGCCCATCTCTAGAAATGACTACAGAGAGGACATATTGTGGCCTAGAGAAGTAGGGTCCTTGCTATGCTTCTTCCTCTCTTCTACCTCCTTATTTGGCAGCGCTGCCTTTTCTTCTCATGGATGCAAATGAATGGAGAAACTACGATCTCTTAGACAGAAAGGGAAGAGAGAGATAAATACAGCCATAGGCTCCCAAACGTTTGGAACCCCTGCTATGCTGAGATTATCTCCCTGAACAACGAGTAGGACATTTCTATGCACGTGTACACCTTAAATAGTAGCACTGTAGATTTACTTGAGTGTGGGTTTTTTGTGGTTAATGCATCACTTCCTGAGACACATGGAGTCTCCTATTTTTGCTTTTGCTTTTCTTATACATGCATAAACAGCCTGGCAGTCTACTGTTTTGGGGGGGAAAACCCTATACCTGTCTGAATGCATCTCAATCAAAGGTAAATTCAACTGCCATCAGTGAAATCAAAAGTATTCCTGGCCTAAGTGGGAATTTGATTGCATCCTAAGGCTTAATCTTTGGCACACTTAGAATCATAGAATAATTGAGTTGGAAGGTCCCTGTGAGACCAACCATCAAGTCCAACTCCTTGCTCAGTACAGGAATCTAAATCAAAACAGATCTGACAGACGGTGGTCCAATTTTCCTTTGAATGCCTCCAGCCTTTGAGCACTCACCATTTCCCGAGATAATTCCTTACATTATTGTACTGCTCAAACAGTTCAGATGTTTTTCCTGATATTCAGTCGAAATCTGGCTTCCAGTAACTTCAACCCATTATGATGTGTCCTGCACTCTGGAACTACTGAGAGCAAATCCTGCCCCTCCTCTGTATGTCTATCTTTCAAGTACAGGATTTGAAAAGTGCTACTATCACATCCAGTGGCATATTTAGGGGTGGCGGGGAGGGACATCTGCTCTCAGGCACAGCATCAATTAAGGCGCCAGTGCCCTGCTCAGCCTCCATGGGGATTGCCTGCAATTTAGCGAGCCGACAGAGGGAGGGGTGCACCAGAGTTCCAGAGAGGTCTGGCTGGGGAGGGGGCGCCATGCACTCCTTGCACTATGGCCGGCAGGAGGGCCCCGGGCCCCAGAGGCTCGGCCTGGGCAGTGTCAGCCAGTGAGCGACCCATGCCAGGCCAACTGCCACATGGCTTAGCCCCACTGCTTGGAGGGAGGGAAGCTGCCTGCCCTCGCCCCTGCTGTGCCGCAGTGCCAGTACTGGAGCTGGAGAGAGCCCTCGATGGCTCCCGACTGAGGTGGCAGAGCAGCCTGGAGGGGGAACGGGGCTCCACCAGCGCCCTCTGCCACTGTGAGGCAGGAAGGAGGCGCTGCGGCCCTGGAGCATGGGGTTCCCACTGGCCTCACATCTGCTCAGATCCAAGAAGCTGCCTGGGCTGCTGCGCCTGAGAGAGAGGGGGTAGGGGTTGATTTTATCCCTGGGCGCTGAAAACCCTAGCTACGCCCCTGATCACATCTTCCTTCAGTCTTCTTTTCTCGAGGTGAAATGTGCTCAGCTATTTCAGACTTTCCTCATAGGGCTTGTTTTTTACTCCTCTGATCCTTGTTGCCCTCCTCTGAACTAGCTCCAGCTTGTTGCCATTCTTCCTGAAGTGTGGTGTCCAGTACCAAAGATGAGGCCTTAGCAGTGCCAAATAGAGGGGAACTAGTACATCATGGAACTTGGACATGATACTTCTGTTACTTCAGCCTAACATACAGTAGCCATATCCAACTGCTGACATATATTCTGCTAAAACATTTCTAAGAAGCTGTTCACTTGTAGTATTACTGAATCAAGCATCTCCCACTTTATATTCGGGGTCCCCCTTCCATGTAGAACTTTGTACCTATCCCTGTTACATTTTATTCTGTTATTTTCAACCCAGTGTTCAAGTCAATCGAGATATTTTTGAATTTTGTTTCTGTCTTCCAAGGTATTAGCTATTTACTTGATAAGTACAGGTATTCCTTGCACTTCCTCATCCAAGTTATTAATAAAAATATTGAAGAAGACCAGACCCAGGACTGAGCCTTAGGGTTCCCTATGTGTTCCCTCCTCCCTGTTTAAGAAGTAGACATTGCGAAGAACTGAGTATGATTCTGTAATGAACAGTGTATCTACCAGATGCACATGCCACAGATAGCTAGCTTGCAAATCAGAATATTATGGGATGCATGGCAAAACCTCTGCAGAAGTCAAGATATATTAGGTCTACAGCATTATCACCATCTACCAGGTGATCAAAACATAAGATAAGATTAGTCTTGCAGAATTAGTTCTTGACAAATCCATGTTGGGATCTAGTTACAGTATTATTGGATTGTTTCAACGTGCTTGTAGAGTGATTGCTTAATATTTTTCTCCAGGATTTATTTATTTATTTATACACTTATATACCATCAGTCTTCCAAGAGGAATTTTCTCTGGAATTGATGTCAGACTGACTGGCCTGTAATTCCAAGGTTCCTTTTCCCCTTTTTGAAAATAGGGACAATGTTAGCCCTGATGTATGTGACAGTACATCCCATGTATTGCAAGGAGGCATATTTTTAAGTAGATATATGTAACAATGTGCTCAAATCAATTTCACTTACTATACACTTATTTGCTAAAAACAAATTGTTTTTATATCAGTAATTCACTGTGATTTTTTAAAAAGTTTTTTAAAGCACACTAAATATGAGCAATTGCCTGTTAAATTTTCAATAAGCAAATGAGAAATTCAATTTATTTTCTCTTTGGTTTAGAGTTTAAACATTTGTTATGGTGAAAATCCAGGGCTGGTTGGTTTCCCCCCCCCCCAAGAAAAACATTAAAGTCCTCTCTGGGATGCATTTTGCATACCAGTGTTTTATGCTTACATTTACTTGGCTCAGTTATGCAAGTTTGCTTTGAGATGGATGAAGGAATGATAAAGAAAACCAATATTATTCCTGCAATTCTTTATGTTTCTGTTAATGAAAAGACATTATACCATTCTGGTAAAGGAAGACTTAAAAACAACAACAGTAGAAGAGAAACATCTCTATTTGTGCAGCAAAAAGTAACCCTTCTGCACAGGTACCTGGGAATCAGCCCCCTTTAATACACTGGGATCTGTTTCCAAAATGATATGTGTAAGATTACACTGCAGTGCTGAAACCTATGCACAGTTTTATGACAATATGGACTCCATTAGAGCAAGCTGTGAGTAAAACGCATTAGAATCGGGCTTTAAATATATTGTGAATGTTATTCCATTACAATAATAATTGCTTATTTCATCAACCACCAATCACAATAGGGGCCAGCCCAACAAAGAAATAATACAAAATAAAGATTTAAAGTCAAAATAGAAAGTGTGATGTTAAACAACACAATACCATGTTAAACAGGCAGGGTGGTATTCTGGACATTTTCCCTTTTATTCTGTTTTTAAGAACAACACAAACTCTCAAGCAAATGAAATTCTACACTGCAGGGTGCATTTGGACTCTATGAACCTTAGAGTACTTTCATAATTTTTAGAGAGACAAAATATGGTACTTCTATGATTGTTCAGGTAATTCCTACCTGTGCACAGTCACATTTTACAAGAATTGGCTTTAATGCTGACATATATACCCTGCTGCTCCTGCAAATATACCTCTCCCCCTGCCCTCTCTTTCATCCTCACAATGATTGTTTTGTGGATGAGAGTTTCTGCTTGGCCCAATGTCACCCAGTCAGATTCATAGCTGGGTGGGAATCTGAACAAAGGCTTCCTGAGTCTTAGTCCAAAACTTGAACCACTCAACTTCATTGGCTGGTCATGTTATTAAACTAAAACAATTTCAATTAAGTCCTCAGATGCGGCTGAAGTGAATCCTTCACTGAAGGACTAAAATTGATTCATCTAAATTATTAGTTAAGAAAACATGGTCCTCTTCCACAGATAACCTAATAGAGGATGAGCAAAGAAGGGAGCAATAAATGTACTTTTGACCCTTGTCTTCTCATGCAATGAATGTTCATTTCATTTGTATTCAGAATACTGCACAATGGTTCTCTGATGCTAGCAAAGTGTAGCCTGATCCTGTGCATGACTTGCTAAGGAACAAATCCCCGAATCAAGACACTGCCCATTGTTTAGCTAGCTACATCAGAACCAGTTTGCATTGAACACAGAGGAGTTCAGAGGTACAGTGGAACCTTGACTTACATACTGCTTGACTTACATCATATTTGACTTGCAGCAAGAAGGGGCCTGTTTGACTTGAGTCGCAGTCTTTGACTTACAGCTTGGAGCCCCGGTGCAAGGCCCCGGAACTGGGTGGCAGCCACAACCCAGCATCGTGGCTGCCGCCTCCAAACTGCTCCTGCCTTCTTCCCCTCCTCCGGCAGTGGCGGCTTCGTCGAGGCCAGCTCAGAGCACCTGGAGCTGGTCCTCGGCGTCACCGAAGCCGCCGCTGCTGCCGGAGGAGAAGAAGTGCCGGGAGCTAGGGGCTGGCCTCGCTGGTTAGACAGTCGGCTCAGTCTCGTAAAAAATCTGGCTGCAGAAGTCTGGTCCACAATGGAAGCATTTTAGTTGGGGAGCTGAAAAGTTGTGGGACTCTAATGGTAAGCATAGAGTTGTTCAGAACTTGGAACGTCAGATTAAAAATCAGTAAAACTTAAATGTTAGAGTTAGACACATTGTTGCTATGAACATTAAAAAGTGGAGGCATATAACTTGTGGACTATAATTCCACTGCCTCCTCCTCTCTTTGAAGAGACATTTCATTTACGTCCCCAGAAGGAATCTCCTATCCCAGTCAAATTTGTGTTAAATTGCTGTTTTTGGGGGTCTTTTTCATCATCTAGAACGGATTAATCCGCTTTTCCGTTACTTTCTATGGGAAACCTTCGTTTGACTTAAGTCATGTTTGACTTAAGTCTAGACCACTGGAACAGATTAATGACGTAAGTCAAGGTTCCACTGTATTCCACTGGATGCCCATCAACTGGGAAGCACATGTACATTATAGTGCAGTGCAGTTTTCACTCTTTGTGCTTTAGAAACACTTTTGCAAACACGTTCCTCTACTCTGTTACCACCTGGTCCCAGTCTGGTGCTCTGTGGTGTGTTATGGACTTCCTTGTGCAGCCCTGCAGCAGCCAACACTTCTTCTCCCCCATTCCTCTCTCTTTCACATCTGAAGCATGCAGTGAAGCAGCAATCTCCTCTGGAAAGTAATGGGGACTGTGGTCAACAGCACTCAATCCTCCCAAAAGAAGCAGGCATGTGCTCAAAGGTGACAATGGTTCCTTGGTCAGGTAGGACAGCTATCTCCACAAGTCACCACTTCCACTCAATTACTTGCTGTCTCATCCCAGGTGAGATTCAGAGAGGCTCATGGGTAATGCTGTGTACCAAGAGAGAGAGGAGAGGGAAGCAGCTAGCGCTATCTCTCTGTGTGTGTGTGTGTGTGTGCGTGCGTGTGTGTGTGTGTGTTTGGCCACCCACCCAGATGAAATAATGGTTTAGGACTTTAGGTACTCCAAAAAAATGTTCCTCTTGGTGGCGCCATGGGCCCCAATCCTAACAACTACACCACCACTCAGATCCAGAGCTGGTGAAAGGGCTGTTTCCCTTTGTGACCACCTTCATATTTCAGGTGCTCAGAATTAGAGGTACAGCTCTCACCTTCAACGCCTTGCTTGCTAGCTGGCCAGGCGGTCTGGCCCCTCGTTTGAATGTCTCAGATCCACTGAGGAGCATTGTTTCTCTAAGATCTTAATTTGCTTTGGTGTCTTGAACAGGGCCTCCACCTATGACTACACATAACTCTAGTGAGTTTCTTGGGGTTACACTGGAAGGATAGAAGGCCCAATCAATGGGAAACTTTATAGCGATGGACAGGTTTCTGAGAGACAAAGGTGTCAAACAAGAGTGTATTTTATCTCCCTGTCCATTCAATCCGTATGCAGAACATAGTATGCAGAGAGCTGGACTAAACTGAGATGAATGAGGAACATAAATTGGTGGAAGACACATATACCAAATGATATGACTTGATATGATTTCTGATGAAAGTGGAAGAGCATGTCAAAGCAGGGTTGCAGTTGAACTACACAACTGTCATGTTGACAATGAAATGGAAACTTATAACTATTTTTAATACCTTGGTTTAGCTTTCAATCCAAATGGGGGCTTCAGGCAAGAAATCAGAAGATCAGACACATATTGGGAAGGACAGCAGTGAAGCAATGAGAAAGGATCATTAAGTGTAAAGATCTTTCACTGGAAACCAAAGCCAAAATCATCCACACTACTGAATTCCTGTTATATGAGTGTGGAAGGTGGACAGTGAAGAAAGCTGAAGGGAAATCTGATTCCTTTTGATTGTGGTGCTGGATCTGGAGGAGAGGTTGGTGGGTACCAGAAAGACAAGCAGGTAGGTCCAAGAGAGCATGCAAAGCCTGAACAACCCCTGGAGGCAAAAATAACAAAACTGAGGCTGTTGTACTTGGGGCACATCACAAGAAGCAGAGGCACTTTGGAAAAAGACAATAATGCTGGGAAAGGTTAAAAGCATCAGGAGAAGCAAAAGAACAAATAGAAGAGTTGATGACTTAATAAAAGAACCACATCTCCGATTTTAAAAAAGCTGACCAGGGTTATTAATGATAGGACATTATGGAAGTCGCTTATTCATCAGGTCACCATAACTTGGTGGCAACCTGAGGGTATGACAACATGTGACCAAAAAAGCCATATTTGGATGACTGGCTTGCAAACAGTTCTAAAATATAGGTTCGAAGCAGCAGTGTTTTGAATTCTTCGGAACTAGTTGTCATACTGCAAACCACCAACAATGGAACACCAATGCTGCGAACTCTCCTGGCCCAGGTGAAGCAGCTCCAAAATGCCTTAAGGGTGAGGTGGGAAGCCATTTTATCCTTCTGGGGCAACACAAAAAAATTGGGAACAGCTGAAAGATTGTGGAATGGGAGACACCTGAGGCTGCAAGGTAAGAACCTAATGGTTAAAATGGAAAGTATGGGGGACGGAAAAGGCACAGAGTGTTGTATTCTGACACAGAGCTGGTTTAATTTCCCAGTGAAAGAAAGCAATGGCTTCAAGAACTTCAGTTGAGCCTGTGCTGAAAATATGCAGAAGAAGAGGGGGGCAGTCCGACTTTCCTGAAATGCACCCCACACTTCTATGGTTCTCTCTCTTTCCAGGGGAGGGATGGGGCCCGCTGGGAAAGCGAGCTGCCAAAGGGGTGTGGGTGGGGGGGGAATACATAGGGTATGTTGTCGAACCCCCCAGGAAGCCAGCCAGCTTGGCACCAGCGGTGGGTCGAAGGGTGGCTCCTTGTCCTCCCTCTGCTCGACCACAATTTCCCCGGCATACGTTCCTTCCCCATTCCCCCGTGCGGAAGGCAAGTAACGTTTCCATCTCCACCCCCCATCCCCATTCCCGAGGGGGGAGGAGAGCCTCCGTCCCTCTGCTTTCAAATCCTTGCCCCTCTATACATTTCCGGCGTGCCTGTGGCGGCCTGAGAGCACATGCCCGCGCTTCCTCCCAGGTCACAGGAGGACCCCCCCCCCAGCCACCCCCCCACATGGCCCAGTCTTCGAGCCGCCCTGCCCCGCCGGGGGCCATTTCTTCCCCTCAGACTGTGCGCCCGGACAGCTGCCCTCGGAGGTGCTCGCCCCTAGCCCCCCAGTCGCCGCGGAGGGGCGGGCAGGAGGGACGCGGGGCTGGGCTGGAGGGCGGGCAAGGGGCGGCGCCTGCCCATAGGACGGGCCGGGCGGGGGAGTTCAGGCCACTAGACGGGAAGAGTTTCTCCAGCTGCGCTGACAGCACCAGGTCAGTGTGTGAGCGAAAGAGTCAGCGAGCGAGCGGGCGGGCGGGAGGCTCTGGCGGGGAGGGAGAAAGGGAGGGAGCGCGGCTCCTCTTGCCTGCCTGCCTGCCTGCCTGCCTGCCTGCGCTGGGGGGTGGAGGTGGGGTTGGCCTCTCCGTGCTCGCGCTGTGTGGCGCTGCCCGGGACGCTGCCCGTCGGGAGGGGGGAGCGTACCTGTGCCGGAGGACCAGCCGAGGGGGGGGGGGACCGAAAGGCACGTGGGGCCAGCCGTGGCTCCTCGGGACGCGCGGGGATCGACTTGCTGCCAGGGCTGTGCGGGGCACCGGTGCCCACGGTCTCTGCCTCCGTGCAGGAGGAACGGGACCCCCGCGCGCGGCGCCTTCGTCGTGGGAGCGCATTTTACCCCTGACCAGGGAATGGGTTTAAAGATATAGTTTGGAGTGGGTGGGTCGAGGACTGCACGTGTTTGCAGGGAAGGGGGCAGGAGTTGCATGTCTGAGGTCATCTTAATTGAGATTTGCTTGAAGGTGGACTGATTTAATGGGGCAGTGCTCGTTTTCATTGGATATGTGGGTACCAACAGGGAAGCCAGAAGTTTATAACTCTCTTTAAACTAGTTTTTTTTAAAGCTTTTATGTGATGAAGCACACTTCTTCGGGTGAATGGAACTGTGGGGGGGTGTTTAAAACTGTTGCGAGAGATTTCCCATCATTGGAAGAAGTGCACATGGATGGGCACATGGACCATTATGAAAAGCAAAAACGAGTTCATTTTAAACCTGCCACAAAACATCAGGTTTCTCTTTTTGCTGCAACAAACTAGGCTACCCCTATGAACCCATGTGCAAGTTGGGTCCAGACACCAGTGGAAAAGGCAGTTGAAAGTGAACAGGTTTGTGACATACACGTGCTGTACCTGTGTTGAAAGCCTCCAGAAAGAGGAAGATAATATCTTCCAGACTCCCTTTGGCCCTAGAGATATGGCCCAAGTTTTCATCAGGTGTAGAGTGACACATTTGATTCGGAATGGATGGGGTATGGGGAATACCATGTGTGTTTATGAGAGAGGCAGTAACTAGTTCTGTTGATTTGAGGCATTAAATGTCCCATCACAGGGCAATGCCCGAATCATATTAGCTTGTGAGGTGGGTGAGGGTATGCTAGAAAAAAAATCTTCAGTCCTGAAACATCAAGTTTTGTCTTGAAACAAATGACAGAAACTGTCAGGATTTTTTTTGTCTCTAGCTTCTTAATCGTAGCAGGGAACATAATTGAAGTTCCAAGTACATATAATCCTGCCACAACAGATATTATACATTGTGAAATTATGTGTTGCTTGGGTGTCATATCCCAAATCTGTTTTGTAAGTTTCCCACTGTCATTTCTCCCTAGGGCATTTATACCTTAAGAGACTGCAAGTTCCTCTCAGTGTTGTAACTTTTGAGGCCATGTGTATGATTTAGAATCTAGCATGATTTAATACCGTTGTGGTAAGGTATTGTTCTCTTATGATTTGATAAGAAGACGAGGAAGCTTTCTTCCTTGGCCCATTGGCTACCTGCTACAAATGTGATTGATACTAGGAAATTCAGAGGCATGATAATTTTCTGGTACAAGGTTCTTACTGGAATATTATACCTGTGACATTTCCTGTCCTTATTCCTAGAAAAATCAGGACTGAACCACCATGGTTTAAAACCAGAAATATTTTCCAAAAAGTATTTCAGAATTTAACAAAGTTACTGAATATTGCATGTAATAGAGAGAGTGTGAGTATGTGTGTAGAATAAAGGTTCAGTGACATCAATAAAGCTATACTCAGCATGGGACGACCTGTGATTTATCTTTTTAATAATGTGATGAAAACACTGAGGCCTGAATTACTCAGGCAAAGTAGAGACTATTTTCACAAGTGAAGCAAAAAGCATCCTTTGAAACGCTTTCCTTCCAGTTGTACTATATTTGAATATTATCCATGTGAGAGATAACATGAAAAGTAAATCATGGTGCAGCCTGTGTAAGTTTTCATCTCCCTATAATATTTTTAAAAGCCTATCATATATCTGCCAATGACTTCACTGTTCATACACAAGATGTTCTTATTGACCATGGCCAGACTAACATTTTCTTTTAAAGCTGTGTTTCATAGTTTTCTCTTCAAGTCCTTTAGTTGGGTGTAGGAAAAAATACGGCTTTTAATCTGTAAATTGCAGTCCAGTTTTTTTTCCTGCCACTTTCCTGAAAGCTCCATGATGATTCTGGCAAAAAGTATTTATGGTTTCCATAATACAAAAAGTTTTAAGATGACCACTTTGTTCCCTTGTAATCCATAACAAAGTAAACATTTTTGCAAATTCTTCATATGAGAAGGTGCCATGCTGTTTTGTTTCTATGCATGTTCCTATCTGTGCAGCTATCTAGAAGGTCTCTTGCACAGAACACTGGAAATACGTGTTTGTGAATTGACCCATGATAAGGGCATAAATTTACAGTCAGTTTTATTCTTATTCTCAGAAAGCCATTAACAATTCAACTGAGCTTGTGTTTATTCAGAAATAAATTCCAAAGAGGGAAAAATAAGGCTGCAGTTGTCACATAAATAAGTTAATTTTAAACAACATGTTCAAGTGAACTTGCTTAGGATCAAAGTTTTAGATAATCAATAGAAAAGAGCAAACCAATCTATCTTCTCAATGTTTTGTATCATTATGGGCCGCCAGATAGATAATTGGGCATAAAGTGAACCTAAAACAATCGTCTCTGAATGCCTAGTTTCTAATAGCTCTAGTATAGTATAGTTAGCGGGAGGTAATCATTAGATTGAATAATTAGATACTCATTTTCTTCACTGGACATTTTAATTTGGAGAGAGATAAAAATGTCATTCATATATTGCTGAGCCTTGGCCTAATTTTAATAAGGAACTGATTTTTAAAAAATTGATTCCCCCGACTCCCAACTGTGTAGAGTCTGATGGCTTAATTGTGGCAGGAACAGCTTTAGCGATGCATGAAGGATCAAACACATGCTACTACAACTACTAATATCGGTTCTATCCCTTTTCAGTTATACAAAATAACTTAAATTATCTCAGTAATAATTGGCCCAGTGGACTCTGCACCAATGCTCAGTGTGTGAGATATTGATGGTCAAGAGCTGGTATTATGTCCTTGAAATCAATAGGAAAAATTGTGCTGTGTTCTTTGAAGTCAGACTTTCCATGATGGCCAGAGGGTATTACAGAGAGTATTTCACCACCACTTCTTTTGCAATGCCAACTAATGTATGACACCATCACAGCTCAAAATGCACAAGTGAGGCTTTTGTTTGGGGTGAGTTTTCTTAAGATTAATTTCTCTTGCCCGACTTTAGTGAGAGCAATTGACAAATGCCATCCTTTGAAAATAAAATTATTGAAAACATTTACCTTGCTGCCTCCTGATTATTTGCTAATTTACCGGTACATTGTAGAAGCTTCTGGTCTGGACAGTCCAAGGAGGCAGTAGAAGAAATCCATACTTTGTAACTGAAGTAGATGATTGCCTTTGTCACAATGTGCTAATTTTTTCTTCTCTGTATGAAAGATGCATTAGAACACAAATACACATCCTATATGTATATAGGATTGCAGCAATTATATTCACAAATGATGACCAGTTTGAAAACTGGGAAAGATTTGCATGGACTTGCAGAACAATCCTGTATTTATTTCCACAAAAGTAAGATTTACTGTGGTCAGGGAACATTTTCTGAATCAGTGTGGACAGGATTTTGGTCTTAATTTGATTTACTGTGGTCAGGGAACATTTTCTGAATCAGTGTGGACAGGATTTTGGTCTTAATTTGCCAATCTATGTTTTAACGGTTTCCTTAATAAGGAATAAGAATTTGCACTGGTAATATATCTTGTAAAAATATTTGGAGACATACAGTAGATCTCTCCCAGTACTTTACATTTGTATCTGGAACAGATTTTCACATGAATGGAGGTTGGAGGGTCTGGGGGCGGAGTGGCCATTGTGTATAGGGAAACCTTCATGTCAGCAGATCCGCGATGTTGGTGAGTCCGGGGTTAGAATGTCTTCACCTTGTAGTGGGACAGAAGGACAGGTTTGGGATAGTGCTTGTGTACCGTGCTTCCTGTGACCCTGCACTCTCCCTCCCAGAGCTCTCCGAGTTCATCTCGGTGGCACTAGTGAGGTCCCCCCGCCTATTGGTGGCCAGGGACTTCAATGTGCATGCCGAGTCTGGGCTGTCAGGAGCAGCTCTGGAGTTCATGGAGTCCATGGCCTCCATGAACCTGTCTCAATTTGTCATCGGTCCCACTCACAGGGGAGGACATACCTTGGACCTGGTTTTCCTCCACGTCGGCGGATTTCGATCTGGGGGTCGGGAGGTTGTGTGCCCATCCCGTGTCATGGTCAGATCATTATCTGCTGACCTTTTCCCTTTCAATCACCACTCCGCCCTGCGGGGGAGCAGGGCCCTACCATCTGGGCCCGCCCCCGGGTGCTCCTGGACCCAGTGTGGTTTTCGGAGACCCTCGGGAGCGTACCGGACGGTCTGGTTGACGATCCGGTCGACTCCCTGGTCGAAAGGTGCTATGAGGATGTGGCCAGGGCAGTTGACCGGATCGCCCCCAAGCGCCTTATCCAATGCCGAGCCCGCTCTTCTCCGTGGTTTACCAAGGAGTTGCGGGCGATGAAGCAAGAGCGGAGAAGGCTAGAGAGCAGATGGCGGACACTCGGACGGCTTCGAATTGGGCTGCGGTTAAAGCGTTGACCGGTCGCTATTCCCGAGCAATCAGGGACGCAAGGAGATCTTATGTCTCCCTGAGAATTGGTGAGGCCTCGAATCGTCAGGCAGAATTGTTCTGGGTGGTTCGAGACCTCACCAATCCCGGTCCTCCCGGTCCTCCTCCTAGTGATTTCACTAGTGAGTCTTTCGCAGCCTTCTTTAAATCTAAGATAGAGGCCATCCGTTCCGAACTAGATGCCGGTTGCATGGATCCTCCACCTGCTGTGGCCGGTGCCTTGCCACCTTGGCCGCCCCAGTTTGTTGAGTTTGGGCCTGTTACACCAGCGTATGCCTCCAGAGCTCTGGGACACTGCAGGCCTGCGGCTTCTCCGTTCGACCCTTGCCCTTCCTGGGTGATTAAGATCGCCAGAGGGAGCATGCCAGAATGGGCTTCACTAATCGCCTCTGCTTCCTTCAGAGACGGGATTTTTCCCAGTCTTCTGAAGGCGATGGTGGTGAAGCCCATTATTAAAAGACCTGGCTTGGCTGTGGACGATATGTCTAATTATCATCCCATAGCCAATGTTCCCTTTATGGGCAAGGTGATCAAGCGGGTTGCCGCCCTGCGTCTCCAGTCATTCCTGGAGGAGAACCACGCCCTGGATCCCTTCCAATCTGGGTTTAGGCAACGTCATGGGACTGAGACGGCTCTGGTCGCTCTGCACGATGATCTGTTGAGAAGGGCTGACAGGAGTTGCTCTACCCTGCTGGTCCTTCTTGACCTCTCAGCGGCTTTCGATACCGTCGACCACGGTATCCTCCTGGAGCGGATCTCGGAGGTGGGGATAGGGGGTCTGGCCTTTGGCTGGCTCCGTTCCTTCCTAGAGGGCCGCACCCAGCGAGTGAGCTTGGGGGAGCGAGTTGTCGGCTCCCTGGACACTCTCTTGTGGGGTGCCCCAGGGGTCGCCCCTCTCCCCAATGCTCTTTAACATCTATATGAAGCCGCTGGCTGAGATCATCCGGAGTTTTGGAGCTTGCTGTCATCAGTACACTGATGACACGCAGCTCTATCCTTTTCCACCTCTGCAGTGGAGGCCGTCCAGACCCTTGATCACTGCCTGGCCGCAGTTTAGGATTTGACCAGGGCTTACAGACTCAGGCTCAACCCTGGAAAGACCAAGGTTTTGTTCTTCAGGGGTGGCCTGGATGGGTACTGTGGCCCTCTTCCCAGTCTGGGTGGGTCCGCCCTCCCGCTGGCGCAAAGAGTGAGAAGTCTGGGCGTCATCCTGTATCCGGACCTGTCCCTGGAGCCCCAGGTGGCAGCCGTGACCAGGTCGGCCTTTTACCATCTTAGGCTTATCGCCCAGATTCGCCCGTACCTTGATGGGGACTCCCTGAGGACAGTGGTACAGGTGCTGGTCATATCTAGGTTGGATTACTGTAACGCTCTCTACATGGGGCTCCCCTTGAACCTTGTTCGGCGATTGCAGCGGGTGCAGAATGCGGCAGCCAGGTTGGTGGTTGGTGCGCGTCGGTATGACCGCATCACCCCCATCCTGGCTCGCCTACACTGGTTGCCCGTTGCCTGCCAAATTAGGTTCAAGATGTTGGTTTTGGTTTACAAAACCCTCCATGGCTTGGCCCCTGTCTATCTGGCAGAGCGTATCTCCCGACAATTAGTTCTGGCCCAACCCACCCGATCTTCCTTAGCCCTCTCGCTCTGAACCGTTACCCCGCAAGGCGTGTACTCGCAAATGGGCCTTCTCGGTTGTCGGTCCTACCATCTGGAACTCCTTGCCGAGCGAGCTACGGCAGGCTCCTACATTGGCGTTGTTTAAAAAAGCCCTTAAGACCTGGCTATTTAGGGACACCTTCGGCAATGGCTAGGGGTGCCGGGTTTTTTGTTTTGTTTTGTTTTTTGGTTGCCCCCCACCAAATCTGATCGTCACTTGGATGCTATTGACAGCTACTGTTTTTAACCTTTTAATCTCTTTTGTGTGAACCGCCCTGAGTTCTCGTCGGGAAATAGGTGCGGTATATAAATTCGAAAATAAATATAAATAAATAAATATAAATCAAGTGTAATAAAGACAGGGAACATGCAACAGTAGTGAATAGGTTGATGCAGACAGTAGCTCTGTACTGTACATGCCAAAGCAGTTTCCACATGTAGGGATTATTAAGAAAGAACTTATTAAGAATGAAAACAAACAAACAAACAAATAAAATGGGAGATATCCTGATGTCTTTCTACACATATATAGTACAGACGTGGCATCTTCCAGCAATTTCTATCCTTTCTGGAACTGAAAAGTGTTGGATGAGCAAACTGATTAAGGGCCAGGAACTCCCCTCCTATGATAATAGCTTTTATGTGGAGCATTTTAAGATGGAAACAAAGGTCTGTGAGGGGAAACACGACAGAGATCTATGAGAAGTTGGAAGCTTTGTTCTTTGCTCTTGAATGCTGGAGAGGCTTATTCAGTGAAAGTTATGATTCAAGAAATGTCAGGGAAAAGGAAGTACTTCGTATAGTACCTATGACAGATTAATTACCATAAGATGTAGGGGTGGTTTCCAAGTCAGTCAATTAGTAAAAAATGCTAGACATATGGTATCAGAGGCAGTTTGCCTTAGTGTGCTATTTTCTGGGGAGATTCACAGGGTGCCAAACTCTGTACTGGCCCTGTTAACTTTATTTTTTTCTGAAAGTACAAACTTCTTCTTTTGGTAGGAAGACACCTTGTGTTTCATGGGGACTTGACTCAGTGCAGAGCAGGAAAAAAGACAGTACTGTTTGCCCCAGATGCCAAAATTGCTAGTTATGATTTAGCTAGAGAGAGATTTGATTGGATCTACAGTAGTATGGTTCTTCCTGTGTTCTTGCGTTAATACTAACATTTCTGTGCTTGTGAATAAAATTTCCTAATATTGAAGTCTTATACTTCTGGCCTACACAGGTGTGAACTACTTTCATTTGTGCTGTGTCATATTACAGGTATATATGTTGTTGTAACCTACCAGACATTGTCATGTTATGATGGCATTCCAGGATGTATTGAGAGTGTGGCTCCCTGGCGAGACTGTTCTCAACAGCACACAACCACTCTGCACTGCCCATTTTTGTGAGCAACACACCAAGACACAACACAAGCTGCAGTGCACCAAGATGCAGCTACCTAACCTGGCAATGGGTGGGGTCTTTAGAAGAGTAACAATACACCAGTTGAACTGGGGGGGGGGAATTAACCCAAGGCAGGGAGACACAGGCAGCATCATTAAATAAATAAATAAATAAATAAATAAATAAATAAATACAAATCTTTTCTATAAAAGTCCTAGAATCAGCTGGCTACCAATGCTCCAAAAACGTACAGAATGCTCCAAAAACGTACATGACTAGGCATATCCTCTGCATACCAGGCAGTCCTTGCATGACCAGGACAAAGTCTATGAACTCAATGCTATGGATCCCAAAGTCCCATCTTACTGAACAACAACTAGCAACTTACTTGCTACCTCTCTGGTTGATAATTAGCAATACTTGAAAAGATGTTTTGGTGCACATATGCAGTATAATGTGGATGTTCTTTTTAAATAATAGTGAAACCATAACAGATTTATAAAGATTTTACTTAAATAGAAATTAGAGAATGTTTCACACTGGGGTGAATAGCCCTTATTATGTCTGAGGTGATGTAAGATTATTATTTTTCTGTGAAAATAGGTGTATCAGAGTTTTCACAAGTCGAAGCTGTCGATTCACACTGCAGTTGTCAGGTGATTAACGTGAATGTGTGAATCCACTTTCCGGGGGGGGACTTTTATTTTTTAAGATTAATGATTTCATGGGGGGTGTTTTTAAGGCAGATTGGTTTTGCTTTCTAAAATAAATTGATTCTCAATGAAATATATCTGTCTGTATTTTGGCTTCCGTGAGAACTCTGACAAAGCTATGTGAGCGATACTGGCTTTAGATAAGTAAAAACTCAAATTTGGTATGACCTGAAGCTTATCACCTCATTTGATCCAGTTTTCAGATATGGAAAATTAGAGTTTCACTACTATGACACTTTTTTAAAATTTAGGATTGGTGGATGGGTGGGTGGGTCTTCCGCTCCTTCCACACTTGCCAAGCTATGCTTGTAACAAATGGTTTTAAGCTACAAGATGTGGCCAATCATGTGATGTCTCATCTTGACCAATATTATTGACAGTACCAGCTGTTGAATGATGTGCTTGGTAGATGAGCCCATGAGGAAGTTTCTGCAGTTTGTCTGTTTTTACATTGATGTGGGCAACATGAGTTCCATGAGTCACATGCAGCAGCCACCCCCATGTCTCAAAGGCACTTTCCATCCAACATTTCTCCCCCCCCACACACACATTTTGCTATGGAGGATAGACATTTTTTCCTACAAGGCGACGAGAGTAAGTGGGGTAGGTGGTGGGCCCCTAGTGGACAGCCTACAAGAAAGCGGGAGGGTGAAGTAGCTTTTCCTTTCCTCTCTCCTGCTGCTTTCAACTCCCTGTCACTGTCTTCTGTATTAAAAAGAGAGCAGAAAAGGAGAGCATTGCCGGACCACTGCCTTGTACCTTTCTGTAAGTTGAAGTGGGAGATTGGGAAAAAAATTATGTGTGATCTGGATCTACAGGAGTCTCAGAAATCACAAGGGACTACATGGTTTTCCAACACAATCCGCATCTTTTGCAAATCCCACTCTGTCTTCATCCCACCTGCTTCCTTCTCCCACCCCATTTTTTATGTACCTGTTGACCATCTCTGGCATCCAATCAGCATAATATGTCTGTTTGTAAAGCCAAAGCCCCTGTAAAAACTGTAAGCCACTCTTGAAGACTATACTGTTACAAAAGTACATACAGTACAGAACAATGGTAGAGGCAAGATATAATTGGAAAATGATCACATCAGAACCAATATGCAGCTTACTTTTGAACATCTCTCCTATGTAGCCATCTGAATCAATATCCTTCACATTTATATAATATTAAATGTATTCTGTGAGGAATCTAGGTTTCAGGTTTCATCATTTGGCAGGTTTTTCTTTGTGACCAACTATATTTTACACGTATGGCTAATAAATATATATTCCATATATTCCTGGCTGGAGTTTAGTGTCTACTGTTTCTTGATTATGAAACCACAACCTATACCATTGCAGTTGTGGAATATATTAGTGGCTTCTGAGGATTGTAAAATGAGTTTCCTCATGTTGTTTTACAGGTCTGAAGTGGTGATAACAAATTGCCTGAGGAACAGGGATTCTTTTTTCTTTCTCATAACTTAGAGGAATAGCTGTGGTTATCTCTTTATCTTCATTCCTGTTAAACAAGAAAACATTCAGCCACTGTTATTTTAAATATACTTCTATCAATGCATCATAAGTTCCTTGAGAAATCTCCCCTTGCCAACCCCTGCCACCCCAAGAAGAAATGTTAGACTATAGGAGAATCAAGGTGTGGAACATAGGTCTTAGGAGAAACGGCTTACGAGGGAGCTGGGAATGTTTAGCCTTATAAAAAGAAGGCTGAGAGGGGATATGATAGCCATGTTTAAATATTTGAAAGGATGTCATATCGAAGAGGGGACTGGTTTGTTTTCCATGGTTTCACAGATTAGCACTCAGGGCAATAGTTTCAAATTATAGGAAAAGAGATTCAATTTAAACATTAGGAAGAACTTCATGACAGTTAGAGATGTTCAAATATGGTGCCACAGAGGGTGGTGGAGCCTCCTTGTTTGGAGGTTTTTAAGCAGAGGCTATGGATGGCCATCTGTCGGGAGTCCTGTGATGGGGGGGTGCTCCTGCATGGCAGGGGGTTGGACTTGGATGGCCCTTGGGTTCTCTTCCAACTCTATGATTCTATGGTTCTAAGTAAAAACGATTTTCCTCAACTAATCATTGTCTGGCAATTAGGATCACATGTAAGACAAATGGTCTTCCAATGTGAAACCAAAAAATTCCCTACATGCAGAACAGTAGCATATGAAGAACATGCCTTCATCCTGACATATTGGTTTTCTATATGCAGAGAGCGGATTCATAATGTCTGGCAAGAAAAGTAACACTGGACATGTATTAACTATGTACAATTACAAATGTTTTCCACTTGGGTATGGTTTGATGTACAAATTCAAAATATTGATCCATCTTGTAATAATTTTCAGCTGTTTTGATACTTTTCATGGTTTTTACAGAAACTGCACTTGGTGTCCCATCCGTCAAAAATACACACTTTCTCAATGCGCCTTCCGTATTCAAATGCATATGTTTGCATGCTGGTTCAGCAATGAGATTTTCTATCTTCAAAGTGTTATGTGTTCCTTCCCCAGTTAAGGCAGCAGTAAAACAGTAATACCTATGCATTTGGTGAAGAAAGTTTACATGAGTCTATGGCTGCTTTCAGCATGTTGGCAGTGAAGTGAACTTTTCTTTTCTTTTGGGACCTTTTAGCACCCAATAGTTTCTTACTATTTATTTGCATCAGAATCATGAAAAAGATACTCAGTCTCATAGGGCTGTGTTATTTGTTACTGAAGATCAGGAGATATGCAAAGAAAAATGTTAATTACAGGCTTTTAAACAGCAGTGGTCAGAATAACAGGTTTTATTGCCCAAGGACAACTGTTTTGATTATTCGCCTAAGCTTGAGAAAAAGACAACAGCATATTTTCTGACATTCATTTTGTTTTCCCTTTTTTTTACCTTCGGATCTTCAGTGAGGATAATTAATTTTACATATATTCCATTGAAATCCATTGAATAGCCACGGCTAGTTTGCCACTAGTGGATTTAGTGGCACTGCAGCAAAACAAGCTGTCTCTGAATGTGGACTGATAATGGTTTATGTTTTAGTATTGATAAGACTATTTCATTTTATCAATGTAAGGGCTAGATCACAAGATAATTTACAAAAAAAGTTTTAGATGGGGAGTACTTGCATGTTATACTTGCAGGATGCCACAAATCATGGCTTGATTTCACCACCACTCTGAGATTTTTAGGGACCACATGTTTAAGATTGTGGCTGCTATCCCATGGCTGGAAAATTCGGATCAAACTAAAATGCATATTTCCCCCCGGGAACGGTCACGTGGTTGAAAATGGGTTCCTATGTCTCCATGAGCAGAGATTAAAGAAGAACATCTTTTGTGTCCCCATGAGTGGGAGCCGCAACACAACGGAACAAAAAGGTTTTGAAGCTGATTTTATGTTTTCCCATGGACCCATGTACTGGTTAAAAATCCACATCGGAACTGAGACAAGCTTTGTACCACCTCGAGACCAGATACTTGTAAAACTCGCTGGGTCACGCTTAAGCGGCCATGGTCGCATTTTTCCCCTTTAAAGTCTGCTGGCCATCGGGACACAATTTTATTAACCACATCTTGGAGAAGTTCGAAGCAGTTTTTAGTGGTCGTGGGATAGCAGCTAAGTTGTTAAAACATGAATGCTCGCACCACCATACTTTTCCAGGGAGTTGATTTCCAGTGAGTTTTCTTAGGCTGTAGTCCTTCACACACTTACTCAGAAGCAGCTGCATTAATACAGCAGGATGTATTTCTTAGTAAACATGCATAGGATTGTGCTGCTTGTGGATTGCCAAGCCTTCAAGAGGGAAAAACATTTCTCGGCAATATTCTGGTGATTTCCAAAATGATTGGTGGGCATGGCTCAGGAGGATAAATGTCAGACGGGAAATTGTTTATGACTTGTTTCTGAATGTATAGTCTGTCTTTTAGGAGCAGAGCTAAATTCTTAACTCTTTGTTTGGTATGATCTAACCTAAGACCACTGAAAGGGAATCACTGGGAGGTGGGAGTCATTAAGCCATTAATTCCAGAAGAGGGCCATTTCACCTGGGAAAATGAAGAAACTACAAGAGGGATCCATTCTGGATTTCTTAAATAAAATGGTGCTTAGTTTCATTTCAAAATTATTATTATTTTACATTTTTGTGTTTATTTTATATCTGTAATTATGACTGGGTAGTTGGTTTCTTGGTTTGTTTGTTTGCTTGCTTTTCTTAAAAGATGGGTAGGTGTTGGTAAAAGAGAAATTAATTAGACTTTCTCCAAAATGAAATGCAGGGCTAAAATGTTTGTGAGCCACTGCACTGTAGTCCTATTGAGGTACCTGAATCTGATTGTATGTGGGTCTCAGAGACTGGTGGAAGCAGGGAAGTACACTTAAACCCCACTGCCATATCTCCACATCGTCCAGCCCTCATGCAGATTTATCTATAGTCTCTTTAGCTGTAGCTTAATTCAGCTGAAAGCACTTAAGGCATTTTGTGATTGGCAGTTCTTCCTTATCTTTTTTTGTTTGAGTCTTTCATCGCCATCCCTATTTCATGCTTCACAACAAACTTGTGAAGGAGACCAGACTGAGATAGTGTTATTAAACCAATGTCATTGACTGAGTTCCATAGTAGAAGCTGCGACTTCAAGGTTCTCTCTCAAGGTTCACTGGTATTATTGTTATTGTCAATGACCTTTGTTATTAACTGCATCCAACCATTGCTTAGTTTAAAGAACCTAAGACCCGGCTCTCCCTGGTTTTCCTGTTCTTTTGTATCATGCCATCCTATTAGCTTATATCGCCAGGTTCAAAAGAAAACGAGATTCACTGGAGATTGGATCACATGGCACAAATGGTACTGCCATTAAGTCTGTAGCTGTCATGATACATTTAGTTTCCCCACTCCAATGTTTCATTTCCCTAGCCACTTCATTTAATGTTTCAAATGACAGTAGCTTTCTATGGTTCATATTTTATTTTACTGTACATTACTGTGAGAGACTTTTACATCGGAAAAGTAGGGTATGATATTTGAAGGAAATAAACAATATAGAGGTTATACTCAATAATTCATTATTATCTATTCTATATATTTGCCTCAAATTACTGGTATTTTGTGAATTTCACATTATTCTCAGTTATCAGTAGTTCCTCTCTGAATCCAGTCAAGCTCATCATTTATTATTCACATTCTTACCATTCTGTGCATCATCACTAAAAGTTTAATTCTTGAAATAGCTTCTGTGAAAATGTTCTTCCTGATAATTTATTTCTGGCTATTTTTTTTATTAAAGCAGTTTTTCTAAAGCGGCCGACTGTCACATCAAACAGCTGACCCCATGTATCATTCACTGTTGCACCCATAATGTGATGTAATGTTGTGGTTGGGAAAGTCATGTGCCCGTCTTTCCATTCGGTTTGACTGGCAAGATGCTTGTTTAGAGTAGGCTAAAGTTCAGGTTAAAATTTAGAAAGTTATTCTAAGTACCTTATCTTTGTTTTAGATTTTTTTTTAAAAAAGGGCAATTTTCCAAACATGAAACTCTTCCTTTCGCAGAGTGTATGGGACAACTGAATGGATCTTTCAAGGCTGTGACATTTTCTCTCTCCACTGTGTTTTGCCGCATTTGCAATATCTTTGATCTGAAACTTAAGGGGCATTTTTTTTCCAGAATTCTTTTTTCCAAAGTCAGAATAAAGATAGGGCACGATAGAATTTCTGGGATGCAGGCCCACTTATCTGAAGGAATGTGTAGAAGGAACAGAAACTGAACGTGTTTCTTGAAGACTGCTAGGCCACAGATTCATAGGGGAGGTGAGGGGATGACTCTGGAAGTCTATGGTATTGAATTTTAAAACTATCCCCTATGGTAGTGGTATGTTTGCTTTGGAACTGTTCCTCTAAATTGTACTGCTCTTGAAATTTACCTAGCTTTCGCATTATCTAAATTTTCAGTACTCCTCGTGAAAGCAGCGACAGTAATAGTCTCTGAAAAGCTTTTCCTTTTCCTCCAACACATAAATGGATGGTCCAGTGTTATTTGGGCACAGTTTCGTTATACAGCAAGGGGGACAGGGATTAAGATGAGATGGGGAGCTGTGTTCCTTTTCTGTTTTCATGTTTCATAGGGTGAAGGAATCTATCTCATGGTCACCATTTTGCCAACAGCTCCTGTGCCTTAAATGATGATTTAGCTCCTGATCACCACCGTTTGCCATCTCGGACAACATCAGGAAACTATTATTAATAGAAGACTTGGTGCTTTAACTACAATGGACTGAGAAGGAAGCAGGGACAAGGGTGTGTGAATGATGAAAAGTCTTGTGCATACTTATGCCAAGACCGAGTTATGCCAGTGATACTGGCATCATTACTACATTACTTTGGCCTTTCCTCCCCCTTTTCACCAAGCTGTGCTCTGTACTTCATAAACCCAAACATGTTCCGGCCCTGTTGAAATCTATTAGAAAGGCAGACAAAACATTTAAGTGGACTCTGATTAAAAGGATGCAGTTTTTAAAGGCACATGCTTTAGAACACAGATCTGTACTAGGTACTGTACTTTCAACATGACCTGTAGTAGACCTGTAGGATCTCCTGAGCGAGTTCCCATTTTTCCCCTCATCTCCTAGACTCTGTAAAGTATTAGGAGAGGTATCTGCATTCCATTTTCTGAGTTTTGATTTTTTTTAAATTGACACCTTGAATGTTCCAACGGTCAATAGCTTTTGCCAATTAAATAAATAAATAAATTCTGTAACTCCTGGATACATATTTATACATATATTTATACACTGGTACATTTCTGCATACAGAGAGAGTGTCCCAGGTACTCAAGAATCACGAGCTTATCAAGTGGTCTGTCCTGAATTCAGAGTGATGATGAGCATGGGGTTATCCAAATTTTTCAAGAAAAGGTGGTGATGATTCAAAAGGGTGAATCACATCAAATTGAAAAATTTTGATGTGGTTTATTTGACCAATTCATTTACATTATTTTGCAAATAAACAGTGCTCTTTCCCTATGAGTTTGAATGGCTGCTAAAGGCACTTGCAATTTGCTTGCTCTATTGAAATATTACTTTTTGCAAAGACAAAGCAAAGAGAGCTTTCTGATCCATTCTACATGATAATAGCCTATTTGACTGTACCAAATCATTGATTAGATATGAGATTCCCCAATGGAGGGACAAATAGGTAAGTCAGAATTAGAGAATATAATTGCAAGCAAAACAAAACAAAACAAAAGACACAAAACATGTGGCACCTTAAAGACTAACTTTCATATTGTAATGTAACATTTTATGGACACGTCCACTTCTTCAGACATACAGCAGCAGAATATAATTGTTAATAGACAATATATTCTGTCACACAACAGTCAGTTAACTGATTATGTTTGCTTGTTAGGAAGGTTCAAAGTTGTTGTTATGAACCATCAAACTGGCTCTGACCTGTGGTAACCCTCTGAATGAGTAATATCCAAAATGTCCTGTCATCAACTGCCTGCTCAGCTCTTGTAAACCGAGGCCCGTGGCTTCCTTTAGGGAGTCAATCGACCTTACATTTGGTCTTCATCCTTTTCTGCTTTTTCAACTTTGCCAGGCATTATTGTCTTTTTTCAGAACATCTTCTCATGTGACCAAGGTAGGGCAGCCTGGATTTCAACATATTTGCCTCAAGTGAGAGTTCAGGCTTGATTTCCTTTAAGACCCCTTGTTTGTCTTTTTGGGGGGTATCTGCTCTCCTCCAGCACTATATTTGAAATGAATTAGGGTTTTTTTTCCCCCCTCTGTCTGCTTAACGGTCCAGCTTTGATATCCACATATGACATAGACCTACACCTAAGGGAGCACACCTCTGACTTTTGTGAATGGGTTGAGGAAGGATAGAGATGAGTGGGATAAGAAATGGATTAGTACAGTGGTGGCAAACCTTTGGCACTCCATATGTTTTGGACCACAACTCCCAGAATTCCAAGCCTTTATTGCCAATGACAAAGGACTGTGGGAGTTGTAGTCCAATACATCTGGAGTGCTGAAGGTTCACCACCACTGAATTAGTACCACATCTTAAGCAGAGAAATACTTTTCAGAAAAACAGATGCATTTGGATAGATATCAAAATCTTTTTTCCCATTGGAAAGCATTCTATTTAAATTATTATCACTGTTCTGACAGTCCAACTGCATTTTACATTGTAGTTCCAACATAATACACTTTTTTTAAAAAAATAAGTTGTTTTAAACACATACACACACTGATTCTGATACAGATGAGGTGAAAGACAGGCTTGAACTTCTAAATCCATAACTTCACCCCTATAGAACTAATAGCAACTGTCAGGTGAAAAGCTATGCATTAGGGTTCCAGCACATGTGGAAAGGATTATTTAGGTTCCACCCCAGACATCAGGCAGCCTTTTGTGCCATTATGGTGGCACTTCCACCCAGCATGGGCCACTCCTTCCCACGCTGTGGCTGACAGCGGGGAAGGACAATCTACCGTAGATCCACATCGGGTCTGTCTGAATTTCAGGAACGACTACGAATGTAGAAAATTGGGGTTTATCCTGGGTGGCTGTGCTTTGAAAGCCACATAAATGAATGGGAATTTGGGTCTGAGGAAATTGCATTAATCACATTGAAGCTTGGGACATGACATAATTTACTTTCAGAAATCACTGGATTAATTAAAGCAATTGAGTGACACCTCGAAATGCATATGGTTTTTTGGGGTCTTTTATGTGGGGTTTTGACAACAGACATAGTAGTATCCAACCTGTGGGAGAGTCGGTTTCAGAGTTAATTTATAACTAAAACAAATGAATCTATAAAAAGAAGAACAGTTATATAAGAACTCAGTCAAGAAAGGGAGGCCCAGATAAGGGCTTTCTGAACCTGTTTGATCCTGATGATTTTATGATGATGGAATTCTATTATAGGTGTGTTGGGAGTAGGAAATCACAATTCTGTAAATTAATGGGATACAAATGTCTTTATCAAATTCTGTATGGGTTCACATGCGGCAAAGTTCAATCTTGCCTTCCATAAATAAACTCTTTGTGGTTATGCTCTTCCATAAGTAAATGCTGCAACAATACAAATGCAGAACCAGCACTGGCTGAATCATTTTTCAAACATACATGCTGTTGATATGGAGCTGTGCTCTGAATAAGATTAATGGATTGGTATTTCCTTTAGAGGAACATTTTATTTTGCATCCACAGTATGGTTCTTCTGCCTATTTTAAAATGCTTGGTGTAAAGGCAGAAGATACAAAAGACATTGTACACTAGCACTGCTTTGAGATAAATTGGATCTGCTTATATGTATGTGGTGCCCTTGATTCTGTGCTCTGGACAGATTATGTTATCTCAGGTGGATAATGCCTCATTCTTTACTTAATGCAAACACATTAGATTCAAATTAATTGCAAATTGACATCTGTGACCTAGTCTATATAGATTTTTTTTAAAAAATGCTTATTTCTGTCTTCTTAAAGAGTAAAACAGCAGCGCTTTCCTGTCATTTATAGTATAGTACCGTCTATGCTTACTAAGAAGTAAATACCCCTGGGCTTACTACCAGATGCATATGAGACAGCAACCTTAATGAGGAATGACTTTTTACTGAAGTCTAGTGAGGCAGACGTGTATTAATGATATGCCGGTGCTATGCTTGCTCTGAATTATTCTATCTAGAATGTGTATTCACCTTACATTTATGCAGTTTGTTTATTGCATAAACACCATGGATTCGATCTGGTAAGCAACAGTGATGAATGAAATACTGTACTGTTTATTCTGGATTGTCTAGCATAGGGAAAACTCATCAATCATACATTTGAATAACTGTATCCACCAACCACACCTATGCAAAACAGAGAATGGCTGTTTGATTATGCTGCATCTTTATAACGGTTGTCCGCTGAATATCTGCCAAAGAGCAAACAGCAGTGTCTCTTTCCATCTAGTTGGGAAAGCATGGTGTCCATCTTGGAAACCCGTCTCATCTAACCTTGCTAGCATATTTGGAGAATGTCATGATTGGAGGTCATTTTAATCAGGGAATAGCCTATGTGTACTAGTGTATTTAAAATTATGTGTACTAGTGTATTTAAAATTACGTGGCAGAGGAGATACCATGATCACAAAAGTGTTGGTTCCTTGAATCTTTTGCTTTAATTTGTGGTTAAGGTTAGATTGTTTGGGAAACAGTTGGGAATCTTACAAGGATCATCTGCTTGTAGAGTTATGGTTAGAAAAATGCATCATAAAATGATTTTGTCCATCAGTGACTGTAGTTCTGTTATCACAGCAGAAGTATTTCGCTTTAATAGGAGCCCAGACATAATCCCCTATTCAAAGAAAGACATGCTTGTCATCTTTTGAAATCAATGGGTTTAGGATGCTTCCCAAGCAAAGACTGTACAGAGCAATTGTTCTGCCTCTTTGTATAAGGCATCAGGACATTTAGATCTATATAAAACATCAAGGGCTTCATTTTCCATTTGCAAGCCTCCTGTGAAAATTCCCTCTTCTGGTTTTTTTCCCTCTTACCACAATAAAACCATTAGGTGAGGAAAGACAGAATGGCTGCATGATATCAATTAATTAGTAGTGTTAGAAGCCATCAGTCTGGAAGAACCCTTCATCATTAGCGGTATCCCATCACTTTTAGTGCAATGTAAACACAACTAGTGATCCCCTTCCCCGGGCATTGTCTTTACACCAAACACAAAGGGGGAACCCTCTCCCAGTGCCCCTTCTGTCCCGTGTTTTGTCAGCCTCTTACATGTGGAGGGCCATTGTATACCGCCACTGTTTAGCAGTGCCTTACCACTTTAGCCACAACCCTGATTTTCCAGGGTACTGACTATATGAAGAGTAGGGTTGTTTTTATGAGAGTGACACAACTGGTGGTGGAGGTGGTTGCTGTGTACTCATCACACATAGACAATGGTTCCCAACCTTGGACCCCTAGATATTCTTGGACTAAAACTCCCAGAAACCTTCACCACTAGCTGTGCTAGCCAGGATTTCTGGGAGTTGCAATCCAATGGAATCTGAGGATCCAAGATTGGGAACCACTATGTGTGATGAGTATGCAGAAAGCAAAATCCTGGCATAATGCTAACTGCATACATTTGAGGCATAGAATCACAGAATTATAGAGTTGGAAGAGACCTCAAGGGACATCTTGTCCAACCCCCTGCCATGCAGGAACCCCATCACAGTATTTCTGACAGACGGCCATCCAGCCTCTGCTTAAAAACCTCCACAGAAGGAGGCTCCACCACCCTTTGTGGCAGCATATTCCACTGCCGAACAGCTCTAAATTGATTCAGGACATGGCTATTGACTTAACCTGTTTCAAATTTCATTGGGTGGTTTAGCATGCAGGTGGTAATGCCTGCAGTTATGTCTTAACCTGAGGCAACGTGTATCCAAAATTTAGTGCCATCTGTACAGCAAAATAGGAAGATATTAACTAGAAATAGGTGATACTGAAATAGAACTTGATTCATTTTGTCTTGGGGCTCTTGAATTAAACAACAAAAATACTGTCCCACAGAAATTAAAACAAAAGCTTGAGGTTACTTATGTAAGCTTTTGACTGCTAAAAGAGAGCTGGGGAAATACATTTGCTACGATTATGTTTGCTTTATTTAAGGCTCATGACTCTGCACTTAATCCCTCAAGATTTAGACATTTGTCAAGACCCCACTGCTGTAGAAATAGATGGAATATTCTCCAGATTTTTTGTCACTGCTCTTTTCCTTATCTGTGAAGGAAGCACAATTACTCCCAATGGAGAAATTTCATGCTGCCTTAGTCTTAAAATAAAGTCTGTTTGGAGAGAGAAAAATTAAGGGAAAGGTCACATGCTAGTAACTGTGACAATCTAAATTCCCAGGGAGTTTTAAGTGATGCTGCATGACTACTTCACTGATGACTTTCCAGTTATATGTTCCTGAAACACAGCCAGGGAAATCTCTCTGTGTCCAAGAAGAAGGAGTGAGACAGACATCCATGTGGCAGTCCACCAGGGTCTAAGTCAGTGTTGGCGAACCTATGGCACAGGTGTCAAAGATGGCACTCGGAGCCCTTTCTGTGGGCACCCGATATCGCCCCTTCACAGCCACCTGTATTCAGGTTAAATTGCTGTATTGGCACTTTACGAAAAAATAGTGGGTTTTCAATTGTAGTTTGGGCACACGGTCTCTAAAAGGTTCTCCATCACTGGTCTAAGTGCCTCCTTTTTATTTCCTGGGGACCTTTGTCCTTGCAGCGGTGATACCTGCTACCAGGCCTGGTGATTTGCATCAGGTCTGGACGGTAGAATCAATCCACCAGGAGCAATCTAGCATCACAGCTGGAGTGAGCTGCATGTTTTATCTCCCACCTAACCCACTGTGTGGGAAATAAACTCTTCCTGAGAAACTGATTCCTTCCATGGAAATGGGGATATCTGGTGTGGGTAAAGTCTTTTCTGCTTCGAATCGTCTGACACCCCAGAAACAGTCAGAAGAGGAGTTGCTCTGTGAAGGAGACCACTCTTGCTTTATGCTCATATGTAAATCTTTGGTTTGTTTGGGGAGGGGGGAATTGGTGCCCAGTGTTATGCCATGAGCAGAGTGATCGACTAGGACTCAGGAGACCTGGGTCCAAATTCCCGTCAGCCACGGAAACTCACTGGGGAAGTGGAGGTGATGAAACCCCTCCTTAAATAGCCCACTTACCTTGAGAATCTATTAGGGTCTCAACAAGTCAGTTCTGGCTTGATAACACATAGCACATCTTAATCTGAAATTGTCATGATGGTTGCCCATTCAAACACTCTATAGATGTAGTAAAACTATATAATGTTTGAAATTAGTTGGAAATAATCTCTTTTCTGTATGGAGAGTAATTCAAGCCCAAATCATTCTAGTACAGTATATTTATTTATTTATTTATTTATTTATTTATTTATTTATTTATTTAT
>JAHTLZ010000015.1:39587362-39608975 GCA_023846285.1 Phrynocephalus versicolor | reverse complement strand
ATTTATTTATTTATTTATTTATTTATTTATTTATTTATTTATTTATTAGGCTTGTATACTGCCCATCTTCCCGAAGGAACTCCGGGCGGTTCACAACAAAGAAATACAAACAAACCAAACAATAAGTATATCAGAGTAAAAACAATTAAACAACAATAAAATCAAACAAGCGGCAGATAGCAGATGGTGTGGGGGGGAATTAGTCACCGAACGCCTCTTGGAACAGCAAGGTTTTTAATGCTTTCCTAAAGGCTAGCAGGGACTGTGCAAGGCGCACTTCGCTGGGGAGGTGGTTCCACAGGACAGGGCCAGCCACAGAGAAGGCCCGGGATTGGGTAGATGTTTTCCGAGCCTTCCTGGGCGTGGCCACCCGCAGCGTGTATGCCCACGACAACCTAGTCGGTCTGGCTGATGTTGACGGCTGGGCGTTTCGCTCTGCCAGGTAGTAATTGCATAGGACTGTTAAGAGCTATGCTTCATCAAGCTAAAGACTGTCCTGCCTTCTCTTCACACAGTGCCCATGAGCATGGCTCGTTTTCTGCAGATAGTGCTGGTATTAAGTCAGTTTTCTTGGAGTCTTTTTTTTTAAAGTAGAATATCAAATATCCTACACTGGCCTGTATAAAACCTGCCCATCCTAAGTACTGTATAAATGTAGATTTTTGAGCCATCCAGAAGCCCAGGTACCTACAGCTCCAACCCTGTTCATGACTTGAAGCCCATTGCCTGTGACATCTGTTGGGAGCAGTTGGATTGCAGCCTTCAATATCCAATCCATATTCAATTCAATTGGGGACAAATCAAATTTTACTTCAGTAAATCATGTCTGGGTTATATGAAATAAATCACCTGTCCCCCTTTTCATCTTACTGTAGTGCATAAGAAGGGAGGCTTGACCGTTCTTCTTTGCTGCTATCCAGTGAATCTTTGTCTCTATGTCACACCCACCCACCCACCCACACAAGCACCATGTTGCTATGTGGGCTTAGGAGAAAATTCCCTACAGGTACCAGTTTCTCACCATGGGGATAGAGAGAAGGCTTTCATTTAACTGTGGCCAGGGAGGTAGATTTTGATTCAGTTATTCTAATGATTCTCATACCCCTTTAGTACTTAATTTAAAAATGAAACAGATGTGGTTGTTAAACATGCTGTTAAGGCTTAATTGGCTGCTAGTTCTGAAGATCCTGGGTGGTCTTTGGAGAAGAATATTAACTCAGCTTACCTTACACAAACCATTGCTTGGAGAAGCAATGGAGTATTGACAATGTTTACATTCCGACAGATGGCTGACCAGTTTTAATTTTTAGTTGCTGTATGATCATGTGCTAGATTGAGATGAACATTCAATAACTTTTGTCTGATGATATATAATGTATATTCTTATGAAGACTAGAAACAGTAAGTGCAATAATTCTAAGCATGTATGGAATCCAGAAATATTCAGATAATTTAGTAAACAGAATATTATCTTAGGGTGCAATTAAATGGGGAAACACTTTGCATTTTGGACCACTTGTCGCATGGCCTGATGTGAGCAATTCGCTGGCCGTCACACAATGTACACGAGATTGTGAAGGAGTCCAACCCTGATCTTTGCCCAAGCTGGAACCTTGTGGTCCAGCAGCGGGACTATTCATTTAGGAATGGGGTGGGGGGGCAAAGATCCCCAGACAGAAGGGTCATTTAGAGGGTGATTGCTCCCCACAAAGCAACTGCGTTTCTAGAGCAACCTGAAACCACCCTGTCTCGCTATCTGATTGCACCCTCCGTAATAACTGCAAAACCCTCTTAAGCTAGCTCAGTGTCATCCCATATTTTAAGGCAGCTGGGGAAATGTGGGCTCCCAATACCTTCTGTTGAACGTTCATGGCTTAGTCTCTTAGCCACCGTATCAAACTAGTTTCTGAGCTACTCATTAAGCCATAGTCACTGATGCTTGAAGGTACTTGTTAAACCATAAGCTCAAGTCTGTTCAAGTCTGTCATAGTGGACTCATTGTCCATGTCTCCGTTCATGCCTTGGAGTGTCTTTCTACACCCACCACAGACAATTTTGCAATGTCTTTCCAGCATGTATCATGCTGTTTTCATGTGTTGATGATATAAGAAGCTAGTCGTTTGCCCACCCCCACACAATGCTTTTTTCCCTTTTCGATGTGGCAATCTAATGCTTGTCTTTTTCCACTTGAACGCCTACATAATTTGCCTGAGCATGGGCCAAATGAATGTCTATATCTAGTAAGTTGTATATTTCCTATGTACCATGACTGAAAAGTTAATTTTAACGCAGCTCTGTTCTTTCATGGACTTTCAGTGACACAATGATTCATGTGTCAATTGGATTTTATCCATTGGTACATCACTTCAATATTATTAGACAACACAATCAGCTAAATATCTCTTTGATTTTTGGCAGTTAGTATTCTAAAGCCTGTGTTTTGTTTCAGGTTTGACTTACCAGTAATTTATTTGTATACAATGAGATGGTTCCTCCCTTACTCAGGTTAGATAAGCAAATTAAATTTAGGATTCACCATGGATAAATGATTTATCCTATGAACTCATTTACTTAAGATATTTGAAGAGAGTGACTGGAACAGATGTAGAATTGCTTGTGAGATGCCTAATCTGTATTTTGTCTGGCACCATAAATCATGCCATTGGATTTTATTTTTATAATGCTTCATAGCTTGTTTCAACAGTCTACAGTGGGACATGTTTTTACAATACAAGTTATCACTTGTTAAATTACTATTATAATGGATTATTGTAATTTACAGGCTATTTGTTGTTCTATAAATTGATATTAATGGCTTTCTTTCTGACCTAATTCTTAATATACAAATTTGAAAGCATGGTACTGTATCTTGAGCACTTTGGAACAATAAGTTATACAATATCCAATTTTGAATTACTTGTACTTCTTCACTCCAAAGCATAAAATTGTGTATTAGTCCTTAGGGTTTTCAGGTTTTCAGAAAATCATGGAAAATTTCCAGTAGCTAGGTTTTAGTATTATATGTGCTAGTTTTATATTGCTTCTCTCTCTCTCTCTCTCTCTCTCTCTCTGCCCCCTTACGTTGTTACTCCCTCATGTCATCACATCTGGCTCTCATCTCTCCTGTATTCTGGTTCTCCAGTATAATTCATATAAATTGTGTTCAATAATTATATAATGCAATATATGTTATTAAGTGTTGAGATTTCTGTCTTGAGAGCTTATGCTCAGACCTCTCTAAAAATGTAAAGTTGGGAGTAAACCATTTGGGACACATTACAAACTCCAAGAGACACCTAAATATAAAGGAATTCTTGGCATTGGTGGTAGAAAGGTGCTGTTTAAATCTCTTGTGTCTAGCTAGCCCAAAAAGGATAGTTCTTGTCTAAAACTCAATGCTATTTGGAAATAATGTGAGAATGTTTGAATTTGCCTTCTTTCACAAAGAACAGGATGAGCCAGATGTGGGATGATGATGCCTCTAAGGACCCATCTTGAATATTAAATGGTTCCAGTTGGAGATCTGTATATGGAAGGAATGCAGGAAGTGTATTATGGCCTATCTGCTGTTAATTTACAGCTTCATTTGGGACCATCCATGCCTCCATTCCGGGTTTATTTTAGGTCATCCTTTCAAGGGACAGTGGTACATTCTACATGATTTTATAGCAAACTAGTCCTCCCCCCCCCAGTAGTATCTTCAGTGAATGTATAAGATTCATCCGATGAGGCTTGTCCTTTAAGATGTCAAATGCTGATTACTGTATTTTTATTTTTTAGCCTGACTTCACCAGAGAGTAAAATGTCACACTCACTCACATTATGTAATTCACATACACCCAAGCCATGTGACTTGAGCAGCAGTGTGGGAGAAGGAGGCTGAGGAAGAGGAGACTTCCATTGGGGTAACAAAAAGTCAAATTGAGAGTGTCATAGTTCCTCATACTGTTCTTCTTAAAAAGGAAATAACCTCCAGTTTAGAATATTCTACTAGTCCATGGATTAAAAAGAATCTGGCTCAAAATATCTCACAAATGTGTGTGTAAACTGAGAAGAGATAAAGTGATTTTCTTTGCAACTAACATTTTGAAAAATCCCTCTGGGTTTATAATATAATTAAAAGCCCACAATACAATATATCCAACTAAAGCAGCTGCCTTAAAGAATAGTTTTAAAGATGTTTGGAATAATTGAATTGGAAGGGGCCTATAAGGATATTGAGTCAAACCTCTTGCTCAGTGTAGAAATCCAAATCAAGGCAGATCTGACAGATCCAATATTCTCTTGAATGCCTTGACCCTCAGAGCACTCATTCCCTCCCAAGATAAGTGGTTCTATTGTCACACTGCTGTAACAGTTAAGAAGTTTCCTTGATGGTTCCAACAAAGTTTAGAACACCAGTAATAATAAGTTTGAAAATATGTAGGCGCCTGGAGTAGGAACTGGCAAGCCACTCCAGTTTTCCAGGCTGCTTGGCCATGTTCTGGAAGTTTTTCTTCCAGATTTTTCACCAGTCTCTGTGGTCGGCATCTTCAGAGGGCAAGGGGCTCAGGGGACTAGGAGCTCTTTCTGTACTCTGGGGTATCCTCATTCTATACCTCAGAGCATAGAGAGAACTCCTAGGTCTCCTGAGCTCCTTGCCCTCTGAAGATGCTGGCCACAGAGACTGGTAAAACATCAGGAAGCAAAACTTCCAGAACACGGCGAAACAGCCTGGAAAACCCACAACAGGTATCAGATCCTGGCCGAGAAAGCCTTCAAGAATACAGTACATTGAAAACTTAGAATGCTTGCACAAGGATACGAGTTGCTCAGCAGGTGAGAAATGAAAAGCTTTTAAATACCTCATACCTTTTGCTAGGAGGTGTATTCTTGTCAGTTGTTCATGTGCCTTAAGGACTAGTGGTGCAGAGCTAACAGGTATTGGAAAATGACTGCCTCAATATAACACACCCTGTAGGGTTGATGGCCTCAATTTTTCCCATTCTCTGAATAACAGAATTGGGCATACAGAAATTACTAGTCAATCAATAATATTTAAGTGACATAGGAAACACACACACACACACAAATACATTTAATAGATACAGATATTTATATGGAGGGAAGAGCCTCTGACTTGTCTCCAGGGAGTGGTTGTTAACCACCTGCCTTGCCACCCCTTAGCCACCAGAAGCAACCCTGAGGTGTCTGTCCTTCTGGCCTTCTAAAGGAAGCGCCATTAAGTTCATTCTAACAGTTTTAGGATTATACTTTTGCACGGTACCCACTAATGGGGAAGGTAAAAGAGAATCTGCCTTGGGTTAGGAAGTCTCTGTCTTGAGTTTCCTGCCGCCCCCGAGGAAATCAGAAATGGAGTTGCCATAAAAAGGTTACACTTATTTTATGCTCATATATAAACTCTTGATTTGTTTTAAATGACTTGTAACGGTTGAACTGCTATCCTGCAGCAGGTGATAGCTATTGCACTGGTGTTGTTTCATGATACCTTGAATTTAATGCATTGGTGGAAAAATAGTTTATGAATTGATTGCTATAACGAAAATGCAATAGTCAAAATATCTACAGTATTTTGAAAAGAATGCTTAGAGACATTGGGCATATCAGAATTCCAGTTCTTCAGTGAATATCATGATATACAACATAGATGTACAGTAGTTACTCATTAGTACACCTTGCTCATTTCAGTGATACTTTTTTACAAAAACGGGGGGGGGGGATTCCCCTTTAGGTGTGTCTTTTTGCCTCTTCCCAGTTTGTGATAATCTAAGATCTGCCTTGTAGAGATGCCAAACAGCTGTTCACACATTTAAATTAATCCCCTAAATATATTGTCTCAAATATTCTAAAACAGTATGTTTCTCTGCTTTATTAATATGTTCCTACTTGCACAGTTGTGATTTGTGTTGTATGCATTTTTAAAAATATATATTCTTGTTTTGGCATTTGTTTCTGTAAAGTAAAAACTTATGGTGTTTTTTTAAAAGGTAAATTGAGCTTTAGAGGAAATCACATTACTATATTTTTAACATAAATTATGGTAGATAATCCATTTTTGAGAAGTGAAGTTGGTTGACTTTATCGTTATTATCATAGATTCTTTAGCTTCGATCTTAAGTAAAGTTATCGTAGAGAAAAATTCTATTCAAAACAAAAGGATTTATGTTTAAACACGTACAGTATATGTTGCACTGCAATACTGTAATTTTGTTTTGCATTTTGTTGAAGGAAAAAACACATACATTACCCATATTTCTTTCATGTTGCATCATAGAAGATTGGTATCGTGAGAAAGGAATGCATCTAACGATGAAATGTGTAGGTGCTGCTCTCTATGAATTGCTCTGTAAAGTATTAGTAGGTGGCTTATGTATCATTATCAGTTTAATAATCAGAAGTCCTGGCCTGTTTACTCAAGATCTTTCCTCCTAAGGTCAGAAACAAAGTGTGCCAAGTTAATAAGCGTCAATCTTGGTTTCATCCTGTTATGTTACTGTTTCCCGTAGAAGTATGCTGAGGTACCCATCATGAAGGGTATAAGCAAGAAAGGAAGCCACAGGCTTGAGCTTGTAGGACCTGACAGGACTCATTCACAGGGTTGCCAGAAGTCCAGGGCAACTTGACAGCACATAAACAACACTGTGCCTAATGATTTCCCAAACAATTTTGCATCATGTTTGCACCACGATCACCTGGTTGCCAACATTTGCTGAGAGGGGAAATCTGATATAGTCTGTTGCCTCATCCCGTTTTCGCCCTAACAGTCCGTAATAAGTGCCGTACCATCCATTAGGCTACCTACAACCGAAATACTACATGAAGTCAAATAATCAAAAGCCTGTCTTGGTAAATAAATGAAATATTTCTGTCTCACAAGCCTCTTAATTTTCAGATTAACTTTTACCATTACTATACCCGTTCCTGAGTTACTCATCCGGAAGTCAGTTCTATGAAACCTGAATGGGCCAGGCTTACAAATAAAGATCAGGACAATAATTTGAAGTGCAATGCTAGGTGTGGTTAGTCACAAGTAGACAATTAGGAATTCAGTAGTGTTTTCTGAATAACGAGAAGGTAACTAACAATGATTCTTCAGAATAATGTTTTCTTCTCCCTTGTGAATTAAGTACATCATAAAAAATAAACTGTATGATGTGCTTTAGTATCTGTGCTGTTCCCATTACACTTGGGTGGACAGTTTTTGTGCTTCTGATGTTCTTGGACTGCTGACTAGGGCTGATAGGAGTTACAGCCCAGCAACATATGGTAGGTCACAAGTTAATCATCCCTGCATTAATTAAAAACACCTACACACCACAACAGTTTCTATGGCCACTTATTTCACTATGTCATTTAAAAAAAATAGTGGAGCCTTATTCTCCACATATCCAGGTTGGTCCTCAGTGACACGTAATGAATCTGAAAGGCACCAGAAAAAAATACTCAGCTCTTTCAGTTTAGGAGATTTCCTCATGGTGTTTTTGCCCCAAGGTAGTACTTGCTGGTCACAGGCAACTGAGACATTAAAAGTGATTTATATTTGAATAGCTATCCACAGGGTATCACTGAAAGTGGTAGGTTTAATATTTGTTTTGTATTGCCTGGCATGCCAGCGCAGAAGACCTCCTCTAAAACAGCAATTTTAAGAGATGTCAGAGGGAAAGCATAGTGAAATATTGGGAGTGAAATCTTGTTTGTCCCGGCTGCATTGCTGGAGAGGCCAGATGAAAGACAGACTAGTTCTTATGTACCTTTGATAGTTGTTAAGAAGAGGGAATTCAGCAGGTGTGGCATTTAATGCATACCCCACCTGCTGAATGTTTCCCTTCCACACAGCTTTTAAAGATACTGTACAGGAAAATTGCCCCCCTCTCCCCCAATCCTGATTGTGTCCTCTTTTGAATCCCATTTGCAAAAAAAGGATAGACCTTGAACCATTGTGGATTGGTTGGAATTTTCTATACACCCGTGAAGCTGCAAACAGGAGGATTACTGTGAAATCGAAGCATTCTCCCATCAAAGGCAAAATACCAAATGATTCTAAAATGTATGGCCACAGCAGCATCCCGGGAGCAAATCCCATTAAATTTACCCCAATTCATGTGACATTTGTATCGGGGAAGCCCCATTCAGTGGGCTACTTCAAATCAAAATTTTGTGTGTGGATAAAACGGCAGAGTTACCCTGTGGATGCTGTATTGAGCTCCCTGGAAGAAAGGGAAGGTACAAGTAAAGATATCTCAATATATATGTGGAGTTTATTAAAAGAACTGACATTTTTCTGGCATGCAAACTGTGGAGTTAATGGCAATGTGCATTGCAACATCATGAAGCTAATTTATCACTTACTCTTCTAGCAAAGGTTGGAATGGGAGTATGTCTTTGTTTTGTTTTGTTATTTCATCTATTTACTTCCAGCTTGCATTTGATTAATTTCTGCAGATTGCTGTGAATTCAGAAGATTATAATCAACATGCTAATTTGGCTACAAGGACCCAAGTGTACTATTTCTCTTGCATCGGCTTCCTCTTTAAAACATTTGCATATGCAACACACCTTGGCTGGGAGCAGATTTCTATGTTGACTGTAAATAATGGAAAGAACTTGATAGATTTCAAAACTGCTGGTGGGGGAGGAGTATCAGTTAGAACTTGAATGACCTGAGTGGCAATTATTGCTCTTTTCATTGTTGTATGTACATTTCTGGCCAACTTTTCCACTTTGTTAAAGTGACTCTGAGAACACTGAAGAAAAAAACACAGGCTGTTCTCATCTCAATGGTATGCAGTTTGCGTGAGGGTAGTTTGTTGCCATTACCCTGTTGTTGCTGTTGATAGCCTAAGAAGAGAGTTCTGATCTGCAGCTCAGCAATGAAAAAAAAAATTTTTTTTAAGATCTCATCTGGTGGTGGGTGTGGGTCGATATGACCACATCACCCCAGCTCTGGCTCGCTTGCATTGGCTACCCGTTGCGACCCGAATAAGATTCAAGGTCTTGGTTTTGATTTACAAAAGCCTCCACGGCTTGGGATCTGAATACCTGGCAGAGCAGATCTTCCAGAGATCAACTGAGGCCCAACCTACCAGAATGTCGCAGGTGCTCTCACTTCGGGTGGCCACGTCCAGGGAGGCTAGGAAAGCGGTAACACGCAACCGAGCCTTCTCTGTCCCTGGTCTTTTCCTTTGGAACCATCTCCCGAGTGAGTTGCGCCTTGCAGAGTCCCTGCCAGCCTTTAAAAAAGCCTTGAAGACCTGGCTTCTTCATGAGGCATTTGGCGACCTTGAATAGCGGGTTTTTTTTGTTTGTTTTTTGTCTTTCCTGCCATCTTGCCAGATATCTCTTCTATTTTGCTTTGCCTTCATATTAGTATAGCTATTTAATTTCATATATTTTACCTTTTGTTTTTGTATCATCATTATTATTTTTGTCGCATTGTTGTTATATATTGTTTACTTTTTAATGTTGTAAACCGCCCGGAGGAGGGGGATGAAGAAAGCACTCATTTTAGAAGCAAAGTCTGAGAGGCCTGTTATACAAAGCACTAAAATAAATAAATAAATAAATAAATAAATAAATAAATAAATAAATAAATAAATAAAATCTGCTTTTTATATTTGCCAGGCCACTACAAATGGTTTTTCTGTTTTCATGACCAAAGTAACCAAACTAGACATATCATTTGTGGAGAGAACTGATTTTCTAGATCCCCTCCTTCCCTCCCCCCTTTAAAAAAATTGACTGGTTCCGATTCAGCTTTAGATAGAAATGATTTGGGGTGCTGTGATAAATGATCTGCAGGAGGAACTGGGCGGAGGAAATGAAATCCTTGTGTATCTTCTGGTTTCCTAGACTAAAGGCTTTTGTTAACACCATTCATGGTATCCCTCTGCTTTTCAGTTGTTCTCTCTTGTGTTTGGCAGCGAGATTCTAGAAAATAGCTCTGGGACAATAGTAGATTGTTGCAGTGATACTTGCCTTGTCGCTACCCCCCCCACCCTTCCTCAGTCATGGTATTCAACAACCGCCACAAAATGCTCTGAGGTGTTAACCAGAATTTGGGCTTCTGCAGCGTTCAACACCTTCAGCTGGTATCCTAATTATTTCTCCTGTCCAGTAATGTCTAAACTTTGTTAGGCATAGGACTGTGTTGGACCAGCCTTTGGCAACTATGTCTAGCATTTTAAAAAGTAAATCTTTAGCCGTTGTATAACTGGATATGTCAGGCAAAAGGTGCAGCCAGTGTTTTGATCTTACATTTTTAGTGTAAAACATTGCACTGAAGTAGGCCTATTGAACAAGTGGAGGTTAGTGGTTCATTTTCTCCATAAGTTGCTTTTAAATCTATTTTTGTGTTTATTTTGTTTTCTAGTTTTAGTATGGTATTTGTTTGATTCTTTTAAATATTTGTGTACACACTACTTTTAGCTTTCAAATATTGTCTTCTAATGATATAAGCTGCCTTGGGTCCTTTTTAAGGAGAAAGGTGGTGTAAAAATATGTTAATTGAGTTGCATTTATTCAACTAGGCCTGATCTAATTGCAGCTTACTATAGGATTTCAACCTGTGTCGATCACCTTCCAGAAACACAAGTTCAAGTTTATTTTCTGGAAGCTTAGCTGGATGTTATCCAGAACAAAGATATACTTGGCCAAACAAGCAAGGGGAGGAGTATAGATGTTATAAGATTCTGTTTGTTGTTGTCGTTCAGCTAATGGTGTGAATCCTAAGTCAATGAAAAGGAAGTAATTCTACATGTATTTGTATTAGGTTGGCTTTTGGAATTGCATGCTCAGATATCTGCCCTAGTAAATTACCATGAATGAATATTACACCTCAGAAGATCTGCTTAGGACAGGCATGTCCAAACTTCGGCCATCCTGATGTTTTGGACCACAACTCCTAGAATTCCAAGCCTGTATTGCCAGTGACAAAGGACTGTGGGAGTTGTGGTCCAAAACATCAGGAGGGCCAAAGTTTGGACATGCCTGGCTTAGGAAGTTGGTGTCTCTGTACTCGTTGTGCAGCAGAGATTGGCAGTTACTTTTTTGGCTGTGGCACCCAATGTAATCAGTGACTTTTTAGGCTGAGGGATACTGACTCATGTCGTTTATTTATCTAACAGCTCTTTTATGAATCTTTTCCCTAATATTGCATAGCAGTGAAACAAAAGTACTGTACATTTAATAGGGACAGAGATTTAGAGGCAGATAGTGCACTGGGTTGGCACTTACTTTTATGTTTGTGTAGAAGTTAAGCTAGTATATTTCCTAATAGTAATAAAGTATTCAGCCTTTGTCGGTGAAGGAAATAAATTAGAACTTGGCTTTTCCTCACAATTTTGGCAACGTGGCCTCATTTTCTCTTATAGTTTTTTTTTTATAAAAATCTGATGATAATACATAATTCAGGGGAATTTCAAAGTTTTCTTGTGGATCTGCAGGGACCTTTTGCCATCAGTTAAAATGGCTATCAGACAACTACACCCATAATATAATGGGAACATCAGTAGAAGCTCAGTGGAGCAAAATGCCATTACTGTACAGTGGTACCTTGTATAAAGGAATTAATTCGTTCCAAATGAAATTATGTTAGGCAAATTTTCCTTTATACAAATTTTCCATAGGAATGCATTGAAAACAGAGTAATCCCTAATTGCAACCATTTTATGTTGTACGGATTCACCCCATAGGCGATTCTGTTAAGCAAATTTCTCCTATCTCCGGAATTTTTTATGTTGTAGAGATTTTATGTTATACAAACCGTATGTTACATGAGGGTCCACTGTATTTATTTAAATACATCACCAATGTATATGGCAGTTTTACGTGGTTCATTTCCCTGTTTTATTCTGAAAATGACCCTTTAAGGAGGGTTTTGCTAAGGAATACTGACTGATCCAAAGATACCAAGTCAAGCCTTGTAACATCAAGGGTCCTTATATCTGTGTTGAAAGTCAATCCCAGTCCATCCTTCAGTGTTTAACTAAAGATCACTGTCTTTTTAATCTGATTGTACTTTTTATGTTCAGTGTCCCATTGCTTATGCTGAGTGTAAGCATAAAGTAAAATACAGTAGTTGCAAGTCAAGTAGCACACATAAGCATTTTCTCTTGTGCACACTGCACAGAGTCAGCTCCTTGTGACAATTTACTGCTGAGATGTATGGTGGTAGATACGCCTAAATGACAGGGGTCTGGGTTGCAAAATATTAGTAGGCTAAGATATGTATATCTTATTGCTTTTGTGGGGCTATTGTACAGTATTTGGAATTAGGATACTGTATCTGCTGGATAGCTCGCTCAGTGGCTTAGGTATCTCTGTACTGAGCCAGAGTTTGGGAGTTTGATTCCCTGCTGTGGCTCCTTGACAGGCTGGGTTCACTGATCCATTGGGTCCCTTCCAGCTCTGTAGTTTTAAGATGATGATGATGATGATGATGATTGTGATTGTGATTTTGTTATGTATATGTTTTTTGTAAGCTGCCTCTGAGGTGGTCATGACATGTGGAAAATATTGTGTACCCAAATAATCACTAAATAAGAGTGACTGACTAACAAAAAACTAAGGAAATATTTTGGCTTCAACCTTATAAATTAACTAACTGTACAATCTTCATTTATTACGGTGCCCAACTAGATTCAGTCCAGCCAAGGAAAAGAGGTCCTCCTCAACCAGAATTACATGCTGATATGTGGAAGAGTGGCATTGTATTAAATCAGCAGTGTCCATTGTCACTGCATTTTCTATCGTGACTAGTGTGAACACTCTAGAGTCTGAGTTGGAGATCTTTCTCATTCCCCTCTGCTTAAAAGAAGAATAATTCAGCACACACATTTGTGTGTCCCTCCAGATGTTTCTGGTCTACAGGTAGGAAAACATCTCCCTCATTCCTCATGTCCAATTTGTTAGCTAATATAATTCTCAGTTCCTAGACAAGGTTGTCAGGGTGTCATGTCAAATAAACAGTTAGGATTCCAATACATGTTGACAAAATGATTCTATATGTGTAAAGATATAATTGAATGGGGCAAAGTGAATTTTGCTATCCCAACTCTACAACAGTATAGTGGACCCTTGTATAACAAACAGCTTGTATAACATAAAATTTGTACAACATAAAAAATTCTGGAGATAGGGGAAATTTGCTTAACATAATCGCCTATGGGGAGAATCCATACAACATAAAAATGGGATCACTCCGTTTTCAATGCATTCCTATGGGAATTTGTATAAAGGAAAATTTGCTTAACATAATTTCATTTGGAACAAATTAATTCCTTTATACAAGGTACCACTGTACATCAGAATGGTTGTGGATAGGGATTGTCTTGCTGATTATGTAAAAATAGTAAGAAACAATGAAATCCAGGAACTTGGCAGTATTCTTATAGGAAGAGGCAGAATGATGATGTAGGGCTAGGGAAACCTGGGATTGAATTTCTGCTCAGCTACAAAGCTGTTCCATAGACTTTGCCCAGCATTACATCTGTAGTCTAACCTACCTCATCACAACACTTCTTTCTTAGACTATAAGTCCAGAAGTGAGGGAGGAGGCATGAAGATAACCTTGACATTTCTAAGAGGAGGGAGGGGATAGTTCTCTATCTTGGTCCCCGATACCCTGATGGAACTGAAAAGCAAATATAATTCCTGTCTTTAAAGTCAGCTTTGAAAAGAGAACTCTTAAATATATATAAGTACTTATTCTGGGTCAGGGTGATAATTATTCTATTAAAAATATCAAATACACTTGTATCTGACTTCCAGGTAGATAAAATTATATTTATGTAAGTCTCCAAGCCATTGCATGCACAAGTTTATATGTGTGTTCACATAGGCTGAAGCTAATGCCTTTGCTCAGGCATTCTGAATATAGGGTTTGTATAGACATATGCATGAGGAGAGAGAATGTGAGGGAGCATGTCGGTGCTAGCCCTGACTACATGTTTCCATTGCTTTCTACACATGGAGGACAACTTCCTAAAAACTGCAGCTTCTAAAGGGCATAGATGCTCTTTCTTAATTTGGAGACCACGTGATGGGAAAAGCCAGTGTGAATTGGAAAACATGGTCCTACACATGCAGAGCAACATCTGAGCAACATCCAGAGGGGAAGGGCTAATCACAATCTCCTTTCCTTACCCCATTTACTTTGCTCCTTTTTGGAGCTTTTGAATGGAATTGGGGATGAGTCCCTAAAGCAGATATGGGGTGGAGGACCAAATGAAGACGTTCCTGTATCCCATTCACCACTTTGCAATCACCTATTTTGTGAGCATGGACTTCATAATTGTGCCAGGTATCTCCTAACTAAATTTTAGGGATTTTTATAGAGATTTTAGTGTTGTAACTAATATAAAATAATATGCACTTTATTTTTGTATTTATTCTCTCTCTTTTCCCTTAATAATGTGCAAGGACTTCCTTTATTGATGTAGTTATTGTTGTTAACCTTTGTTGTTAATGGCAATCCAGAATCATATTGAGGGCATTATGATTGCTTCACAACTCTAGACAGAAATTCACAACTTTTGTACAATTTGGAGGGGGGGAAGTAATTGTTCAGAATAGAATTCACAACTTTTGTACAATTTGAAGGGGGGAAAGTAATTGTTCAGAAATAGAGTACAAAAAACCAACTCTGATTAACATAAATCTATCACTGTTTATATATTTAAGGGGTAACTAATGACCAGGGCTTTTTTCATATCCTGTGATCACTGGTGCGGCACTGGTGCCAGATGGGAGGTATATAAATCTAATGAATAAATAAATAAATTATGTACTGTATTATTTATTGCTATTAATTTAATATTAGAACATCACAAAACAGTCATTCACAATGTTTCCCAGTTATTATACTGGTTAAACAAGAGAAGATTTGTGTGTGGAATCATTAGGATCTTGAACCTCTTTGGAAGCCTCTGAATTTGACATTCAGACCACTAGAAAACATAGAAGATCTGGGGTGGGTTATAGGTTTGTCATTGTGATTGTGGAGTTCAACTCTATCCTGCTATTATCTATACTTTTTGTTTTAGGTGCATGGGCTTGTTTGGTATTTGTTTTGTGGAGGGAGAGAGATAATCAATGGAAAACCCTAGTTTGTATGTGGCAGTGAAGTACAGAAGTTCTGTAAAGTGCTGATGTTTTTAACCGCAGACATTTGTTTTGCTGCCCTCTTATGCTGCCATCTCTGTATAAGATCCAATTAACATGAGGGTGGCTTTAGCCTTGATATAAAAGCTGCTAGCCTAACAATGCACTGCCCATAAAACTATGGGGGGAGGGGAGTGTGTATGTTTAAATCTAATTTGTAGTGATCTGCAAATGCAGAAAGAACATTCTCTGTTACTCTTCTTAGGTCAGACTGCCCTGCCTTCAATAACAAGAACACTTCAGGAAGGTAAAATCCACCAACACTTTTTTTCTTTTTTAGTCCTAATTATTAGCTTTTATTTCTGAAGAAGAAGAAAATCTGATCGTGAATGGCACCATCTCCTTTATATTTAACAGATTAAAAAGTGTTGCAGACAAAATAATCTGAAGCAGCTCAGACAGTGTTCCTATGGTTCTTGCTGTTCAGTGTTGTTTTTAATAGAACAGAGTGTCTTCAGATTTAAATTCTTTAGAACATGTAAACTGAAGCGCCAGAGCTCTTTTGGAGGAGATTAAAAAAAATGCTCTTATCAAATTCTCAAAACATGACAAAAAGGATGTGGTGGTCCAGTAATGTTTTTTGTCCGTCACAGATAATTATTTGTTTTGACACTGGGGTCTGAGAATATTAAATCTGAAGTCCTGGTCAGAAATTTATTTTAAACAATGGCCATATTTTGAAACTAACATAAGTTGGAGGGCAAGCAAATAAGATTGACTCTGCCCATCAACTCACTCCACATGAAGCAGAATCACAGGAGAAGAGCTTTTAACCCCTTTCTTGCTTGCAAGAAAAAGAGTAACGGAAGCTTGACATGGCCATTTCTTGAGACATTTCAGCTGCTCTCTCTCAGTAGCCTCAACCTTGGACAGCATATTGGAATGGCTCAAGTGCAAAGCCCAGTTCATCTTTAGAGGCAAGAAGAGAGTCTTTGACCTTATTCAGATGGGCAATTATTTCAAAGTTGAGTGCATTGCTGAGGTGGATTGGTTCACTTTTCACCACAAAAGAGTTTATCTGGAAGTTGAATTATGGCAACTGGACTTTTTCTTGAGAGACTGAAATGTTTTGCTGCTCATCCAAATAGCTTTGTGAATCTGAAGAAAGCTAGTTGCGAGGCCTCCATTTTATAGCTCACTTTGACCTCTTGTCACCCTGGTCTGAAACAGGCTCATAAGATGAGCAATGGCCTGAATAGGATCATTAGGTAGACAACAGTAAATAGCCTTAAGATGAACAAAGGCCTAAGGTGCTGAAGCCCATAAAGTATGGGTCGTTAGCTATGGCCTTGATGGTAAAGGCTTTTTTTATTTGTCTGATAAGTAGCCTGATAAATAGCAGATAGACTGTGCCTGAGGCCACCACCTGTGTTGAGAAAGGGGTTTTCAATGCTCACATGAATGGCTTTTCTGACCCCTCTCTCAAACCACTGATCTTCTATCAAATTTAATTTGTTCTATGAGTCAATTCATTTTACCAAAAATTCATCCTATAAAACATGATTTAATGTCCCCATAGGAATACATTGGATTCTTCTTGTGAAGCATCCCATAGGGAAAATTCATCTTACGGGGATTTCCTATTCTATTCCCGGAAGTTTCATTTGTCTTACGAGTTTTTTATATTAAGGGGCATTGGTCTTATGAGGTACTACTGTATTTCAGTGCATCAGTGATGGTCAAGAACAGGCAAAATTAGTAATTTCACTTCCAGTTAGAGAGGTCTTGAGCAATGCCCCCAGTGCTTTCCTCTGGTGGCTTTTGGAGCTGTTCACCATCTTCCAACTTTGCACATCACCTCACTTAGTGCACATAGACACACATGAACAAGCAGAGGTGTACACAGCCATCAGGAGGATGGGAAAATCCACCTGACTCCTTGTGACCAGGAGTTTTGCCCCCCTCTTCTCTCTCCTGCTTGTCTTCCCTTCCTTCCTTTGCTCATTCCCTTCTTCCTTTCCGTTGCTTTCTTGCTCGCTGGCTCTCACCACCTTCTTTCTGGCTTCATTACACAATAGAGAAGGAGCTCCTTTGCAACTTTGTGATGCTGATCACTTTTGCACTTCCCTCCATCCCTCCTTTCAATTGAAAGGAACGTGTTAAATTGACACTTGGCAGAGGAAGGACCCAGAGTGTTTCTTGAGGTTTATACACCACTTGGAAATTAGGGCTGAACCAAATGGCATATCATTCTCCCCCCTTGATTTCAAGTGATCCTATTTGGACCACACTGCTCCACACTAAAAAGATCCAGTGCAGTTGCACCTATTTCCCTGTGTGCTGGAGTTTTGAATTTGGTATGGTAGACTTTATTTGCAATCTCCAACCGACTTTCTGTGGAATTATTGCATTCACAGGCATATTACTATACTGTATATGAATACAAAATTAAATTCATTCATTCATTCATTCAATTTGTAAACTGCCCATCTAACCCATCTAGTCCTGGGCAGTGACAAAATAAAGAAATGCATCCTGTCATTTTAATTAATGACATTTTGGCTGATAGGCAAGGTTCCCTTAAACTGCAGCTTCAGATATTAAGCAAATGGCTAGGTTCAAGCCTAGATGATTTGTCTTAGGTCTCTTACTGTAGTAGTCTGATTTGGAATCAATCCTGTGGTGATTCATGCGTGGAAGTGCCAGCTGACAAGGTGCTCTTGTTGCCTAAGAGATGCCCAAATGTGCTCACAATCCCCACATTCTTCAGGGGGGCTCCTTTTTGTGTCCCCTCAATATAGCAGTGATTTCCGACCTCTTCCTTCATGACAGATGTCTTCGTGTAGCAAGTCAACCATCATTAATGGTGGGCCTAGTAGTGAAAGCAGTCTTGTTCCATCTGTACTGCTACTCTTTCTTTCTTTCTTTTTTCTTTTCTTTCTTTCTTTCTATCTTTCTTTCTTTCTTTCTCTTCCCTTCCCTTCCCTTCCCTTCCTTTCCCTTTCCTTTTTTTGTGATAGGGCAGTAAAGCCTGACCAATCAGAAGGACCGTGTCTGAAGCACCGAAATCCCCTATTCTCGTCCTTCCCACATATCAAAATGTCCAAATTTCTTTGAACTCTTCTTCCAAATTTGATCTAAACATTTTTTTAGAACTTCTCAAACAGAACACACTGTTGGATGAAAGTCATGGATGGGGTTTATATCAGCTGTTTATTTATTACGAAGAATGCCATGATCATCTGAGAAACAAAGATTCTTCCAGACTACTTCTCAGCATGTTTCCTGAGAAGAAAGTCCCATGATTAGGGGTTCCTGCATGGCAGGGGGTTGGACTGGATGGCCCTTGAGGTCTCTTCCAACTCTCTGATTCTATGATTAATTTCAAATTGGGATTTAATTTCCAAGGATTGCACACTTCAAGACATGCTCAGACTCACCCAGGTCACAGAGTTCATCTGCTGTTTTAGCAGTGACACCAGCTACTGTGAAATGTTTGCGTATGTCACAGAGGAAATTAAACATTGACACAAGCCTCTCCTCCTTATTCTTATTCTTATAGTTATGGTCGCTAAAACGCTGCTTTTAAAAAAAGAAATACCTTCTGGGCATAGAGTAGTGTTAGCTAGTTCAAAGTAAATAGAGTCAAGCAAGTTTTTATAACATAAAGGTGCAAAGTCCACACATGCCAACAGGTTCCAAGTTCAGCTAAAGTACCCCAGCAACATTGGATATTATATAGTAGATATTTTGTTTTGTTAGTCCAATTATGTAGTATCTTACTTGAAATAGAAGAACCGTTACAGCCTGTGCACCCCACCCATTCTCGTTCTGAATGTGATATACTAACACTGGGGTTCCCCTGCAGGATTGTCATAAGGATTATTGAGGGTGTTATCAGACACCTGCAAAGGCACATGGGCAATTGCACCGGAAAGGGTCACTTTAATGGTAATGACCTCCCTTAAAACAACCCTTCTGTCCACTGGGGAAATCACTCCAGCATGGCCACAAAAAGTAGAAGCCCTAATGCTGGACCACCAAGTTCCGCCTTGGGACTCAGAGATGGGCTGGAGCATCTCTGGTTGATCACCAGAAAATTGACTGCACCGGTGGCCCGATTCCACGGGTGGTCCAAATTATGATCTATTTCTCCATGTGATTACACCTTCAGAGAAGAGCTTAGTGTGGTTGAAATGCACTATATAATTGTATGATGCTCAGTTGTCTCATACCTATATTTCTTATACTCCCCCCTCCTTCCCTCCCTCCCTCCCCCCCTCTCTCTCTCTCACACACACACACACATATTCAGGTTAGATTAGATTTCATATGCTAAATGCATAGAAAAATAAGGTGACTTTTTGTATATATATTGTTTTGGTGTTATATGCCATTCTGGGTGTCTTCAGAGAGAAGAATGGCATATAAATGAAACTAAGTTCAGTAAATAAATGACACTAGGAAGACATAAGAAAGGTATTATTCAGTCTGCCCTCTTCTGACTAAAATGCTCTTCACTGTCTTAGGCAAGCATCACTTCCAGCGAATCTCTGTTCCTGAAGTTCTTTTCCCAGGGACTGCATCCCAGATCTTTTTGTCTAGAAAATCAGCATGTACATTACTGCAAAACTGTTCCCCCTTCCCAAGTTTGGTTGAAGTGAAAATTCTGTGACAGTAAAGAATGCCTTCCCTAATCTGTGGCACTACCTCATTTCTAAAAAAAAAGAAAAAAGAAAAAAAATCATCATCAAAAGATATTATTAGCTGAGGGTAATGGAGCTGTAGGTCCCTGGGTGGGATTGGGGAAGGCTAAAATGAAATGAAATGACCAAGGAGTCATCACAACACAATATCAAAAGTTGCATTGTTTGGTTTTTATTCCTGCATCCATCTCTTTGTATCTCTGCCTAGAGATGGAGTCAGTGGTCTTGTGGGCCCTTTCCAACTTCATGATTCTATTACCTGCAATTAGTAGGTGGTTGGTATTTGGCTGCAGAACTGGAAGTTGGGAAATCACTGTGGTTTCTGTGAATACAACCAGCCTGTTGGCCCCGGGCAAGCTGCACAGTCCCAGGGCGCCGTCAGTGGAAGGGAATGGTAAACCAGTGCCACTTCTGAGTACTCTCTACTTAAAAAACCCAAAAGAGGGTCACCATAAGTCAGAATACAAATAAAAAAACAAATTAATATCTATATTGAACACAAAACAACAGAAAGCCCTTCCACACAATTCCCATCAAAATGAATGGGAATTCCATGAAACTGTAGTGTTGAATGTCCATTGTTTCACTTGATTATTTGCTGATTCTATAATTTTAACCCCTTCTCCATCATTGCATAAACTTATATTGCCTACAAACCAGATCAAAATAAAGAATCCATGTCTTAAGAAGTCAGCAGAATTACAAAACGGTGTTGATGTAGAAAATGGTGGAGATATATTCACATTAGAATCTCTTGGGGGATTTTTCACTCAAGCCTTTCTATGCCAGTTGAGGTCATTCTATGGCAGTTTTACAATATGAAACGTCATTGGACTTCATGTTTTAAATAAATCCCTTTCTATAACAGGGGCTACAGTGTGTATGCTTCATTAAAGATATTAAAGTAGCCTTTTTTGTCTGAGGTCTCTTGCTATGGAGGATGAGGTTGGATGTTCGATTCCCCACTGTGCTTCCTTGACATGGGTTGCACTTGATGATCCACAGGGTCCCTTCTAGCAATGTAGTTGTAAGAGTATCCTCGTCATCAAAGCCTGTGCAAATTGTGGTAAAGTGTGCTGGAAGGACACAGCATTTCTCCCCCTGACTTATTTTATTTTATTTGACTTGCATCTAGTCTTTTCCAATATAATGTCATATTTAAAGTAGACAATAACACCTAAAAATTCAACAGTTGGAATCCTCTTGATATTTGTGTAACTTACTAAAGACCAAGGAGGTACCATGTGTAGGAATGATTCCACATAGGCACATTATGTTGGGTTCAACAAGCCAGGCCTCATGCAACAGCTTCCTCCCAAAGCATGAGCCCAGGCAGAGCAGCAGAGGTGGGGCAAGAGTCTACGTGTCAGGATGGTATAGGCTGATGAATTCCTGGGAAGGGCTTCTCTGATGTAGCAGTGTCACCTAGCAGGGGTCTTGATGAATGATTAACAGACAGCTTGTTATTTCCTTACATACCATCTCATGGCCTTGCTTGGCTAATGTGGGGGAAGAGATAAGAGCAAGCTGGCTTCCTGTGCATCAGGCCCCATGGAATCCATTGTTCCTTCATCCAGGGTTTCCCCGCACAGATTGGGGTCCAATGATTCTCAAGTGACCTTGCCGAGGAACCTGGCTGGGGTGCTTTTTAATCTCTTCCAAGGAGGTATCTCTATAACGATGCTCTGTCTCATGTCCAACCTGCTATGCAAGCCTTACTCATAGGCCAGTAGAAGTCTCACCAAAACCTAAAACTGTCAGAACAGTTTCAAAAAACAGAACAACATTAAAAGAGAGAGAGAGAGAGA